>JAHLJT010002630.1:36667186-36884774 GCA_031308135.1 Acheta domesticus
AATTCAACTTATATGAGACTTTTAAGAGATTTTAAGCGTCATTTGCGGTATCCGAAAAGTTTTATCTCATATTTGGAACCATTTAATAGAAAATGTTTATAATGTTGAGGCTTCAAGTAAAGTGTCCCCGAAATCCATAATATCCAGTTGAAAACACACACTTCGTTAAGATTAATCGGGGATACAATTTTGGAGAAAATCTGCTAAACGGTTTAGCCATTAGCGTTTACGTGGGAGCAGGCGGCAACAATCGTAAATAGCCAAAAATGTCACCTGGTGGCCCTTGCAAGGTTTCGTAATATCGATTCGCAGATTCCCTTAGAAAATCGCGGTCGCTGAACCTATTTCTGATGATAAAGGATGTTTTGAAATGTACAAACCTTAAATTTGCATTAAATAAGTCACTTTCTGTTCTAATATTCATTATAATAAATTATTAATATGATCGTCTGATTTTGTCCGGCCATTTTTGACAGGTTATTACTAATTTAGTTTAAAAAATATTCTATGAAACCGCAACTACACGTTTTACGATTTCGTATTTTTAGGATGGTTCTGAATTCCTGTTTCGCCTGACTCCGAAACTGTCTATTTGTTGCAGTTCGTTAATTTACTGAAGGGAAACGGCAAAGTCATGCTAACGCTTCTCGTTAACTCAAGATCGGTTCTCTTCCCTCGCGTGAAAATGCATCGAACGTCGAACGTCGTCTGGCGCTCCCAGCAGCAGCCCTGCAGCAAAGGGCCTCCTGCAGGTGGCGCCACTGGATGAACCTCGACCCCTCGCCCACAGGGGAGGGGATGCGGGTTCGAGGCCTCATCAATGAGCGCGGAGCAAGAGCGGAGAGGCTCCTCCGCAGCCAACTTCTTTTCTAACCACGCGGGGATTCCCCGAAGAGCGAAGGCGCCTCCGATTCCCTCTCTCGCCCCGCCACCTCGCACACCGCCCCCCCCAAAGGCTGCCACGTGCCCCGATATGCGTTCTCTCGCGCGAACTCCCTCCTTGCCACCCCGCAGAACGCTCCCCTCAGCGCCTTCATCACCCGCTCGCCCATCTGTGCTCACGCTCCCCTCCCACACATCTACATTCTCTGTTATCACCCTAACTATTCTCTCCAGCTATTCTCAAGGCCGTTCTCCAACCGTTTCTGCCCGGATTCCTCTATCTGTCCCCCCAGGAAAGAGAAATCGCCTTGGTTAACGGATTCTATAAAGGTATTAATTAATCTCAAAAATAAAGCTCTACCCAGATTTCGCAATGCTCGTACCGATGTGAATTGGGTATATTATAAGAAGTTGCGCAATGTATGTAATCAATCGATTGAACAAGAAAAACATAACTACTTCAACACAATAGCAACAGTGGTTCAAATGATCTATGGACCAAACTGAGAGCATGTGGTGTTCCTCCCCCCCCCCCCCGACAACCATCTATCAATGATCCACATCTGTTGACTGACGCAAATTTGATTAATAATTTCTTTGCAAATTCTGTTCCTATTACTAGTACTTTAGTGATTGCGCATTGCATCCAACGATGAATGCCACTATTGAGCATATTACAGAATTCAATTTTAAACCTATAAAATTTCCACGACCTCTTATATATTCCCCGTAGTTTAACATTAACAGGAGCAGCTAGCGATGGTGTTTCTGGGTAAATGGTCTTCTTCTGTCTTCCCTGCTGTCGTAATATTCTTGTACATACTATCAACCATATACTTGCGAGTGGGGAGTTTCCATCGGCCTATTCCAAAGTCAAACAAGCCTGAGTTACTGAAGGACTTTCGTACAATCACAATGCTCCCATTTCTCTCTAAAATTGTAGAATTTATCTGTAACAAACCACTTTTGAGTCATCTTAACTCAATGGGAGCTATACCTTGTAACCAGTTCGGTTTTCGATGGGGCTATAGTGCTTCTACTGCACTTACCTTTCTTAACGATCTTGTTCTGACTAATTTTGATAAAGGCAAATGTAACGATAAAGGCAATAACCTTTTCCTTCTTGATGGCCGTCATTACTCCAAAAATCCGACTGATTTCCAAAGAATGACATTAAGTTTAAATTATAAATAATAATAATAATAAATAATAACAATGAAATTCATAAAATGAAAGGAAAATCCCCGAATTATAACATAGTGGAAATCATGTTTATTTGAATGGTTCTCCCTTTCATATTTTCTCTTCCTCTCATCCCAGTTTGTGTTCATCCTTTCAATGTTATGAATTACAATCGATTCCCTCTCTGATGATGATGGATCATTATTTATCAATACTAGCTCATAAACCTGCTATTCCATTATTTCGCTGCGAATATGTCAAAAATTAATCGAGAACATGAAAGGTGTCATGAACATACGAGTAAAATGCGTGTTTGAAGCTAAACATTTGTGGGAAGCGCAATATTGTTAGCAAAATAAATATCAATTGATAATATCGCAGCCTTCGTCACATCCACTCACAGAGGCGGGAGCTTCATAAATAACAAGTTTTCAGGCGCACGCGAACTCTCAGAACATAACTCTGACGGAAAACCAACAATAAACCAATAAATCTCACACACACGATGCCAGTGTGGTGTAGGCGCAGAGCAATCTGGGTTCCTGCGTCTATGTCATGCGACTCGCCAAAGAGAGATTTGCCAGAACCTTGGGACGTGCGTTATCAAAAGCATTTCCTGTAAATGTTTGGGTGCACGAAGGTTTTTTTTCTGGAAGACTAGAGCCTCTTACACGTCAACTCATCACTCGGGACCGCAACCACTTCGGAGGACGAGGGGAGATCGGTTGACGCGCAAGAAAAAGAATTTAGCCAATTTCCAGAAATGTTGGAAGTGCCACAAGGGCTTCATGTAAAATATCGTCAAAATATAAATACCTTAATGATCTCCGGAAAGGTACAATTACACCTGACTATTGTATTTCCCAAGTTTCAGCTCAAAAGCTTCTAATCCGACAGACATGCGAGATATACACAAACACACACAAGCAGACTGTCCGTCCATAAAAACTATATTTTCGGATGCAAAATTGCGAGTACCTCCTGTCCATCCACACCAATCCTAAACACCTTAGAACATCACCAACAAACCTTAATCCTAATGTGTGTGTGTGCACGTGTACGCAGAATTACAGCTCAAAACAACTTTAATCACGGATTTACGACCAAAAAAGCAAGGTCGTATTGTTGAGGTCATTCCAATACTCTTCCTCTCTATACTATAGCACACGGAGGAAAAGTAATAATATCATCATAATTCTTAGTTCACCCTCCACAATAAATCGGAAATGAAAAACCACTGATTATGTTATCAAATCCACAACCGCAAGAGTACATACGTTTCTGTATTGTCACCGTTCATACGACATTTATTTGCTTCAAAATCAATGCCAATGTCAAAATTCAGTAGTATGATATTTTTTTTCTCTGTTATGAAAGAAAGAGCCAATAATGGAGACAAATTATGTCTACTACTGGAGTTCATATATTACTAAGATTTCTACGGGTGCAATTACAAAATAATATTTCGTAATATTGCATTACGACTCTCATTACACTTACGCAATAGTGATCTCTATCTTTCGCAATTTATGAAAATAATATCCACTCCGTACTGTTCAATTCTGCTAATATGGAGGGTTCGAAAACCTTATTAGGGCGATGCTCTGCGGCAAGGTTCACTACATCAATGTACCCCCATTAAAACACCTGTCACGATATTGACTTTGTATGTCTCTGAAAGACTAAAGTGTCAAGCAGTCCTCTCGCTTATCCTGATCAACCAAACTGAGCACAAACTCTTTTAGTGATCTTCTGAATCTAGTACTCTTCACTCACCTAGAGCATTCGAGTACATTACAAGCAGTAAAACGCAAACGCATTAAATCTGCAATTACAATTACGCTTAACATGGGCTATATCGCAAAAAAGGAAAAAGAATGTTCGTTACGATCTGTTCATTCAGCCGGCGGAAGCGGGCTCTCAAGAAACAGCTTTTTCCTTTAAAAAAGATACAATCCACCTCATTCGATAATCTGCAATCCACCCCTAACACTCGAAAGCCTCGTTGTGGTAACTGGCATTCCTTAAATAAAAGCAACGCGATACAGCCCTCCAGCCCCGACCACCGAGTGCGGCTGCCAACGCTGATTGCGTCGTGGGCCCGAAAAGAGAGCCTTGCGGCACGCCGCGAGGGGGCGGACGGCGCGCGCTGATTGGCCCGCCTCCTTTGACCCATTACGCCTCCCCGCCTTTCCCTCCGGCCGGCGCCTAGTCCCCGCCAGCGCCGCCAGAGGGCAGGCCCGGCGCACTTCCCACCTCGGAAACGGCACTCGCCGGACCGGATAAGGCCATTCGGAAAGGGCGCCATTTGAATGCGGCAATTACCCTTCTTCTTGTGACTCATTCAACCACGCAATGTGCTACAAGTTCAGACGATTAATAAACATTTATTAAATACCTGAACTACATCAAATTTAATCACAATTCCCCTTCTTCAGTGGGTGTCTAACAAAGAAAAGGAAAAATGAGATAACAATATAAAGAGTAAGTATTATGTATATGTATAACAACAAAGACTAAGTCTTTACGATGTTACCTCGTTTTTCATTTTCTTTGCTAGAAACCCACTCAAGATGGGAAATTCTGAACCGAAAGTTCACTTTGGGCATGTGATATAAATAAATATAACTTATTGTGGCTGATTAACCCTTATCTCCCATTACCAATATGGATTACCACAATATATTGAATTAGAGATTCTCCGGTCTTGCAGAAAATAGCTGGAAGAAGAATAGTATGGAAAGAGGGAGAGAAAGAGGAAGACAAGCAAAAGCCAGAGGAGCAGCCATCGATGGAACGGGGGTTGGAGGGCTCTTCCAGAACTTCACCCCGCGAATTCTCCGCCAGAGTTGTGCAACTTCTTTCTCTGCTGCGACGAGAACCCTCCACCCCCCCCCCCAGATGCACTCGTGCGCGACGCGGGCAGCGGAGGGAGTAACGAGCCCCCGCCCCCCCAGCCAATGCAAAACGGGGCCGGAAGACTCTCTCCAGACCCCCCCGCCACGCAGCGCGGAGATGCAATTCTGCAAAGGGTTCTACAAATTCTGCGAGGGCTGATCATGCTTGCGAGGCAGGAATTGCAAAAAACTGAAGTGAAAGTGAGGTGAAGTGAAAGGCACGATAAAAGTAGAGTCTCCAGAGAAAATACTGGATGAAATTGATAAACATGCAGCTCAGAGCCGTTACGTGAAGTACAAGTTACTTGTTTTCCAGTTTTGCTTTTGCCTTGCTCGTGTACTCTTTTTTGCTCAGATTTCTGATGTTGTAGTGAGTAATGGAGAGAGTGAGAGAGAGAAATAGACAGAGCTCCTTAGGCTGGACCAGATTCTAAGTTCACGACATGTGTGGTAGAGTACAGCATGTAAGCGAGTGTTTAAGTAAGGGGCGAGGATATGACAAAGAAGAGGAAGGTAATATCTCGCGCATTCCTTTGTTAAGATACTGCTGAGAATTAGCCTCGTACTGATCAGAGAATTCACGGGAAGATAGCAAACAGCGCAAACGACAGCTAAACAGGTGTTGGTAAATTTGTCTCCATTGGGACTGAAACCGCAGGACTTCCCGCTGAAAGATGTTGTGACCGCCGTTGCCCTGAGCTCTTATCCGGTCACACCAAGAGCATTACCCTTTACCTTCTTCTCACGAATGGAAGGCAAGGCCAGCGGTTCTCATGTCTGTTTCATAAAAACGAAAACGCTCTCAAGAAGAAGAAGAAGAAGAATCGGCAGAGTCGCAGCGTCATGGTAACTTCATGACCTCCTCTCTCTTTCCCCACTCTCATCCACCCCTCCCTCTCGCCCCCTCCTCGCGATCTCGTCGCAGCCAGCCAGGATATCGTCGCAGCGCCCCGCGGCGAAATAGAAAATTAATGACTTCGTAATGAAACCGCCATCGCTTCGAAGGAGCTCCGTCCTCATCTCATCGCTTCTCGTTACCTGTTGCCATTCGCTCCACGAGGAGGAAAGAGTTGGTTCCTTCGATATTACAGCGACCTGGTGGCCCACTTCCAAGCAACTATGTAAAATATCACTTAACGTACTTGAAAATGTGATGAAAGAGCGGCGTCTTTTAGGAAAATTTAAATACAAAAAAAAATAGTGGAATATAAACGAGATTTATTAAAGAACCTGAAATAAGTTTTATGTCAACAATAAATGTGACAGTTGGAAATGAATTCCCGGGGTATTGAAAGCTACCCAGTAGCCAAATATGTTTATCGTATATATCATTTAACATCTTTTTAAAATATTATCAGTCGTCGTCATCAAAAAGTTAAAAGTGTACAATGTAAAGGGCACGCAATATATTTCAAACACTCTGAATGAAGGGTATACCTGAAACTGAAATTAATAAGACTTTAAAGAACAAATAATAGTCAACAGGTCAATAATAGCAAGCGATGAAACCTTTGGAGCCAACTTCCTTTCATTTAAAGCAAAAATCATGAAATTTAGTTAGGAGAAACGCTCAAACTTATTTTACACGAAAAATTCAATGTTTTAAATACAAATAGGTTCGCAATTTTCTAAATGTCAGAGATTTTAATGAAAGTGTAGACGTGCGAGTGTATGTGAATGTGTGAGAAATGGGAGTGTAAGCGACCCATGCCCGTTTGCTATTGTACTGCTCCGCCATTATCCAGGTATTGGTAGAAAAAACACCCAAAACGGGAGCAGCCGGCCGCGAGAATTCTCCTCCAGACACTACTATCCTTTACTAGCTATGTAGCGGGCGTCGAATATGCGCCACCGCCGATACTCATAGGTCCTTCCAGCCTTAAACACTGCTGCGGCATGTGTCAACTCAGCCGGTCTCATCGGTTTGTCTTCCTCCCAGTAGCTCAAATGACCCTCTCAAGAGCGAAGCCCAGAGACGAGTGGGTGCAGCTCGTGAGAGGCGAAACGCCCTCCGCCGCCCCTCCTCTGGCAGCCAGGCTCAGCAACTCTCCCGCGCCGAACCGCCAAATAGGATTTTTAGTTTACCCCCCTCCTTCCCTCCTCGCAGGCTGCTTCATCCCTCAAGTTCCTCTGTTTAGCGAACTCTTCCCGCACTCGGGTCGCCTTAAAAGCGATTTCCCCTCCCCCGCCCCCGCCCCTGCGCCCACTCGGAAGCGATGCGGCCGCCCAGCCCGCTTCCGCTTCATTTAAACCGCTTCTCGCCCGATTACCCGCCCGCTTCCCTCGCCGCTCCGTTCCCCCCGCCCCGCGCCTCGCCGCGCGGCCTCCCTCAGCTTCTCCGCGGCCTCGCCAGATCGCGCTGATTGTTGTGTACTCAGCGCCGCCTCACGCTTTGGGGAGGGGGGCGTCGTATGCACTGGACGACAACTCTAGGGACGGCGCACCTCAAATGCGCTAGTTTGCCTGTTGGGGGAAACACTGGATTCACAAAATCAAAGTGACAGGGGAAAAGAAAGGTATTTAAAAAAATATTACTAGTGATATGACACTATTTCATGTTTCGTATCATGAACTTTTATCCTTAACTAATAAGAATAAATACACTTTGTCGGCTTTAATTCGAATTATGTAAGGAATAACACTAAAATATTCTCTCCTGTTGTTACGATAGCTGACATTTCTTGGTGAGAGAATGGTCTCATTTTCGTTGAAACTCTGAATTTTCGAAAATTGCAAAATTTGAACATTTTTTCCGACCCTTCCTAGAAGTAAAATATTAAAGATATTACTTTTTCCTTTAATTAAATCTATTCCTTAAAGATATAATTTGAAATAAGGTCACGTTAGATTTTTCGAAAATTTGAGAACTTTCCGCGTAATTTTGAGCGAAAATACCGGCCAGAAAGTATGTGTTATATTAGCAGCACTAGTTTAACTTTTTCCGTGGTTTTTAAAGGGTTCTTCGCTGATTTGATCGATTTTAACATTTTAATGGCTCATGTTTCAAATAATATTTACGAGATGCCGCAAATCCTTCACCGAATTCCTGAGTAGCCTATTCGATTTCTACGCTCAGAAAATGTAATGCAGCCGTTGTAAATATATAATCTAAGGTTCCTGTGTCGCTTGTCAGCGCCATTGTCGCTTAGGCCGATTTCACAAGAAGTAAAGCAGAAATTCTCTGGTACAGAACAGTCCGAACCAAAAGTTTGGAGCCAAGTTCACGTGAACGAAAGGAAGAAGCCTTGTTTACATCAGCAACATATCCAACAGCTTGAGTTCATCACAACTGGTTCTGATCAATTTTTTTAAAAGTTTTTCTTCGCTTTTACGGCATTTTTAAATCATTTAAAACCATTTTATTGATCATTTTTGGAGATGTATTAGGTCATTAAAATCCTCCCCTACTGATGACCGACACAAATAGTCACAGGACGCACAACTGAGACTAAGGGAGGGGCCCAAACGCACGCAGGAAAGTATTATTAGCAGCCTGGAGGTGGCAGTGGCAGAGAAGAAAGTCTAACACAGCCTCGAAGGGATTAGGCGAAGGGATAAATCGCGCGAAGACTCTTTGGAGGCGGAGAGGGATCCGCGCGGCTTAGCTGGCGCGCGCTCCGCTACGCGGCGCTGCTGTTCCCTCTCGCGCTGCGCTCCCGTTCCTTCTCCAACAGGCGCAACGACGCAACCCGCAAGACAAGAAACCGCAGAGGGGCATCGCTAGGCCTTCGCCCCTAGTCTTCGCGGCCGTTCCTGCGATTAACAGCCAGATGCGAATGGTACATGGATATCACCACTAGAAGAGGGGGAAGTCACGAGAGGCTAGAATGCAGAATAATTTGCAATATAACTCAGGAAATGTTTGGTTATATTTAAGAAAAAAATGCGGCATACATTCATCAATAGTTTGCAATCGTTTTCTGCAATTTTGTCTTTAAATATTTACATTTTTTGGATATGGCAAGGTTATAAATATTTAGAGCCTTTTCTAAATAAGCATTCCTTTCCGTGGGGGCACAGATCAATTAGTTCTTAAAAATGGACTACGGCAACATTCACAACAATTCCATTTCATTGCCTGCCCTGCCAATCGCTACTCCTCCCCGCCTTTCACCCTCCCACTCCCCTCCCCATGCCTTCTTCCCCAGCGCAATCACCAGCCCTCCTCATCCCGTCTCCCTCCGCCTATTCATTTCCTTACCCCCGTCACGATCTCCCTCTGCCTAGAAAGTACACTCCACACCCGTCACACCGCCGTGTCCTTCCCCTGCCTCATTCCGCCCATCCCCGCCTCGCCTCTCCTCCATCTCATTCCACCCCCGCCCCCCTGTCCCTGCGTCACCACTATTATCCGCCAAAAAAACGGCGCCTTCCTTCCTGCCCTGCCCTGAGATCACTGTTCCCGCGCTCGCCTCGCAATTCTCCCCGTCGGCTTTCCATTCTCCACGCTGCCCCACCCACCCTCCTCCTCCCCCTTCCATCTCCCTCCGGCCAATAACGTGCGCCTCGCGACCCGCAGCGCCTCTCGAGCGCTGTTTAGCGGAGGTTACGCGAACGACGCCACCCGGGGGAGGGGGGGCGGTTGGGGAAATAAGTTACGCGCGGCGCCCGGGCGCCCCTGGCGCGGCCACGCGGCGCCGCCGACAACTACCGCCGCAGCCTTCATTAGAACTTCCCAGAGGGCGAGAGGAGGGAGGGGTTCATTCTCTTCGTAAACAGCTGCGTTCAAATTTAAAGCGCTTATTCGGCCCGCGCTTTGCGATTGCTCACTCCATAAATCCTGATTCGGGCGCTGAATGGCGAAATAACGCTTCATCTGGGAAGAGGACGAATTCCCCGAGGGACGAAGAGGGGAAATGAAGTTGGTTCGCTGTTCGCGGGACAGAAACAGAGGGATTTCGCCCTCAGCTGAAACAAGTTGCTTTTCCGCCATTTTCGTCGGGTTCCATAATACAGAAAGGCTTTCGTAACATTGACACATAAATGAGAGATAAGAAAAGATTTGTCCTCGGAGTTCAGCCTTCCAGCGGCTGACACGATCGTAAGCGAGCTATTTTCGTTAGTGCTGAAGACACGGATTGGATGCAATGTGCAGGGCTTCTCACTGGTGACAATTGTGAAGTTCCTTCCCAAGCAAACGAGTAATCGTATTGACTACACTACTCTAACTCAGGACCACAATGGTTTCTCCCACCAAAGAACACTCCCAAGCAACTCTGTTCCACAAGAGCGGAAATACCTTCACAAGAAATATTTTAATTTAAAAATAATGGTCTCAATTCACCAGTTATTGAAGAAAAAGTTCGAAAACGTAATCAGGGGTTCTTATTAGTAATTACGTTAACCAAATGCAATTGTATAGAAGTGAGATCGAGGTTGAAATGTGCAATCCACCGAAAAAAGGAACTGAATCTCAAAATTTTCCGCTTTCGTCGTGAGGGTTGTCAGAAAAGAACAATAAAAGGAGACGGAGAGATACGGAGAGATCCCGGAGGTTGACCAAGGGAAATCGAGTAGCGAAAGGGCTGCAGCAGATTTTCAGGGACTGCTTGAGAAGGGGGGAGGGGAGCCGATGTGTCTTCTGGAGGCTGCGACGCCACGAACCGAACTCCTCTACTTCTCGCCCTTCCCTGCCTCTCCGCCGCCCGCTCCCTCCCTCTCTCTTTCGCCCACGCTGCCTCCCCTCCGCCTTCTCGCCACCCCTGCTCCCACACGTCCCACGCACTGCACCTGTCCCCTTTCGCTTCCATTCACTTCTCTCTTTTACCCTACACTATATCACTATTTCCTTTACCATCCACCTCTTTCCTGCAACATCCATCCCATCTATTTTTAGCCTGCCTCATTCCCTCCCATCTCTTTCAGTTCTTCTCAGCCATTTATTCCACCAACTTTCTATTCCTCCCCATCTGCCCTTTCCTGCTTCGCTCTCCGTCCACTCCGCCCCTCTTCGCCCTCCACCCTCCCCCGCGCCCCCGCCGCCCTCCGCCGCCGCGAAGCAGGTCAGGCTGAAAGGCCACTTTATCCCTCGCCGCCGGCAGATGTTTACAGAGCCCCCCGCACCCACGGCCCCCGGCATCAAATTTACAGCGGCGACCTCAAGACCCGCCGCGCCTCGCCTCGCCTCGCCAGCCCACCTCGCTCGCAAAAGCAGTGGCGACGCGCCGCCGACAGGGGCGCGCGGAACAGCCAATAATTAAGCACGCGGCGACCGTAAAGGGACAAATATCAGGGTAGAGGGTTGGGATTTTTAATTCTTTTTTGGGAGAGAGAAGCTTTTCATCTCTTTCAGATTTAATTCTGTCTGCGATAGGTCAGCAAACGTTTTACAGGATATTTTACAAGAGACGTTATTCCGACTCATTTTGTCAGTGATGTGTTTCATTTCTTTGCCTTGCATTCACTTTACATTTGCTTTCCTTGATTAGGATCTTTAATATAAAAAGGGCCTGCTCTTAAAAAAGAAAATAAAAAATACACCTTGAGATTTAATCAGAAAGCAAGAAACTAACATATCCTATTTTTTCTCAAATTTACTTGACGCAGAAGCTAAATATTACACACATTTCCCCGAATTAAGATTCCCAGGCAAAGCATCGGACTCGAAAGATTTGTTTACCTCGGACTGGAAATAAATAACTTGCCGTCTTAACATACACTTCTTCCCTTCGCCAACAAATAAACAAACAGTTTAATGTCTTCCCAGTGGCCGAGATCGCTAAGTCAGAAGTGCCGCAGTGATCTCTGACCGAGTGGTGCAGGTTCGAGTCCCGCCTCGGACATGGTTGTATGTGTTCGTCCTTTCACCCCATATCACCACCATATCGTTTCATTCTCATACCATAACGTTAAATGTAAAAGTGGCCGCTAATGACCCAGAAATTGATGCGACCTTAAATAAAAAAATTAAACAAGAGTTGAATGATCGAATAATCAAACGATAACTTTTAGAAGAGGAGGTAACTTGGAAGGTTATAAACAATAGTTAAGTGTGTCTTCCTTAAACGTATCAACTCTAATCAGATAAATAACTTCAATGGCAAACAGTCCTTGCCACTCCTGCCGTCCCGGAAGAGCCCTCCAGCCAGGCAACAGCCGCTCCCCGGCCAGGCCAAGGAGAGGGGCAGGGGCGGCATCTGCCAGCGCATGCATTAGGGACTTAAACACTTGCGTTGCAATTCATTCCCTCGCAAGAATCTTCTCTATATCGAAGAAAGAAATCCACACAGGCTACTCCGCCAACTCCAGCGTAGAAACCCGTTTTAAATGGCCAATTTTTCATGATTCTATGTACAGAAAATGAACGGAAAGTGGGGATTTGTTTCTAATCGGTTTTATTTCGGTGTCGAAACCTGATGAACGAGATATGGCGCTTACATGGTGTTTTACTGCACTTCATCGCGATGGAAATATTTCCTCTGGACGCTGCAAAAAAACGCTGAAATCAGCTGAACATCGTACCTGTGGTTACAAATTGTCATGCTCTTTTAGGTTTGAGCACAAACGACGCTACATTAGAACACTGTCCATGTTTTATTTCTCGCCACACGAAACTCGTCACATTGCAATTCAACATATTAGGACGCTCTCGAAACTGAACAACAGAAATGAAACGCACAACATGCATAGCAAACGAGGAGAAGTTCCGGAAAGTGACGCCAGGTGCATGGAAGACAAACTGGATGGAATCTGTACCGAAAAATGAAGCAGACGTCATTTTCTGAACAAGTTACATCTCATCTGTCTGTCATTTTTCTGTACCGATGAAAAAACGATGAAGAAAAAAAAAACAATGTAAAACGGTGTTAACAAGAGCGATATTCTAATGTTATCTCCTGGAAGCCAGTGAGAGCCTGAGCACTACAAGTGCGTCGGCCTTCGGGCGGGTGGTATCGAAGCTCACCTTGGCCCTCCCCCTCCAGCGCAAATAAAAGCGCAGCGCTGCGCGGCGCCTGCAGACGGAAATGTGGGCGCAGAAACAAGCGCCGGCGACGCGAGGCCTCCCCCGCTCTCCTTGCCCCCCCCCGCATCGCCCGCAACACGCTTCGCGGCGGCGCGAGAATACGACGCAGTCACCGCCTTGGCCACATCAGTCTCCGCGACGCAGTGCGGGTGGAGCGGAAGGGCGTGAGGAGGGGGTGGTGTGGGGCGGGGCGGGGCGGGGCGGATCAAGACGGGGAAGGAGGAGAGAAGGGGTGAGAAAGACAGCGGCAGTAGATCGAGATGGTGTGCGAAGGGGTGGGAACGCTTGGGGCGGGTGGACGGGGGTCATGGCGGCGAAGAGGGGGTGGGATGAGTCGGAGCGAAGGGGGGAGGGGTATTGTGGTGCAATGGGGAGGGCTTGTAGCGGGTGGAAGTGGGTGCAAGGTGGTGAAGAGCGGGGGTGGGATGGATCGGAGCGGGGGGGAGGGGGAGGGTATTGTGGAGCGGGGCGTGGCGGAGACGATGTCGGGTAATGGTGGGACGGGGTGTGGCGGGGATGAGAGGGGCGGGGCAGAGCGGGCCGCGGTGTGGGAGGGTGGGAAGGGGCTGGAGTGGCGGGGCGGGGCGTGGTGTGGTGTGGGGACAGGTGCGTCGCGGGGGCATCATTTGCTGCTCCCGTGGCAGCGTCTTAAGCCACCTCTTCCTCTTCCGAAGGAGAATTCGCCCCGCAGCCGCACACAGCTCGCCTCATATTTCACAGCAAATTCTACCCACATTGCAGTGCCTAGCGGAATTAAGAAAAAATCTCCACACACGTCCTTTAAAACTAGGACAAATACAAGCCAAGCAGGCTCTGCATGACAACTATCTCCGTATGCGAAATAGACAACCAAGACGTAAGGGCAATTTCTAGATCTCTTGCACTGATGATGAATAAACTATCAGTAACAAAATATATTTTATATTTTGCTGATACGTTATAGCTTGTTATTGCCTTTGATACTGAGTCGTATATACACTGCATTATTTACCTGGATCGAAAGAATGATGGTTACGAGAGGAATATGAAAACTGTTGAATAATGCAACATGTTCTCTTATGGAGAGAATTATGAGAGGGAAATATAAAAAGACACAGTCAAGTTGAGATCGAGTTAATTCGTAAATAAGTAAAGCTGAAGCAATAAAATTAGGTAAAAGTAAAATCATGTATTTGTCACAGGCGTTAAATAATTTTAATGATCTCTGACGACAAGCAGCCCTCGGGCCAAAGAATCCACTCGACCATTCTAACGCCCTTGGCGCAGAAATGACAATTCCCCCGTACGGTTTGTGTTGAGAATAGAGAACAAAAAGAAGTGTAGTATATTTATATAATTCGGCACACGTTTTCTAGTATTAAATGGAACTAAAATTATGGAAAAACGAAGTTACTCATGCATAACCAAAAAAATAATCAAAAAATAGTCAAAATTTCCATTTCATATATTAGATGAATTAAATGAAAAAACAATGATGTAAGTTTCAATTCGTTGAAACGTTTTCTGTACCGAGAAATTTCTCTCGAGACTTTTTCAATATTAATATTAAAATGTGCCGTGATTCATAATATAAAAAGAACAACTTTAAAAACAACTATTTTATATTACGATTATTATTTCTAGTTTTTCAATAATTACTCTTTGCCAAATAATTTACCTATTTCGGGAAATATTCATATTTTCTGAATTGATATTTTTCTGGTTCCTTTTCTTTAGATTATTATAATTCCTAATTTTGAATGATTTACCATGGGATGTACGCTCGTATTTTATTCCTGATTTCAGGCGCTCTGTCTCCTGTTGATATGCCTGTTGAGGATGTGATGTTCATTTTGGCCTATTTTTGCTGAAGCATTTTTGTTTCTAAATGAGATCTTATGGAATTTTTATTGGACTGATTTTAATAGTCAAGCCCCAGCAGAGACGAACTCATGCTTCTAACATGTGTAGTAGTGTAGTGGATGTGTGTGTATGTTAAAGAAGAAGATGAGTGGTCAAGGCTAAAGAGGAAAGATGCACGCGATTTCTGTTTATTATTATGTTCCGACATTCACCTGGATTGATCAAAGACATTACGGAAAACTCAGAGCAGCTTGCCGCTAGAAGTTTCCTCCAGACAGAGGCTTAATTCAACCCAGATTTTTGGATAGGGACAAATAGATCAAATAGAAAAGTCGGGTCTCGCAATGTAGGACTTGCGGTCAGCGACAACAGTTGTTATCGCCGAGCCATCTCAGCCCGTAATAGACCTCATTCCATTCATATTTAACAGACAACGGAAAGAAATACCCACCGTACATCGAGTACCAACGTTAGAAATCGAATGAAGCAGAGCAGGCGTCGGAGCGGTACAAGGAGACGACGATAATGCGAGTTCTTTCATCCGCGTGGGTGTGATATTCCGCTGCGAAAGAGGACCCGGGGAGGGAAATAACTCTGCACTTTCGGTGACGCGAGGGAAAGGGAGAAGAAGAGAACACTTCCGGCGAATTCACCGGCGCACTTCCGGCCCCAAGGCGCATAAAAAGCGGTGAATGCTTTAGAATGTCGGAAATTCCACCCGTAGGCAGCGAGTTATGCGCAGTCTCTCTCTCCCTGAGGCAGCGCAGGGCGGACTTCACCCCCTGTTGCGCCGGCGTCAGCCACCACACTGATTTCTTCGCCGAAAAATAAACGAGATTTTGAATGCACGGTGTTCACAGCACTGTTGAGCTTCGAATATGTTGAAAGAACCGGCGTGTTGATGCAATTTGTGTGAGGTTACACCAGCTTTAGAAGTGTAATTGATGAAAACTGTATTTAGTTGTTGATGAGTTAACTCCTTGTATCAGAGTTGTTATTAAACAAAGAATTAAGGTATCATGTAGTATTAATTAACCTGCCACGAATCTTCTAAAATTGTAATTTTGATATTTTACTACTATTAAAGAAAATTATCACATCTGAAAATTCAATTTTTTAAGTAAAAAGAAATGACTCTAAAAGAGAAGCCAGTCCAAACATCTTTGGTCCCAGCAGTTTGTGACAGCAATAATTATTAAAGAAACAATTCATAATGTGATTTTTCTCGAGCTAAGTTTTATCTTCAACCGTACTTGATTTTGATCTTACTCAGAGCTGACAGTTGTGTGTTGTTTTAAAATTGTCATCAATTAAATATTCTAATTTACTTATCTCTTGTGATAAGTTTGATCTTTCGTTCGTTGACAAGATGATTACTATACTTCTTTTTGTTCTCTATTCTCAACACAAAACATACGCGAGAATAGTTATTTATGCACCATGGGCGTTATAATGATTGTACTCGAGCTGCGACAAAGAGGATGGAGCCCTTTGGTCCGAAGGGTTTGGGTCGCCCGAGATCGTTAGAACCAGTTAACGCACGTGGCAGATACAATATTTTACCTCTCGCCTAATTTTAATGATTCGGCGTTACTTATTTACCCATTAAATAGATCTTAACTTGACTCGATTGTTTTTTTCTTATTTCCCTCACATAATTCCCTGTCATAATATCTCTCCATAAGAAAAGGTGTAGCATCATTCAATTGTTTACATATTCCCCTTGCAACCACGATCCTTTCGATACAGGTAAGGTACGAATATCGAGCTACGTATCTATAGCCATAACAAGCATTGACATAGCAGTAAAAAATAAATTTAATAATTAAGCTAAATTGGTGATCAATCAACGCATGGAAAATTTTTCTGCAATATCTCCAATTTCAACGATTTAAAACTTAATTCAATACAATTTTGTAAAATATGCCACTTTCTTCCATTGACAGAGGAATATGAAGAAGAAAACGGAATTAAATTGACAACTCAAAAGAATCTGGACACTCACCGAAGGCCACAACAGCAGAGCGGAATTGCAGCACAGGACAGGAGCGCAGTGCGACAAGGAACGTGTGTTCATACCTAGAACACAAAAAAAGGACGAAATGATCGGACAGTCGATAAAATTATACACAATACAATTACAGCAGTAACATGGAAAAATGTGAAAAACAACACGTTTAAATCCATTGTAATTCATATATTTTAAATTCAACTACTACCTTTTTAATTAATTTTTCCATTATTACTAATTAAAACTTTCCATTTCTAATTTACTGGTGTATTTTATTACTTTATTTGCTACATTCTGTTTAAAAATAAATAATTAGTCGTAAAATAAAATCGTTGTGGAATTCGCGTTCAGGACTGCAACACGGGATGGCAGATTGTCGTATTCCAGAGTACAATACCTTCCCTCACCAACATAGTACATATCAACATCGAAATCTTACTATCAGAAATAGTGCACAAATTTACTCCCTTTGCTTGTTCTGTGTCTTCAGGGATTCTAATTATCATAATTCTTTCCAATTCACCATTTAAGAGAGGCGGTCGTTCTCCAACATGGCAGTCGTGAGTTCAAAGCATATTGATTTTTTTTTAAATATTTGACCTTGAATACAGTTACCAAGGAATAGCCGTGAGATTAAAAACTAAAATATTCTTTCAATCACCAACTACAAACGTGAATGCTTATTGAGATTTGAAGCCGAACAACGACTCAAAGGAAATAAATAATGTACCCGCACGAAATTTACGAGGAGACGGGTACTCCGCTGAGATCTAATAGCGCATCAGGAATTCCGAGGGGAAATGCGATCGACATCTGCGCCAATCACAGATGACTGTGTTTGCTCATGCGCAGAGGAGTGATTTGCTCGGCATGTGCCAAGTGCCACCCCCTCGCCAGCCCCCTCTCTCCAGCAACTGTTTCGGAACAGTTGACAGTGCGGTCGGCTGACGGTCTGCCGCTCAAGGCCTCCTGCAGGCCGAAATCGAGGGACGAGCGAAACAAAAAGCGGCGCAACCCTCAAAAAAAGGTCTACAAAACATACACTACGATGACTATTTTCCCAAAAATATATTCATTTCTATTTATTACTATTGCATGTGTATTTTCTTTTCAAATTCCACCTAAACATTTTTTGCCAAGGGGCAGGAATACGTCTGAATGGCGAATTCCTTTTAGTTTTGTTTTGTGTTAAGTTTCATTAAATCATTCACTTATTTGCATATGTAGCAATAATGTGAAATATTATGAACAAATCTGTACAATTTAAACATTTTTGATTATAGGGCGGACAGCTCTTTTAATAGAGAAGGTTCTTTGTTAAACCTCTTGACCTATACGCAGAAAGTTAATAGAATCGTTGCTCTCTTAAGAAAGCACGATTACAAAATTAAACATATTGAATCAAAAGTAGTTTTATCTCTTAATTGACACCTTGAAATCTGACTGATGTATTAGTAGATATTCAGGGATTATTTCTTTGCTTTAGTAGAGGAAATGAGAATTAATGTGGCTAAATTTCAGGCAGTAACTGTCAACTGATTTCTTCATAATACAGTCACAAGACAAATATCGAGTGGCGTATCCCCACACCGCAGATATTTGCACAACCATTACCATTGTTAAACTATGCACCAGTTTCTCCCAACGCATAGCCCGCGCCTAGGAAGCTACTTTTCTTTCCTGGGATCTTGACGTGCTTAGTGTTAAACATAATACATACATGAATATTGTATTTCAGATAAAATTTATGGAATAAACACCCCTAAAAATACTTTAAAATGAGACGAAACGAGACGAAAGGCGTGGAGACAAGACGCAGAAAGAAATCGTACATTCGAAGTAATGAGGATAAACGGAGTAGCTAACAATGGATTAGCTAACCTTCTGTAATAATCATAATGCAACAAAGCACTGATAAGGAACATGGCATGAACAATCCTCAGAAAGTTGCTACCACTTCTTGGAGGGCGAAAAAGTGTAGCAAAGGCACAGAACTAGTGACGCTACAAGAAAAGAAATAAGGAACAAGTCAAAAGTTATCTGAACTTGTAAATAGACGATGTTCAACAGAGCCATCAATAATTCGAAGGTTTTGTGTCGATAAAACAGTGAAAAATCGACCCCGAACACTCGGGGCGAGGAGGGACGGGGGCGTGGTGTGGCGAGGCGAGGAGAGACGAGGTTGCCACGTGTGCTCGAGGCGTATCTTCGGAAGGACGGGGGGGGCGGGACGAAATTGAAATGTAAACCTGGTGGCGGTGGCGCAAACGACGTCGCGGCGGCCGATGGTGCGTTTTATGGTTCCGCTCCCCCCTTCCCTCCCCCACCGATGCCACTTCCGCCGCCGCCGCGCCGCCACCAGACGTCGTCATGAAGCAGCGGACGCCGCCACCGCACACACACGCACGCACGCACGCACGCACGGGGTGAGGAGGCGAGGGAGGCAGCTGCCAACGACCCTTCCGCCTCTGCTCGGCGCTGGAGGGAAAATAGGCCACCGTGGGTGAGGGCTCCAGAGCGAAGAGCGGGGATGGCGAAAGGAAGAAAACGCAGCAAGGGGACTGCAATGGCACGGGTGTCCCATGAGGTCGGAATACAAACGTTGAGGAGTCAGATGCACAAACGAAACTAGTAATGTTTCAACAGCACATACTTTCTCCTACGATGGGCAACGGTTAGCTAGTACAGCAAAATCTGCCTAAACTGGAACCCTGTACAAGCCATAAACCTGCCTTAACCGGAAAATTTATCCGGCCTGTGAAGTTAAATGGAATTGTATACAGCATAAAACGGAAACCCTCCATACGCGGAAGAGGAACTGTTGTTCATTTTCTGCAGGAAAGCACTCTTCATAAAACGGAATTCCCGTGAATTTAATGCACTTGGAAGAGAGACGTGAGATGTTCTTATTGAAATGAAAGCATCTGCAACCTTGTCTTAAATTCTCTATCCCTGTGACACCCGATTTAGACGTGGCAGCGTGGCATTGAAGGAGAGGGGCTTCAGCTGTCAGCCTAGAATTCCACCCTGGAGTCGCTTGTCTCTCAAGGCACAGGCCTTAAGGGAATTCCCTCTCTCCCGACTCGCATCGTAGGGGGGGGGTACGGTCATGGCTTCTGTTCGCGCGTCTCCCTGCCCCGAGTTGAAAATCATAACTCCTCAACGAGATACGCATTGCTCAAGGCATGCGAGGGAATTAGAAAGTCACAGTATTGGATTGTGCGTAGAAAGTCGTCACAGCAAGTTGTCCGAATTCAGACAGTAAGATGTGCATTTTCAACTTAGAAAACTGTCAATGACTGTTTAATATTCATTTATAGGAGGGTTATTTCATAAATACGTTGTATGTCAATGTATTTTGATAATTATAATGAAGTCATGTAATTTACTGTCAGAGCAGAAACGTCAATATCACAAGTGCCATAAAATGGACAACCTTCCTAAACCGTAATTGGTGTTCCGATAGATTCCGGCGTTGACAGATTTTACAGAGGTATTATATTAATGCACTTTCTATTCTATTTCGTAACCCTACAACCTTCAATTGAAAAGTTCAAACGATATAACTCAAATTTTGCGAAACATTCCCACTCCTTCAAAGATTTACGCATTACACAACTGAAATACTTCATTTCGAAGAATACATTTCATTAAGAAATAAAGCTCTCAATTTAATTCTGCCTTTGGTGGAGAGGTCGAAAGAGTTACACAATCATTCCAACATCTACCCCAAAATTTTCGACATCGATGTTCGGCAATATTACATACCTTTCTCTACCTTGTATCTGAGAAGTATAAGATCGATCGAGAGCTGCTTCAGAGCGAGGAATGGCAAGTGGAAGATGCGATTCATAGGTAGGAAATAAGGCTATCTACTAATTGTCGTACACGTAGTAGTAGAGTTTGTAACTTCGACAGTACGCTATCCAGGTACAAGTACTCACGAGCATTTAAATGGCAAGGTTATATATGTTGCCTTTCATATCATAATTAACGAAAAAATGCCTCATTAGTAAGTTTGCATATTACTAAATGTGTAAGTTAAGTTTATATTTAGAGATTAATAAATTCTAATTTCGAAATTATAGGATCAGATTTGTCTCCCTTTAAAAAACTACGGAACAGTCAGCCACTAATTTTCATATTTATACATTAGACATATTAATCCGTTGGAAAGCTTTCTATTTGGCAGTGACATCAGTCGATGCCATGAGCATCAAAAGCCGTGTTTAAAACATGATATCGTATGTTTAATGAGGTAACATATATTAAAACCAGAATATCCTTCAATTCTAGCTAGTTTGAGCATTTTCATTAAAGAGAAGGAGACATCGAAAGGCAAAGATGATGAATGTGTTAGCTGAAGTGCAGTCATGTCGCGGAATCGGAGGGGAGGAGCAGGGAGGGAGTGCACGACAAAGATAAATCGCCGGGAGCGTGGGGTATTTGTGGGTGAGAGGGGAGGGAGATCGGGGGTGAGGTGGAAGGTCAGTGTGAGCGAGCGAGCGAGCGAGGGAGGGCGATCTGGGACAGCACGTGAGGGAGCGGGATTCTTCTCATAAGGCGGGGCAGAGGCGGCGACGGCGCAGCCCCTGGGTCACGGACGAAGCGGCGGCGGACGGCGATTCTTTCATTTGGCGCAGGAAGACAGGAACAAGGATCGCCGCAGGGAGGGGACGAGAGTCCTCTAGCAGGAGGAGGCGAGAGTAGGGGGCGGGACTGGAGAGGGGGCCCCGAAGCGGGGGAAAAGCGACCGCAGGTCTAAAGCAGGTGGACGCAGGAAGGAAGGAAAGATCCGAGCGGGACTCAGACGGAGTGATAGTAGTGAGTGGAGGTAAGGAGATAAGGTCCAAAGCACCGAACGAACTGGAATGCATTTTAGAACGAATCATGAGCCGAGGTGGGGCAAGGAGTTAAGAAGGAATACAAAGATTTTGGAGCAGGATGTGAGGGTGAGGGGTGAGGAGGAAACGAGTGTCGGAGACGGAGGCGAGAGATGCCACGAGAATGCAGATCTTAGGATGGGAGGAGTGATGGAAGTGAGAAGAGTTAGTTAAGGGGAGAAGACGGAAGGAGAGGCGTGGTGGCGGAGAGTGATGAAAAGAAAGTATTCTGAGTCAAAAGCAGGGAGAAGAGAATCTAGGGGGGGAGAAAACTTCGCAGAAACGAACACCAGTGGAATCCTGAAGCGTAGAGCAGGCGGACGTAGGGGAGAGGCGGAGAGGAACAAGGAAAGAGAAAGGTCCTGGGGATAGAGAGAGTGTGGAGGAAAGAACCAGACATTGCGCCCGCGCGGACGGGGAGGAAGCCCGGAGGAGGGAAGGGGCGGGTGTGTGGCGAAGGACGAGGAGCGCTGAGAAGAGAAGAGGAGCGCGGGGGGGGCCCATACTTTCATTTGGCGCGAGGGCCCGGCCGCTGCGAAGCGCGGGATCAGCCGGAGCGAGGGAGGGGCGGGGAGGGGTGGCTAGCCCCGCGGCGCAGAGCCACTTTGCAGCCGATTTGGGGGCTCTGCGGCGAAATTGGAGCCGCCGCCCCACAAAGGAGGCGGTGGCTCCGAGGCCGAGCGCAGAGGGCGGCGCGGCACCCCGCAAGGTTCTCTCCCAGGGCCACTCCCCCAGAGCAACTCCTCGGCCCATTTCAGTCGCCCTTTGTACGCTGTGCTCCATTCGCATCACATATCATTAGCGTTGCTGTTGTCTCTGCAGCGACTCTCAACGGGAGTTCCTGGGCTTCGACTCCTCACGGAGGCAGAGGCTCCAGGGATTACGAGGAGGGCGCCTACAAGGTCCTCCCGCAGCAACGCATCGGCCCTACTCGCTCTGTTTGCTTTACTCCATTCGCATCACGTATCGTTAGTGTTGCTGTTGTTTTGCCTGTACAGCGACTCTCAGTGTGGTCCTACGCTTCGACACTCGACTGACGCCCTATCAATCCACCAATCGAGACAATTGAAGTCACTCGACTGATCTCGGTCTCCTGTGAGGGAACTGGGCATTTTTTGCGGATCCATCCAGAAGATTTTAAGACATTTCTTCAAAAAGATGAATTTTTTGCTGTTTTAAGCATCTAAAACGGAATTTTGTGCCTCAAGGCACGTGAAGTTGATGAGAAGCCTTTCAATTCCTTTCGATAAGAAAAATAGATTGGCACAATTTTTAAGCGATTTCCTCTGAAAAATCTGAAAGAAATCCAGGAAACATTTTTTATTATTTCAATGCACCTACGAGAGCATTGGCGAAACACTGAATTACAATACTCACTTTCACTATATAAATCTTTACAACTAAATTCATCGGATTGATAATATTTAACTTTACAAGTATTTTAATTTAAACTTTTTCATTTAACTTTCTATCTCTGAAAATGGATGAGACGGACAAACTAATATGTTTAGAATCTCCTTTTTTTATTATGAATTCGCAAAATACAAATAAAACTTGTTATAAGAAAATACCCGTAGGAAACACCACGCTATGCTTGTTATCAGTACTTTCCTTTGACTCTCTACATGTAGATCTTTAAATCTATATTCGCGACACTATTCAAATTATTTTAATTTTGCGTCGGTAGTCGAACTGCTTAATTAAGCTTCGCGAAGTCACGGAGATTAAGAAGTTCCAGACACCGAGGGTCCCTGGGTGGGTAGCCTGTCTGGGATACAGAAGACACCGAGCCCTTGGCCGATAGAGCCAAAGGCGTTCACATTACGACAAAACGATTACTATGAAGGAGAATGATACCGTGTTCATTGCCGAATAAAGGCTTAGAATATTGTTAAGAGAGTAAGGAATTTCGGAAAATTGGAATACAAAGCATACATCGAAATTAATACGCACACAAATCCACCAGACGATATGAACAAGATCATCGTGTTCCTCTGAAAAGTAAGTCTACCGTTGCAAGCAAAATATCACACTAGTTGACTCTACATTTTTCTTCCTGTAGAAGGAAGGTAAATGTAAATAAAAGAAGTTATTGCAATAGAAATACTTTTTAATTACGCTTTTAGTAACAGAACTGTCATGCGGATTTTCGGTAATTATCTACCCAAGAAAAATTCATAAGCCTTATAGTTTTGGAAACACTTGTGCAGCAGCAAAATGGCATTTTAACAAAATAAAATTAATTTCGTTATGAACGTCAAGGGTATGTGTATTCTCATATTAATTTAAAGTAATTTATTCAGTTATCCGATTTCCTCAAATTGTGAGTACGTAGGTATCAATAATTGCTTCCTTCATTTCACGGCGGGAAGTTGTTTAATATTCGCAGACACATTTCCGCCAACACATTAACATGAAGTTCCAATAAAGTTAGTCAGATATCGAAAACTCAAATTGAAGGGAATAATTGAATAATAATCGCCTGTAAATATCAGACTGACACCATTCTCAAATGATCACCCCTGAATAATGTCTATCAGATTAATTGTTTGCATTAAAAGCTTCATTTTGATGAGGCATTCATTTTCCAAATGGGAACTGAATTTATCATCAAATACTATCTTCGAGCCCTGTCTCGTTAATATTTTCAAATTATTGATTGAATATTACACGAATTTCAGGCAAAAAATTATGCCAGCCTCAAGCAGTTTTTAAATGTATTTTTTTCAATTTCAATTTTAAAATTCTGATCGAGTTCCGACGCAGCTAAGTTTCTCGACTGCTTGCCACGCCGCCACTGCTGCTTCTAAAGGCCGCTTTTACCCTTCATTTCGTCGTTTCCTCCGTTCGACTTCAGGTAAAAGTCCGAATAATTTCTTAAACATCAGGCCTTGGATAACGCCCGATCGTTACTTCCTCATCTTGTTCCAAGGCCCATCATGGAAACAAGACGATCCCCAGCTTTCCATAGGCCACAAAGTGGCCATGAATACTGCGAGAACGTAGGCAAAGGATCTAACTAGTCCGTAAGTCTCTCTAAGATAGGGTAAAGGAGAGGAGAGAGTGAAGCAGATTGAGAGAGAAAGAAGGAAGAGGGTCAATCAAAGATACAGAAAGGGGGAAGACAGAGAAAGAGGAACAGAATTAACGAGGAAAGAGAGTGGTAGATACAGAAAGAGAGAAAGAAGGAAAGGTAGAGGGGGAAAGCACGAGAAAAAGGGAAAGACTCACAGAGAGAGGTCCGGCGTATAGGGAAAGAGAAATAGAGAAGAGAGAAACAGAGGAAAATAGAGGAAGGGAAGTAATAGAAGATAAGAGGAAAAAGGAACGAAGGGTAAGGTAAAATGTATGATGCACACATGTACGTGTGACAAATGTCATTAAACAAATAAAATTACGATCATCAAAACAAAAGCGTACAGTTTGATAAGACACGTGCGAAAAAATGCCACAATATCAGGCGCTCTACGGACAGCGTGCGACCGGACCTGCACCACGGTCACATTTTTCGCGGGAGCGCGGAGGGGGGGGGGGTCATTGCCAATCGATGTCTGCCATTCCTCCCCTTCAGCGCCGGCCGCGCCTCCTGCGCCTAGCCCTCCCCACCCATCCACGAGCAGGTGACACACGGAGACTCATTCAGTGTAACGGAGGCGACTTACCATGGAGGACACCTGACATTTTAAATACCAACCTCGAAGTCGTCATGGTCGGGTTAGAGTCGAGTTTAGAGTGAATTGGGATCGAACTCAGCTACTCTGAAATGCTGGAGGTATTTGTGGCGAGAGAGGCCAACCTAGAATGACGCAAATAAAGGCTTCAATCTGATTACACATGCGTTTAGTTTAATGAATGACCGCCGGGCGAGAGCGTTTGGACAGCACGGGAGACCACGCACCGTTTGTCTGGTGGCGAGCGGCATCCCCCGGATATTCGGCAGTCGTAAACCGCCTCCCTGGCCTGCGAAGTGCGCGATTCCTCAACTTCTTGGGCGGCGGTTCCCAAAGTCGAAATGAAAAAATTCTTCGCAAACGGTGAAAACCATCTGGTGGGGACGGTTATTATTGTGAACTGTTTCTGCACGTGAGGTTTCACTGAAACGTTTCGTGGAGATAGTATATTGTTTATTTTCACAGAACGATATGTACACATTCGCAGAGTAATTATTTTGATTAATGAAGTAAAAACAGGAGAGCGTTCAATGAATTGCATAGATGATTTTTTTAATTTCTTCCTGATTGACTTCTGTGATTATTTCTTACTATTGAGCTCTCGCAACAAAAGAAAAATAGTCACAAAAGTAATTATGCGAGAAAATGTTTTCGATTTGTGTTTGGCAGGCACAATCAGCAAACTAAGTTATCGATTTCTTTTGTAGTCCATACAGTTCGGACGAATAAATCGAATGCATTTGATGCAATTTTGCTGGTCTAGCACGTCTACCATATTCGTCAGAACGCGTCGGACACTGCACCACTGAACCTTCGCTCTAGAGAATTCGATAAAAAAACGAAACAAGATTGCCTTTATCCATGCTGTATTTCCCAGCTCGACCAAATTATTGAATTAAAGTCTTTCTAAAGAGTCGACCGTAATTGTCCGAACGCGTAGATGCTAGGCCTTCAATCGCTGATCGCCACTGGTTCTGCGATCTTTACTCGCACGCCAGCCTCCGAATTCGGTTTATCTGTCCGTTGGGTCTCAGCTGCCGCAGAGGGCTGGGGGGCGACAAATAGGGATGTTTACATTGCAGG
Source organism: Acheta domesticus (assembly GCA_031308135.1). Lineage (NCBI taxonomy): Eukaryota > Metazoa > Arthropoda > Insecta > Orthoptera > Gryllidae > Acheta > Acheta domesticus. Next base: position 36,693,601 of record JAHLJT010002630.1, read on the forward strand.
TGCAGAAGGACGAGAACACATGCATGAGTAATTCGAGTGCAACTATTCAATGCATACTAACATTTATACATATGTATGATAAGATCTAAGGATTATAATGTTGTTCAATTAACCACACTTATTACATAATAAATACGTAAATAAATGCACAACAAATCAGAAAATACATAAAAATAAATAATAAACAGATACAATAAATAAAAATAAATATAATAAAATTATTATATAAAAATAATAAATTTCATTTATGGGTTAAGCAAAATATTCATAACAATGATATTTAAAAAAAGAATGTTCGTGCGTTTATTAATACTCTTTACAAAACGTGTGTGACTGTGTGGATTAAACAAGTCACCAGCGATGTCCATTGCCATCGTTCTTCAACGAATGCGCTTGGAAATCTGACACAGTTTGATAGACGCCGCGTAACGTTCCTTGCGCTGCCGAAGCAACGGTTCCCCCGCTGCGAGAAGCGCGAAGGTCATGAAAGATTCTGATACAAAATGCCTATAAAACATTATTTCTAATATTCCGCAGCACTTAAAAATTGTATATATAGTTTTTGCATCGTGTTCTCTCAGCCGATAAAATTTCATGACAATCCGAGTATCCAGCACGGTGAGTGTTGGGGATTAGACCTGATTTACACCCTTGATTTTAACCAGCGTTCTTGCTTTTAACCTTCCCGCGGGCGCGCGGCAACGTTCCATGTTGCCTTTGTGCTTTTGTTGTTCTAAAGTGGAGTTCGACATGTCAGAGGGCTTCAGTATTCTCCCCTCGCAACATTCTAAGCGAAACGCGAAAATCTCCGTTCCGTTGCCTCCACCCTATCAATAGTAAAGAAGATTTGAAAATAAAAAATTCTGACTATAGCACTCCGTGTTCTATCGCGCCCACTCGAGTAAGTATTTTTATTATTCCAAACGAACATTTTGCTTATTACAATTGTTCTTTTGCATGTATTTTCGATCACTGTAAGCGAAATGAAAGATGTTGATAGTTGTTTTTTTATTTATTTTTTCCTATTACTTATAGTGTTATTTTTGTTGTTTTATTTTTCGCTGAAGGGCTGAAACAGACGAAGAAATCAGGCATATTCTTGAGTTACTGGAAACTGCTTGATGAAAACCAATTGATGCTTTATAAAATTTAAGAACAGTAAACTGTTTCATTTAATTCATTTGTTTATTTCATAACAATTTTCTAGTTAAATTTTTTCTTTGTTATATTTTGTTTTATATGGTTTTGTGAAACAATGAGTTATTTATTCTATACCTGAAACTAGCCACATTTCTCTGATTTATAAAATGTATTAACATTAAAAATGTAGTGAATAGTTCTGTTTTAATTCTTCCTTCTTCAATTAAATAATAGAAGTTCTGAGGGTGCAATAGCAACGCGCCCGCTTATGTGAGTAAATAGGCGCGGCCACTGGAAGGTTAACAGAGCTTTTTGGGAACGTGTGCATGCGCATAGCGGCTCTATCGACTGAGAATCCTCTATACGCAAATCCTTCGTCAAAAGGAAGTTGAGGGACTTATAGTTTCCCAGAGAAGCCTGTGCCCCCGACCATATAACACTCTACTCTCCCGTAGTACGGATCTGCCTAACGGGTTGCCGACAACGAGCAGCAGGGGCGCCCCTCTCCACTCGGCAATATACAGGCGATCTTACACGAGTCTGATTTCTGTACAAAATTGCAGAGATGATTTCCACAGCGCCATATCTGCATGAAACCCATTTCAGGAAGAGAAACTATTCATATTCACCTTTACAGCGCAAAAGAGGGTTCAATGGCTTTCGGATGTCGTTTGAAAGAGGAGAAAAGCAACTTTCAAACACAGTGTGATGAGGTCATGTCTTATTAGACAATAAGGGGAAGGTCTCGACGAAGAACCCAACGAAGATTTTTCTTATTTTTTTCAAATAAGGAATTACTGTTTCATCGTTTGTACTTTTACTTCCAGAACTTTTCTTAACCCGGTTTATTTCGTCTTTGAATGCTTAATCGGACGATTACTAACACTTCGAAATGTTTCGTATAGTTGCTTATTAAAAACATGCCTGACCAAAACACACATTGAAATCGTATATTAGTTTCTGTCGAAGAAAAAAGATGTGCGTTTGAGAAAAATGTTGAAGCAGTTCCTTAAAAAAGCACACGTTGTCAGTGTCCTTGCGGAAAGATAGCAAGCACATAAAATGACCAAAATATAAATCCCCTTGCCACACCTCAAAATATGGTAATTTTTTAACACAAACTTGCGGAAAATGATTGTAATACGAGAATGAACATGAAGTATGAGTTTGTTAATTTAAAAAAAATTGCTTCAAATATTGTGAGCATTAAGCCTTGTCCTCTTCATTGGTGTTGTGCGGGTTCAGAAATGGCATAGGTAAGCGACTGGAAAGAATACAAATGTATTGATTAGTTTTACTAGAAACAAACGGAAGAAACGGCTATCAGTCCTTTGTAAGTAACTCCTTCAATTTTTTATAGGAACAGATGAAAATGATCCACAGTTTCCTGAGTTTTTGCATGAATAATGTTTCACGCCCTGCAGGTCAGAACAGAACAGTGTGAACAGAATTGTGTGCGTAATAGCAATTCCGCTACCTACCACCAGGTTTTCAAGCGAAAAAATAATTTTGTTTGTATATGATTCACTACGAGTATGGCCTATTTTTTTTTGTATTCTCTGATATTGCAGTAATAAACTGTGGGTTTTTTCCATTATTTCAGTTAACACAAGTACCAACACACTCAACCAATAGGTCGTAATACAGAACACAGTAAATACTGATATGCGGCACGCACATTCTATTCACTAGCAACGCAACATCCCACTTCCACTGCTCGCAATGGGCCAACCTCGAACCCCTCGCTCCAGATAGCGGGGAGGTCAAACAACGACTAGGTGCAATAGAGTGTGTTCGCTGAGCTGGAGCCAGCAGGATTAAATTTCTCAACAAAATGCAAACTCTGAAAAAATGGAAAGAAGTTTAAAGTTTTAATAATGAATTATGGGAATGCTTATGTGTTTCTGACATTATTAAAGAATGAAATAATGTTAGTCTTCTTTGTCAGCATAGATTCATTGACTTAGATCAACTCGCATAAACTTTGCCAACTCAGATAAATCTGATCACTAGATGCAAAAGGAAAAACAACCATTCAACTATACTATTTATACCAGGGTCTTACGAGGGACTCCTGGTGTTACGAGAGTTAATATACATTGCAGATGAACAGACCCTGCCTCTGGGTGGTTTCACGTCGGTGCTTATGGGTAGCAGTCGCGGAGTAATCCTTGCAGGGGCGGTGGGCGGCCCCCCACCCGCCCCATTGCCGCTTCCAGGAAGCGAAGCGGCGCAAGGGAAGATCCCTTCGTGGAAGAGCGCAAATCCCTCGGCCCCACGCGCCGCCCGCAGATGCGGAACACGAGGCAGCAGCCCTTTGGGCCGAGATCTGACAGTAACGACCTGGAAATACCAGGAATTGGCAAGAGAGAGAAGTTGGCAAGAAATTCTTTCTTGTCACAATACAAAAATAACGGAATAGGAATATTATAAATGATTAAAGATGTGAAGCATGGGATTTTAAAAGGCAAAAACGAAAATACATGAACAATTACTTTCATTTACTATACTGAAGCATTGTTCAATTGTTTTCAAGATAATTCTCTCATTGCTATAGCTGCAAGAAATGTATTTGATATTATTTGATTTATTTACTTCTTATATTCTGTTTAAAGGCAGCGATTATGCTGTGCTGACTTCCTGTACACACGTCATGTTATTTTTTTTTAATATTACATATCTATTCTTCGTATTGAATGTCTGATCATTTTAAAGTTTGAGTTAGAGATACTGTCAACTTTTAGGGAGAGGATTTAGGGGTATGTTAGTGATAACGGGCAACAAGGCGAATACGCTAGAATTATCACGGGCTCAGAAATTCTGTTTGAACAGTTGCCTGTCTCGGTAGCTCAAATGGTATGGCAACTACGCGCGTACCGAGAGATCAGGGGCCGTTTCTTGGTCGGGTCAGTCGATTCTTCCAATAGCTGAAACATCATGTAATTAAATAAAGAGTAACCAATTTTTTTAAAATTACATCTATTTTCAAAATAAAATACAAGTAGTAATTCTATTTTCAAAATAAAATAGAAGAAGGATTCAAAATGCATTCATTATTCTCAGTAAGTTTGTAAGATGCTTCATATTGTTACTAAGAGAGAGAGCAATGAAGCTACAGTTTCGGGAAATTATTTTTTCGCAAGACCCTTTTTTACGCTCGTGATATTGGCAGTTTCGCGAACAAGGATTCATATTTTAGCAGCCACGCGCACCACAACGTGCATCCTTCCATCTCCCCCGACGACAACTGCGCAGTCCATCCCCGACTGGCAGCCCCATCAACCCTGCTGCGTCACATTAAAGGTGCAATTCACTCTCATTGGAGACATGCACTGCCACTATAACGCTGATTTAAAATTAATTCTACTGTGTGAAGCACGAGTTTACGCCTACCAGCGAATTCAAGCGAAAAAAGTACTAAAAGTGCAGACACGAATTATTTTTCTATTTATTTAATAGGTAATTGTTACACATTTATATATAATTGCAATACTTTTAACTATGTGACTAGGCCTTTAAGCCATTACAATACCTACATCCTACCGCATTCTAACCTTTCGAATTCTGGCATTCACCCCTAATGGTCTCTTCATCGCATCAAAGCCGCGGAAAGGAGACCATAAGGTACGGCTGAGGAAAAAAACTCTGAAGGGGGAAATAACCTGCCGTCAGAAGACGAGTACACGCTAATCTACTAGATTTTTTTAAACTACTTATTTATTTCCTGGTGTGGGCATATTCTCCATCCACTCTTTGGCCTCCTCAGCCAAATTATTCATCTACAAATTGAACTTCCCACTTCGGTGTGTCCTCCTAATGGAATGAAGAGTTCAGCAGATAAAAAGTACCTTTAGTTTTCGCCATGATATTAAAATAAATACTTAATTTGTTAAGTTTTATTCAAAGAACTAAAAATTATGAAAAGTATCTAAATTTAGATATGTAGCTTAAATTTGTATTCAAGTATCATAATTTTAAAACAAGTATGTTTGAAGATCACCCCAACAATGATAAACTTTTACACACATTTAGGATCACATGTTCGTATAAAACATAAATTTGAAAGCTTCTTCAGTTCCCAAACGTTCCTCGAGGTGAATTTGATCTCTGATTAAAATAAAAAATTTAAATAAAAAATCCAATTTAAACAAAAAATACTATTTAAAGAAAACATTTCGAGTTAAAAATAATTAATTCCAATCAAAAACTCATCACAATATCTTGTCATAATTTTTAGAATCGCCATTACTGCATCTTTTATGTTTATCTGGTTGTTGAAATAGGTCATAAAGAAGAAATTAACCTGTACACTGAAAATGTTTCGGTAATTAATTCGACATTCATTAGGATCACAAAGAAGTATTTAGGAATTATTTATATAAAATGAGTAAATAAAAATCTTATATTTAAAGAGCTTAAAACATTAAAACACACCTATTACAGTGTTAAAACACATTTACCTGAAATAAAAACTCTATCCCCTCTAATAAAGTGTTTTCATGTGAATATGTTAATTTTACCTGAATAAAATTCCAGTTCTTCTTGCAAATTTTAATTTTTTAAATATAATTATTTTGAAATACATTGAAGAACATTAGTCAATATACACAGCTCACGTAACCAGAAATACCTCCGAGAAATAATTCAGGCAAAAGTAAAAAACATAAAAACCTCATTTATATTCTTCACAATGTGCGATTCAAAAAGAAAACAGCAGAGACATTTTCCACAAAAGTACAGCAAAGGTTACAAAGAACGTGTACTGAAAGTAACATTAGGGAAGTAGTTAAATTAACCGCAAAGGAAAAGAAAACAAACGATACTAAAAATGAACCAGAAAAAAGTCTTCAAGGAACATTTAGTTACTTTCTAGGACTTTCTAGTTAAAGAGTAGCGCACTCCGTTCCCGAGGGTCTGTTAAGTTTCCAGAACTGCTTCATAAATAGGTTTCCAACTAATTACTACTTCCGCGCTCAATTAGATCGCCCGAATGAACGTTAACATCAATAAAATGAGCAGTTATTGAAAGCAGCCGCAAACTCGCACACAAGTTTGATGCTATCAGTGTGTGTGTGTGTGTGTGTGTGTGGTATTTTCAAAGTAAGTAATTAAGAATAACTTGGGCTATTTAACTTAGTTCCCGGAGCAGCGGGAGGTGGCGCTGGGTGGGGGAGGGGAGGGGAGGGGAGGGTGGAAACTTCCTCCCGCTGCAGGGCGCGCCTACGGGCGAGGCAGCGCCCGATGCTATCGCTTCTCGCGCCCCTCCCCCCGCCAGCCGCGCTGCTCTTATGGCGAAGGGGAGAGCGTACAACAGCAAAGAGCAGCAAAGACCGATGTCATCTGCAGAGAGCGTCAAGTACAATTGGCAAAAATATACCGTTATTTTGTTTCGTATATTTGATCAATATAGCACTACAGTATACGAATATAGTGCTATATCGACCAAACACAGGGATAAGGAAACGGTACTACATAATGGCACAGACTTTCTCGTACTAGTTAAGTTTCCTAATCTCTTTGGCCTGGACTAGCCGATCGGTTTTATGCCATCCTCTTTCCAGTTGCGATCTCTTTAACGCCTAAAAAATATTTTTCACATTTTTTGAAATTTCCGTTTTATAATAGTAAAACTGAAATATGGCATTAAGAATATTACAGAACAGTATAATGACGATTTTATATGTTCATTTGAATTTTAAAAAATTGAACGGATTTCGAGAAAATGTAGTTTGAGCGTTTCTCAAAATATCCAAATTTTAGCTTATTTTCACACAAAACTTTTGAATATTTGAGAAATTTCACTTAAACATCATTTGAAGCGATTTCAAGATGTTTACATTCGTTTGATAGCTTAGTTCACGCATATTCACATTTTATTCCGCTTTTCCTCGTGAATTTTATCAATTCTTAAACTATTTTTATTTACGATATTGGAACATTGTGAATGGCTTTTGTAAACTATTCCTAACCGCCAAATTCACGCACTGAACTGACACTTCGAGACATTAAAAAGCTGGCGCTCCAGCCCATGTGAATGACGCAAGAATACAATGGGCTCAGCTGTTTAAGAACCTGACGAAAAAACGTATTCTGAACTGAATGCTCCGGGGGGGGGGATCATGACTGCGTAGGCGGGCATGGTTTCTAATGGAGAGTTGTAGACGACCACCCGGACCCTGAGTTGCACGGCGACACTCACGTCGTTAGCTTCAAGGTAGAGGCAGTGAGTAGGCGATGTTAGCACCGTGTTACCGGGTTCCCCGGGTAACCCATCAGTTGGGCCCCTGTGGCGTCTACTTTTCGGGGGGATTGGGCGAAGGACTTCTTTGAAATGATCCTCATCCCTCATATAGAAGTCCACACGGGGACCACGAACCTCCCCCCGTCATATGCCTAGATTCCGCCGGTACTCACGTCGATAGTGTAAAGGTGATTGAAGTGAGGAGACGAGAAGGTTCGGGTGGCCCCTGTTGGGTTCTTGGCTTCGTCATGGCAGTGGCAAGGAGTTCGTGGCAGTGACAAGGTACTCTAGGCATACAGCACGAACGTTGCCCGGCGCATGTGAGTGGCGCATTGACTTGACTCCGGCACTCGTCTGGATAGCTAGAAGCTCTGGCCCAGGCACTGAATGGGAAGGGTACCGAGAGGGTAAACCGCGTTCTGGCGGGATCCAGACATCAGCCTGCGGGCGTACTTGTGCGCCGGCGAGGGTGCGGATAAAGGCTAACGCTTAGATGCCCACTGCGGGGAGCAATGCCCCTGGTAGAACAAGGAACAGTGTGGTGTGGTAGTCTAGGCGAAGGATATTCTGAATTGGCAATGGTACTAGGGAGCGTAACAGTAGTGATGTGTCGAAGGGGGCCCCGGCAGTCCGGCCGCTGTTCGTCGCTGTCCGTACGCGACACAGCTTTGACTTGTCACCAACGACACTCTGACAAAGCGGGTTACTTCGCTGCATGCATGCCAGCGCGCCCGCCGATCTGCAGCCCCATGAATATTCAGCTCCGGGTGACATATGCTCCGTTGCGGCAATATTTTTGAAACATGAGATTAACCGTTTTGTTGCATGCATTCTATAAATTTTCCATGTGCCAGCTTTTCATTCAAACGGTGATGCTGTCAGAAGTTTCTAAAGTACTCCCGAAACCAAAAAGATTACATATATACGCGTGCGTGTGTGTGTATGTGACTAATAAATCATGTTACACGTAGCTGATTACTATTTAATGAACATATTTTCTCGTTATGATGAGAAATAAACTTATTGAAGAAATTATTCAAGTGTTTCTATCAAAATATCAAACAGGAAATGAAACCGTAACAAAAGCCTATAAAATTAATTTCAATTGCGAGAAAGAACCAATCATTCTTTCATTAAATACGAACAATGTAGATGGATCGAAAACCAAACAGAACTCTGTGGGTCGCGTTTTTGGATGTTAAAAATATATTCAAAATTTTGTATAATTTCCCGATGTTTCGAGAAGTGACTCGTAGAGTAAATAATAGTTAACACAGTTTTTGAAAGTACACATTCATTGTTATTTCCAGCCGTAAACTATTCATGTTTGCACTGGACAGGAAAATAATTGTCAGGTAATTCAATATAACCGAGTTCTATAGAATTGGCATTAATTTCTAAATTAATTAATAAATATAACCGTTCGGAAAGCTGAAAAAGCAAAAAAAAGCGTTTTGAACCATTTAAAACTCGGAACCAGGAACGGAACTGAATGTTTTGTTACCAAAAACAGAAATGGAATATTTTTTAGCCAGAAAGGAAACCGGAATTATTTCAAATGTCTGCAGCGATGACTTCGATTATTTCTTTGTTTGACAAAATGTTTGTATTAATATTGTGTGGGATATTCACGAGTTATTTGTATATTATCAATATTAAGGTTTTCAATTTACTTATGTATGTGTCAAAATACAGAGGATGCAAAGTAATAAGATATGCCAGAGAATTAAATAGGAAAGATCTGTAACATTAACGTTAAACACAATTTAGGGGGATGAAAATATTAAATACCAAGAATTAAACTAATATTTACAAATCACATATCAAAACTAATAAAAAGTGCTGAAACCGAAGCATAGAAATTAAAAATTACTTAACATTAACCTTCTGGCTCTTTTACGTTAAGCAACAAGGATATCCAGTTATACTCAATAAAAAGAATTATATAAACGAGTCATTGCGTCAGAGATGGTCACAAGCCGCTCTTCCATGAAATTTGAGGTGTTGCCATTGACGAGTAGTTAATCACTAGATGTATTTCATGAAACACAGTAGGCGGCCATTTGGTGGTTTAATATGTAATTACAAGGAGTGTTGTTTTCCACTTCTCTCGATGCTTCTGAGTTTTCCGTAAGATACAGTCGCATGCGTCTAATATGATAACACTAAAAATGAAGATTGACTTGAATGTTGCAAGCAATAGTGAATCTGAAGATGGAATTAACAAACCGACAGGTGATGAATATTTCTCAAATGATGTAAGCTGAAGATGGAAAAGATCGTGCGAGAACTAGGATAGAAGAGGAGCAGATGTTATGGGCAGCTGCTTAATAAAATTCTCGCAGATCTCAAATCCAAATGCAGAACATATTCAGATTATAAGTGATAACTACAAGGGAGAAAATAAAATTCTGAAGTGTATGGTATTCATGTCCTAAAGCGCCCTTTATTGTTACCAATATGCCCTTACGGTCAGGGAGTTTTGACTGTTTAATCTCCCCCAACCACCCTATCGAATTGTCCTGAACCCATGGAACAAAAAATAAATAGTTCATAGAATACGAGAAAAAAGTATTGTAAGTTTCCTGTACCCCTTTCACAAAAAACTAATTACGGCACTCTCAAAGATACCAAGAGAGGGAGACGATCTTACAAATGACCAATACATAGACTGGTATCATCAAAAAGAGAGAGAGAGTAATAACAGGACTTTACGTTTTTCTGAAGTAATGTCGTTCAAGTTTGAGCAGGAAAATACTGATGTACTCTTAAAGTGATCATACACTAGTCGTCAGGACCTACAATTGCAAAATTATGGGGAGAAGACAAAAAGTAGATATGGAAAATTTTCTTTCGTTAATTGGACAATAAAAAACTGAAAAGAATTACCTGCAGTTCTGCTAGAGACTTTACCTCAGAGAATAATTCAAAAATAAATTTAAAAACATAAGTAAAAAATAGCAATAATTGTACATATGTTGGATTAGAGCATTCTAATTTTGTATTCATTGGTATTGGTCATAATCTGTAAGAAAAAGGTGTTTTAATGTAATTAATTTAATGTATAACTTGTATGTAATTCAAACGTATTACTTGATGTGTTTACGGAGAAGCTGCCAGCAGGGAACTTTCTCAAAGCAGTTAATATATATTATATTTTCAAAGCGACCGAAGTCCCCACCCGCGCGGGCGGCGAGAGCGAGGGCAGCGAGGCGAGGCGAGGGGCGCGCGATCCGTGTCGAGGGAGAGGGCGGGGGTGGGGGCGAAAGGGCGGAGACAAATGCCGCGCGGGCGCCCATGACGCGCTCATTTGTCCTTCGCCACCGCCGTCATTTGTTCCCCTCATTCAATTCGCATAAGCCCAAAAGTTTCTGCTCCGCGTTTCACAACTCGTTTGCACACGTATTGCGCCTGGAGCGGAAACTTTAGATGCCGTGATATGAAGAGCATTCGCTGTATTGTAGCTGATTTAATCCGCATCAACCCCACTCCCACCCCCCGGCGTGCGCTGGATGGAAAAGGGCGTGGTGTGTATGGGGGGGGGGAGGCGGCGAAAAAGTCGGTCATTAGCGAAATATCGGCGGCGGCGGCGCTGGCGGCTCCTGCAGCGCATCGATTTCCGATCCCAAGGGCAGCGCCCGCCGCTCGCCTCCGCCCCGGCCCAGACATCCCCCACGCCATCCTGCACGCCCTCCCACACGCCATCCACCACGCCATCCCCCACGCCTTCCTGCACGCCTGCCTGCACGCCTGCCTGCACGCCCTCCCCCACGCCGTCCTGCACGTCACCCCCACGCCATACCCCACGCCATCCACACGCCATCCTACACGACATTCCCACACCATACTACACGCCATTCCCCCACGTCATCCTACAATTCGTCCCACACAACATCCCCCACGCCGTCCTGCACGTCACCCCCCACGTCATATCCCACTCCATACTGCACGGCGTCCTACTCGCCATACTACAGGCATGTAGTTCCTTCTCTTTGGTTGACGAAGGACATGGGGTTCCAGAAAGTGCCTTTTGATACGACGTATTGTACTAAGCAACGATGGCGGTTTCGTACGACTTACGAGATATTGCAGAGGTAACTGCGCGGGAACGTCCAACTTCTGGATTTATTTTATTAAATCGTCGTTTATTAAATTATCGTTATTAAGTCGTTCTGCATGCTATGTCCACGTCTCTTAGCTAACTTTCCCTTCAAAATCAGCTTTTTCAAAATTCTCGTAACGTATGTATTAACAATTCTAAATTGATCTCAAAATAAAACCGTACGTAAAATATAAATTCCAAATCACAAAATATAAAATACGGTTTATAATTGTAAATTTTGATAACATAAATAATTCGTGTAACATGTTGTAATTTATATTAAAAATTAAAATATGAAACTTTATTTTGTTTTTGAATTGATACAACTGAAATGATCGCCTTCATTGGTGTTCTACTATTTTTGCACTGACAAGTTTCTGAGATGTGTTGACATTATGACGTGCGTGTAATGTGTGCAAAGGGAAGTCGCTCCTCCGCGTCGGGAGGTTCTTTTTCCAGGCGCCTGGCGCGTGAACTAACGAGCCTTTGCGGCGCCGTGGGGCGGAGCGAGCCACCGGCGCGAAGAAATCGATGCGCGGGAGAGCCAGGGGGCGCTGGGTACGACAACCAAGAGCGCACGGGAGCATCGAGGAAATGAAAGACAACGACAGGAAGTCGCCAACGTTGCCATACACCACTCTTCAGAAGAAAGAAATGGATTATTTCCGAAATAACTTTTAACTGGAGTCACTATCTCCATTCACGCACTTTCATTTTCTAATAGCATTTACAGGGATGTCCATTAATGTTCTGGACAAAGTTTCAACATTTTGAGCGTCTTACTATTCCATAATGTTAGTAATGATTATATCGTTTTACTAATTCCACGCTTGAGCCAAATACTTCTATATCTGCAAATTCCTCAATAAAACACAGGAGGATAAAAGGGTTGAAAAAACGAGAAAGAGAAAACAGGGACAGAAACAAGTAAAAAGAAAAACCGATAAAATCAACGAAGACAAAGAGAACAAAAGTGCATGTCACAAATGTAAAAAAGAAACAAAGAAGAAAGCTCGAGAACGGGTCAGAAGGCTCGGCTACCAATCTGCCTGGAACATCCCTCCCCCCCGCAGCCCTCACCCTCGCAAGCGCACCGCCAATGCACCGAGAGGAATGTTGGGTAACCACTGACCCACGCAGCGATCAGGGGGAACCAGCGGTGCTACTGTTTGGCACACACTTCCTCTTACTAGCTAGTAAGCTAATCTCTTCCGTCTGAGCTAGCTTTTCGGATTTTCTCAATCTTCCCCCCAGCTGATATCTATCGACACCTATAAGATATTTTACATTTTTTTTAATTTTTCGCTCGCCTAAAAGCAGAATTGAAGTATGACTATCAGAATATGAGGAAAGAATATTATTTTTTTTCATTTCCAGACTTTTTCAGAAAATCTTGTTTTTTAAACTCCTAATATTTCATTCAAAATTACACAAAAAGACAATATTTTCAAAGAATGTGCTTGATAATAATTCAAGAACTAATTGTGGAGAGCAAATGTTATTTGACGAAACATTTTCAATAATATGGTTGTGCGTTGGGGCCCAAAAATTCAAACAATAGCAATTTTGGAAAATTGAGTGTTAACAGTGAAAATCGCACCTATTCCAATTTTTGTAAATGTATTTCACTCTTTTATTCCTAGAAATCTAAAGAAAAAATTGGATCCTATTTGATAAACTCTGAAACTGTATCAAGGACTTCTTACAAAATAATTCCAGAATTCGGAGAATTATTTTCAAAATCGCAGGGCTTCGAGTTGGGCCAGATTGATTGGGGAACAGACGGACAAATTGATAAAAACCTTTCTCTGATATCAGACCACGCCAAAACGTGAATCGAATTGATCGAATGATCGCCGAGGGAATGAGAGCGAGTGAGAAGGGCTGAAAATAGGAGGCCGTGGAATGGGAGGCAGCCGGAAGGCCTGCGAGTGGGGGCTGGCGGTGAACGAGCGGAAAGGCAGCGCCATCGGCCAATTGCGCGACTGGAATTTCCGGGCGGCGCTGAAATTTTCAGCGGGGGAGGGGGCGGCGGGACAGCGCTGCAAGTGGTCTGCGCCGCCGACAGGGCGCGTGCATTATGCATCCGCTCGTTTATTTATAGGCCACTCCCGGCGCTGACCCGCCGCGGCCCGTCGCCCGCCGCCCGTCACCCGGCGCCCAGGTGAAAAACGCGGCGCGGACGGGGCCGTTAGGAACGCACGGAGCCCCTGCCAGCGCCGGCTCAGTCGCTTCACGGGCAGCATCGCCGTGGCTTCTTCTGACGCATCAACTATCACATGACACGGACAGCATCACCGTGGGTTCTACTGATGCATGAACAATCACATGCACTTTTTTTTCCAACAGGCCACTTCGGACCACGCAGGCATGCAATTCATCAGGGGGGATCAGCATTACGCTGGATCCGATTTTTACTCCCCGGGGTTGTTGGCCCTGGGGGTATGGAAGATGATAGTGAGAGGTGAAAGGACGGAGCACACGCATAAAGAAATACACAAATACACCCATGCCCGAGGCGGGACTCGAACCCACGACCCTGCGGTCCGAGATTGCTACAACACTACTGCCTCAGAGGTCTCGGCCACAGGGCCGGCACATATGAAGATTGTTATGCATTCAGTATCAAGGTCAATATACCGAATATTCAAGATTTTATTTTTGGAAGAGTTGTACTTACACATTTTACAAGTTCAAGACTATGATGCATCATGAGTTCCGAACATCAACGCACAAGAAACATGGGGTCTTGTATCGAGAAGGAGTGATTAAGAAGTGATTTCGGAACTTTCGGAGAAGAGATTAGGGCGGTAACTGGCGGTCAAAGATCTCCGGCGCAGCGCTGCGCAGCGGGTGATCCATCACGCTGCCCGCGGCCTCTCAGCGGCGTCGATGCCTCCCTGCTCCCCCGGGAAGCACTCGCTCCTTCGCGCGCGGGAAAAAGCTCCCAGCGAGGATGAGTGATCAGCGCGGGCAAACACCGCCGAAGCGTTGGAACTTGTAAGCAGGAGGTGCCATGCGGTAGGTCAGGGAATAGGACAGGGCGATGAGAGGGGAAGCGAGAGCCTAGCGCAGAAGCAGGTTGAGGACAGATGTGTATACTTGTTTTGTTTTTGTTTTTTATTTCTTGGCGCGTGAGGGCCTGTCTTCATGATGGAATACCTCACGGCATTTCGCGTCTTTCTGGGTCGTTCCGCTTGGTGTCGAATGATCACGACAGTATAGAGCAGTGCTGGAGATCATGCGACTCCTAGTGGCACTTTCTCGGTCACGCCGCCAGGAGTTGCATGATCGCGACTGTATCGAGCAGTGCTGGCAATCATGCGACATCTAGCGGCACGGCCGAGAAAGTGCCGCTAGGAGTCGAATGATCACGACAGTATTAGAGCATTGCTAGAGATCATGCGACTCCTAGCGGCACTTTCTCGGTCGTGCCGTCAGGAGTCGCATGATCGCGACTATATCGAGCAGTGCTGGCAATCATGCGACATCTAGCGGCACGATCGAGAAAGACCTGAAATGCCGCGAGATATTGCATCGTGAAGACAGACCCTCACGCTCCAAGAAATAAAAACACCAGTATAAAGGGCGGTGAGTGGTAGAGACCGTGTGAGCAGAAACCCGGGGACAGCAGAGTTGCGAGTGGAAGCGGCGTGTGTGAGCAGGGTCCCGGGCGAGCGGGCGAGCGGCGCGTCACCTGGGGCGACGCCCCTTCCGCACGGCGGCTCCGCAGCGAGAGAAGAAGCAGAGATAACAGGCGCCTCTGTTGGCGCAGCGCGCTGTATTTTTCCTCCTCTCCCCCTCCCCTCCCCGCTCCGCGCCGCTGTGCGCTCCCAAGAGTGGCGATTTCACCCTCTAGCGCGCCGCGCGGCCGCCGGCGGAAGCACTCGCCGCAGCGCCCGCCGCGCCGCTTCCTCTCGCTGCTGGCGCGGTGGCGGCGGCGCAGCGCCCCATGCGCCAGGCAGGCTCTGCTCTGCTTTGCTTTGCTCTGCTCTGCGACTGCGGCTGCGGCTCGGGCGCAACGTCACTGCGGCGGCTGAGGCGCGTCGCCACAACGCACAGAGGTCACACGTCGCAAATGCGAACTTTTCAATTAAGCATTTCTCCGGTTCAAATGGTCAGCAACTTTTAATTCCAACTTGGACATACATCGAAAATTATTTTTCAAATCGTAATTAAAGGTAAGGGATAATCAACCAGAATTTTAAAACACATTTAAAAATCGTGCTTCATTATCCCTTACCTCCAGTTACTACAAAATATCCACGGAAGTTATTTTTAAAATGTAATATTCAAGGTAAATGTCCTTACAGTAATTGAGTAACTGAGTGAGTGAGTGTGAGTGTGAGTGTGAGAGTGTGAGTGTGAGTGTGAGAGTGTGAGTGTGAGTGTGAGAGTGTCAGTGTGAGTGTGAGAGTGTCAGTGTGAGTGTGAGAGTGTCAGTGTGAGTGTGAGTGTGTGAGTGTGAGTGTGAGTGTGTGAGTGTGAGTGTGTGAGTGTGAGTACGTGAGTGTGAGTGTGAGTGTGAGTGTGTGAGTGTGAGTGTGTGAGTGTGAGTGTGAGTGTGAACGCGCGGATCCGTCACTCAGAATTAGACCAGAGTTAGACTAGAATTAGGTCTCTTGGTGAGGACAGAATTTGTATTCGGATCCGGCCATCACTTCCAAAGAAATTTTCAAAAAAACTGTTCTTTGCGTAATTTGGCGCTGCGATCTTAGTGAGTATGACGAGAATTAAACCAGTTCCACCTAAATAGATCCACGCAGGTGGCCTCGATAACACTCCAATACCCAAAGGCAATTTGCCCTCCATAAGCCTTAAGTTTCTTTCACGACGTTGGCCACACTGGTGTTGCCGTCTTTATGTGAACAAGTGAATTACCAAGTGAATCGAGGGATTTCATTTTAATTTTCATCCATATTACCGTATTTTTAAAAATAAATTTGCATAAAGCTGCGAAGAGTATTGTCTTGAAACATTTTTTAATTCCAAGAATTTGATGTGAATACGAAGAAAACAAAGCTGTGAGTAATGCTAGAGAATAATGAAAAGTTCTTACGTTCCACTTCTCACTTTACGTCTTTAATTGCGCAAAAATCGATTTTCAAATGAACGTGACCCACAACTTCTTATTAAACTTACCTAACACATTATTCACATTAAGATACAAAATAGTCGCATTTTAATGTGTATATAGATTCACATACAAAAAGATTAACAGAGCAATTGCACAAGTAGAAGTGAACACAAATTAGACCGAGTTTGTGGAGTTTCAATCTTCAAAAATTAGGAGAGAAAAATATGGAAACGTTAAGCAAATCCTGGAAAGAATCAAATGTAGTTGCATAAGATTTTGCTACAGAATTTTCGATACAAATAGAGAATGATCTTGCGTGAGGATTGGAGAATACCGCAGAAGAACAGCGTGTAGGTGACTTTTATGTGCACAGAGGAAAGTACCTAGACCCGGTCCAGTTCCCAATGGGAGCCCTTGATTTGCTGCTCTGTAGAGCGCTGTTGCCTATTAACAACGCATGAAAGTTTTAGTTCCTTGCAAGTCAGAAGCCCTGTCAAGCGGTAGTGTCTTCATCTTCGCTTGTTGTCGGACTGTCGGCCAAAAATGCAAACAGTGAAAAGCAAAGTTTTTTCAAGTGCTTATTCTCAGTTCCCTGATTTCGATACTTCATCGGTAAGTCTTCCGAGAATTTCATTCTGTTGAAGGGCACATTAGAAACTTTTGATGTAGTGTAATGTAATTTTAATTTACTTGCCTTGTAAAAATTTTATTGGCCTTTGGAATATGAGCATACTGGTGCCTAACCCAAGGCCCCCAAAAGGTTCTTAATTTTATGATCCTCAATGTTCGTCTACGTTTTTGGCATTCCTTATATCTTAGGACGCTAATAAAAAGCAAGTCTTCTCTGAAGCAATTCAAGAGAACAGGAAGAAGAGGAGGTCAAGAGGCAATTTGAGAATTTAAACCCAGAGAATCAAAAAGAGAGAGAGAGAGAGAGAGAGAGAGAGATTGAAAAGAATTCTTAAGATAAACAAAAGATAAAAAGGAAGATTTCACCTCCGGCTAGGAATCGAACACGTTCTCTAGCTCTTCTGAATTGAAACTTTATCAGGGATACCTTTCCTGCCATGACAAGAAGATGCAGAGTGCGTGTTTTGCAAACTAACATTTTCAAAAGGCTGTAGACAACTATGGGTTAAGCGCCTAATGAGTTCACTCTGGGATCATGCACAAGTATTAAGATCGAGATGAATTAATGAAATCTGTTCCTTAAAGATATATTTTGAAATTGGGTCATGTACAATTTTTCGAAAATTCCAGGACCTTTCTGGAATTCTACGTGAGAGTACGTGCGAGCAAGTACGTGCTGTTTTAGCACCACTAGTTTTACGGAAGAGATCACGTGATAGCCGGAGTCCATTTTAAACAAGTTGTGTACTGTGTAAAGAGGGACATAAATAAACACAAGATTATCATTCAATCACAAAAAATCTACGTCATTGATAGTAATCACTTGTAACTTCTGCCATCCTGCATTAAATCCTATTTCACTCTTGAGACCCACATATTATTTAAGCTTTTATCACTATGTAAGTGTACTATCAGACGGGTAGACACACGTGACGCAGAGGACAGACAGCTGGACAGGTAGACAGAAATACGGCCGATTTGCCAATGTTATAATTTCAATGGTATATCTAAAAGTCACTACAAAGCTGAAATGGAACAATACTTGTATATTTTTGTTTTAAGTATGTTGTCCAGGAGACTTTAATTTAAACTTAGCTATAATTTATTACGACGAAAATCTTCAGTTTTAATTACGTAAAGATTCTCGTTTGTCATTTTAAACTCAAGGAAGTGTCCAGGAATTTTCATTGGCCTTTGCCAAATTTTGTGCGCCTGGTCATACACTTACAAGCTACATAACCATCCAATGACACTAGACAAAATTAGCAATAAGCATTATTGTAAAAGTAATTCAAACACAAAAATATAATGATTACAAATGTTCAAATAAACTACAAAGAAAATTAGGGCTTCAAGTGCCAAAACGTGACGTGCAACAACATAAAGAAGGAATGAAGAACAAATAGTAGATAAATTTCGAATTAATTCGCATAAAAAGAAGATTGCTACTCCTTTCATCGCCACAAAATGGGTCACCTTTGCAGGCGTACCGTTGAATTTCTCTCGTTGCATACTCCTGAGAGAAACAAATTGTAGACGATATATTTCGTATTCTTTTAGATAAAATGGAGGTAGCTACTCCCTTCGTCGACACAATATGGATCACCTTTGCAGGATTCTATGCATTTCTCTCGTTGCCTATTCCTACGAGACGATATATTTCGTATTAATTTACATAAAATGGAGACTGCTCCTCCTTTCATCGTTTGCAGCCGCCCTGTTCCGCTTCTCTCCCCGCCCCTCTCCTCTTCTCTTGTGCTCTCCGCTTTGTGAAATCTCCGAAACGCCTTTCAGCGCTGGCGACCTCTGCTCACGCGCGTCTTTGTATGTTACCTTGCTAACGAGTCCTCTTAATTACTGCTATCAAAGAAAGAAAGCGTTAATGAGTCGCTTTCGTTTGTTCACTCGGGCTTGCGCAAAAAGGCTAATTCAAATTCGTGAAGTAGTTGCCATCGCCCAGTATGAAAAACATTCGAAAATGTCAAAAAAGTGAAGAAACAGCGTTGTACGATACATAATATAGATTGTTAATATTATATATTATTGATTACGTCGTGAAAAGGGAAAGAATTCCAGTTTTCAAGTCGAAGTTTCATCGAATTATTGCATCTTTTGCAAGTTGTAAAACTTAACTAATAGTAAATTAACGCAACAAGAGCAATTATTCCATGAAGTTAGCGTGCATGGAAATTAATCGACTATAAACTATCGAAAACACAATTAAAAAGAAAGAATTCACCAATGTATATTCTTTTCACGCGCAAATCTATATTATTTTCACTCGCAACACCTCCATCACATCACTATTGTTCTCATCATTTACCTATAGATAACATTAAGCCTTTTGCACATTACATGTCACCCAATATATAAATACAATTTTCATCGCTTGTATAACATACAGATATTTTCACTTTTGCATTATCAAGTGGGTCTTCAAACAATTATTGGATTTTTACAGGTTTAATTTTTTGAGGTAGCAAAAAATAATTGATATTTGATTAAAATATGATTGCACATGCTATTAGATTAAAATATAATGCAATTTATCACAAGTGTTGGTTAATTTGACTTAAACAGAGTTTTTGTGTTGACAAAAAATTAGGACTTTTCACTCGGAAACTGAACAATAAGTATATATTTTTACGAAATTCCTGAAGTACAAGCATAATAGTTTGATACATTACTATTTTATGAACATTCATCGACCTTTTTTTGACACAAAATGTAATAGATTTTGTCATTGTCACAAATATTGATGCGAGAAAGTCGATATTGTTCTCAAATACGCAGACTTATATTGATTAATGTTTTTTTTGTTTAAATGAATGTAAATGTATATTATTAGTAATATCAATTTATTATTTTTCAAAATCGTTGAAAAATGAACGGGATCAAAATGTAAGCTGCAGAGTCCAGATCCCTTCCCTCTTGGTAATGCACGGTTTTATGTATACTCCGATTTTGCTAGGGGTTAACATTCATTTTTATAGTCACGAACAAACAAGAGCATAAAAAAGAGAGTCGCAATGATTTAATGACACAACAGCGCGAGTTAATTTGTCAAGCTTTTCCGAAATCCCTTTGCGGTCGCGGGAAATCCAGTGAGCACCAGATGGGCTCTTCCGACGAGAATAACTCAAAACCCTCGCACAGCGCCCCTAGCGGGGAAACAACCAACTCGACGCGCTCGGAGACAGAAGGGTTAACGCAGCGTGAAATATATTGGCCGCGCCTCGCCACTCCGCTCCGCTCCGCTCCACACCACTCCACTCGCACGAGACAGTTCTCGCGTTTCTTTCATTGTTTCATTGTTGCGTCAACACTGGTGGTCTGCAAAGCGTACCTTTAATACATCGTGTTCGGCAATTGTTCCAGTTGTCAATTTTCTACCCCAAAAAACAACAATTCTAACCAGAAAAGAAGCGTAACTCCTCAAATAAATCAGGAAATATATTCATTTTAATTTATTTTTAGAGCAGTTTTTTCGGGGGTGAAGTAACATTTTTAGATTAAACATGTAACCTACTACTATAGGTAACGTAGATATTAGTTATGACTGGTAATAAACAGCGACGAAACGTGTACAGATAATTGATAAGTTGAAAAAGTACACAAGGCATACGCAGCTAAAAAGTTTGCTCTTGTTATAATACCAGAGTTCCAAACGCGTACCGAAAATAATGCTTCAACCAATATAATCCGAATATGTCCAATAATCAAAGCATTGTCGTTGCGACCAGGAGAATTTGCAGTTCTTAGCCTAAATCACTAAAGTCCAAACAGAATAATCAAAAGGGGGCACTGACGGCGTAGTCAGAATTACAATATCAGCTGTATATACTCGGGAGCTCACTCGCAAAGCCCGTCTGCTTAGACGCCCGAGGCCCTTCGTACACGGGCGACTAGCAGAGCCTCGACCCGGGCTCGCACGCCACGCTGCCTCGCCCGCCCAGGCGAGCTGGAACACCACCTGTTCAGCAGCGGCGTGAACTTCAAATGCTTCCATGCGTCGATAATAATAGCCATCTTGCAACGGTGCTTCGCAGGCACTCGAAATCTCTTTGCCTCCGTCGGAACGGTATCCAAATTCTCCTGGCGATCGAAGTCTCTTGACGCGGTCAGAACATGTAGCTACAAAACACCAGTGCACGATACGCTGCCTTCAAATCAGAGTCCTATGTCAAATGAGTAACTTCGCTATTTGAGTTTCCCCAGTATTTCTTCATTGGGAGGGCAATGATCAACTCCAACGCCCTGCATACCATAGAAGTTCGTATTATTAGGCCCGCCATGGACCCCTCAGTTCCGCCACGCCAGGTGTGGCCTGGCGAAGGCCGGACTGCGCCGCCCCTGCCACGGTCCGCAGTGCCCTGGCCTGGCCTGGCCTGGCCTGGCCTGGCCTGGTCTGGCCTGGGGCGCCAGGCGCAAACGCGAGGTTATTTCATGTGCGGCTGCTCCCCCGCCCCTGGCGATCGGCCATAGAGAGAAGCATCGAGAGAACCGAAAGGCAGCGGTCGTCATTTATTGCTACCACCCCCTCCGACCCCATCCCGCACAGGGGAGCGAAACGACTCCCACAGCACACAACAAACACCGGCGATATCAAGCAAGTCCCCGCTTCAACCCTCAAACATTTCCATTCGGTCAAAAGCCCATACTTTCAGCGG
The DNA here is from genome assembly GCA_031308135.1 of Acheta domesticus. Lineage (NCBI taxonomy): Eukaryota > Metazoa > Arthropoda > Insecta > Orthoptera > Gryllidae > Acheta > Acheta domesticus. Next base: position 36,715,461 of record JAHLJT010002630.1, read on the forward strand.
CTGTATTAATTGTGGACCATTTCTTCTGGCGGCTCGTGTCTTTTAAGAAGGTGAATCATAATCGTTATTTACGGATCTACAACAAAAAACACCGGCATACGTGGCTGCATCAATTTATATCAATGCACTGCCTCTGACCTGGAGGTCCTAGAGTCGAGTTCCAATGCTGACAGAATTTTCGACAGCAACTACTTAGCTGGGTTGAATTCACCCGTTGTCTGAGCGAGAATTCTATAGGCTTGCTGCTGTGATCTGTAATTTTCCATAGTTCTTCCAATCAACACCAGGCAAATGCCGGACCAGTGTTGTAACAAACGGGCCACGATCCGCGCGCGATCTTTCCTTCCCCTTCCTTGCCCTATCCTCACCCCTTACACACTAGCGTGCACTACACTATCACACTTGTCGGCAGACCATTCGGAATCTTGGAACTCGTCCCAGCTGGGGCAGTGCCCCGCTGGTGGTAGATACCTGGCTGAGGAAAACCCCGCAAGCCGAACGGCATATTGGAACTACATCTGGCCATCTAGCTGGGGAAGATGGCTGCCACCTCCGTTAAAACCTACAGGACTAACGAGCTCAGCAGTTGACGCGCGCGGAATCACGAATCAATCAACGGACGGGTTCGCGTGCTGCGCCATGAGCAAGCGCGTGAGGTGATCAAGGCCTGAGCGATTAGGCGAGGAGGGATACGCGCGTGGGCGAGCGGCCATCTGCTGGCAGCGCCCAGTGCCAGCTGCCGCCGCCGCCCGGCAGCGCCCTGGCCTCCTAAATCTCCCGAGCCCCCGCCGCGCCCCGCCCCTCCGCCCCCGCAGAGGGCGGTGCCAATGCGCCGCCCGCGCCCAGGCAAAAGGCTTCCCCAGTACTCTACTGTTACGGGCACATAACGCGTCCAAACCGCCACATAACGTCCCTTCAGGATTTAGCAGTCCGACGCCGCCCGTTAAGAGCAATCGAAACAAATCATTTGCAGCAGAATACGGCGTACGAATACACTAATTTCAGGAATGACTCATTTTATATATAATTTACCGGATTTTCGAAAGTATTGAACGCCCACAAACAATAACACTAACAAGAGACTACGTAATTCATTTGCCATATATCCGCCTTGTAATGTTAATAAACATTTCGCAATTCTGCACTATTATGTTGATATAACGCAACCACAGGTACGAAAAGCCACTCTTGAAAATCGGCGAATGTTTTGGAATTTAACTGTCCGTCGGTCGTGAAGAAAAATCGAAACAAATATGTTGCGCCTAAATCCGGCGAGTTAAAACTCTTATTGAAAGAAAATTTATTTTTTAACCAAGTTCTCTGATAGGACAGGGGTTTGAGCGGGGCGGTGCCGGATTTTCCACACTCGTTGCGTAACGAGGTCGAACTTAGCCGCTGCTTCGAGAAGAATTCTAGCGACCGGCAGCTCAAATCAGGCGTTTTCCTTGTTTTCTCCAATCAATGCCAGGCGAATGCTGGAGTAGTACCTTAACAAATGGCCACGGACAGCGCCCTAACAAGTAGCCACGGACACACGTTCATTCCACAACCACATACGTCCGCAGAGCAGTCGGCAGTTAAGAGCACGGGGCGGTGCTCCCTGGTCAGGGGTCACCTGGAAGGGGAACACCTGCAAGCGACGAGCAGGTCGACGCCGGATTCTCACCAACCACTACGGGAGATCAGCGGCACCTCCTGGCACACAACACAAACTGCACTTACAAGACGTTTACGTTCTTGGACACATCAATCAATAAATCGATCGATCGACCCTCACTCCTTTTGGTTGTACCGCCTTAGGTGGCGCCGGCATCAGTTGATGTTAACGCAGTACCTCTGACCGAGAGGTCCTAGAATTCGAGTCCTGATGATAGCAGGATTTTCGACTAGATAGCTAGGTCGAATTCAGTCGCTGCTCTGAAGGAGAATTCTAGCGGCCGGCTGCTCTGATCAGTTGTCTTCTATGGTTTCTTCGATTAATACCACGGGAATGCCGGAGTCTTTCCCTAACAAAAAAGGTCACGGACCGCACACGATCTTTTCTTCCCCTTCCTTGTCCTATCCTCATCACTTATTTACAGTAAAACTTACATGTACTACACTATCCCACATGCCGGCAGTCGGGAGCATAAAGTTTGTCTCGGCTGGGACGGTACGCCACTGGTGGGAGGTACCTGGTGGGGAAAACCCGCAAGCCGACAGCTAGGTCGGCAACGGGTGTCTCCATCCAGCAGGCGAAAATCACCGCTCCCACGCCGCACATGCCACACGTGGTAGTCGAGAGAATCATCTTCTTCGGCCTCGACTAGGGATGTTTTCAAAACATCGATGTTTTTGTAAAATCATCGTTGTATTTAACATCGATTTTTTAAGCCAACGTGTTTAACATCGATGTTATGTGTTAGATGTGGTTTTTATGTGGTTGATGTTTCTTAAATGAAAAATAGAGCCATCATTACAAAATTCTTAAATAATTTTCAGATATCCGTAAATTGAACATTCTTCTGACTAAAGGTGAAAAATCAAATCAATTTTTCGTCAATAAAGAAGTCTGCATTTTTTAAATTATCGAATCAGATAATCAAAGTTTTGTTAATTATACTGATGATTTATTGACTTTGCTTTGTCAGGTAAATCTCAAAAGTTAATAAACTAGATCGCATTCAAATCAAATCATCCCCGTGTGTGCTTTTAGTGTTATAAAAACATCAGTGTTTAAAACCTTCGATGGTTTTGGGTCGATCTTTTATTAACATCGATGTTTTCATTTTGAGCATCGACGTTTAAAACCATCGATGGTTTTGGGTCGATATTTTATTAACATCGATGTTTTCATTTGAGCATCGACGTTTAAAACCATCGATGGTTTTGGGTCGATCTTTTATTAACATCGATGTTTTCATTTTGAGCATCGATGTTTAAAACCATCGATGGTTTTGGGTCGATCTTTTATTAACATCGATGTTTTCATTTTGAGCATCGACGTTTAAAACCATCGATGATTTGTGATCGCTGTCGCATCTCTAGCCTCGATCGACACACCCACGGCCTGCACAAGCAGGCGGAGGCGGCGGCGTATGTAAAACAGCTCCATGTCCTGCAGCCATTCAGTGCAAAGCGAATCAAACGAAATAACGCCGGCTTCTGGGACTGATTTTTCTTTGAGCGCGCTGCAATTATTTTCAAAGGGGCTTAACGAAGCAAGTTAGATTTGTTTTGTTTTTTGGCGAATGCTACGCAAGTGCTTCTAACTGTTCGGCCGGAAATGATGTTCAGTACCACCTTGAGTTGCAGAGCTGGGGAATCATCACGCCACTAGCTTAGCATGGCGTCTCGTGGGTTTAAAAAGTTTTCTTTGACCGTTGGGAGTTCTTCTAAAAATTAACTTGAAACATATTAGTTACCCACCACGTCCATTTCGGGCATTTGTATAAATTTACACAAAAAAGTTTCAATTAAACTACTTTTCTACATTTTTTCAATACAAAATATTATGTAATTGCTATTGATCTGAAGAATTAAGAGTAAATTTTTCATGTAAATGCCCGAAATATATTGTAGTAATTCACAACCCATAGATGCATTGAAACCATTAAAAATTCGTGTTTTTCAGAATTCTTCCACAACATTCTCGAGGAAATCATATAATCAAGATACCTACTAATCGAAATCAATTTAGGGAGGCCTACCGGGTATTTCTATATTTTTCAGTTTCCCTACCTCACACTCACTCCAGACGGAAATGATCTCCGCGAAAACTATCAATTATGCAATTGCACCACAGTGACGTTCTAATAGCACCCGTGATTTCACTGTGACTTGAACAACTTAATTTTTTTATTGTCCTTGGAGACGTTCTATCCGAAAAATCATTTTGGCAGCATATCCCTAAACAATGAGTAATATAGTGCGAAAATGCCTGGTTTTTACCTTGCTCCAGTTTCTCAAACTAAGATACAATCGCGGGGTGCATGAAATTAGGATATCGATTTCTAACATCTGAATATTTTCAAATAGTTACTGACGTTGCAAATTTATTTAACATTACATCACATTACACATCAGCAACTTACAATCGTTGTCTAGGGCAGCGAGATCACAGAACACAAACGAGCGAACTGTCCCGTTTTAAATCACATAAAACTTTGGGAGATAAAGGATGAGCTAAGATTAAGGGTGCTAAATAAGTCAGCCACCATCGCGTGACCCTTAACGGCTTTCATTTGCCCTCGACATTTCCCCGAAAGTAAACTCATAATCATCAGATGAATTGCTTTAGAAATATACAGCATGCAAACAGTAGATATTTTATAAACTAAACATTTACGTTGCACTGAGAAAAATATTTGTTCGCAGCCTACAGATTACTGTACGCTGAGTAAAGTCAGTGAGTGAAAAACAGCCTGAACAGATATTGAATTGGTTGCAGCTAAGTGGACCTTTATTACATTATACTTCAACTATTTAATTAGGAATCAGTTCTAATGAAGATTTCACATTTTTCATACATCACACTCAGAGGCGTCTACATTCAGACCTTTCTTGGCACTGCTATCACATCGAAGAAGAAAACACCGGCGTAAGCAGCGAAGAAGGCGTTAACGCCACAAGGCAGAGAGCTCTGTTTCACCGCAAGGCACGTGACTGCCGTCGAGCCTGTCCGCCGCAGGGTGTCCAAAGTTTTGAGTAATGTGTGGATGCTTTCGTCATTGAGTGACAATTGAGCTCGGGGCAATATCATGCAATGTAAGTTTTGAGAAAACGGAAAGTAAAGGTTTAGACATTGCATTCTACACATTGGGATAAGAACATTAATTTATGGATTACACTCCCATCTTTCGGTGAATCGTTAAAATAAAAATCCAACATCTAGATATATTTACGGCGCGTCGAAATACACTAATATCCCAATTTCATCATAAATGGAGCACAGCATGTGATATCCCTAAGGTCTTCAATTTTATTCATTCTGTATTGAGTTTCAACGTACGTATGCGTATCTACTCTATATAAAGCATTATGACGGCTATCCATTTGGTCACGAGGTAAAAGTTGTAAAGTCAATTTTTGGCGTAATTAGGTTAAGTAAGGGAAACTACAAATACAATATTGTATTTTATTTTAGTAAAACGATCAAATTCATGTGACCTCCTTAACGACAAAAAAACGTCGAGAAATTTAGCTTAATCGGGTTTAATATAGCTTACGGCTTGATATCAACAGACGACGTGAACTTCAAACCGAAAGGTAGTAAATAAATAAGCGATGTCCGTGGATAGTTCATTAAGACTCCGCAGGTAAATGTCTACAAAACAAAGGTGTTCCTAGTCGTATGACAAGACATAAATGGAGTAGATTCTTGAAAGAATAAACAAAGCTGTCAAAAGCATAATTTGAGAATTAAATACGTAATGTCTCATGATTTTAAAATATTTCTAAGTGACAGTAATGAAGTAATTAAACTGTTTAAATGTTTAGAGGAAATAAATATAAACAGTTTATGAAAAACAAACATGTAAATCAATAACTTGCTGCTAATAATCTTGATGTTTATGCGTCCAAAAAAATAAAGCATAAATAAAAAGGTGCCACTGTCCATTAACATAAAGGGTTTCCGCCTAGTCGCGTCCGCCGTTGAAGGGCATCGAAGTGTCACTGCTTCGCTTGGCCTCTCACTGCACCGGGGGCATTAACAGTCATTCCGCCCCCGGAGAATACCAAGAGAGCTAGAACTAATTACAATTGAAAACCTTTTATATATTGATACTACATGTATTAACCGTTGTAGATTCAGAACCATGCAGTAGAAATTGGAAATTGAGATCATGGGATTTGGTCGGAGTAAATTAAAATATTAAAACGTTGGCAAATTCAATGTTTTAATGGTTTCATTTACTCCGACCAAATCCCGAGATCTCAATTTCCATTACATGTATTAAATACATTACTACAATCATTTTCTGCAAGTTTGTGTGAAAATATTTTCAAGTTAAGAGCTATTGGAAGGGGATGAATATTTTTGAACATTTTATTTTGTGGTCATTTTCACCAGGGCACGGCCACGTCTTTTCTTTCTTTTTTCGTTTTTTTAAATGGTTTCTTCCTCGTTTTGAAAGCAGCACAAGTCCAACATTCACTAAGTTGGAGCTTCCACGAAGAGATTACGCATGACGATTGTTTCTAATTTTTTTTTTAAGTGTTGAAAGGCGAAAGTGATCTCGTCCTAAAAGATGAAACAGTCACTTCTTACCTAAACAATTCAGAGGGGAAAACTGTATAGAGTCGGTCCGTCGTTGCCCCCCCCCCTACGATTTGTGTGCGACTATTAAACCATCCGGGGTGGGCACGTTGGTCTCTTGGGCTTTCAACGTCACTCTCGCGGGCGTGAAAGCACACGGTGGGGCCGGTGTCCGGATACGTCAAAACGCGATGTGCGAGTCTATCCAAACGTGAGTAGAGCCTCGCTGCCGGAAGTTTTCTTGCAATCCAGAATTGATACCGGCATCACTAAACGTCACACAGGCCAAGGCCAAAGTCCTTGGCCAATGCCCACGAGTGTGGGGCACTGCCACAACGAAGACTGAGCCCAGCAGCCCACAGCCCGCCGCCACACAGTATCCACCTTCGCACTACCGACGTGGGTGCCGCCGAGAAACTCGTCCGGGCGGGGGGTTCGCACGTGGGTGCGGTGGCGGGGGCGGGGGCGGAAGGGCGTACCTGGTGCGGTGACGCTGATGAGCAGCAGCGCCGCCAGCATCGCCGCCCTCCGCGCCGCCCCCGCACGCTGCATGCCCGCGCTGCCCTCGCCGCCACTCGCTGCTCCCCTCAGCCACACGAGACCACTGAGCACCGTCCACACGCGACGACCGCCCGGCACTCGCCTCCGCCGCGGGAGCAGTCGCTGCTGCGTCGCGAGCGCGCACTGTCCGTCGACGCGTCCAGCGGCCGACTGCCGAGCGCCCGCGCGCCCCCCGCGCCGGCGCACTCGCGCGCTGCCGCAGCGGCGCCCGCCCGGCGCGCACGCCAAGCCCATCTGGCGGCGCCCGCGCGCACCTACGCCACCCGCCTCGTGCGCAAGAAGAAGTGGAAGAAGAAGAAGAAGTCAAAGAAGAAGTAGAAAGGGAAGAAAAACCAGTAGAAGTGGAAGAAAAAGAAGTAGAAGTGCAAGAAAAAAGTGGAAAAAGAAGGAGAACAAATAAAAGAAGAAGAAAATATACAAAATGAATAAACATTGGTAGAGAGAGAAACCTCTTCATGCACAATACCTAAAAAAGAATGGACAAGGTGCAGATCAACAAAGATCGATCATTTATGTGGCATAAAAGGGCAACATTGAAACCAGAATCAGAGTAGGAATAAGTAGATGTAATAGCCGCCCAACATCAAACGATGAGAACATATTTTGATAAAGCGGTTCTCAAAATTTCCCAAGACGATAAATGCCGCATCTGCCAGGAGCAAGTAGAAACCATTCATCATACCGTCTCAGCTTCTCCAAATCTAGCAAAGACCGAATACCTGAAAAGACATGCAGGCTGTGTAGTTACCTCCACTGACAGATCTGTAACGCCCTCCAGATTCCAAACACATGCTCCAAATGGTACGAACACTTATGAAAACCAGTGACGTTTGTGGAGCTGTGTACATATGACTAACAAATTCAAACTTATTGCATGATAGCTGCCAAAAAGCCGGATATTCTTATCTGGGATTTGGAGAAAAACACGTCTCTGCGTGTAGATGTTGCTGTACCTTGCGATCAAAACGTCGCAATCGATGAGGCAAAGAAACGTCTTAAATACAAGAGTTTGGAAATCGAGATCAGCCGAATGTGGGGCGTAAAAGCACAGGTCGTCCCGGTAGTTATCGGAGCTCTGGGATTTGTTCCGCAAAATTTGTGTAAGAACTTGTCTAAACTTCCAGGTCATTCAAAAGATTAGGAAGTGCAAGATTGGAACAGCCCACATTTCGCGCAAAGTATTGTAGAGGCACAGACAGTCCCTACATATACTCCTTAGGTAGCTGGTTGCAACCCGGAGTAGACTTTTTAATCAACCGACTCATAGCATCTTTAGTCGTGCATTGCATGAAATGTAATTAAAGTAATAACAATAATATTCATTATTTGTGGCGAAGCTCAAACCAGATGGCCTGCTCTTCCGCCTAACCACTTTAACGAGTTCATATTTACAAAAATTACAGGCGTTTGTGAGCAAGGGGCAACATCAAATGGATCGGCGAATGACGTTCATTCGCTTGCGTTGGGTTGATCGACCCCCGATTATCGTTTCGGTGTTTGCCCTGTTGGGGAGCAATGGGCGGCTAGTCGCCCGCCGAGAGAGGCGCCGCCGGCCACTGAACAGTGTGCGCTCGGTCATTCTGCCTAATGACACGGCTGAACTCTCTCATGCAGAATCGCTGCTACGCGCAGCGTTGCGTCTGGAAAACCTTCTGCATTTTCCACCGTCTGTTGTTGTTTGAAGTACGGCGAGTACATCTAGAAGGATGTATTTGAAATACTTAAGAGAATAACAAGAATTGATAACACAAGAAATCAAAAAACGAAAACTTTTCTGAAGAGACGGAATGATTCCGAATATCATTATGAAAAAGACTAATGTGTATTCTGGAAAAATAATTTCCTAGAAATAATAAAAGAGTAAGTAATTGAAGTAAAGTAAGTTAAAATTATATAAATAATGATAATAATATATAGGGTGGAGCACCTAAGTTGTCCACAGCAAATATCTTAAAAACGGTTCGAGGTATCGAGATGCTATTTGCTCCATGTTGTTGCAAATGATGGGGCAAACAACATATTTCGTTTCCTTGTTTGTAACGTATGTAACTTTGGAGATATTGACACAACTTTGATTTTTTAAATGGAAGTATATATTTATTCTCCATCATTCTAAAGATCTTTCAAAATGCAATGCAATGATATAAATATTTTTAATATTCGAAAAGTATTTCTTGCAAAAACAGTGCAATTAAAACTATGTAATTTCTACGCTGCAGCGCGCAAGGACAGCTGACCATGCTGATATCGTATTAGTGAGTCTCGTAATCGACGAACATTCTCGTTTTCCGACAAGGTGCGTCGACTCACGTATACGATAACAGCAAGGTCAGCTGTCCTTGAGCGCTGCAGAGTAGAATTTACCAAGTTCTAATTGCACTGCTACCCCAATTGGGACAGGGCCAAAACCGCGACAAGCTCTCAGCACCGCACTAGTCTCCCGTCATGCGAGGTAGTGTAGTGTATGTCAGCGTTAGCTTTCATCTCCAGACCGGGAGAGATGGCTTTAACAGATGTCACCGCAGTCCTTCTGACACTACCTTGTCAGCTAGGTCGAATTCAGTCGCTGTCTGGAGGAGACTTCTAGCGGCCGGCTGCTCTGATCGGTAGTTTTCCGTGGTTTCTCCGATCAACACCAGGCGAATGCCGGAGCAGTACCCTAACAAACGGGCCACGGACCGCGCGCAATCTTTCCTTCCTCTTCCTTGCCTTATCCTCTCCTCTTACACACAAACTTACACTAATATGCACTACACTACTACACATGCCGGAAGACCGGTCGGGAGCTTAGAGCTTGTCCCGGCTGGGGCGGTGCCCCGCTGGGAAAATATGGGAAAACCATTTTCACATATCTTCCAAATTTTATTAGAGAGTTATTAATGTTTTTTCGTTACATGACACTGGTTTGACCTAAGGTATAGCCTGTTATTTTCCTATTATTTGAAATATCTTACCAGTAACTTCAAATTATGTTACAGTCAATATTCGATTTATCTCAAAATAACTTTCATAAACTATTGTAATTATTTCTGTATCTTTATGTATCAACAATGGAGGTTACATACGGTAGAGGTTATTCTTTACATGAAATATTTAATATAAGTAAATTATATTTACTTTGTTATTGAAAATAACTTATAAAATGTATATTTATATAAAAAGAATTATTTACACTGAATATGTTGCCGTACACATTCGTGTTTACCACTTCCAATTGTGAGTAAAGCTTGGGGTCCAAAAAGACCCCAGGTTTAGCACTTGATTGTAAATTGCAGATGTGGTAGGAGGGTGAACATTTGTCTTCGCCAGCCGCGATCGCGTGGCGGGTGTGTTCAACCACCCCCCCTCCTCGCCGTTACGGATCACCGCGCACTTTTCACGCGCGGGCGTAGCAAAATGTGTCCCACGCAGGGGGCGTCGCTATCAGTTAGGCCACAGGGCGCCATCTGCGCGCGTCCGCGGCGGAGGCGGGGTGCCGCAGGGACGCGTTTCCAGTCTGTGGTTCATCCATTTGGTCGATTGATTAGTCATTCCTGTCGAGTCAATTGCTAAGGTCGTTAGTTCCGTAAGTGTAGTGCCTGTTGTCACGGGAAGTGGCGGTGATCTTCCCCCACTGGATGGCAAGATTGTCGCTTGAAACGTAGTAGTTTAGTTTCTACTTAAATTAGATAGATAGATACATAGATAGATAGATAATAGATCGATAGATAGATAGATCGATAGATAGATAGATCGATAGATAGATAGATCGATAGATAGATAGATCGATAGATAGATAGATTACATTGGTGCCAACATAATAATGTTGGCAAAGTAATTGAATCAAATACGCTGGCGTATACCAAAGAAAGTTCTAAGACGTACTCTCCCACATTGTAATGGACAAAATTCTTTATGTGGAAACTATATTTAGTGAATAAAGAAAATGCTGACATATCAAAGTAAGTATTACACATTTTCAATTTTTGCGTTTCAGTTAAGAAAGTTTATTTAGTAAGTGACATCTGAATTCATTTTACGGGTTCGAATAAGTACACCTATATTTGAGACGAAAATCTGAAGTTTATGTTTCTAAAAAGGCCAAGATTTTATCGCAAGAACATATTACATTTTTAAAAGGAAGCAAATGATTATTGTTGGCTACTTAAAAAGTTCTACAGAAAAATTGATTCTACAAAAGCCACGAGCAACTGAGTGCTACTTACGCTGAAAAGAACAAAAAAGAATGTTTGTAATTCTCAAAGACGGTCATCCATTCAATGCATATGATTTGTACAAAAAATATGCTGATCTACGTTCATCTGACCTACAAAACAGATACTTTTTCGTAGGATACAGACATGTAAAATGCACTAAACAAGTTGTAGGAGATAGGAGATACTGCAAAAAAGATAGCGGAATTTTTAAAATTAGACTCTCCTAATCTACACACAGGGCATAGTTTTCGACGATCATAGGCCACAATGCTACTCGAAAACGATGGCGATGTGCTCTCGTTGAAAGAAGTTGGAGTCTTTGTCACTGGCAGAATACTATATTGAACAATCGAAATATTTAAAACTTCGATTTTCTGCACCGACGTGGTTGTATCAACGTCAACGATTCAAATACGTCGACGTATACTTACGTTCGTAAGATACCTTCGACATCTTACGAACGTCTGAGAATAAGTAAGAAGAAGAAGAATTGTTCATTCAAAATTATTGCAAAGAGAAATTGTAAGTTGAAAGTTACTTTTGTCTACGTTATTTATGTTCATGTATTACTTATGTTTGTCATTTCTCTTTTGGGTTGCGTTTTGCATATTAACCGGACATTACAACGAAAAGAAATTTTCGTAACACTATACTGTTATAATATCGATAATTTAGAGAGACCAGAGGAAGCAAACAACAAAAATCACTCTTAACGGCCGGTGTTCGTTAAGGATTTAATAGTCCGTCGTCAATGAAGAACTATCGACAGTGTAGAAAACGTGTAGGTATAAGGACACTTATCCCAAGAAAATGGTATTACTTGTTCATATGATTTTTTTCTCATAAGATGGTAGTATGAAAAGTTCGCTAACGTTATGTTTTGATAATAAGTAAATTTTATATCGTCCCTCTTTTGTTGGCATAATGATAATTTTAAATAATTACTTATATTAATACGGGAAAATGTTAAATAAATGGGTTAAAGAACGAACGATTTTCACGCTCATCGCGAACTCTAGCAGACGAAAGAAGAAGCTAGAGCGAAGGAGGTTGTGACATTCACCGCAAGCGCAACTGGCGCCACCCACACTATTCTCGAACTCGGTAGAACTCAAGCAGATGGCAGCACATCAAAAGAGCGAAAAATCACTCTCTTCAAACAACGTGTACGCGTCGTTAGCTGGAGTAAATCCGAAAATTTCAACGTTGCCCAGAGAATAATGGATTCTTCTTCCATTTAGTCTTAGATAAGGAGTCACGGTTTCATAGTTTTGAAACTTTATTTAAGAAACTCTTTCTGAACTCTAGTTTCGTCGTTCAACGCTTATCGGACATTTAGAAAAATGATTGGTGCTACAGAAGCACATACTTTCTCGAATTAATTCTAACTTATTATTCGAAAAAATTCAGAGTTCAATTAAAATTGGATCTGTGCTAGTGTTTTATGTCACCCTTGTTCTATCCGTGAAAAAATATTAAAGAAAAATTTGCAGCGGTTTTTGAGAAAAACAATGTGTCACTTGCATTAAGTTCAAGCAAAAATTGTACAAAATCTACTTGTTCGTTTGTTTGTTTTTTTTCAAATAACTGAACATAACTTTTTTAATAGATCTCATTTTTAGAGCACATTTTACTTAAGACAAAAATCTCTATCTTCGAATTTGAACTTGAGGTTTACCAATGTTAACTATTTGCATTTTTCAAATATTTAGAGTTCGCCAGAAAATGAAGTAACAACACTTTTTTACCGCTCTTTGATACATACGAGGAGATAATTTAAAGTAAAAATTTGGAGTAGTTTTCGAGAAAATAATTGTTTACAAATTGCCTAAATTTCACTAAGGATTACGCGAAAACTATTCACATTTTCGAAAAATTGTACCTGACTTTATTTCAAGATCTGACTTTCAACGACAGATTTAGTTAAGGAAAAACTCTCTATCTTTAATATTGTTGTTGTAGGAAGATGCCGAAAAATATTTTGAACTTTTACAATATTTTCGAAAAATTTGCAAAGCAAATTGACATTATTTCAAGAAAAATGAGACCTTCGCCGTTCTTTTAAGCTATACGAGGTAAAATTTAAATCAAAAACTTGGGAGCCATTTTTCAGAACTTTTTGATAATATAATATAGTTCCCCCGAAAATTAAAATATGGATTTCAAACTCGTGTGGCCTCGAGTTCCTTTAAATTGATCAAGGGAATAACAAGTTTGGAGAAAATCAGCTGAACAGTTTTGGCGCTAAAGTAGTTCACAGAGAAAGGGACAAATGGACGGACAGTTTATCGAACCGACAGACGTTCTGCCGACAAATGATTTTCGGCATCAAGGACCACAAAGCATATATTATGACTACATAACGAAAATTCGCCGTTTCCGGCACACGATTACAATATTTTCTTTACTTACGAAGTAAGGACGAAAAAGTAAAACAAAAATTGTCGCCATACCTAGTGTTCTCATAAAGCCAGGCCTCTCCTCGGCCGAGAATGTTTGGGGTGCTTTGGAGTGTGCAATCAGGATCCCACCCCTACCCAGCAATCTCCAAGAATTATACGCTCAGGTGAAAGCTGCATGGGATGGACTAGCACAGGACTCCATTCAAGAGCTGTCCAACTCCATGCCGCGACGTCTGGATGCGTGTGTTCGCCAACATGGCGGCTCCACCCCATACAAACATGTACCGTCTATGGCTGTGTATCACGATAAATATTGGTCCTACAAGTGTGGAAGTGTAATCATTTTGCAGGCATGGTATCATGTACCTGCCTGCCAACAATGATCGCAATCCGCCTCGTCCTTCTGAGTGCAGCATTTTTTATGACGTTGAGTGTATAGTTTCTTCTATAGTTCTTTCTTATTAGTTCTAAAACACCAAAAATATCCTTCAATTACATTACAATTCATACCGATAGTCGTCATTGACACGAGCTCCCCGAGCCATTTGTTTTCCGGGACCGGAAAGGCATTTGTGTGACACTGTTAAATATTATGCAAAAAATTCTGAGAATTTCTTTAGGATTCCTGCAAGCAGATGGCATGGACAATGTTTCTGAAACGAAGTAAAAACAATACATTGTTTACCTTTTTTTCAAATCCTATTTATTTTTGTTTTTTCTGCGAGGCCGAAACATTTCGGTCGAGGTCTTGTTGGATGCATTGGAAATGTTCACCCGCACGGGACCCATTCTTCCACCAACGTTTTGTCGCCCACAGAAACAGCGGCGAAGCGAGCGCGCTAAAACAGACGAGAGACGCGCGGCGCGGAATGCTCACTGGGAGCCAAGCGGTGCGCCGGGGGGGGGCGCCTCGCCCCTGCACGTGGGCGAGCGCGCACGCACGCATTGGGACCCTTGGGCCTGGGTTCATTTGGGGGGCCCCTCTTCCTATTTTCACCGATCTCCACCCACAGGCGTATCTAGGTATTCTGGCGCCCAAGGCAAGCTTAGAATTTGCGCCCCCAATTAGAATGGTTGTAATTTGTTTTAACGGGTATACTCTCAATAGCGCCCCTTGTGAGGCACGTGCCATGTCTGCCACACCGTAGATACGCTTCTGTCTCCACCCCCACCCCCAATTTCGATGCTGTAATACAAAGGAAATCTTATCAATTCACATTGTACTTTGTATTTTTTTAAATATTTTGGAAGAATTTCTTAGTGTTTCAATTTAATATTATTCAAACAAAAACTTAAACATATATGTATGTTAGTAAGAATAATATACTTATAATTACATTATAAAAGCCTACAAATTAAATAGATTTAATTTCTTATTGAATTGTACAATATAAAATTGAAATGCATCAACTAGCAACTTTCCATATTAAAAATATTATTCAATGACACATCACTCTGTTATGCCAATTTTTGCGTATAGTATAATCATACATAACTTTTTGTACATCTTTTATTTTTTGAAAAATTTACAATTAAATAACATTTTTAAGAACTATCTGAGGCCTGTGAACATTGGCAGCCTGTGCTTAAAACATGGCACTGTGCACACAAGCAAAAAGGCTGGGGGCCATGGCCTCCAAAAAAATTTTTAAAGGAGCCCTGCAACCTTACATAATAAAACATTTTATTTTTATAAATGTATACAATCCTGTGGTGTCTCCTGCTCAGTGAGCATGCAAGTGCAATTGGAACGTTACAGATTAAACAAATCATTCGAGTATTCCAATCTCCATTTTAATATATAGTTTTTTTTCAACTCCCATTGCAGAATTCTGTTATTTGATACCTGCAACCTGTTGCATAATGACACTGATTATGATACAAATTTCATTATGATACAATAAAAATTGATAGTAAGATATCATGCCAAAGTGTTAGGAAAATTAGTAATTATTACTATTACCTATATTATACTATTTCCAAAGTATTAGTTTTAACAGCAAGGTCAATTTTTAAAATAAAATTTTTTTATACAACAAATGTCACCTCAGTTTCCCCACCTTTTTCCACTCCACAGGCAATACATAGCCTTCGTCCACTCCCATTGACATCCCACCATTCTACTATTCCCTACCGATGGTTCCTCTCTCCAATATTATAGTACCAAAAGCTTCATCAGAGCCAAATTCATCATCATTTCTAACTACCTAGGGGTCATCCATTAATTACATAACATTACATAGAGATAGGGAAATGTGTTACAAGGGAAGGGGGGTATTGAAAATACTCGAAATTTGAGTTACATAATTTATAGATGGCCCCCCCTACTAACTACTGTGTCTACTGTGTCTAACTAACTACATTAACATGTGACTACTAATAAATTACTACCTCCTACATAATTCATCACAAGAAATAAGGTGGGTGTTTATGTTTCTATATTGCATACTCACTTCCAAATAATTTAATTTACAGAAAAAGTAAAATTATAAGTTTAAATTCATTTTTCTGCATTTTTCCTTTGTTTTTAGACTAAAAAGTTCAAAAACTAATTATGTATAATGATTTTGTAATTATGGAAATTTAGACATGTCTGTACCTGAAGATAATGACAAAACCTCGTCAAAATATTGGTAAAAATACAAAGTGAAATATATATGTTTCATGTTTCTTTTAGGTTTTAAAATAATAATACAATTGTTTTTAAATAATAGTTTTTAGACTTTTGAAAATAAAATCTAATAGATAGTTCACATTATACAACATTTTACTTTATCCAATGACCAGTTTAGAATGACCGTTATGCAATATATTTACAAAGCAAAGAAAATGAAATAATGAGCAATAATGAGTTAATTATTTCCTAATTTCTATCTTCTTTATATGTAGTAACATATTGTTAGCAAACTCATATTAGCAATGTGATACTATTTAAATCCAATATTATTTAGATAAAAATTATGTTTCTTAAGAAAAAGCAGGTGGGTCATTCCATGCAAAAAAGTAGGAAATCTGACACTACACCTCAGAATTTAAAAATATTTTGCCACCTTACTTATTATGATACCTGCATGAACCAGGTAGAATATTTTTGTCTCATCATCCATTGTTTAGCAACAATGGGCACTTGAAATATTAGGTTAGCAGTCTGTAGACATTCAGTTATGATTATTTTCCGATGATATGCAAACAAGCAAAAAATATGAAAGTGACACCATTTGTAGAAGAAATGTAAAGGATAATTTTACGCTAAAGATATTTTTTTACCGTGAGTCTTTAACAATTAGGAAGTAAACAAATTCTAAAAAATGCAATAAATGGAAATATAATATTTTTAAATTCTTGAATTTTGGAAGAAAAATTGCTGAAACTACTTTCAAGCTACTCTGTAAATTTCATCATGGAATCTTGAATGGTTTTAAAGTTGTGAATAAAAGTATCTTACTAGCGCTCCATTAACGAACTCGTCTCAGCTGCTAGAGCCGCCGCGCCAAAGCGCTCCTCGTCAGCGCTCGGCGTTGGTGGATTTCGCAAAACTACTTCTCTAGGTGTTAATTTTGCCGTAGGATCTACATGAAGAGATACGCCAAATTCAACCATTATTTTTTGTTCACTCCAACTTTTTGGTAAACACGTTAAAATCATGTATTTCTCATTAGCTGTTTTCACTTTGAACATTTTTCTTTGAATTGTGTCAACATTTCTTCTCCATCATTGCTTTCTGTACTCACATGAAATAATTCAGAAACTGCTTTATTTACGACACTCGCCTTTCTCATTGCGTACGATTTCTTTCGAGTTTGTTTTCGCAATGACAATGATGATTGACCCAGAGGATTCAAAATGTTTACATTACTGATAGTGGCTTCCTCTGCAACTCCAGGGGCTACGTACTCCTCTTCACTTGACGTTTTCACTTCACTGTTTCAGTTGAGTCACTAAGATCTGCATTGGGCATTTGGATATTTTGTGACGACACATCGCATATTGCTTCACCTACCACAAAATTCCATATTTTCTTCCGCATCGCCTCTGTAATCTTTCTCTTACCCACCCGACTTTTGTGCTTCTCGAGTCCGAATGGATTGCAGCACCAAAGCCTGTTAAACGTATTCACAATCTTTGGCATTTTTTATAACAATGTATCACTGAACAGTAACACGCGAAAACTAAGCCTGTAAACTGGTGTCAGGATCCCTTCGAAGGCATCGATGGATATCCCTAGGGAATGAACTTGGCGGTGCCTGCCTACGACCTTGCGTCACCCCTCGCGGGGCAAAGGCACGCGACTTTCAACCTTAAGAGCAAAATGCGCGTATACTTTTTATTTAATAACTTACGCATTTTTTAAGATTCCATCGCGACAGTTTGCAGAATTGTTATTTATTGGTTCTTCCTGCAGTGTGTAAAATATGAAAGAAAAGAAAATATTATTTTTGAAGAAAAATGTATTTGTTTAATTTATTAGCATTTTTTATTATAAACAAATGTCTCAATCCATAATATATTATCAACTGCTTAAAATATGATCATTTATCTTCAAAATAGTGTGCCCGTTTTTAAAGTTTTATTCATTTTATGAACGTCATAATTATTATCATTATTGAGTACATTGTGTCATCGTCCATGTTTTACCCGTAATTGTTGCTAAACTGCTGAAAATATTAATTCCATAAATTGTCTTTTAACTGTTCATCATTAGTAGATTAATGTAATAAAATATGAAAAAAATCTGAGACTCACTGTCAGAAAACCTGAAATTTTGCATGGAATGACCCAGGTAAGAGTTTGTCACACTGTACCCCATTTGTTCCAGTTTACATTAAATAAAAAATATGAATTCATTATCAAGAAGTAATTAATCTTTTTCTACATATTTCTAATTTTTAAATTGTTTTGAGGCTAGTGAAAATTTGTTTGTGAGATGACTTTGAATTAGATTACACATTTAAAAAAATTCCTGAACAGCAGTCAAAATTAATAATTTAAAATTACCATATATAGTTCTTTTTTCATAATTTTAGTGATGGTTCTTTTCATTATGTATCTACGGGAAATATTTTATTGGTTTACTCAATAGAAAATTTTTTTCTTGGTCAGGCAACTGCAGAATTGCTTTAATGTCTCCCTCCTCCAAGTAAATTCTTCGCTTGTTTGAAGTTGGAACATTCATTATAGATACAATGTTTGATGTACTGTTAACAGAGATTTACATGGAACACATGTGGGTTGAGGACTTTCATTTATTAAATGAAGATTTGTAAATTTGGTGTGAGCTGTTTTTAATCTACATATAACTGTTTGTTCTTTCCACTTCAGTTTTGAATTAGTTTTGATAAGGAAAAATTCAGGATAATTGTGTCATCTGCTAGCCTTTTATTTATATCATGACTCATACCATCAAAACTGTGTGGATACAGCAATTCTATTGTATAATACAGATAAACATTTGCAGTTGCAACTTTACTGCATAGTTCTATAAATCTAGGAATTCCACCCTTCATTATATAAATGATTTTTTTTGACAGATGAAACTTTAGTATTGTTCAGTAGAGAAAAGGAGGAATAACTATGTTTTTTTCCTTTCCCTCTCAAGAAATCCTACAAATATTTCTCTGGTAGAGCTTCCTTCCCTCACTGGCGTGTACCTTGGGTTGTGGTCATTGTCAATTTGTATTATTTTTTTCACATTATTTTGCACTTGTTATTTTTGGATTTCTTGATGAAGATACCATTACTCCATATTTTGGTACTACATTCTTTGTTTGATGATATAAAGATGATATTTCAGCTTAAATCAGGGCTCTGCCTATTAGTGACGTGTGAAAACAGCCAGTAGTCAATTTTGAAGCTTCTCATTTTCATGATTGTTAATTGAAGAAATGATATTTTACCTTCCTATTTTTCATACAAGTTTGGATTTAAATTACAGAATGCTGATTATTGTTACTATCATAATTTACATTACCATTTACATATTTAACAAATTATAATCTTCATTTTTCAGTCCAATAAATACTAGTTTCATTTTTCACCTAATTTCTCATAAGTTTAAATTTTTCATCACTTTCTCATGAACATAAACTATTAAAATGCAATTTTTCTAATATATCAAGACTGAATGTTTGATATTATGAAAGACTCAAAACCAAAATACACAAGGAAAGAATAATTTTCTATCTTCATACACACGTATTTACCATCGTCTGTATTACTTTAAGGAGCCTAGGTGCACTTTTATAGATTTTGTCTCATTATGATATTAGGAATGAAAAGTAATTACCTTTACATTTTAAATTTTAGTACTGCATATAAAATTTTAGCGTATTTAAATACACTTTTTGCCCATTTTACTGTCTTTATGATAAAAAATAAAAATAGATTAATACTGTAATTTTTTTATCTAGAGGTTTTTAAAAATATTTTATCTATTTATTATTGATATGTTTTCCGTGGAATGTTGGTCTAATAAATAAAAATTAATCTAGTTCACCATTGTTTTGGAATAGATGGTTCCATCTTCAGCGCTCACTATACTGCAAGTACAGAAGTTTCTGTCAGTTATTACTCAGGCATCACATTCTCTCTTTGTCATTCCTTAACATATACTAACAAAAATACAGGATAGTTTCAACCTTATAATAATTTTTTCCTCTTAGATATTGAATTGACTTTTATATATTCATTCTCTTTTATGATAATCCAAACTCATTGATTTTACTTCACATCCATATTTTTAATATTCTATTTTTCTTACAATTATTCAAGGAGTTTGGTTTTTATAATTTTTTCAAGTCACAAGTCACATTCAAGTCACACAAATTTTGAAAACTTTCTTTTCCTTGCTTAAAATTCTTTTTGCGTCAGAAACACATAATTTAAAATATATAAATTGTTATTATTTTACATTATATGAATACAAACATGCACATATCATCATCATCATATTTAACTGCAGGATGTTAGACCTACGTTTGGTAGTTTGTTTCCCACTTTGGTTGATCACGTTCCACTTGGTTTTGGGTTTTGTTACCAGCCTCAAAACTTCTGGCTTGCGTAGAGTTTGCCTTCACTTTTTTTAAATCTGTTCTTTACAGATTCACGTAAGTATTATAATGTTCTGTGGTATTTTGTTGCAAGTTTACAGAAACTAAGCATTATGTTCGTGTAATCTCATAACTTTATGATATCGGGTAGTAGTTTAAGAGTTCAGTTTTTTGCCCGAGTTTGTAGTCATTGTTACAAGGAGCCATACAATATTAAAATGATTATTTTTTAGAATAAAAAAAAAAATTATTTCACTTGTCATTTAAGTTTTCCTCAGTGTACAGTTCAGATCAGCGTTCTTGAAAGAGAAGTATTTCTAGATTATCTAATTTAGAATCGCACTGCAAATATGTGTATGCATGGGAGTGATAGGATTTGTAAATTTTTTACCAGAGGATTCCAGGCCCTGGAAACCAGGGCTCATTCTTGTGAATGCATACACAAGAATGTTCTCAATATACATTTTTGGGTGATGAAAATATAAATATTTTCTGGGGAATTTTCTCAGAATATGATTTCATATTTTTTATGTGAATGAACATTTGCAAAGTGCACAGTTAATAATGATTCTAATTTAGGATTTGACTTAAGCATTTGAATGGCATAACCCAACTTGGTGAGCTTGAGTAGACAGTCCAAAGAAACTTTTTTTCTGGGCCTCCTTTTTTTCCCCTCTCCTCAGGTTCGTTTTTGATGACTAATTGTATTGGTGGTTATTCTTTACAGAATGAATTCCTGAAGTGTAGGAAAACAGTTTTACTGGTGCTCATGATGAGTTTGTTTTCTTGGAACCATTTAACTAGTGCCTCTGCTCTTTAAATTCATCAGATTGCGAGTGATGCTCTTCTTCTTCCTCCTTTTCTTTTTTTTCTTTTTCTTTTTCTTTTTTTTTGGGGGGGTGGGTAATTTTTGCTTTATTGAGGATTTCTGGAAAGATGCCTGTCATTTTGGGGTGGTTATAAATGTGACTTATTAAGTACAATATGTTGCAGCATGTTTAACGAGAGTGTCAGGGATATTATCCAGTCCGGCAGAAAATTTGTTTTCCATTGTGTAATGATTTTTAGTATTTCTGGGAGCAATGTTTCAGTGATGCACAGTATGGAATTTCCATTTGGTGTTGTGCACTTTTTTGACAGCATATTTACATAAAGAGTTTTGTGGGTTAATTTTTCTCCAATTTTTTAAGAAATGTTCAATGAATATCTTTACCACTTTCCTATGGGTTATACAGAAACATTTTTGTAGAAAAGTTCAATGTTTTGTACTTCTTTTTCTGTTTTTAGAGTATTTTTCAGAATGTTCTACATTGCTTTTGATTATTTTGTGCTTCAGCTTTGTGTTTATCATTCATTAACTATTTGGCTTGTTTAACTACTTTCTTCAGAATAATTTTGTATGTTTTGGAAAAACAAATTGCATCACGAATCACTCCATTAGACATTACCCTATCATGGCTACAAAATTTTATGAAAAACATAACATTTATAATTGTAATTTCCTACACAAATTTCTGCACAGAAATACCAAATATTTATCTCTTTTGCTGCAGTTATATCAAAATGACCCCTATATTACCCACCATTTTGTAGCAAGTAATGACATTTGAACTACAATCATTGTGAAGGATTGTTTTATACACATTGTGTTTTCTTTCACATGATATTTTGATTCTTTTGGTTATTTGGTATTGTGCTGAAACTCAATACAGCTGCTAAACCTAGAATCATGAATGGCTCTGAAATATGGATAATGAAAGAGAGAGAAACAAACCAAAACTACAGATGGCACGTATGAGATTTTTTAAGACACCTCATTAGAATCAAAAGAAGAGAGATACTGAGAGACATCAGAAAGAAACTGAAAACCAAAGGTTTAGAAGAAGAGATAGAACAGTCTCAAAGCAGATGGAAAGATCATTTACAGAGAATAAACAACAACAGATTGCCAACATTAATCTGGAAGCACAAACCAAGAGGGATCAGAGATAGAGACAGACAGCTGGAGGCAACAGCTGGAGGCAACACTTGAAAGACTAATAATGTACCAAGAATACTGCAATAAACCAACAGAAACAGGCTTTGAAGCCTAATTTCTGTTCAGTTTATTATGATGATTGTATATTGTTACGTATAATTTTTATCTTTGTATATGCTTATGAATGAATATGTACATGCATGTGTTTCTTTTAAGTGTATGTTAATAGTTTATATTTCTATATTCTTCCATCAGGCAATACAAGCCAAAATGTCTCTATCTATCTATAATAACATGTTTGTAGGATTTTTGCTTGTGTTCTGAACTAGGAAATAGACAAATCTTTTGTTTAAATAATATATTATAATAAAATACAATCACAAAATGTTTGCTAGTCTCTTCCAATATAATTCTATCAACATTTGATTTAATTTATGCTAAACCTATTCCTACAACATCCAAATAACCTCATTTATTCTTTCATATATTAAAACATTCTTCATAAAACTGGCTAGTGCTTGAATTAATGTTTTACTTACATTCTCACCCACTGTCACTAGGTGAAAATCATTTTAACCCCCCTATAGTGCGTCTCTGAGGCACGTGCAACCAGAAACAAGAGGAGTACAAGTACATTTTTGAGTCCCTCTGGGCCACCCTTTCCATTTAATCTTTCTATAAAATACCCTATCAATTCTCTAAATTGTAAGCCTCAAAATGAGGAAAATCAAAAATTGATTTTATTTACATAAATAAAATATTTTAATATGTAGGGCTACTGGCCTCCTTTCAAAAATTTCCAGAGAGTCATAATTTTAATGTTTAATAAATACATGCTTACACTTATAAATGTAAAATATTTATTATATCGTTAAATATATGTTACATTTAGTATTGTTTTTTTATTATGATTCTTTCATATAAATAGTTCATACAAACTCACATTAAAGATTTGTAATCTTAATTTTTTGTTAAATAATAATTATTAAAATCTTTTAAAGTTGTTACAAGAAATCCCAATTTGGAATCGAAACAAAATTCTAAAAGTATTTCAACCTCTGTTGCTCATTGGGTAATTTGTAAATAACATAATAAATGTACATGTATTCTTAAATTAATAGTCATTAATCTTTGCATCTAGTTTAAAAGGACTGGTAATTTTACACTTGTTGAAAATTCATTTTTGGACGAGATAATACTTATTTTACAAGAATCAGTGGTGATTCTCTGTTAGAAAAAAAAATTATTTAAAAGAATTATTTTCTACCTTTATGTCAATCCATCTGAAGAAAAAGTATGTATCCTAGTAGTTGAACCTCTTCAGTTCTCTTAAATGTGCTCTGTTGTAAAAAAACAAAAAAATATGTTTTCTCAAAAGTGAATAAATTCAAAAGAAATTCCCTTCCCCCCACAAATTTATCGGTAATGGCGAAGAGAAATCCCAAATACCTGGAACTCGTTAATACTGCTCTAGCTACACTTTTCTTATAATATAATTCTAATGATTTTACTTTCTCAGACTCAATCTTTTCAAAGGAACCAGGGAACAAATTCTCGCCAACGCTTGAACGTACTACACCCTCTAATGGCAATCCAGGCAGAATGTAAACTTTTTCATATTTTCCGTTCACAGCGCCACTGCCACAAAACAGTTACACATTCATTCAATAGATGTCACTACTATACCTGCGCGCGATCTTGACCAAGTTTCACAAGCGACACAAATTTCATAATTTTGGCTCTTTTTTTTTCATCTCTATCTGTTTTGGCTCAAAATAGTTACAATTATTGCACATTTTATTTTTAAAATTACCAAAGCAATGTAATTTACTACACTCAAAACGTATTTCTTTATTTTATATGGAAACGTTTTTATTTGTTTGTTAAACATATAATTTATTATTTTCGTTAATTTCACAATTGTAACCTTTATTTAAATTTCATTTCAATTTCAATGAGTAGAGTGTTTTCTAAAGTAAAATAAAATTATTCATTGATTACTTGCTGCAGGAGTCATGGGACGCAGTTTATAATACTATTGATACAAACGATAAATATTATTCTTTTTTTTCAACGCTTTCATTTCATTTTAACACTTGCTTTCCTCTTCAGAAAAGAAAATTAAATATTTCACGCAAAAACAATTCTTGGATAACACAAGGGATTAGAACATCATGTAAAACAAACGAATTCTATCTTTCATTTCTAAGCATCATAACGTATCTCAAGATTTCCTCCTGTACTTTAAAAATACAAATCATTGTTAAGAAAGTCATAAGGCAGGCTAAAATCATGAAACACGATCAGGATATTTTGAACTCAAATAACAAAACAAAATCAATGTGGGATATATAGTAAAAAATGCGACCAAACCAACTAGAAACCTTATAGAGAATGTTGTTTTAAAAGATAACGATAGAGATGTGAACGATCCGGCAACAGTGGCTAGTCTCTTTAACCAATACTTTTCGAGAATTGCTGTCGATCTCACTAAGGGTTTTCAGCCACAAAATTCAACATCTGACGTTTCCCTAAAAGTCTTAGACACTATGTTCGTTTCCGAAACCTCTTCCTATGAAATTCTCAAAATAATCGGTAAATTAAAAAATAAATATTCGGCCGGTTTAGATGAATTTCCGGATTGTTTGTTAAAGACGTGCGCGCCAGCCATTATACACCCGTTAACTCACATATTTAATGCATCCTTATGCACCGGAATTTTTCCAGATATTTTTAAAACAGCTAAGATTAAGCCGCTCTTCAAAAAAGGCAACAAAAATGAAGTTCAAAATTATCGGCCAATTTCTCTTTTGTCAGTTTTTTCAAAAATATTAGAGAGACTTTTTTATGTGCGAATGGAAACCTTTCTGAATAAACACGACGCGTTTTCAAATTGCCAACATGGATTCCGGAAATCAAAATCTACGGAAACAGCCATTTTTTCTTTTCTTAAGGATGTTGCCTCATCATTGGATCAAAACGAAGCAACTATTGGAATATTTTTAGATCTTTCAAAAGCTTTTGACGTCATTGATCATAACATTTTACTTTCAAAATTACCTTCGTATGGAATCCGTGGTATTGCTCTAGATTGGCTATGTTCGTACCTTAAACAACGATCTCAGAGAGTAGAAATACCTTACTGGAATGATGGAACTTTATGTACTCACCTTTCCGGTTCTTTGCCAATTGTACGTGGAGTCCCGCAAGGATCGATTTTAGGCCCTATTCTCTTCCTATTATACGTAAATGACATGCCCTTAGCGATTCGAAACGGAAGAACAGTTCTCTTGCGGATGATACAAATATTCTTTGCAACAAAGAAACCGTAAATAGTACAATATCAGACGTTTCAAATTGGTTCCGTAATAACAAATTAAAAGTAAATGAAAATAAAACAGTTTCAATGCAGTTTCCATATCAAATAAAAAATTCTGTACTCCATTGAAAATGAACGGTGTGCCATTGACTGATGTTTAATGTAAACAAAATTTTTAGGTCTATCAATTCAGTCAAACCTCAAATGGAATGCCCACTTAAATGAATTGAACACAAAATTAAGCTCATTATGCTACGCGTTCAGAATTCTTTTCAAATTCCGTCAGCCTTCATACAGCTCGTTGTGTATATTTTGCCAATGTTCACTCCCCGCCTGAGATATGGCATAATATTTTGGGGAAACACATCTTATAGTTCACAGACTTTCAGATTACAAAAAAGAATTGTACGAATAATAAGCAAATCCAACCCACGTGATTCTTGTAAGTCACTCTTTATTAATCTAGGAATTTTTACCATTACCTTGTCTCCTGATTTACGAATCAGTAGTTTTTGTCAAAAATGACTTACTTAAGGACGGGAATATATTTTCAGCAAACGCCCGATGTCTATAAGTATAACACACGACGTAGTAATCATATTCACCAGGTGGCAGTATCAACAGCTCACTACAAAAAATTCACATACAATTCATGTACATTACTCTACAACACTTTGCCAGAAGACATTAAACGATTAAATTCGATAGAAAAGTTTAAGTCCCAAGTAAATCTTTTCTGCTGCATAAACTGTTTCTATACAATTCGAGACTATACGAGCATCAAAAAGGAAAGTAGAATTAATTTTAACAATGATAGTTAATGTAATTATTTATCATTTGGACTGTATAATTCTAAAGAACCTGTAACAAGTATTGTACCACAGTTTCTGGGTTGATGGCCCCCATCTCGATCAGGTTTTTCGTCCAGTTTCCCTGATCCCTTGAGCAAATGCTGAGATGGTCCCTTGTTTTGCTTCTGGACATAAATGTAACTTCATTATTTGTGCACGTCTTCTGAATTTCAGTGGGAAATATAGTTATTCAAATTATCGTTTTTCATAATATCGCGGCAAAAAGTATTATTCTTTCATGAAGAACATGAGGGTTCAGGGCAGAAATTTATAGCTAATTTACCTTTGAAAATATATTTTATTATATAGGAGCGACTATTTTGTCAACAAAACTCGAAAAAAACTCTCTTTTCTGTATTCAAAATTCGACTAGAATATGGTTTAGGATAGAGACCACAGAATTATGAAAACGTGCACAAAATTCACTTCTCCCCATAGCTCGTCATACGCAGTTTTTAACTGTTTTTGACGTAAATAAATAAATAAAATAAAATAAATTTGTGTTATGGTTTTCGGAAACATGTTTTTCTGCCAATCAACATTTACTGTTACTACCACGGTGAAAGATTTCTTGATACTGCCATGGTGTTACTACCATGTTTACTACCATGTCTTCCTTATGCCTTGGTTATACCATGGGGGAATGATTACTACCAATTACGTCGAATTTTAACTTTGAGCAGAAGAAAGTCGAGAACCATTTTTTTCCAAATGAGCGATGGAAACTGGGAAAGAAAAGTTAGATGTGTGATCATTGTGTGATCAGAGACTAGTCATCATCAGTAATATTCATATTTTACCGGACGAAATGACGGCAAATAGAGATTGCTCCAGCTTTCTGATATATCTCGAATATCAACTTTCAGTCGTAGTTTAAATAAACTGTCAATTCGCATTTTCTATGTTTTACTTTTTAAATTTTATATTTGTTGCATTTTTTGACGTAGTTAATTTAAAAGGCTCTATTTCCTTTCACTATATGCTGATCTCTAGGCTGTTGAAAGCCAAGTCTGATGTCTCTTGGCTGTTGTATGGTCCTGTGACCACACGTTTTCCATTTTTTACACTTATTTTCAAAATGTTGACAATGCTAGTGAATGCAGCCCTTATTTTCCTCTGGAGTCCGCGCAAGTAGGTTTCAGTTCAGTAAGCTTCGTAACCATTGATTTTCCGTGTTTAACCCTTAACGCGAAAGAATGGTTTCTTGTGTTCTCCTGTTGCTGATATCTTTCTCCATGATTTTCCATTCAAGAAGCTTGTGCTTATAAAGAGAGGAATTGCGAAACATATACGAAGATCTAATTTGTCCGGGTATTACCGTATATTGAGTAACACCCATTAACGAATTCACGAGAGTGACAACAGCACGTCAGTTATCTTTTTTATGATTTTCCTATCGTCAAAACAGTCAAAAGATGTATGTGACGTACTATGGGAGAGAAGAGCAATGTCCCCTGGACCTCAAATTTCAGAAATTTGTAGCTGTTTCGCATTACCTACTCAAAAATGAACGGAAATATTAGAAATATATTTTTAAAAGGTTCGTTTCATTATATTACCGAAGTTTAGGTAAAAAGATTGATTTTAAAAAAATCATATGCATGTTTTAAATAGATGTAATTCGCGTAGAAAGAAAATGTTTTCTGAGGTATTTACTTTTACAAAATCAAAAGCATTATTTACTGTTCGTGAACCTGGGAAAATAAACAGTCTGTAATTAAATGCAATGTTAAGTTGCCCAGAAATTCCAATGTAGAGCGTCCTCCTTTCGTAAGCCTCGGTAGCGCAGTAGGCAGCGCGTAAGTCTCATAATCTTAAGGTCGTGAGTTCGATCCTCACCCGGGGCAATTTTTGATTTTATTTTTTCGTAGGCATTTTAACTTCACCTCTTTTAACTTCAAATTCGTTTAATTGAACGAAACATCATACTTGTAGATCACGTTTATTCATTACATTCAGTGTTACTGTCCATGTTTTTCGCGTTGCCCACCTCAAGGTATTTCACACGCATTTTATTCGAAATAAGCCACGTGGGAAAAATCTGTATGCTTTAGAAACTATTCAATGGTCTTAACACTTTGTCAATGTGATTTGGAAACTTCGAAATGATTCATGACGGAATACTTAATCTGAAGGCAACACCAACTTAAGATTTTATTTATATCGGTCTTTCTAAATAAATAAACAAACGGTCGCATTTACCCAGTTCTGCTTCTCTCACATTCCGAAGTCGTTATAAGACCTTCCTTGCCGTGTCGTACGCTCAGAATGAAAAGAACAAAACAATATTTCATCGTCCCCACGAAACCTGGCGTAAAACATATTTTATAATTTCCTTTATAGTTTTCCCTACTGCTATGATGCCCTTATGAAGGACAAAAAAATATTTTCCGGCACCGGGAATTGAACCCGGGCCTCCCGGGTGAGAGCCGGGTATCCTAGCCACTAGACCATGCCGGATATACGGTAGCCGTCGCCTGGCTTATGTATTTACAAACGTTTTTATGTTGTTTTTTTTTTTCATTGTAAATTATTGAATTTTATTGTGTTATTTTCTTTTAATCCACGAACTTGATTTCACGTAAAAGTCAGCTTACGCCCACATGGCTTGTGCACAGGATCCGACACATCTCAAAACAATGCATCTTGTGGAAACGCCCAAAGAAGTAGATCTTTGGAATGTTGTGAACATAGAAATCAGAGAAAATTTAGAAATTAGCATCAACTAATTACCTCTTTTGTCAAATCGTTCAATTAAAAACAGTTTTAGAGTATTGAATAGTGTTCAGAACAGCCCCCATATGGTGGACGAAGACAACACACATCACATTTTTTAATTCCACACAGTTACATATTATTTGACTAGTGTAATGAATTTATTATGTGTATTGTAAGCGAGTAAATTACAAATAAAATCATATGTTATGAATTCGACATTTCAATCTTTGTTGGCAGCAAAGTGAACGGTAGTTCGTACGTGGGTCGCTCGAAATAGGAAAGCTATCTAGAAAATTAATTATTACTTACTAAACATGAAAAAATAATTTTGTTAGAAAATTACTTTTGAAATTTTAAATATTTTTAGTGCATTCATACGTGTGGCTCGTTGGTCTAGGGGTATGATTCTCGCTTAGGGTGCGAGAGGTCCCGGGTTCAAATCCCGGACGAGCCCGTAGGTTTTGCACCTTCGTTCTCATGAGACAATTGAATTATTTCATTATTGTCAAATTATGTAATGATTTGTAAATTATATGAAGTCTATTGTAAATGAGGTTTGTTCTTACTGTAATGACCGCGATTTACAATGGACTGAAGAACCTTTCATATCAGAACATTTGAGTGTTGAACCGTTGGAATGTACTACGAATGTACAAACGGCACTGTCATAGAAGTTTTGGTTTAAAAACCGGTAATATCGAGTGTGCACACTATCATTCACTTTACAACATTGTAGCTGGTATTATTCCCTCACGTTTTCATAGCTCTCGTTTTGTTGGAGATAGACGACGCGCAAGAGTCCGAAGTCATTTCGTCGGCAGCGACATCGGTGGCTTGTGACTAGAGAGGGTAGATTTTAGCAATATTGCTGAAAATGCGGAATGTTAGTAAATGCCGAAAAGATAGTAATTGTACGTTTGATGGTCGGTGCAGTATATTTTTGAAGGTAAATCTGCGATAAATTGCGAAATCATGTACAAAGTGCGAAATGGCCGTGAATCTGCGAAATAATTGCTAAATTGCTTTCGATGGTTTCCTTCGTGTTCTCTAACTGGGGCTATGATACAAATTACAGCTGTAATAGTTCTTTATTATATTTGGGGTATTATAAGTAGATTAATTCATTAAAAGCTCCGAATTTTTTATACTAAACCTACTACTTACTAAAATTCAATACTATTATGTCCTGCTAGTACACTTACACAATGTACTCGAATAGCTTAGTGATTTAATTTCAAATTAAAGATTATTTCTCAACAATAATACTACCAGTTAATAAGATAGATTTCAATTATTTTTGAATTTTGTAATCATTGTGCATGTGCATTTGTAATCATTGTAAAATGTGCATTTGCATTGAAAGCAGGTCTTTGATAATTAGTTGTTTTTTAATGAAGTTGAACAATAATTCTTTATTAACGATTTCTTGCAATGAAAATAATTCAGTATGATGGTTTAAAACGATAAAATATTCATTCACCGCTTAAGATTATATTTATCACCACTAGTGCTATTCCGATTATTAGAAATGTGTTCATTTGTTAAAATTTTAATTTCATCGTACTGTTGAACTTTACAATCTTTAGATATTATTTAAAATTATGTATGACATACAAGTACAAAACTGTGCACGAAAATAGAAGGAGACGTATTTCCAACCAGGCGAGGAGTTAGACAAGGAGATCCCATCTGCCAAAACTGGTTACAAGTCTATTAGAAGGCTTCAGACGACTAGATCGGAATATAAACAATAGAATATCAATAAACGGAAGAAACTTAACAAATCTCAGATTTGCTGATGATATTGAAATCTTTACCTCCTCCGATAATAAACTGAAAAATATGCCCCAAGAAATTCACACAGAAGGCAAGACGGTTGAACTCTAAATAAACTTCAAGAAAACAAAGATTTCACGAATCGTAATAACCTCCCAATATCAATTGAAAATTACCAAATAGAGCATGTCACAGAAAACATATACTTAGGTTTATAACTATAAGTTTTATAAGTTTTGGACAATAAGACAGACAAAGGCGTCAACTGGAGAATAATTCTGACCTGAAAAAAGTTTTGGAGCCTTGTATATATTCTTCTGAACATTACAATAGAGAGGAAACTAAAGGAATCAGATACAGACTCAAGCGTATTACCTTCACTAACATAAGGTTGCAAGTCCTGGTCTTTAACGTCAGGACTGAGAATGGAACTAGAAAGGTGCTAAAGGAAAATCACAAACATATCACTTAAGACAATGTACTCAGCGAAGTCATCGGAAATAAAACAAAGATTCGAGATGCAATACAACAACCAGAAACGCTAAAATGGAAATGGGGTGGACATATCATCAGAGAAAAAGAACACCAATGCAACAACGTTGTGGAATACAAGACAAGGCTGGAGACGGCAAAGAAGACTATATAAATAATATCAGGGCATTTTAAAGAGACAACAGGATCCCCATGGATACGAGAAGCTCTGAAGTGGACAGAATGGAATATTGTACATAAAATGAAAATAATTTACAATTGTTACATTTAATTAAGGCAAATTAAATTGAAGTTAACTACATATTAACAGACATTCTGATTGTTTTAGATTTAAAGATTAAAAGTATAAACATAAATATTAGCAACTCATATATTTGGATTGGCAATTCTGATAATAAACTTGTTATTTTACTTTTATGGTTTACAAAGTGATATATGACACAGGATGTTGGTATGTATATCAGAGCAAAACTCCAACACCGTTGGACCAATCTCCATGAAAGTTGGCACTTCTCCGTGTTATTTCACCGAGAAGGTTTATGTGTTGTTAATTCTATTGTAACTCCACTACATGACGCTACATATCCACTACATATTCACGTCAAATGCAACCTGCAACACACTCGGCGGCATTTTGAATCTTTATCGTTAAGTAACTCCTAAACGAGGTGTTCTAGGGCCTTAAAAAGAAACGTTTCTCACATCGTAATCACAATGAACTCTTCCTGAACATTCTATTACATTTTTGCTGGTAAGGCGCTTCCCGATATTACCTCACCTGCTCAGAGACATGAAGAATCTGCAAGTAAATGTGACTGAGAGGGACAGAGTGCGGCAGAGACAGAGACACACAGGTACAGGGTGAGGGAGGGAGGGAGGGAGAGACAGTGAGAAACGGAGATGGGAGGAGAAAGGGAGATGAAGGCCAGAACAACGGTCTACCGGGTTTTCCTAGTAAACCATAAAAGTAAAATAACATGTTTATAATCAGAATTGCCAATCCAACTACATGCGAAAATTATTGCACAGCTCATAACACTGTAAGCATGTACGCAGGAGTCCAATTGCTCTTATGGGAACTTTAACGGCTAAAAATAAATTAAGAAAATAAAAAAATGTGACATCCAAAAGAAAACTCATTGGTATTAACTTCTTGACTCCTGCAGCGGCTCCTTGCGGTAACAATTTTCCATTAG
This sequence comes from Acheta domesticus, assembly GCA_031308135.1. Lineage (NCBI taxonomy): Eukaryota > Metazoa > Arthropoda > Insecta > Orthoptera > Gryllidae > Acheta > Acheta domesticus. Next base: position 36,748,234 of record JAHLJT010002630.1, read on the forward strand.
TCAATATTTCGTATTTAACTCTCTTGTACAATACAGTACCATTCTAAAAAATACGTTTGTAGTTCTCTTTCATGAACCCTAGGAATATGAGGGACCCTACAATGGCGTAGCTAGAATATGTAGGCTCTTTTATGGGATGTTCAATGGGGGAATTAAGAGAATCATCAATCAAAATGTATTGTCGAAAATAGTTAATCTGTTGAGTTAAATAATAAGTAAAATCCAAAGAATGTTATCCAAAGATAATTGTAGTAAAGCAGGCAGTTGTGATATATTTAATTATAAATTACTGACTACTAAACCATTATTCAAAGATCACATAATATTAAACCAGATGATTGTTGTAATAATATATGAAAATGGCATTGTTCAAGGAATATATCTGTCTTATCTTACCATTCACTCCTCTCCTCCCTCCCGGTTCACTATTTTCTGAAGAAATATCTGGGAGCCTTACAAATAACCTAAAATAAATATTCTGGGAACGAGCAATATTTTTTTTGCATTTTCTTTTGCCACAAGACAACTTCAGAATATTTCTGAACAGGAACACATTACTACAGGAGTCGATGAAGCTTCACATTCTGGGCTCCAGTGCGATGCACGGGTTGGACAAGTGTAACTAGGCCCGAGACCCTCAATTGTCTGAAAGTTGGCGCCAATGCTCTGCGGTGATTCATGGCTGGGTTGCCGAGATAACGGTCCGCTGAGTTTGGAGGAAACGCGAGCATAAGTGCTGAAAAGCCAACTGCAAGAAAGGTCCCATGGTGTAATGGTTAGCACTCTGGACTTTGAATCCAGCGATCCGAGTTCAAATCTCGGTGGGACCTGCGCTAGTTTTTGTATCTACAATGGAAATGTGACCGTCTTTCGGTTTGCGGCATTGCTGCAAAATTGGACAGTACAAAAATGTTGGCTTTCGGGAAATAATGATAAATCACATTTCGACACATCCAAAACAAAGGTCTTGGAATTCCAAAATGAACTTTGCCACTCATACGCAATACAAAAGCGTTCACGGAACTTCAAAACTGTATATAAGAGTAGAAAGCGGAAAGTGGTGTAAGAAATCCCAATGACAAATGTCTGGATTAACACAGTTCGTTTTCCCTCTGATTTACAAAAATAAGGTTTACCATGATTGAGTGGCGACCATTTCAATTAATTCATTACAGCAATCCAACTCCAATAATTTCTTTGCCTGAAGGGTAATTCTGAAAACTAACAAAGTATCATAGTCACATTGCTGTACGTGGGGGAATCAAAATATTTTAAAGAGATAGTTATGAAGAAGTCTATTTTTAATCATTGATTTTCGTATAAGTGATTTCTTACTGGTAATTATCTATATTCTCTCTAAATTTGAAGCTTAGAAACAAAATTTGCAAAATTAAATGTTTCATTACTATGTCTAAATGAAAGACTACAGATAATCCAAGTATTTATTGCTTTTGGCCAACGCAGTGACGTTCAAAACTAAGGGCTCGTCCGGGATTTGAACCCGGGACCTCTCGCACCCTAAGCGAGAATCATACCCCTAGACCAACGAGCCACGGATGTCTATCGTACAGCCAAATATTTTCAAATCAAAAAACATTATTAGTCTTTCTGTGCAATGAAATTATTAAATGTTTTATTTACGTGAGACTAGCAGGATACGATGTAGTGTGTATTTACATAAATATAAAAATCTCCTTACGCGATGTTTCACGCAAATAATTTGCAACCAGCTTGAATTAAATTTGATATTAACAGACCTTGCGTTAGAAAAAAGTAAGACAAAAAACAAACCTAACAGAAAAGTCACCCTAATGACTTCTAGAAACATTAATTCCTCAATCCCAAGACAATTAAAGAAGCATTTGTTTGTGGATGCGTAGTAATACAAATTAACAGTCACTAACTACAAATACCCAAGTTAAAACAGGCACAGTTCGGTCCATCAATAATACAACAGAAGACAAAGAGCATGGATGAAACATGAGAAAGGATGAAAGACTGAGCCACGAAAAGGAAGCAAAAGCTTCTGCTATACACTAATGTATACACCATTACTCTATGCTTCTGCTAAAGTTCAATTGGAAATCACGGAAAAGGAAGTAAAGCATCAACATTGCCAGTACAAAATGGCCGAGTAACAAACGTTCAGCACGTCCGGCATGGTCTAGTGGCTAGGATACCCGGCTCTCACCCGGGTGGCCCGGGTTCAATTCCCGGTGCCGGAAGCCTCTTTTTATTCGGTATTAATTTATTTTTTATCCAAGATGAATCCATTCCTAGAAGCTTACACTACGCTTGTGAAATCGCATTAATGAAAAACCAAAAATAACACAACCACTCTCTAAATACTTTCGAAACCCACTTACTAATGAATATCATTAACATTTTACGTTCTTCCGCTAAAAATAAAACAAATATAAAAAATATATGGTTTAAAATATAGTAATCAACAGCAACAGCATCTTATTAAATTTTGATATTTCAATTGTTGTATCTTTGATTACATTAAAGATTACATTGGGTAAATCCTGTTAACTAAAAGTTGAGTTGTACTGCTTAAAAACCAATACCCCTGGATATTACAATTAAACAATTTTCATTAAAAAAACAAGCACCAATGTTTTAAGATTGAAACATTTTAAAATACCTACAAAGAATTGAAATGATTTTATTTACTGCATCTACGATTTCACGTGTTTCTTGTTCCCTAATAAGCGAGCACCGTGTCGCATGGCCTAAAAAAAATTGCAGTTTGTCTTGTATACACAATACACCAATAACAGAACACTATGAAAATGAAGTGTGCCTCGTGCTATATTTCATAAAGAAGAAAGCACCGAAACGTGGAGGCGAACACATTACACTTCTTTCAGCACACTTCATGAAGTTTCAAGGACTTAATGCACTCCATTGTTATCGTTGTCAGTCACATGATATCAATTGGACCAATTATTCTTCGATCTTTCCCTATTCATCAAAACCTATGCCCGGGTGAGGATCGAACTCACGACCTTAAGATTATGAGACTTACGCGCTGCCTACTGCGCTACCGAGGCACCTATTATGTAGTCAACCAACAAATTCTGTTATCATCTCTCGTATCACACAAAACCAAAGAAACAAACCATTTCAAATAATGTTCCAGTTTCGGCTGATGAAATGTTTCGATTTGGGATTTTGATGACAAGACCTTCGGTTTCTTTTTTGGTATTTCGATGTTATTGATGTTCCCTTTCTTGTCCAGGGCAAAATCCTTAATAATTATAATAAAGCATCAAAAGGTAATGACTACTGTTTCAAAATCTTAATTCTTCTGTTGTTACGCGGAAAAACAGGATTCAAAATTCATAAGAATATTTTAGAAACCTAATTCAAACCAAAAACAAGTTTCATTTGGTTCCGGTTCCATCAATATATTTCATAAAAGACTAACGTTTTTGGTGCCAGGGCGTATTTCTCAAAAATAAATTGTTAACAAGGAGGGTCTCTTAATTCTCCGACATGATTGATGTGTGTAGGTTAGTCCATAAAATAATTATGTAAAGAGATAGTTGAAAAAATCAACTTGTTTATACTTCGTATTATCATACGTGGTTAATACGATAACATTCTTCATTATGTTGAGGGCACAGTAGGCAACGAATAACATGAAATAATCTTCAATCGAATAGGCAACTTTCCGTAGCATTTGTGCCCGCGAAGCTTTGCTTTGGCTCTCAATCTCGCAGGGATAAGATGATGCGTGTCAATCATCGTTTTGACACATTGGCAAGGGGGTTAAAAATAATTGAGGTTATGAGAGTGGTGTTGTCTGTGGTATCGCCCTTTCACCACTTCTCCGGCATGGTCTAGTGGCTAGGATACCCGGCTCTCACCCGGGAGGCCCGGGTTCAATTCCCGGTGCCGGAAAATATTTTGACTTGTATTTTATTTTTAAATCTTACAGCGGAAAGTATAGCGCTGCAAAGTATCTTGCTGCATTTAAACATGCGTAAAACGAAAAACACTAAATTATGTCAAATTACCAATAATGAAAAACTTTTAGGTTGAAAAAATATACAAACCATCATTACACGTAAAATATGAGTATAAAGAAACATACCAATTTTAAAAACACGTCGGAATCTCTAAGAAGATTAAAACAACTACAGTATCTTTATTGTTGTGGTTGTTGTTGTTGTTATTATTATTATTATTATTGTTGTTATTATTATTATTTAATGAATTATTAATTTTCAAGAACTTTACATTCCACTTTATGCAACACTAAGATATGAATCTAATATGAAAAATAAAGTTAGTTTTGTCCTCCTAAAAATGATAATTATTTATATAAACCAATTTAAAAAACGTCTTTTAATATCGATTGTATATATTTTATTTTTTACCAACATTTTTTAAACTAACAAAAGAGGGTGAGAAAAACAAAGATCTGATTTCATGAGCTTTCCATAAAGTGTAAAGCAGGTGTTGAGGATTTGGACGTGTAATTTCGATTCCGAGTAAGATTTTTTGAAGGAGACGGAGGGAGGGAAAGTTTATTTTCTTGCGGTTACAATGAAAAACCGCTGTAAATGAATATATGGTTAACGTGTGTTAACTGTGGTAAATGTATTGACATTTTGGTAATTGTATGGTCACTTTGTAAAATGATTGTTAGAGTGGTATCTAAAGTAATGTAGAGTGCATACGGAAATTTACAGTAATATACAGTATCTATTGTATGTTCGATATACATGTAATGAATGTAACTATGGGAATATAGGAAAACTATGATGATGTACGGCAACTACGGTAATTAACTGTAACTATAGCAATGTGAAATAACTATGGTAAATGATCAAGTGAATTTCGTCTTCCCCACATCAGTTTTCAACACTAACTTTAATATTTGCCAGACATTATATAATTCAAACAAAGGTTTCTTTAAAGTGAAAGTTATTGTTTAATCTAATTAGAATTAGCAGAAAACTATAGAAAATATCGTTTAGTAGTTTTACTTTCAAATTGTTTGAAAAGTTACGAATTTGCACTATTCCACAGTGCCATTTCAATTTAATTTAACGAATATTTCTGTACCAGGAACCAGCTATTCTATTCCTCCACTTCGTTACAGAATCACTAGATAGCTTCACTATTTACCCTTAAAATATTATCCTAATTCTGTACATTGACGTTCTGCAAAGTCACAATTACAACTTGAAGGTAATGTACAAATTTAAAAGACATTAACGTACATAATTCAATTATAAAACGTATTTGCAGGAATTATTTTCATCCGCCCCCTTTAAATGTTCTCTGAAGCTGCTCTTAATGTTCGCGTCTATAAAACTATAATCCAAACATGTTTGAAGGAAATCGTAACAAAAAAGTTCCTAGTTCGTGGGAAGGGTAGGTCCAGAAAAGATTCCAGAGAGAGACGAAATTTCTTTCGTACATCACTCACAAAAGTGTTTGAAATTCCAAGAAATTGAAAATTATTAGTTTTAAATAAAAATTGTATATTTATAATGGGACCTGCTTCTTTGGAGGCGAGGTATCACTGTTTCATTATTGCTTTCTATAAATTTAGTACAGTTACAAAACAAATACTCGCTTTGAGGTCTCTCTCAGTACCTCTGGATCCGTCTTGTTCGTAGGAAATGTGACCAAAGGCAGCAGTTAAAAACGTTTGGGGCAGCCAGCAAAACGCGTGAACTTGCAGGGAAGGGTTGCAAACGAGCTCAGGTCTGGCACCCTACTTCTTTCTTCATTCTGATAGTCGTTTCAAATCCCGCTCTCCCGAGAAGACCGATCAGTTGGGTCCTGCCCAGGCTGACCTTGATATTTGACATGAATAGGACTCACAATGACTGACACGAACTTGTAATAGAAATGTTTCCGGTTAGCTTCCTAGTTAAAAAAAAATTGGAGGCGCCGGGTATCGATCCCGGTACCTCTCACATGCTAAGCGAGCGCTCTACCATCTGAGCTACGCCCCCACTGGCAATGGTGCCAACTGCATTATGTCGAATAGCAATTAATGCGTTCTTAAATAGCTTAAATATTCTTCGGCGGCCGTAACAACCGATTCCCTGATAGGAAGGAGGGATGTGTGATATTGCTCAACTAGATTATAGACATGAAACAAACTCCCATTGACTGACGCGATCTTGCAATAGAAATGCTACCAGTTAGCTCCCTAGTTAAAAAAAAATGGAGGCGCCGGGTATCGATCCCGGTACCTCTCACATGCTAAGCGAGCGCTCTACCATCTGAGCTACGCCCCCACTGGCAATGGTGCCAACTGCATTATGTCGAATAGCAATTAATGCGTTCTTAAATAGCTTAAATATTCTTCGGCGGCCGTAACAACCGATTCCCTGATAGGAAGGAGGGATGTGTGATATTGCTCACCTAGATTATAGACATGAAACAAACTCCCATTGACTGACGCGATCTTGCAATAGAAATGCTACCAGTTAGCTCCCTAGTTAAAAAAAATGGAGGCGCCGGGTATCGATCCCGGTACCTCTCACATGCTAAGCGAGCGCTCTACCATCTGAGCTACGCCCCCACTGGCAATGGAGCCAACTGCATTATGTCGAATAGCAATTAATGCGTTCTTAAATAGCTTAAATATTCTTCGGCGGCCGTAACAACCGATTCCCTGATAGGAAGGAGGGATGTGTGATATTGCTCACCTAGATTATAGACATGAAACAAACTCCCATTGACTGACGCGATCTTGCAATAGAAATGCTACCAGTTAGCTCCCTAGTTAAAAAAAATGGAGGCGCCGGGTATCGATCCCGGTACCTCTCACATGCTAAGCGAGCGCTCTACCATCTGAGCTACGCCCCCACTGGCAATGGAGCCAACTGCATTATGTCGAATAGCAATTAATGCGTTCTTAAATAGCTTAAATATTCTTCGGCGGCCGTAACAACCGATTCCCTGATAGGAAGGAGGGATGTGTGATATTGCTCAACTAGATTATAGACATGAAACAAACTCCCATTGACTGACGCGATCTTGCAATAGAAATGCTACCAGTTAGCTCCCTAGTTAAAAAAAATGGAGGCGCCGGGTATCGATCCCGGTACCTCTCACATGCTAAGCGAGCGCTCTACCATCTGAGCTACGCCCCCACTGGCAATGGTACCAACTGCATTATGTCGAATAGCAATTAATGCGTTCTTAAATAGCCTAAATATTCTTCGGTGGCCGTAACAACCGATTCCCTGATAGGAAGGAGGGATGTGTGATATTGCTCACCTAGATTATAGACATGAAACAAACTCCCATTGACTGACGCGATCTTGCAATAGAAATGCTACCAGTTAGCTCCCTAGTTAAAAAAAATGGAGGCGCCGGGTATCGATCCCGGTACCTCTCACATGCTAAGCGAGCGCTCTACCATCTGAGCTACGCCCCCACTGGCAATGGAGCCAACTGCATTATGTCGAATAGCAATTAATGCGTTCTTAAATAGCCTAAATATTCTTCGGTGGCCGTAACAACCGGATTCCCTGATAGGAAGGAGGGATGTGTGATATTGCTCACCTAGATTATAGACATGAAACAAACTCCCATTGACTGACGCGATCTTGCAATAGAAATGCTACCAGTTAGCTCCCTAGTTAAAAAAAATGGAGGCGCCGGGTATCGATCCCGGTACCTCTCACATGCTAAGCGAGCGCTCTACCATCAGAGCTACGCCCCCACTGGCAATGGCGCCAACTGCATTATGTCGAATAGCAATTACTGCGTTCTTAAATGGCTTAATATTCTTCGGCGGCCGTATCAACCGATTCCCTGATAGGAAGGAGGGATATGTGATATTGCTGACCTTGATTATAGAAATGAAACAAACTCCCATTGACTGACACGATCTTGTAATAGAAATGTTACCAGAAAGCTCCCTAGTTAAAAAAAAATATGGAGGCGCCGGGTATCGATCCCGGTACCTCTCACATGCTAAGCGAGCGCTCTACCATCTGAGCTACGCCCCCACTGGCAATGGTGCCAACTGCATTATGTCGAATAGCAATTAATGCGTTCTTAAATAGCTTAAATATTCTTCGGCGGCCGTAACAACCGATTCCCTGATAGGAAGGAGGGATGTGTGATATTGCTCAACTAGATTATAGACATGAAACAAACTCCCATTGACTGACGCGATCTTGCAATAGAAATGCTACCAGTTAGCTCCCTAGTTAAAAAAAAATGGAGGCGCCGGGTATCGATCCCGGTACCTCTCACATGCTAAGCGAGCGCTCTACCATCTGAGCTACGCCCCCACTGGCAATGGTGCCAACTGCATTATGTCGAATAGCAATTAATGCGTTCTTAAATAGCTTAAATATTCTTCGGCGGCCGTAACAACCGATTCCCTGATAGGAAGGAGGGATGTGTGATATTGCTCACCTAGATTATAGACATGAAACAAACTCCCATTGACTGACGCGATCTTGCAATAGAAATGCTACCAGTTAGCTCCCTAGTTAAAAAAAATGGAGGCGCCGGGTATCGATCCCGGTACCTCTCACATGCTAAGCGAGCGCTCTACCATCTGAGCTACGCCCCCACTGGCAATGGAGCCAACTGCATTATGTCGAATAGCAATTAATGCGTTCTTAAATAGCCTAAATATTCTTCGGTGGCCGTAACAACCGATTCCCTGATAGGAAGGAGGGATGTGTGATATTGCTCACCTAGATTATAGAAATGAAACAAACTCCCATTGACTGACGCGATCTTGCAATAGAAATGCTACCAGTTAGCTCCCTAGTTAAAAAAAATGGAGGCGCCGGGTATCAATCCCGGTACCTCTCACATGCTAAGCGAGCGCTCTACCATCTGAGCTACGCCCCCACTGGCAATGGTGCCAACTGCATTATGTCGAATAGCAATTAATGCGTTCTTAAATAGCCTAAATATTCTTCGGTGGCCGTAACAACAGATTCCCTGATAGGAAGGAGGGATGTGTGATATTGCTCACCTAGATTATAGACATGAAACAAACTCCCATTGACTGACGCGATCTTGCAATAGAAATGCTACCAGTTAGCTCCCTAGTTAAAAAAAATGGAGGTGCCGGGTATCGATGCCGGTACCTCTCACATGCTAAGCGAGCCCTCTACCATCTGAGCTACGCCCCCACTTGCAATGGTGCCAACTGCATTATGTCGAATAGCAATTAATGCGTTCTTAAATAGCCTAAATATTCTTCGGTGGCCGTAACAACCGATTCCCTGATAGTAAGGAGGGCTGAGTGGAATGGCTGATCTTGATACTTGACAAGAAACAAACTCAAATTAACTGACGTAATCTTGTAATGGAAATGTTGCCTGTTAATTTAGTTTCGTTGTTTAGAACTAGGCACTTTTTAATTATGCATTTTTTAAATTGTGAAGTAGGAGGCATTTCAACTGCATGACAGATGCATCAATAAGTAGATTTTTGAGGAATGGTATTTTTGAAACGAATCGGGACATTTAAACATGTGGAATCTGGAAGTTACTTCGACTAGTGGAATTTGGTGCTGATCTTGATGATACGATGAAGAGGTGTGCGTGATCTGGGAAAATGACGCAGCTCAGGAGAAAAGTCAAGCATACATTAGTTTTACAGACTGAGTTTGAAACAGTATGTTATTATTTGGTTTGTGAAAGAGAGATTAATGCCTTTCATGGGGTGAATAAATTCGAGGTGAAGAAATTTAGTTTTTGTTCTTTGTTCACTTTTCATTCATGTAGAGAACTAATTAATAATCTTTTCATTTGTTTAAGATAGAAACTCGACATGATTTTTATTTTTTATCAAGGTAAAAGGAATTTCATTGAACCATTAATGAACATTCTTTCTCATAAATATTCTATATTTTGTATATGGAGCCATTCCATGCCTGGAGAAATTGGTTATTAATAATATCCATGTGCGGGGTGTATCGAGATGGCGTCGCGCAAATTTGTACACAAAATATTTCGGTACATCGTGAGGGCGAGAAAGTAAAAGGAGTTCTTTCAGAAAGTGTTGAAAAATTTAAAAAAATCAGCGTTACGAACTTCTAAACCAGCGCATCCTATCCGCTTGCAGCGCAGCGGACCGCTGCCTCAACCCCCCTCCCCCGTCTTTAGCGAAGCTCCAGCACCGGAAAAAGAATTCGGCGATTGATTGTTAGTGATTCCGGGTGCGTCAACAATTAGGGTCATTAGTTCCGTAAGTGTAGATTTTTTTTTCTCAAGAGGTGTTAGTGGTGCTGATCTTCCCTCGCTGGATGGCGACATCCGGCACTGACCTGACTTTGGCTAGTGGATTTTTCCCAACCAGGTATCTCCTACTAGCGGGGCACCCCTCCAGTCGGTACAAGCTCTAAGCCGCTGTCAAGTGATCTCCCGACAAGGGTGGTAGTGATGTCCTTATTAGAGAGTGTGTGTGTGTGCGAGAGAGAGTAATGGGTGGGGATGGGGCAAGAGGAAGGTAAGATGTGCAGACAGCGAGTGAATTCGACCTGAGTCGGGAGTGGAAAATCCTGCCCGCCGTGGGAGTGGAAGCCAAGGAGCCCTCGGTCAGAGCTACTGCAGTCGTATTCGTTCAGCCCCGAGCCCCTCTCCCGGTTGGATGACTTTGGCCAGCGGGAGCATTCCTGGTCCCCAGCGCTGCGTGGAGGGGGGAGGGGGGCGTGCGTGCGAGGAATGCGGGGGGGGGGGGGAGGCGAGCGATCCGGAAGCGCAGCGGCGAAAGGCCTCCCGCTCCCTCCCCTCCCTCCTTACTTCACCCCTCCCCTCCTGCGCGCACTCCTTTCGGAGGCTGTCACCGCTTCTTTCTTTCATTTTCTTTATTTATTTCTTATTTTATTATTTATTAATCATTTCATACTTCTCCTCTTCTCCCATGAACATACTTTGCTGAAATTCTTCATTTTCCCTCCACAGTGCCCCTGAGAAGGCGGGAATTTGTTCGCTTAACTGGTCTACATGTAAACTGCTGCCTTGCGTCTTAAGCAGCTGAGAAGGAGGGATTTTTTGAATAATTAACTAACACTAACTTAATTTTGGCTTAAATCTAATTTATTAGTTATTCCGTAGCACTTTGGCATACCTAACTTAAACAAGATTATTATTATTTTTTCTTAATCCTAAGTAATGTTTTGTTTTTGTTCCTTCTTGGTAAATTTTTCTTTTTATATTATTTTTCATTCATGCATCATTCATTCTTCTTTCATATTTTATACATAACCATTCATTCACTTTCCTGAATAAGATCTGGGCATTCCAAGTTAAGTCGTCTTTATCTTCACTCGACAGATTGATTTAGGTGTCCGGGCGCGTCAAGTGGTAAGGTCATTATTCCCGTAAGCGCAGTGTATGTTTTGTCGCGGGAGGTAACGGCTATCTCTCCCCGCTGGATGGCGTGATCCGGGGATTGCGGAGATTTTTCCCTACCAAGTATCTCCCCCCAGCGGGGCACCGCCCCAGCCGGGACTAGCTCTAAGCTCCCGACCGGTCTCCCGGCATATGTAGTAGTGTAGTGCATGTTAGTGTAAATGTGTCCGAGTGTAAGGGATGAGGATAGGACAAGGAAGAGGAAGGAAAGATCTCGAGCGATCCGTGACCTGTTAGGGTACTGCTTCGGCATTCGCCTGATTGTTGTTCGGAAAAAACACATGAAACTATTGATCAGACATCCGACCGTTTTAATTCCCTTCCAGACAGTAGTTGAATTCGACCTAGCTCTGTAGCTAGTGTCGAAAATCCTGCCACCGTTGGGACTCGAACCCTACGACCTCCCGGTCAGAGGCAATGCAGATACATCACTTGATGCCCCGAGTCACCTAAGCCAGTACCTACATAATCACCAATTTTTGCGTATCTGGAATGAACGTGTTTGGTGAATACAGAAATATTAAATGAATCGAGGGAGCAGTTATATAATAACTGAATATGATGACAAATTAATATTTGCTTAGGTATTTTTTCACGAACTGGCTGTATGCAACATGCAGAAAACGTTTGGCTGCAAACAAGTATTTACTCAGTATATTATATCTTTAAATCACATCTTTAAATTATGCCCATATTCAACCATTAAAAACATTATTTGGTTTCAACCATGATGCCTTTATTCATTCAAAAGATCAAAAAAACTTTTGTAAAGTCATGAATATATTTACTCACATGTAAATTCACAGTTATATGCAAATTGCCCTTTCCCAAAACATATTCTGTCTGCCGTTTTTTCTGTCTAATCTGTATGATCATGCAGAGGAGACTGTGAGGGTTTGCTCTAATTCATGTTCAACTACCGACTTAAAACGCATCACTAATATCCACTCAGTAACTGTGTGTAGAAAAGAGCAAGCATACTTCTTCAGATCCAATGTCACTGAACCCCAACATCCGCAAGCGAAAAATCAATGGAAAGTTTAGCAAGTGCGAAAAGGCCCTATCAGCACTTCCGGCTGTGTATGCCCTCTGAAGGTGATCAGCCAAAACGCAGGTTTGTGGAACCGCCACTTTAGCGTCACATGCGCATCCCTAATATTATAAACGGTACAAAACTTTCCATTAATTTCGGGAGAGATTTGCTTTCACGAAATATATTCAAAATAATTGTTTCTCATTCTGAAGAAACAATACATTGCGAGTTTCATGGCACGTAGAAAGCTCGAAGGCGACGACGGTTTCCTTTCAAGCGACGTTGAAAGAAGCAGACTGGGCTCGTGGCAGCACTTGTTCCGAGGAGCCGCTGGCTGTAGAAAGTACTGCTGTTCTGTTACGCATTAAAGCTGCACAACTTTCGGTGATATCGTTCCTAAGTTCATCAATGGGAACTCGGACCTATCTCTAAGATGAACCTACAATAGTTAATTTGAATTAACACTAGTCCTGTGGGATCTGGAAGAGAAACACATAGCTAGGAGTTTGTCGGATGAATGTGGCTAGAGTATCCCTTACATTTTCTACACGCCGAGTACCCAAGGACAACTGTTTCTGAGATCTGCGTGAAGTTTATACTGGAGCGGCATTACTGGTTGTGCTTTGATTGCTCACATAACAGCTGCTTCTTAGTGGAGGATAGATAACCTCAAGCTAAACGCGTTTAACCCTAGCAATACATTGGTGTAAGGGCTATGCCACATCGAGTTCATTCTGAGAAATAAGAAGGGGTTAATCGGGTATTCCTTTTCACGAAGTAAAGTAGACATGACTCCGTAGTACTGCAACATCAGTTACACCAGCACCATGATACCCGCAGATGGAGAGTAAGTTAGTAGGATTATCTTCACGTCGACAAAAAGTGGGGCATAAAACTCTATAACTAGCAGTTCAAATGATCCAGTGCATTGCCAACGCGGGGGGGGGGGCTTAGACCATACAGCTTAAAGGTTCATAGTATTGAAGTTTTTGAGGAATTAGCTGAATTAATAAATTTATTTATCTAGAAATATGTGTATTCATTGAAACAAAAAAATATTTCCTTTCAGGCTCTGCAAATGAAGAAAGATCGACTTTCTCGCGCATCTATTTGTATTTAATACATTGAGCGCCACTCTTATGAGACACTTTGGTTTCACTCAAGGGACAAACTGTATTCCATGAACAATGTTAGTTATTTAAAGACCAATGCCAACATTGGCGGACAATGACGGACATGGCCTCCAGCAAACTGCAGGTCAGCTTTATATGTATTTTATGCAGAGGGAATACGAGCTGTTGTTCATTCAGTAACTTAGTATCACGGAATGGTGCTGCTAGAATGTCTACTTATGCTGAATCCGCCAGCAGACAGGTGGCCAAAACACTAAAAGGACTATAAGCAGACAAGGCCAAAACCCGTAAAATTCTTGTTAAATATAGCCAACGATGGCGGAAACAGAGGGATCGGCCATCAGGCAAATTCACAATACTCTTTTACTGGTAAAACATCTGTTCCATATCATTGAAATATCCAAATTCTACTTTTGCAATCTTGAATATGATGAGGAAGAGTTTGGTTATGCCTCAGTCTTTAATATTTATTTTCAGTAACTAGCAGTGAATAGATGCTTTACATTAGTCGGTCGACAAATGAATTCTTGTTGCATTTACTTGTTAAAAGGTCTCTCAATAGTTGTCCAGCATTTTCTGGCTAAGGCCATATCAATAATAGGATAAATTCATTGAGAGCATGATTCGGATTATATTTCCTTTTCAAAAATTCATTGAAGTCTGAGTAAGCAGGGTTCTCTCTTCATTGTTGCCGGAGTTACCAACGAAGTCGGTATTGACACGTTGAGGATCGATGAAATTTTAGAGGGGGAGCTGGTGAGCAAAGAATGTTAAGGGATCGACTGGGGGTCAATAGCGAAAAATGAACTCACGACTAATAGGTACAAAAAAAGACAAAGATCTTCTTGATTATAAAAGATAATAAAGTTTTAATTTGTTTCTTTCTGGTATAAAGCTTCAATACCCGTACAATAATTTCAAATTCGCTCCACCTCATTCCTATTCATTGTTAGGATCTATAAAATACGCAATAAATTGTAACTACAATGATTATAACCATGAAAGTTTGTAATTGTTATAATTAACTTTAATTATGATTACACTAAAGTGTGTATTCACAACAGTACTCTATCCTGCATTGAAACATATTTTCCGCAACGCACTTCAGAAATACAGAGGCCAGTTGCTAAAACATACTTAACATTGACGGCATTTTGTAACTACTGCAACCACTGCAGGACAATGAAGATGAGAAACCAAGCCACCCACAAGCGGAAGCGTTTCCGATTATTAAAAGTCGAACAATTGGAACAGGTTTGTTCGTACAAAATGGAAGAACATCGAGAAGATCGTACGGAAGTACTCCAAAAGCTAACATAGCTACGAACAATTTTTGTTTGCAGTAAAAGCTCGAGAAATGTATGAAAAGGAGTGTGTTTGATTGCTGGGTGGAAAATAACAGTGTGAATAGTGTAAATGAAATAACTGCGAATTAGATTATTGCGCCTATTCCCGAAATGTATTTAGAAGATCATCACATCAAAAAATAACAGTTCAAAGAAGAGTTCGCTTAGATGGCAAGGGCATCAAGTGATGTCACTGCAGTGCTTTTGACCGGGATGTCCTATTGTTGAACTGCCGTCGGTGGCAGGATTTTCGACCTAGTTTTACAGCTAGGTCAAATTCAGCCGGTGTCTGGAGGAGAATTCTAGCGGCCGGCTGCTCTGATCGGCAGTTTCTCCGATCAACAGCAGGGGAATGTTGGAGCAGCACCCTAACAAACAGGTCTCGTATCACGGGCCTCTTCTTTGCCCTATCCTCATCCCTCACTTGCACACACTTACACTCACATGCACTTCACATGCCACCGCACATGTGGGGAGACCGCGAGAGTAGAGCTCGTCCAGGGTGGGGCAGTGCCCCGCTGAAGGGAGATACCTGGTTGGGGAATACCCCGCAAACTCACGGTAGGTTGGCGCCGGTTCTCACTATCCAGTGGGAGAAGATCACCGCCACCTTCCGTGGTAAAAACGTGTGCTACACTTACGGGACTAGTAACCTTAGCAGTTTGCGCTCCGGAATCACTAAGCAATCAAACAATTAAGGAGTAAGCGGTGCGGATATTTTACTTCTAGTACTGCTATCCTTGGAGCAGTGAAATAAGGGTGAAAGATGATAATTTGTAATTCAAGAGAAAATTTGAAAATTGCAAGTTTCACATTAATTCAAACCAAATACTCTACACCCTTCAGTACCACCTAATAATATAATAATAATAATAATAATAATAATAATAATAATACCCAGTACAAGTAAATAGCCACCATAAACACACAGTAGTGAACCGTAATAGTTATTCGCCTTGCTGTTAGCTCCAGTGCTGGAAATGGAACTTTTAATGCGCTGAACGTAACCGTTCTCTCTGGTGGCAATCTAAAATTGTTGTTTACGATACGAGTGGGAAAAGTGACATTTTATTTTACGAGTAGGATAGGCTGCGACCCGAGGCCGAATGGCGCTACTTTTACCTCGAGTGCCATACACCTTTTTTCGACATCCTAACTGAGTTTCATTTTATATTAATTCAAGTATACGAATCACTTAATACGATGTCTATGAATGCAACAAGCAACAACAAGACGCTGATGCATTTGTTGCTGCACGTAACTGATGCACTAGTTGTATTCACAGAGTATGTGAGCACTCACGTTTAGGCGCTAGAGCTAAAAATGGAACTTTTCTCGGGCCGTGCATGCCCTGTTCTTCCTAGTGGGGGACTAAAAACAAATGACGTAACTGGAAGGCGCGCAGGAGGCCGTGGGCGGCGGAAGAGGAAGGAGCCCGGAGGCGCGCGCCGCCTCCTTTCGCTTCCGCCTCCGGCACCCCGCCCCACCCGCTCGCCACACGAGAGCGCCCCGCGCGGCGCTCGGCCTGCCTGCCGGCCTGCCTGCCTGCCTCGCAGCGAGCGGCGTTTCCTGTTTCCGGGCGCTGCGCCGCCGCTCTGCTCCGATCACTTAGAAGTGAAGTGCATGTGCTGGCGGTGTGCTTCCTCCGATGCACGGTCAGATCGGCACGTTCTCTTCACATACAAGCTCTCTAGTCCGTGCCCAGCGCCGAATGGCACGGCCCCTTCAGATACTTATGCCTCAGTCGGAACGGCATGTGCCAGTGTGTAAATGTAGCTTCACTACAAGCACGTTCTGTTGAGCACTCCTTTTGCTTTTCGTGGTAGGAGTAGAGATGAGAGCCCCACCCCAATTTTCAGCTGGTCATTTTTGAAAAATATATAGGATGTACTTCGGCTGGCTTTCCCCCTGCAAGTATCCCCTCCCCAGCGAGACACCGCCCCAGCCGAAGCGAACTCTAAGCTCCCTATTTGCCTTCCCGACGTCTGAGGCACTGCAAAGCACAAAGTGTAAGAGTATGTGTATAGGTCTGTTTGTACAGGGGGAGGTGATAGGACAAGGCTGAGAAAAAAAGAACATCGCGCGCAGTCCATGGCCCTTTTATTAGGGTACTGCTCGGGCATTCGCCCCGTGTTGATCGGCGAAACCATAGAAAACTACCGATCAGAGCAGCCCGGCGCGATGGTAGAATTCTCTTCTAGCCGGCGCGGCGGCGCAAATCCAGCCAGCCACCTGCCTCGTGCCGAAAATCCGCCCCTGTCGGCACTCGATCTATAAGAGTGCGGTCAGAGTGGATCCGTTTTCGGCCGAAGAAAAGTTCGCGCGCGAACGGCCGACTGATTCTACCGTCCTGACTGGTCACACTGCATCCGACTGCAAAAACATCTATCTGTGAATTATTGGGTATAAGTGGCATCGAACTGAAGCGAGAAGATTACAACTGCTTACAACTACACACTACAGAATCAGTAGTTTTGTCGTAAAGCAGAATGGCAACAAAGTTTGCATAACTAATTTTGCCGGATCTCTCGTCCTACCAGCATACACTTTTCCTACTTTCAAATTAATTCAAAGAAATCCCCAAAGTCCTACCTGATCTGACGTCGACTAGCGGGGTTTTCCCCAATCAGGTATCTCCCATCAGCGAGGCACCGCCCCAGGCGGGACAAGCTCTAAGCTCCCCATTGGACTCCCTGGTAGTTTAGGGCCTGCATGAGTCCCTAAGCGTATGTAAGAGGAAAGGAAGGGACAAGATCTGTGTTCCAAGTGCCATGGTACTACTCGGGCATTTACCCGGTGTTGATCGGAGAAACTTCGGAAAACTTCCGATCTCAGCAGCCGGCCACTCGAATTCTCTTCCAGGCAGCGGCTGAATACGTCCTCGCAACTTGGCTCGTGTGGAAAACCCTCCACTGGAAGTCGATCATTGTGAAGCGGTCGATGGTCCCCATTGGCAGAGCGCAGGCTGCCAGCGGCCAAGGCCCCCTGCGTCGATGGCTTTCGCCCACGGCCTCCCACGAGCTCTTTCCTCCGCATCGGCTGCAAGTCATCGCCCAGCGGCCCTCAGGCCTCCTCGCACCCCGGGCCACAATGGCGCCTCCGACACCAGACGCCTTTGAGATTTTAGAAGAGCTGCTAGGTCACAGTGGATGCGTGTTCGCCCGAAGAAAAGTTGTAGCGCAAATGGCCACTGATTCTGCGGAACGAAAGTGATCACACGATATTCGACTGTGTCTGACCATTGCCTTCAAGTCATTACGTGTAGGCGGAGTATAGTGGAATAGAATATATTAATATTGTTCATTGAAAGATACATTTTACGCGAGATATGTTGATGTGATAAGAGGTACGTTTGTAAAAAAAATTCCCATTCCTATTGCACTGAGTTTAGGTTCAATTTGGCAGAAACTATCGAGAAACGTGTTGCTCATTTCTTCTGAAATTGTCTGCTGATGTACTTGTTGTGGCGCCTTCAATCAGAGGTCTTCCTCAGGTCGTGTCGTTCGCAGTCTAATGAAACAAGTTCGTCTAGATCCATGGTGAATGGCCTAGTTCGCCCTAATAATTCAAGTGAAGGTGACCCTCATTTGGAAGATGAGCCGTGTTCGCCAGAACTTGTCGAATGCAATACGACCGCGACGGCGAAACACGAAACTATTGTGATCACCCCTTGCGCGAAATAGAGCGCGTCCCTTAACCCAGTCGCGAAATAGCCTGTTACAGAAAATATTACAAAATGAAAACA
The DNA here is from genome assembly GCA_031308135.1 of Acheta domesticus. Lineage (NCBI taxonomy): Eukaryota > Metazoa > Arthropoda > Insecta > Orthoptera > Gryllidae > Acheta > Acheta domesticus. The sequence continues at coordinate 36,766,860 of JAHLJT010002630.1, forward strand.
ATAAACGTTTTGATTGATTTAAAAAAAACGTTGAACGTACAAGTATTGAGTGTATATAAAATATCTCGTAGGTAAAAGTTACGAAACGAGATGCATGCAAACAATTTAAATAGTTCATGCATGTCAATCATAACAGAATGTAGTATTTTAGTTTGCGCAAGTAGTCAATCTCCAACACTTCAAAAATAATGATGCATTGGACCAAGCTTGAAGAAATAAAAAAAAAGGAAATATTTGTTTTGTACCTCGTTCAATCGCTAGCCATCGCCAACATTTAACATACACAAAACAACAGACTGAGCGGAATACCTCTGTAATAAGGAAACACAACGTGCATCCTCCAATATTGATGTACCTATTTGCACTTTCATTATTTTAGTTACAGTTTATCTTATCGAGTATTTTTTCCACAGAGTTCAGAATTTGAGGAACTTTCAGACACACTACATTTCAGTATTATACATTTCATATAGTGAGGACAATCTGTCAGGATTCCATTATGACTGGTTTCTGAGCCTTCTGAATTATTTTGTTTGTAAAAAAACGAAATATTATGTGTAAGTCATTGATTAGGCATTTATTTCAACTAAGTAAATATTATTTCTAGCGGAATAGCCAACAAAATAGACCTAAATATACCTACAAAGAGAAGAGCGTTAATAAGTGCCAAAATGTTTAATCCTAAGCGTAAGGATTTGTTTACATTCAAACAGTCGATTATTGTAGCTGTCCACTGAAGCGAGTGTCGATCGATCGCTCTCAGCAGGCAATCGTTCCGCGAAACGATTCGACAAGACGTAATGGAGGCTCCTCAACGGGATTTCACTCGCTGAAAAACACGCAATAAAAGCGAAAGAAAACGAAGGTGCATTGCGTGGTCGGAGAAAACCTTCATCGGCGATACATGACGAGCAAATAAGAGGGCGAGAAAGTGTGGGCAATCCTCTCTCGAGTGGCTTGTGAGGGGAATCCCCTCTGCGGGCACGTGTCCCGAGGGTTCAAAAAGTCGCAAACAGATGGCAGTTCTTAACACAATAAGGTTCACTTTTCCACCGATTTCCGAAGCTATTTCGCGGAACATAGGAACAAATAATTAAGGCCGCTGATTAATGAACAATCTGTTACGTTTCGTTCTCTCTTTGGAGCATTATGTCAATTTTTTTTAAGTGTAGTCATATAACATGACTGATTTGTTACTCTGCCTTCAATATTTTGTTTTACCTCAAAAATTAATCTGTGGCGTCACTGATTACCAATACTTTAGTAACAGGCTTCATATAACGTAAGTAAACAATAATAAATTATTTGTTATTTAATTGAATTAAGCTTTATCCAGAGCCTCTGATCAGAATTAATTCTTCGACAACAAAGTACTTATTATTCTCTGAAACTGTCAACTTAAATATAAATGTCACTAATAATGATATGATAATATTTTTTCTTGCATACTACTTACGTACGTAGTATACACACGGAAAGAGTTGTAACGCTGTGAAAAGAAACGGCGACTTTTCGTCAGAAAAACTCGTTTTGTGAGTCTTTGACATCGAAAAAGTGGATAATTATCGTTTCAATATGAGGTAAATTACTTCCTCTCACAAGTGTAGACAGAATCCACGCGTTGTTGGTACTTTATTTCGAATAATTGGTTTACGGTGAAATGTCTGTCTTTGAAGAATCCTAGCGGCTGAACTGTTGGAAGAATTTTCACCGCATTTGGTATGCCCCAATCGATCTGGCTGATTTGAAAGGGATATTCTGATTTTGGGGGTACTTTACATGAAGCCTCAACAAGCCTTTTTTTCTCAAAAATCGCTTAAATTTTTTCCTTTAAATATCGTGCTAGATTAGAGTGAATCACTCTTATAAAGATGTCGTAGGACCAATTTTCACAGTTAAATGAATGAGGCAAATAACAATTTAGTAAGCCATCTTATTTTCTTACAGTAATCCGTTCTTAAAGGATCAGGTCTTCAAATACTAAGATCATGAACAATTCTTTTGAAGAAAAAAAAGAGTAGTTTTCGCGTAATTTGTTTCTTGAAATGAAGGCAATTCATTTTTTCTCAAAACGACTTTTATTTAACATTTTTACTTTTTCAAATTGTGATTATGGAACTTTTTTAGTTTTAAACAAACCATCGAAAATGTAAATTAGAGAACAAAACACCGTTGTTAAAATAATCAGCTATAATACATCGATGTTTAAAATATCATTAAGACATCGATGTCGCATTCCTAGTGGCATCAGTCGTTTCCCGGCACCATCTTCGTCGTTCATAGCAACATTTTGCCCTGAGGAAGAAGCAAACTGGACTGTCGAAACGTTGCAACCTGTGCCTATACTGTGATTTTTCTAACTCTGCCTCTGAAGGCCCGTCTTCACATGGAATATGTGCACGGTATTTCGCGTCTTTCTCAGTCGCTTCCGTCAGATATAGGCATGATCGCGACCGTATCAAGCAGTGCTTGCGATCATGCGACTTCTAGCGGTACGACGGAGAAAGACGCGAAATGCCGTGTGATATTCCATCGTGGCCGTAGGGGCTCGAGAGGCAGAGTTAGAAAAATCGCAGTATCGGCCGCGGCGTCTCCTGGAACACACAAGTTGCTTCCGTCGTTTACAGCTGTGCGCGTTTGATGCCCCGATCCGGCAGCCGCCGCCGCGCCTCGAATCGCTCGCGAGCGCGTGGGGGGGGGGGGGAGGCGATTCCAGAGGGCCGTGCGCGGGCGGGGGTGCGAGCACAGAGGAAGGATTTTCCTGTGGGTCGTCAGCGGCGAAAGGAAAGGCCGGAGACAGGGTGACGGGTGACGGGAGGCGTGGGGTGCGGTGGGCGAGGAGGGCGAGGGGGCGGCGGCCGGGGCAGCGCACCGCGCGGAGCGCAACTGCGCGTTTTCTCCGCTCCGCCTACACTCATCTCATCATTGTGTTCGTCACATTAACACATCCTGCACATTAGTTTTAACACAATCAATGGAAATCCCAATCAGAACACAAACAGGACGTTAAATTTCATATATAATTGTCACCATTCCCGTCACCTAGTCGTCATTTATACAAATACATACAGGAACGATAGTGCGCTCGTGAAAACTGCTCAAAGGATTGGTTGACTCCGGGTTGGTAGCTTAGTGGTCAGACCAGCTGGGCGTAAACCCGAAGGCCCGGGTTCGAATCCCGGTCGGGCCGACCAATCGTTTGAACAAATTTAATTATTAAATTTCATATTTGAATTATTAGAATAACATATTCCGTTTACAAATACAACGTTTCAACGTAGGGGCCTCCAGTTCGTTCAGATCCACTGAGGAATATCAATTTTGAAAAAAATCGTCGGGACTGTTTAGACGTTAGCGTACACCACAAATGGACGGAAAGGCAGAAGGATAAAAGAACAAACAGACGGGCAGACGAACAAACAGACACACATTTTGTCAATCAATTTTTCGCTACCATAGACCAATAAAATGTGGATTCTGACTACACGACGTAACAGAAGAAGAAATTTACCACAAAAAGAGTCAAGCTTTATCCGTGTTTTTCATTACCATAATTTACTTCCGCGTAGACAGATGGGAGATTGATTTCAGATTATGGCACAGACAGATGAGAGATCGGTTTTCGTGATGAATATTAGATTAATTCGGATTCTGTAAAGAAATAACTTAATTTTTTACTCATGCAACAAGAAATGGGCTTGTTTAAACAAGTAATGTTACATATGATAATTTGGAAGGAGTCGACGTAGAAAGCGCGGATAATCAGTATTGTTATAAAATCTCTATCCGCGACGTTACCGCGTATGTGTAAATAGTTATTTTTTCTTCAGTGATAGTTTATTCAAATAAATTTAGATTACTTTTCAGAATTTAAATGGTAGTTTAGTTCCATTTTTATCATTTAAATAGTAAAAGTCATAATTTCAAAAGTTGCATGTGAATAGAGCGATTATATAAATTTCGATTAGGAAGTGAATTCAAGAAACGAAGACTCTTTGGATATTTTCAAGATTCTTCCGGACCAAGACTTCGGATTATCGAAGCGTCACAAAAGTCAAGACGTCGCAACGCAAGATTCATGACAAGATAAATGTTTGGCAAAGGCAATTATGAAATTAATTTTTCGAATATTGGTCGACTAAGTTTTGTAGGTAATTGCATGTATAATAATTTAAAGAGATCTTTTTAATAAAATAAAGCTAATATAAAATACAATTCAAATTGGTAATATTATGCAAAATGTGTACTCTTATTATTAAGTAAAAGATTCTAAAAATATTAGTGAATGATGTATTCGGACATTGCAGTATCATAATTACTTAAAACATACTAGTAATTTTCTGTAAACGAAGAGGGTAAAAGTCTATTGACATCATGAGCCTTTCAATAAATTTGTAAATTTATTATTGAATGGCTGAACCGTTAAATATTATAATCCCGCCACCCAGATTATAGTTTTCAGAAAATGTCAAATAGAACAACCCTCGACCTGCGTGAACGTACGTAAGGATAATAAAATGAACATGAACTTCAGACTTCAGTCGGGCATCAATAATTATTATATGATCTTATATTATTGAGGAAACATAAAATTCAATAAACGTTGTTATCTATAAATAGGAGCCGGATACATATTTCAGTGGATGCAGTAAAAGCGTTTCAAATGAGATTGAAGTGCACTTTTGGGTGGACTCTTTTGGCATGTGACAGCATGCTGAAATTGCAAAACATTATCTTCTCTCAAAACCTTCCGGCAATGAATACTCGAGATTCTGCGTGCGATATAGCCGAGAAAGGCCTGCGTGAAGTGTGCAAACTCCTCTGTGTTACCTCCTCATTAAGGAATCCATTAAACTTTCTCCATAGTGGGACTTCTAGGCACATTCTAGAATGTAGTGCGTATTCATTAAACATGCATGATTCTTCTCTGAAATTTGCACCAATTAAAAATGCTTAGAACACTTAACTGATGAATCTAGAAAGAGATTCCTCACAAGACTGCCCACAAGACTTTCATGACTAACTCTACACGCAAAGTAGCGCCATTCGGAGCAAATATTCGAAAAAACACTTTTTTTTATCCCAGGGCCCCGGCAATAATACTTCCAAAAACTTCGCCGCTTTCCGGCGCAGGATTACATAATTATCACCTCTTACGAAGCCCTTGGTAAGGGCGAAAAAGTAAAAGTATTGGGGGGGGGGGATTTCCCCTTGCCACCTTCGGCAGTAATGCCCAAGATATTGCCCTCTCCCACGAGGAACCTCTCAGGTTTAGCTTCTGGATGATTGATGATTTCCGCGCACGTCAACGGCTCTAATGATGCTTCGCTCCGCTCCCATTAGCGCAGTGAGCGGCGGAGTTCCTCCCCTGGTGGAGGGGGTGAGACTCGGCGCCAACTGATTGACTCGTGATTTCGGGCGCGTCAACTACTTAGGTCATTGCTCCCGTAAGTGTAGGGCGTGTTTTTCATCGGGAAGTGGCGGTGATCTTTTCCCCTCTGGACTGCGAGATCCGGCGCCGACTTACCGACGATTAGCGGGGCCCCAACCAGGTATCTCGCACCAGCGGGGCACCGCCCCAGCCGGGACACGCTCTTAAGCTCCCTACCGGTCTCCCTGTATGTGTGGTAGTGTAGTGCATGTGTAAGTGTGTGTGTGTAAGAGGAGAGGATAGGACAAGGAAGAGGAAGGAAAGATCGCGCGCGGTCCGTGGCTCGTTTGTTAGGGTACTGCTCCGGCATTCGCCTGGTGTTGATCGGAGAAACCACGGAAAACTACCGATCAGAGCAACCAGGCGCTGGAATTCTCCTCCAGACAGCGACTGAATTCGACCTAGCTGACAAGCTAGTGTTGAAAATCCTACCTAGGACCGGTCAGAGGGACTGCAGTGACATCAGTTGATGTGCTCAGTCACCTCTCCCAGTCTCGGCGCTTCCCGTCAGCTTGCGGAGGATTTTACTCTCCAGGTTTCCGACCAGTGAAGTACCGCCCCAGCCGGGAAATATCTAAGCTCCTCCGAACACGTGTGGAAGCGTAGTGCATTTGTAAGCAGAGGCGTATCTAGGAATTCACGCGCCCATGGCAAGCAGAGAGTTTGCACCTCTGTCAGGATACTTCAAAGATTTTTTTATTTAACTACTAGATCATCAACTACTAGGTCATTAGCGACCACTATTGGATGAAACTTTATAGTATCAATCAATGAAACGATATGATGACAGGGGGTGAAAGGACGAACACAACACAACCATGCCCGAGGCGGGACTCGAACCCGCCACCCCACGGTCCAAGATACGGCACTACTGCTTTAGCGATCTCGGCCACGGGGCTGACTAAGTAGAGTTGTTGTTATTGGTTTTAGCGAATGTACTCTACATAGCGCCCCTTGCGAGTGGCGCCCATGGCACTTGCTGTGTCTGCCGTACAGTAGATACGCCTCTGCATGTAAGTGTACGTGTAAGTAAGGGGGTGAGACTAGGACAAAGAAAAAGAAGGAAAGATCTTGCGCAGTTCGTTGCCCGTTTTTGAGGTATTTTCTATGGCATTCGCACGGTATTGATTGGAAAAACAACCGATCGGATCAGCCGGCTACTAGAATTCCTCGTCAAATAGAGACTGAATTTGACCCAGCTGCTAAGCTAGCGTGGAAAATCTGTTGCTGTCGGAACTCCAGCCCTAGGGCTCTACGCCCTGCGTTTTTATAAAAAAAACAACATAAAAATCGATGTTTTTGCAACAAAATATCGATGTTAAGAAAACATCGAAAGCAAAATATCTATGTTAATATATCGATATTTCTGGTGGAAAACATCCATGTTTTAAAAACATCGACGTTTTTTTTACCATCCCTTATCTGCGCCGAGCGACACCACAACACACACCACTTCCCGTTTAAACTAAAAAACCGGCTACTCTTCGCTGCCATAGTTCCGTACGCCGGCGCGTGGCGTAACGATGCATTGTGGGCGAGCAGCTAAGAAAAGCCTACCCCAGGAAGAGTGCATTCCTTTCCGCCCACCTCCGACACTTGCAGAGCAGAGCACAACGGGAGGAAGAGCACAGAGATTGGAGCTCAGCCGCAACTGCTTTCGTATGTCGTCGTTATGCCGCACGGTGGTGTACAACCTAGATGTAAGAGGGCATTCTGCCCTCAACATGCAAAATTTCAAGGAAACATAAATTCAAGTTTACGTACTAGATAGCTTTCTATATACGTCTAACAACAACGTAGCAGTATTCGTTTCATAACTCACCCACCCATGTTATAAGCATTTCTCCAGCAAATTCTCTCAAACTCTGAGCTTCACGTTATGATGACTTTCCGTTAAAAGACGCAGCAAAAGTGAACAAAATTCCAAAGTGAAAGGAAACGTCTAAATGTATGCTTATTTTATTATTGTATTTATTTCATAAAATATAATAAGCTTGTCGGTAATAATTGTATGTCTATATTATTCAAGTTACAACTTTTTGCTTACTAATATTAACGAAATGGAGTAACTGCCGTGCAAATTATATATAATGACGTTCCTTTCTTACAAATTTGATGTGCCGATACACGCCTGTGCAGAAATAACAAAACACTTGAATATATTATGTAACATGACTTGTAAGTGCCGTAATTTTCCTTCATAGACACATTTAAGTTATTATTACTCCTCTATATCACGACTAAAGATGTTATGTGTCGGCTGAATATAAAATCTACTCCAGGTTGCAACCAGCTATTATTATTATTATTATTATTATTATTATTATTATTATTATTACTTAATGTCACTTTGACATTTTTATTTCATACACATTTCCCGTACCAGATCCGCGACGTTTGTATTTTTAAAAAGTAATTTTAAATTTATTTTATTTTTTGCAAACCTAAAAATATCCGTGTAGGTCTTTGCATGGAAGTTAGATTGCTCTCAGAACATGTGCCGCGCGAGCATTGGTTGGAGGCGACTGTGCTTCGAGCGACGTTGCTCCGTGGCGAGCGGAGCCTCCCACCCAGCGGTGCGAGAGCATCTGCGCGGCAGCCGCGGATTTCTGATTTCGCGAGAGCTGCTACATCGAGCCTTTCCCCGGCGATCACCCACCGCCCCCGCACAGCTGCCTCATCGGCGCATTTCCTCCCGCGCGCTCACCCGAGGGGCGGAGCGGCTCGCCACAACGCTCACCGCACCCATTCGCCCAACATGTTCACCCGAGCGCCTCGCCCGCAAAATTCAGCAAAGCAATTGAGGAGCTCCTTTGGAATGGGTCTATTTCGTCTGTTTTATAGTTTTAAGTGTCAGTGTATTCTTAGGATCGTCTCCATCGTGCTGCCAAACGTTGTATTCAGAACTGAAATTTCTCTTTTGTAAAACGGTATCCCCCAACAGTCTAATCTGATATTAAACTATACGACCGAAATGAATAGCTTTCTTTCGTGGAAAACATATAAATTTTTTACTGATACGTTACTGCTTGTCACTGCATTCGACACGGAGAACGAAATTCGTTGAAAAACCTGAATCGAGAGGATCGTGGTTACGAGGAAATTGTGAAAACAATTGAATGATGCTACACTTCTTTTATGGAGGGAATTATGGGAGGGAGATATGAAAAGACAGAGTCCAATTAACATCTACTTAGCTGGTAAATAAGTAAATCTGAATCATTAAAGTCAAGCAAAAAATAAAATCTGGTGTAATATGCCACGGTCTGCTTCCCATTATATCGCGCCCAACACCCCCGGGCGTTTTGTCGCCGCTCGATCATCGTTGCAACCCTTCTCTCACTCTCGGTGAATCGGTAACTATTCGTGGAGACACGCCACTCATCCAATACGCTCAATGGCTCCACACGCCCACGGCGTGCGAAGAAAGTCTCCACTGTGCGATTCATCCAACGCGTTCGGTTGGGCCCAGAATCGCTCATGCGGCAAACACCCACAAATTGCTTTTTCTCTCGGGCAGGCGTCCGAATAGCTCGCATCAGTTCACTTGATTGGCTCTCTGGACAGTTCATAAAGCTCTCCAGAGCACATCACTCTTTCTCGCCAAACTGCCCATCGGAGTAATTCCAACAGATCTTTATTCGCCCGGAACACAGAACGATCTGCTTTGTGTACATTGCTAACACTAGTCGCAGGGATAATAGATAAGGGCTTCGACAGAAATAAGGTAAGTTTCACGAGCTCCAGCAAGCATCTAGCTATTCGTAAATGTTAATATCTCGATTTGGTGAAAGTGTGACTTATACTCGTGCTGTGTATGTCTTGTTCATACTTGTTTGTGTTAAAAGCGGTAACTAACTGAAACACACACTTACCAAGTCCAGATATTAATATTTACGAATAGCAGGAATTTTACTATGGTTGATGTGACTTATCTTGTTACTGGCCGAAGCTCTTCATTCATTCATCGAATAGCGCAGGAAGTGCATCGCTTTCCGAGCACAAAAACATTTGCTAGCGCAAATAAATCATTCGCGCAATATGTCACAACCACCCAGGAGTAACAACCATATCAATCCGGCCAATCTACACCAATTTTCCACACATCAGCAAGTGCCTTTCCAAGCAGAAGCTGGCGTGGAAACTCATGACAACTGAATTAGTCGCTACAGGATGTATAGAAGATGCTTGCACTTCTATTCCCTTCTTCATTTCGAATGGCCAATAGTGTCATAACTCAAATCAAGAGGCATCGTTTAATTCGAGGAGGTCGTGGGTTCGATCAGATTCCTACGTAGAGCGCCAACAAAGTCTCTCCGCCCCGAGCCGAGTCAGAGGCCGCTTCAGCCTCCCCGCCGTGTGGAGCGCTAGAGTCGCACGCGTGCCCCACAGATCTCCGGCTTCTCCTATGCAATCCATCTGACAGTGTGACGCCGCCTGGTGCTCATGACACCAATGTCATTGTCGTTGACTAGCAACTCTCGTTGGCACGCTGCCACTGCGAAGAAACATTCCTGACGCACAGTAGACTGGGTGGAAGCACTCCAGTTTCCTGGACTAAGTAAGTTGAACCGCCTGCTCTGACTGACATTCGATCTGGACGGATGTTGGAGCAGTTACTTCAACAAGGGCCACACGCCGCGCTTGTTTCTTCCTTCCTCTCTTCTGTTCGCGTTCCGCCAATTACGGATGAGCAAGGGGCTGATGTGTAATCCTCATACCACCCATCTCTCTTGATCTGTGAACGCTTGGATGATTCGCCTCAACTAATGAGACTGCTTGGTGTAAGAGAAGGAAGCAAGCCATTGGCAATTTATTTATTGGTTAAATAATGTATTATCGTAAATTTAGTTATCGTTGAATATTAAAAATCTACTAGCTGAATCCTTGCGATTACATCGCCCAAAAGAAAGAGCTATAGAAAAGTTACAACAGAAAAGTACAACATACGAAAAGGAAAAAGGAAAATCAAAAACACTAAAAATATTGTTTCATGTCCGTCAATACTTATTCTCCAAGGCTAATGAAAATGAGGGAATTTTAGAAATTCTTGAACAATGCAATTGGTATTCACTGTTAAAACAGAGTTAAACATATTTATGAAAATATAACTGAAATATTTTATATTTACCAACATCTGGACATGCATATTATAGTGGACTGTGTATCTTGTGTGAAGTGAAACAGCGGGATAAGATGCCAAAACCATACATCTCCCATACCCATCCTTCCTTACTAGGTAGCTACTCCGAAACTCATAACTGGATAGCGTAGCCGAGATTGCCACGCAGTGGACCTGCGTAGCACCCTTCAACTTGAAAATAACAACGGACATGTCCCTAAGAGCTGGGCTAGCAGTGTCCGATTGAAACATATACAATCAATTCATTGTGTTAAAAAGCAAAGAAACAAACACTTCAAGGTCGTTACGTTGGGTTCTCTTTTTATAATTAAATCTGCATTCTATTGTTACTTTTCCGAGTCAGAATATTCTCTAATAGCATAAATGTAATTTTGCAACAGAAAACATTTGACGTGTGTTTTTGAAATAATGCAACTTAAACCACTTCATCCAACTGATTTCCTGCAAATTATTTCCGGAAACGTGACCCTTCCAGTAGTACGAAAATGCAGTTTTCAAAAGTACGAAGACCTCACTCCTGACTTCCGATGTAAACATTGAGCAAACCACCACTTTCCAAATGCACTGCATGACAAAGGAAGCGCACTCCATCCCCGAGCCCGCTCGCTTAATGAGTGCGTGCGGCCGCCGCTAGCGCGGCGCGCGGTGTAATGAGGAACGACGCCCGCGCTGCATTTGTTCTGGTAATTACCGGCGGGTGCCGCAAGGGCACGTGACCTTCCTTCTGGAAACTTGTTGGGAGCGCTGCGCGATTTCTCGCGGGCGAGAAAGCCCCGCTGCTCTCTTTCTCCGCAGCGCGCGGCGCCGCCCGTTGCTCCCTTGTTACGCAACCAGCGGAGCGGCCCGCGAACGCACGCGCCTCACTGCGATCCGAAGATACGCAAATGAGGAGCGGCCTTTCTCGACACGGAAATTCACCCCACGCCCCAACACTGCGGAAAATTGTATTTGCGCTATACTTAGTTGTCACCGCCATTACGTCGAAATGGAGCAAATGTCTCATGTGATTGAAGTTTCTAAACGGAAGAGTTTGTCATGATTTACAACTAAATACGTTATCAGCCGTATTAAATACTTTTCATGACGTCACCTTCTTATAAGAAAAGATGATGTGTACACATTTTCTTAGCGTTTGATGGAACACGCTCTGATAAATTCGGATTTCGAACTGTTTAGGTAATCAGTAATAATTAAGCGTATATTAGATTTTAGCGTGTAGGATTTATTTCGCGGTGCATAGTCTTATTATCAGGTGATCGCGAGACTTCCTGTAGTATGCCACTTTCGATTCAACATGCCAACTTCGATTGTCGTTTTTGCATCCTTCTAACGGGACGAGGAAGATACTCCACGTAAAATTATAGCACAGTATTAATACTTTTGCCACAAATGCCGTACTACTGTTTTGGTTCATCAGAATGGAAATTAATTTGAATTATTGAAACAGTTTTTGGCGACTTGAACAATGTAGATACTATAGTGTAACTTCAAAGACTAGTTAGCAAGAACACAATCACAATCTTCGGCTTTTCACATAAACTCAAATTACATTAAGAAAACGCAATACCAGAACGGTATATTTTAATTAATTGAGGACTAAGGCCTCCCGTTCCAAGCGGTTTAAAAACGGAGTTCTTTCTAATCTTCCCCTTGATAGAACCAACACATTGTTTCTTTTTTCAGTTCCTGACTCGGCTAAGAAACAGCTGCACAAGATCTCGAAATGGTAAACGAAGTATAAAACAATAAAAAATAATAAAATGTGATTCAGTCAACTCAGTTATCCCAGGTCGTTGTCTAAGGGTGAAACAGTTGATGACGACCGTGGATACATGTCATTTCAGAAGAAGCATTGATACCGATACCACAGAAAGCAATGTATTTGCTTACGCAAATGCATGTTTCAATATATTTTAATGAAGACATTTATACTTCACTTTCATCTAAATTAATTTTAAAAAATCACACACTACATTTTTATATCACTATCTACTGACCTTACGTAATCACCTACAGCCGTGTGGTCAAAACAGCCCAACAAAACATTACTTTTCGTTTATTAAATTGTATTCAATGTTTACAGTACTTTCTCTTTCAATTAGCAAGGGGGAATAGAATGGCGGGATAATTTGTCTTCCGTATTTCAAGGTCGAGTTAGGTGCGCCGAGTCCTACGAATTACACAAACAATTGCATTTCGGGGAGTGGGTACTCAGATGCCCACCACTGATTGAATGCATCTTACAGGTTGCTTTTTTAGGAAGCTGCAGATCACTGATACTCTTTATGGTTTGGATGCATTTGATCACAAATATTGATTATAATTTGAGTTATTACAGCAACTTAGCTATGGATAAAAAAATCAGGATTATTCACTCGGAAAATGGATATTCTGAATATTTTGTAAATATTTTCTGGTATTTTAAGTCTTAGTATAAAATAGTTTATTGCGTTACTGTTGTGAAGACACATCGGGCCTTTAATTAGACATTAAAATGTAATGGGGTTTTTCAATAAATACTAACATTGAAGCAAAAAATTCCGATTTTTTTTCGTATAGAGGCAGAAAATGAACAACGATTTTTGTTTAACTGAATGCAACTACATATTATTGGTTACAGCAATTTATTAACTTATCAAAATCGTCAAAAACATCAACAAAATCAATAAGCGGAGTGCTCCGATGGCCCTATCCACTGATAAAGCATTTAACCTTTATTCGATATTACTAACGTTAATAAATTTCCAAATATGGAACCTTCGCCCGAAAAATAAGATCAAGAATGATAACAGATCATATTTAAATACGGAATAGAAAAAAAAGTCTTTACTTTTTGTAAGTCATCATCTCATACAAATTCAAGGTGTTTCATCCAGTAAGCTTCGTCATTCACGGCCCGAAGAGTTGCATAAATTTCCTTGCACGATACTTCGTGCAAACTCTTCTACGTTCACTACCTGATATGTAATTGCGACTTCCGGTTGCACGGGAAAAGTTGGTTGTTTACGTAACAAAATAAACCAATCGCAAAATATATAAAGATAATTCAATAATTTTTAAGCGGTCGAGGATAGTTACTGGCTCAATTTCATAATAGTAGACACAGATTATGCTATTTCAAATACGTGGAAAGTAATATATCAGAATATAATACAAATGTATGTTTTTACTGACTCACCGATGACGTACCCAGAAGAAAGCAGTCCGCCATTTTGTAAGATGTAAACGTTGAATTTGAATTTCACATTTCCTCCATCAAGAAGTTCACTTTCACTTTGAATACATTCACCACGATAGTAGTCAACTTACATACAGTAGACACGACAGTAACAGTGCACCACTACACTATACGAACGAAGGTCATTTTAACAGTACATTCCAACGAAAATAACTTTAACAACCAAATGTACATTTCACGAACAGAACACACACTTCGTCTTTTGCTCGAAATTCACAGCGTAATATTGTGGTAATTTGCTGTTTGTAGACCCAAAAAGTACCAGCTATGAAGGCAATACTGACAGAACACTTGAATTGTAAAACTTCACAATGTACATTACAAGTTATTTTCACATCGAATACGAACGCTTAAAACACGAAATGCGTAAGAGTGTGTTCAGCAAACAACAAGAAGATATCGTTGCACTTGTACACGTAATGAATATTGTATACATCGTTCAATAAACACTCGATTGTGGGGTGAAATGAAACCACTACTTCAAGACACTGTGCACAAATTATTAACACACGAGAACAAGCTGACTCCAGTCTTCATACTACCAGCAAATGCTTCCGAACTTCTTGCCAATGACCCGCGACGCGAACCGGCGCGAACGGCCGGCGATCGGCCGGCATTTGTTTGGGAGGAACGGCTCGGAGGAAGGCCGTCGGCGCACGGGACTGTAGCCCATGGCTGCGCCGGCGCCGGCGGCCCACAAGGACCAATTTCGCGTACTCTCTTGACGGCGGGGCAGCGCCCTTGAAGAGACAACGCTGCCTTCCGTTCTCCACCGGTGGCACCTGCGGCGCTGGGGTCGACGACAGCGAGGGTTCATTTGAAGAGAACCTGAAGATATAAAAATAATATAATAATTATTAATGTCATTAAACCAATAAACAGCAAATTAAAGAAACGATTCTATTATTTGTGATATCAGCCGTGTGTCGTTCAATTCTTTTCATAATACCATCTTCTTAACTGAAACATCAAAGAAAAAGGAAATATAATTCCTTTGATTATGTGTACTCACATCCATTCTTTAGCCTTATTTGTTGCCATTGTTTTTAACGGTCGACCGACTGTTAAATTCCATAGCGCCGGCCGTTAAGTGGGGTTTTTCGTTCCCCGGTGGCTTTTAGTCGATAACAATCGACTACGAAATAGTTATTTATGTACCGTGTTACGTGTTACGTACGTGTTACCGTGTTATGTACGTGTTACGAAATAGTTATTTATGTACCAATGGCGTTGTAAGGATTCTGACGATCGAGTTCCGACTTTTTGGCGCCCGAGATCATTAGAAGTATGGTACATACAAGATTTTATTTTATTTTCCTAATTTTAATGATTCAGATTGACTTATTTAGAAGTTAACTTGACTCGGTTTGTCTTTTCATGTTTCTCTCCAATAATTCCCTTTCATAATTCCCTCTGAAAATGAAGATGAAGCATCATTCAACTGTTTTCGCATTTCCCTCGCGACCACGATCCTCTCGATCCAGGGAAGTTATGCAGTGTATATCGTGTTTTGTATCGAGGGTATTAATAAGCAATCACGAATCAGTAAAAAATTAATGATTTTAATCTGGGGCGGAGAAAGGGCCGGCGCACCTTACAGAGCGCCCGAAACTGGGAACGAAACTTCGGAATTGGTCTGCACCTGCGCACTCTGCTACAATTAAAGGGTTCGGCTGGTGGTGGGTGGGGACAGTGGCTGACAGCCAGACGCGTTTGTTTCGACAGATACGTTGAGAGTCGCTCCTAAGGCATGAGACACAAGTAGGCACCCCCTGTGGAAAATGGCACACTGATGTCCATGCTTTGCACAGTCGCCGATGCTTCATCCACATGTTATTGTTATTAGCTTTAGGGTTTAGTACGCGTAATTACATGTCCTAAACATGCAAAATAGTTTGCAATACACTGAGTATGTCCTAAGTATGCAATACACTTAGTATGTCCTAGTGGCATGCAATACTCAGCAAATAAGCATCCAAATCTTATCCTGGACCCTCAGCGGCTACTATGGAAGTTCAAGTTAAAAATAAATTTAAAAAAGAATAAAGTGGCCTAGCTTGTTTTATCCTTAGAAACAAAGTTAGTGAAAAATATTATCGGAAATACTTTCATGAATATTCGGTCTTCATTGTATTAGTAGGTTTAAGTATTAGCAATTTAATGGAAAACTATTGTCAATATAAAGAATCATATCCTAAGGATATACGTTGAGAGGGATAGGAAGAATAGTAATCCTCACTGTTTCAACACTTGAAGAGTCTTAAAAAATCCGAAATACGTTCTTTTTTTTCACAATTCTTCCACAATATTCTAGAAAGATCGGGCTAAAAATAGCTAGTGGATTCGTGTTGACGAGAGCAATCGACTTAATGACGACCGTTGTTGGTGTTTTTACATTATTTTTTAATAATAACGGATTAAATTTAGTTAATAAAGTACCTATATTTTTGCTTTATTTTAGTATTATAAATTCCCGATTTTCTCCTCTTTTATCCTGAGAAATTGGGGGCATTGTTATGAGACAAGTCAACCCTGTAAATCATTCAACATAAAATGAATTGTATCATTAAGTTATAATTCCTTGTAACATGTTTTATTGTTTTCGTGAACTTTTATTTAAATGTTCTTAGGCCCTTCTCTTCTTCTAGACTATGCACGCTTATGAAGGTTATTGAAAAGACTGGAAAGTACAAGACACGGCGTTGTTGGGAGAGGCCCATAGTTTGTGCGAAGTATTGTTAAGGCAACCCACTTGGTAAATCTGCTTCTTAGGAAGCTGGTGGCTAGTTGCAGTGGATTTTATATTTAATCGACAGTCCAAATCTTTAATCGTGTAATGGGGCAAATAAAATAAAATCAAAGACTGCCCTTTAGTGAACCATCTAAAAACACAGAATTAGATATCAAAATATCAGAAATTGGCAGCAGAGACTCAAAATCTATGACAACTGGTTAACGTTTAAATAGTCCTACTCTTAAAATCTTACCTAAAAATAGAAGAATCAAAATAAATCGGTCTAACGTTTCAGAAATACTGAAAGTTACAGACTTGTTATTATGGACGAAAATGCTTTAATTGATCAAAGACACATTTCTTCTCCATCTCTTCTCAGAACTGTCAAGACTTCGCTGCATTTGCCCGAGCCTAAGTCCTGTGAGTAGGTGAATGGTTCCCAACGCTTACTTAGAAGTCTAATAGTTACTAATGTGACGAAAACACGCAACCATACCCTTTATTATAGTTTTCGTAACAGCACGTTTTTATGAGAAAAAATCATATAAAATGGAATACCTTAATACAACACCATAACTTCAAATAAATACTGAGAGAGTACTCATGCGTCATCTTTAGCGACCATTCATTTTTTTAAATTGTTCTGAACGGACGGCGAAGTGTTAAATCCTTCGTGACTGGTTGACTGATAAGAACTTCTGGCAGCGTTCAGTCGATATTTTGACAGTACGATATAACAATAATGATAATACGATGACGATAGAAATGCTGATAACCCTAATGAGAGGAAGGGAGAGGCGCGTAGGCGGAAGCGGGGCGCGGGCGGGGCGTGGGAGGGAGAGAAAGGCGCGGAGGGGCCGCGCGGGTATAAAGGCGGGCGCGGGGCCTCCGCCGCCACTCGCGCCGCAGCCTCTGCCTCAGCCTCACCGCGCAGCAGCAGCCGCTCACCCTCCGCCATGGCCCCCCGCGTCTCTCAGGTGAGCCACGCCCCCCTGCGCTCCCCCCCTTGCTTCTTCGTGATCCTTCTCACCAACTCTTCTGCTTTTTCAGCCCGCGTGCCTAGTGTCGCTTCTAGGGTTCTTAACGGACGGTTGACTGTTAAAACCCTTTACATTCAATTTACGCGCATCCTTTTGACCAACTATTCAGGACTTTTAGAGCGCACGCATAGCGTTGCTTCTAGGGTTCTTAACGGATGGTTAAAATTCTAAGGCCCGATTTAGACGTTCTTTTGGCCAACTATTCTGGAATTTTAGCCTTCATGCGTTATGTCCCTTCTGCAGTCCCTAACGGACAGTTCATTGTTCTAAACGGACGGTTGACTGTTAAAATTCTAAGGCCCGATTTAGACGTTCTTTTGGCCAACTATTCTGGAACTTTAGCCTTCATGCGTAATGTCCCTTCTGCGGTCCCTAACGGACAGTTCATTGTTCTAAACGGACGGTTGACTGTTAAAATTCTTCGAACACGATTTACACGTTCTTTTCACCAACTATTCTCAAGTTTTAGCCTGCATGCACAGAGCCCTTCTGGGATCCCTAATGGACGGTTCATTGTTCTTAATGGACGGTTGACTGTTAAACATTTTTAGACCCAATATCCACGCTCTTTTGGCCAACTATTCTGGAATTTTTGCGAACATCCGTAGTATCGCTTCTAGGATTCCTAACGTTATGAGATCCCCAAAAAAAGGAACGTTGGGAGTGATTTTTCGTTCCTCTGTATGGCTACGTTAAGTCGATAATAACAGTACGGTATTAAGAAAAGGATTTTTCGCACAATATGGCAAGTGTGTAGCTTAAAAGCGTTGGATTGATGTGCTGATTCCTTTTAGCAGAGTCATAACTTTTCGCAGAGTCATAATATTTTGGCGTTGAATGCTTTGTTAATTGAAGAGCCCATCCTAAGTGACGAATCTGCGTGAAACACTGTTTTCAAGAAGGCAAAGATTTTACATTCAGCATTATAGCTCAGGATAGGATTCAACGGTTTTCGGATACCGTTTAACACAGGATAAACATTTTTTAACACAATATGTGGCAGCATGTTGGAGAAACACCTTTATATATTGATACGTTACTTAGAAACCCAAGAGAAATGGCGACACGTCATTTTGGAAATACTCGCTTTTCATTTTTGCGTCAGCCTGACTCAAGATTGTTTCGTGCCAATCGCGGAGGTCGAAGGTGCAGTCTCCTCGCGATTTTCAACGTCGCGGGCGCGGCAACTCATTAGCCCTAATCACGAAATACGAATCGTCAACGTCTTATTACAGTAGGCGATTGAAAAGTTATCAAACGAGGTCTTAGACAGAGCTTGATAAGCAGTAGAGTAATCAAATAAAAGTCATATATGTACAACGTTTTTATCTACTTTTCAAAAATTTCAAGTGTACTATGATTTTCGCTTGAATTTGACTCTTCGTCCTGCCAAAGGTGACGGTCTGATGTTGATAGTAGTCAATAGGAGGCCATGGATTATTTGAACAATTGTATTCTAGTAATTCTTGCTACAAAACGAATCTCAGTTTCGTAAAGTTCAACTTTAGATAATCAAAGAGGATAAGAGTGTTTAGGTTCAAAAATGCTCTGGAATTTTGAAATTCCCAGTTCGAAGATGTTGTCGGCTCCCTTGACTCACTTTGATGTCAAAAACAAAAGAAGCAACATCTGGCGCCGCTGCAGATTGCAGAGAAGATGATTTGAATCCCGAGTGGGATGTTAGCCTCTTCCCCGACGGCGAATGCCATGGCACTTACCACAGAGGGGCACGTGGAGGGTGCTGCACTTCGGCATTCACCTGGAGGTGCCTCAGGGAAACCATCGATCAAAGCACCTGATAGGTGACAGAAACGCGATGATCTTCAACTCATCAAGCAACTGGCAACAGCCAGACATCGGATCCGCAGCCTCCCAGTCATCGGCACTCCGTTGTCAGGCGAAGCCTCACGCTGGCTGCCACTACTGACGCTCGTCTTCATTCCGCTATCATTGCCCATTTCAAGGCACAATACACTGTGTTTCGAGAATGATTGGAGGTCTTGATTGGTGATATCGTTACTAATTTAATTACAAAAAGAGTTTACTGTGTTCATAGAATAATTGGCGAGGAATGCTGAAATTAAATGAACCAGTGTGATTGACATCCTGCTGAAAACCACCTACCGCATCGCTTAATGGTAGACTTCACGCCACTTTGGCTTCTGTGGTTGGGTTTTTCCAAGGAAAAGCCAGGACGTCTCGCTACTGAATCGCATCTTTACTTTAATCGCAGCGCTTTGAGGTGATGTTATCCACCTTCTTCCATGCTCATCACCGCCATGCACTCAATTGTTATAAATTTTCAAAATTTCCACCTCATAGTTGCCCGAAGCTACCAATCATATTTTCTCCCGCCGCCACAGATGGGCAAATCAACGCTATCAGTCATTTCATCTGTTACGTACGTCGTACCCTGGCTCAACGAATTTTAGATATGATTAAGACAAGAGTTTTTCGTTTAATTTTTAAAGTTTTATGGAATATTTACGTGATTCTGATAAGAAAGTAAAGAGGATTTCTAAGTCTCGAGGCTACGATATCTATGAGACCAACTTGAAAGTGATAAAGAAACATGTTTTTTGCACGTTAAAATAGAAGGCATGAGATAGACTGTATGTAGTTTTGAATTAACGGGATAGTCAAATTGGAGTGAAGAGAGTTATTTCTTAAAAACAAGGTGCTTTCGTAGCTGTTCTCAGGATTTCATTTTGGGTTGCTACAGAATTCGCGTGTATGGGCGGGAGCGGTCTTGTGTGCCAGACAGGGCACACGTATGAGCGTTGGAAGGGTCGGGGGAACATGCTTCAAACCCACATATCTGTAATTTTTGTCAGGCAGGTGGAAAATGCAAGTTTTTACACATTTAGACGTGTGATTGTTTCTACAGTTCATTTGTTACTGCTTTCTACACACATACTCTCGCTCGCGTTTGTATAGTATTTCAAACACAATATGTATTTTTCTCAGATTTTTTTTTAATTTTATGAAATTAGGGTTAGTACTATCTTCCCGCAATTTCTTCGTGTGATGGTTAAAGTGCCCCTGAAGACAACTCACACCCTTGTTCCTGCGACATTCCCAGCGCACTTGTGCTTTCCATTCCTGTGGTCTAACCTCCCATTACGTTCTTTTTCTTGCTTCCCTTCTTTCACATTGCACTTTCTCACGACTATTGTATTTAGAATTGATGATACAGTCAAAACTCCATCTCCATGGCTCTTCACTGATAATTGTCCCCATTATCCATCGCCTCTTCTTCGCATCTTTTGAATACTGTCCTGTAACTCAAGTCTTCCTCACTGCTGTCTACCTGGCTCCGATAAACACATGTTTTTTCCTATGTTTTTGGACCTTTTACCCTCCCTCTTATTATTTTTAATCGCTCGCGTTGCACCTTCGTTTCGTGTTTTCACTTTCCCTATTGTTATAACCGCTCGTTTCCGCCCCCGCGTTCTCGTAAAGAAGAGAAATTCGATATCTTGTGACTCTAACATTCATTCTACACTATTATTGTTATTTAAATGATTGGGCAGATAAACAGCAAATTACATACTCGGTTGGTTATTTGTGTTATAGGTCGTGTGTCTTTCAATCATTTTTGTAATAATTCGTGGTTCTCTTAAGAAACAATCGTATAAACAAGAAATATCATTTCTTGGAAAAAATTATTCATCATCTTTAGCTAAAATTATTATTTTAGACAGACACTAGTAAAAATGTATTACTTTTAGAGCATGCATAGTGCAAGTTTTTAGCACTAGTGCTAAAAGAGTTGATGTTCAAATGTTCAGATAAAAACTGTGAATGTAACAAAAAATCAAAATACTTTCGGCCGATCACATGAGCTTACTACTGACCTTCATGTAACATACCGATTTGAATACTTGAATAAAAAGAAAATGAATGTCAGTAAGGCTGTCTAAAAATGAGTGTATGCCACACGAGGTAAAATGATTTTATTTTGCTCGTTGAATTGCGCCACTCGGCCCATCGGCCTCGTCTCGGAACATTTCCTATTCAACAAAATAAAATGCCACTTTTACCACTGGTAATATAAATAACTATTTTTAATTGTTCTTAACGGGCAATGAACTGTTAAATCCTTAACGGGACCGACCGTTAAGAGAGGCTATCGGCGTTCTTGCCTGGGAATAATGCAGTTTATTCGATACAATGCTGCAGTTTTTATCTTGACACCAGAATAATATCGATCCAATAGTTTCGATACAAATATAGAGGCAAATTCGATAAGTATCCAAAAGTTTGGCTGAGTCCCTAGCTGTGATCTAGGAAGAGGTTTTCTGTTTCGTTCAAGTGGTAGAGGTGAAAGACCTTCAAAAGTGTGGAAGCAGTAGCACGCTTTGACTGTTGGAAATGTTGATGATCTTCAAACTTCTTTTATTTCTTCTCATGGTCACTGATTCCTGCCTCTTCTACTGAGAACTGTGAAGAAGATGCAGACAGGTGTTAGCTGGATGTCGTGGTTCGGTGGACACAACGGAACCGAGAAATTTCGCGTTATTTTGCGGGAGAAGATTGCAAGCCTTCAGCTGGCAGCCTTCAGGAACCGTGAAATGGTAGACACTCCCGTTGGAATCTTTAGGACGTTTATACATTTCCAAAGCTGAAGGATTCCATGTGTGAGAAACATATTCAGTAGCTGTGTAAAAATAAAAGCAAAAGGAAACAGTGACAAAAATAGCCATTCTACAATCACTTGCTATCTGATGTAATACTATTAATGTAAATATTATTGAATAATTAATACTTTTAAAGTTTCGTTTTATGTTGTTGCCTTTAATTAAACTTTAAATGTATTTGCAATTGAATTTTCTTCATTCATTAATCTATGAGTAAATACTGAGTCATCAGTGGCTAAACGATTAAAATACGTCCTTAAAACATGTGATGTTAACTTTTATTCTCTTTATTACGTGATGAAGGTACTTGTTCCTTTCTCTTTATCTCTCTTTTTAATTAAACTTACTGCTTATTAGTGTCCCATTCTGGCGTTGATTTGTTCATTTCCTCACGTCTTCATCTACCGCCTCAAGGTGCTTTGTGATTTATCTTCCCTTGCCTCCCCCATTTCATCACACATTTCATCTTCCACGACAAAGAACGCTGTCTGTAGATCTGTGCTTGCGATATTTTTTATATAAGCTATTGCTTTCCCATGATTGCGCACGTATCACAAATTGCTTCTGTTATTGTTGTTGATTGCCTTTTCAGTCCGTTTCTCCGCCTGCCAAGAGAACGCTCAAAATCTTTTTGTTGTACACTTTCGTTCCCTGTGTCTTGAGTGCTAACGGTGAGTCTGATTCATTTATTAGCATGAATCTGTGGTACTCGCACGTTTCACGCGGCTGTTCTGCGTGTGTGATGGGACGGTTTGCTCCCGAGCAAAAGCGCTCCTAAGGCCTCCGCCCACCCAACAGCAACAGTCAGCGCTTCTCGGACAGAGGCCGCTCGACAGTGCTGCTCCCCGCGGAGGCGGCCGGGGGAGTCTGGCGATCTCCGAGTGACGTCAGCCATAATGCCGATGCTCTTTCATTGCGGTGAACGAGTGCAGGCCGCGACTCGCTTTTCTACTTTCTCCTCCTCCTTTTCTTCTTTGCAATAACCGTACTTCGCTTCTTAGTCATCCTCGGTGATTTGAATACGGAAAGTACCGTCATTTGGAATCGAAAGCGATTTTACACTGACGTGCTGCGTAAAAAATTAAAATATATAGTAAACTGAATGTCACAAAACATCCGTAATATAATATTTTATATGAGTAATAATATTATTAATTGATAATAAAATAAGTAGTTAAATTTGTGAGAATTAGCAATTTTTTAAGAACAAGAAACTCTTCAATTTTAATCTAGCTACAACAAATTACAATACGTCAACTATCATTTCACCTTTCCCAATAATGAATAGTTACAACTTTTGAAAAACCCTTTCTGCATTTCAATTATTGTAGATAAATGTAGTCCTATTATCTTCTCACACCACAATAAAAATATTTTTATGATTATTTTGATAATTATCAAAATTTTGATATCCCTACAATATCATACACAAAAAAATATCCCTACAATATCAAAGCATGGTATCATAGCATATTTAACATTTACAAACAATGAAGTAAACAATTTCAAAAGCTAATTAAAAATTTTAAAATCCCATATTACTCCCCATGAACCTCCCGTCTAGTGAGCATGTACTACTGAGCACAAAACCCATGTATGTAGGCCGATGATAATACTTTTCTCCAAGCCTAGTTCTTCCAGCGATCTGCTGAGAGCTTTCCGTGTGACGCCAGCTGCTGATAGTACAATACTGACGGTATTAAGAGAACCGTACAATCAGAACAGTTTTCACTTTCACTGTATATGTTGATTTTTGCCTGGTATGTCGTCATCATGTCGCTGGTTTTCACTAATTCAAAATCAATAAATCAAATTTTCTAGGTAGATTTATTTCAGAGTAACATTACGTCTGTTGTGATGAATTATCCTGTCGGTCAGAATACTACGATTTCAGTATAATTTATGGGCTTCATTTTCAAGCACAGCTTCTGGATGACACAGTATAGTTTATCAGCTTCCCTATGTAGCACGTATTCCTTAGCAAGTTTGACATGGATGATCCGGCCCGTCTGATCGCGCCTGAAAGTAAAGTGTGTGGGAACTACAGAACTACAACCTGGGGGTGAACCTCTGAATGGTTTCATTATTTCGACAAGACGACAATCATTAGGAAGTACTTCAGGGTCTTTGATGACATTTAAGGAAGTTATTTGTGGGAATCACCAAGTCTTGGGTTAGTGTTATGAAGCTTTTGCCATTAGGTTTCAAAAATCTTACACTGAGTCATTTGTACGACATTTATTATTATTATTATTATTATTATTATTATTATTATTATTATTATTATTAAATACATCATGCACAATTAAACGCCATCAACGCATGCGGCAAGTCACATGGTTTCGGGCCTTTAGTTCCTCCATTAACCTCTATTTTATTACAAACTCACGCGTTGGAAAAACACATTTTCGCAAGTCACCAGCCCGTGTAAACGCTCTGCTATTTGATGTAAGAGTTTGCTTTTACGTAAACGGCTTTGGACTCACCGCACAACAACTGGGCGACGCTGTTGTGGTCTCATCGGAGCACGCCGTGAACCTATTATCTGCGGCGACCATCCCCTCCCTCCCACAGAACCACGCGTTAAATATCCTGTGTCGCATGAAAAAAAGAACCTACGAGCAAATTACAATTCCATTCATGAAAAGACTACTCCATTCATGAAATTTACTACAAAGGTTTTATCAATGCATCTGTAGTATGCCCCAATCAGTATAGTTCATCTAAAAGTACCACCTTTTCTCTCTAGTTTTTCTTACCACTTGTTTGCGTCATTCATCTGTTGTGAAAACTGGCCAGTCATTAGCTGTGATACATGAGTCATACGTCGCGATGAGCTCTGAAAGAGCGAACTTCATTCATGAAATTAGTATTTGCTGCATTCTAAAACTCTTTTTAGATATAATTTTAGTAATGGGAGTCTTATTAAATACCATTCGCACATTGACAATTCCAATATTAAAATGTCAATTTGTGCTTGACTCCTTGGCTACAGCGAAAAAGTTCCAGTTTCAACAAAAATAAAATATTTAGAACATTCATTGAACCTTTCACAGTTTCGTTTTACTTCGCGGTCAAGGATAAAATAGCGGCTGGGTTTCAGGGGCGGAGCCAGCCGATCATTTTGGGGGATAACAGATTTTTTTAAATAATAAACGTATTGGTTTTATTGTATATTAGTTTTGTAGTAATGTATGTATTTTACTATACAATACTATTTTTAAATAATTACGTAATTCTAACATAAATATTTAAATCAATTTTGCCAAGTAAGGGAAGGTACGAAACAAATCTAGGAATTTTGGGAGGGGTTACGGCCCCCATAGCCTCACCCTTCCCGGATCCTCCATGGATGGGTCTTGTGAGTACAAACAGACGGACGGACGTTCAATACGTTTTGAAAAAAATGTTCAACATGTTTTCGCAATAACGATCCCCAAAATCATGTATTTCCGTAAAAATCTCGAGATAGAGTTTTGCAGCATTCCATTACTTCCACTGTACTATGAAAACGAAAAAGTAAAAGTCATGGCATATGCTAAAACTCCGCGGCGGTACTAGCTTTTAAATCATTTCCTTTGATGTCACCTCAAATATTACGAGCCAGAGACGCCCAGTGACGTAATGTTTGGGCCCTAGTGGCTGATGTTGGTGGACGTTGAAATACCATTTTCTGCACAGTTGTCCTGACCTCACAAGTGGCGGTTTAATTATTCCATGTAACACAATATACACAGTGATCGAATTCGACCAATAACAAAAATGTTTACCCACATCGCAACGTGGCTGTATCTATGCGTTTAGTGTCCCATCCACACGAAATATCTTCAACGCGTTGTGGATTATCACATTTGCACAATTGATTAATTTCAGTCTCTGCGCAAATACGAAATGAGAATGGGATGTTAATTTTTAAAAATGTGCTTTTGCGCAAAATGCATCGGAAATTATGCGTTAGGCATCTCGATGATGATTCATGTTAATCGTGTAGGCCGCAGAACGAACCGCCCCGCATGGCCGAGCTACTTGTGCGTGTGCCGACTCAGCGCCTCTGACGGAACGGTCAAGGGAGGGGGGTGGAACTTCAAAGTAGTGACGGATGGGGGAATGCTTTGCAGGGGAGATACCTGGAAGGAAAACCCCGCAATGTCACTGCAGTGCCTCTGACCGGAAGGTCCCAGGGTTCGAGACCCAACTGTGTCAGGATTTTTAATACTAGCTAGGCAGGTATGTCGAATTTTGTCGCTGCCTGGAGGAGAATTGTAGCGGCCGGCTGCTCTGATCGGTAGTTTTCCATGTTTTTTCCGATCAACACCAGTCGAATGCCGGAGCAGTACCCTAACAAACGGGCCAAGGACCGCGCGCAATCTTTCCTTCCTCAACCTTGGCCTATTCTCAGCCCTTAATTACACTTCAACTAACATGCACTACTTCACCATACATGCCGGGAGACCAGTCGTTAGCTTCCAGTCGGATGTCACTCTCCAGAAGGGAACATCTCCGCCATATCCCGCGATAAAAGCATGCCCTACACTTACGGGACCAGTGACCTTGGCAATTCAATCAATCAGAAGCCGCCAAGTAGGTCGGCGCCTGATCTCACGACGGGGGCGGAAAGCCGCCATTTTTCGGAACATAATACGCACTCCACTTACGGAACGAACGTGGTCAGTATACTTCGATTTATTCAAAGCTGCCCCTGGCGCGAATCAGCTGTTACGGTGTCATCCAATCGTAAGCTTACACGTCACTACAGTTACGTCACTATTGTGAACTTCAACCTGCCGATTGGGTGATTCATGTAAAATGCAGTTATGTTTAAAGTAGCGAGAACTCTCGCACGCTATACCTCACCCTCTTCCTGATTTTTCCATTTCCATATTAAGCCTGTAATACATATTTTTCCTCGAGGCCCTCTTATCCTCCGTCACTCGTTCTATACGTCACCTTGTAATTGATAATATCAAAGAATTAGTAATTTCACATAATAATTAGAATATGAGAATATCAAGGAATGAGTAATTTCACATACAGTTGCAGATTCTTCAGGTGGGATAGAACCGAGAGGCGTCGAACCAGCAAAAATGTAATGTAGAATGGTCAAGAAGATGTCATCCTGTAGATTACGGCGCGAGGAACGTTTCTTTGAGGCGTTTGTGCTCAAAGTCCAAGTGCAGTTGTCGGAAGGCGTCCTCCCCCGCTTAGCGCCTGCCGTCGCGTCTTGAGGCGAAGTGCCGCTGAGCGGCGGCGCCGGGTTGCGCTCCGCTGCCGCTGCGTGACTTCGTGGAGGGACGGCGGGCGATCGCTTTCTTTGGCGGCAGCCGCGCTTTCGCTTCCGCGGGCGACGGGGCGACGGGCGACGCAAGAAGTGCGCTTGCGCCACAGGGGCGCCCTCCGCGGACGCGCGTTCGCTTCCGGTCGCCGTCAAGTAGCTATTACAGTCATTAGGACGATGGAGAGCAAGTAATTGGCGGTCGACTTTCGGAAAGAGGCGCTTACAATTCGACGAGGCCCTCATTTGCGAGATCGGGCGTTTAATACTTTTCGTAATAAGGGATGTGGTTCTCACGATTGGTCAGAATGAACAATGAAACCATTCGTTTGCCGTTTCGCAATTTTTTAATTCCTTCATCTGGGCTAGAATACAAACAACACACCTTACTAATGTGTTCTAAAGGCTGGAGGAAGGTGTGTACATTTTATATTATTTTGGTTTTTGTTTCATTAGCATATCAGAATTTTGTGGTTTATTAATTTGAGTTCGATGCCTCCAGTCTTGTTTTTATTATTTGTACGCCAGTCCCGATGAAGGAATTAAACAATTCCGAAATGCTGGCAAACTAATTGTTTCATTGTTCGTTCTGACTAATCCCGTGAACCGCATCCTTTATTTCATCATTGGTCGCGAATTCTACAATGGTTACTTTTTTAACATCCTCTTCTTACAAGAAAAATAATATAAATAAGAAATACCTTTTCTGGCGGAAGTAGTTTTCGTATGCTCTCTTTAGTTACAACTCATTTGTTTTGATTGTCCTTAACGGACGGGGGACTCTTAACATCCTCATCGCGCGCTGCCTGTTAAGGACTTTTGGTCCTGTTCGACTCCGTTACGTCGATGTATTAAGAGAACAGATTTAAAAGCTACCAATGTCGTGGGGAGGCAATCGAGCCCAAATAAGGGACAACTGCTGTTGAAATCATTCCAGACTTCAATAACTATGCTAAAAATATGCATAGCCCCGCAATATTGATCTCGTTATAAAGAAAAAAGACGAAGTTTGCACCCGGATGTAACTTAAAGTAGATTTTCTCGAAGACATTTATTTTTTTTTTGAAAAAACTGTTTGTATTCTGTTGCATAACAGAATACAAAAACTCACTTCGAAAATAATTAGAAAAATTAAAGTGAAATAAATTGAATAAATAAACGTCAGAGATTCATTAAAACCAAATGCTATGGTTGCTATTTAGAAATAATTCTTTTTTCAGGAACTGATGAGATTTAGAACTCTTTAAATAGGCTATGATAGAGAAAGTTAATCAAAAGAACTAATCAGAAGGTTAGTAACTCCCCTTACATCCCGGGAATGATAATTATAAGAGAATTTAAACTATTGGTCAATAAAATCATACATCAGTTGTTAATGGATAATACATTGTTAATGAATTTGTTTCGACTGTTGATTTTTTCTATTTTATTGATTTTTTCTATTTTTTTATTGATTATATCATTAATTTATTATCCATTATATTTATTATTCATAACTAATATTTTCACTGATGGAAACAACGACTTCATAGTTCCGTGCGGTTAAGTTAAATGTGACAAAGTAAAATGTGTTGTGTGATATTTCACACAGGATTGAATAACGAGTACAGCAAAAAATACTGATTCAATAAAATTAACATTTCCGCAAGTCATCTGTTACGTGTAAAGTAACCTAAATTAAAGAAAAGGTTCTCCAAATTGTGTCAGTGAATTTAAGCTGAGTTTTTATTGGTGAAAGTGGCTGCAACTTATGGAATGCCTCTCGCTTTCAATACAGTAGCAAGAACTCTCATGACCTCCATCCCTGAAGAAGAGAACCACTTCACCTGTAATGTGCTCCAATTCCAAAACTTCGAGTCCTAACGAAGCTCCTGAATGGATGACAGTGTTCCCGTCCCCTTCCAGCTCCCGACCCTGGAGGTGCAGCTATGTTTAAATCGGAGTACAGATGTGACTGGCGCTGTGCCTGTGGCTGAAGGTGTAAGGCGTGGGCTGTGGTGTTGCAGGCTGTGTTGGTGCTGGCGCTGGTGATGGCAGCGCTGCTGGTGATGGCGGCGGCCGCGCCGGGAGGCGACGGCGGACAGTAAGTGGCTCTCCCCTCCCCCTCCTCAAATTCTGTGATCAAAGTTCTCAAGTCAATTTTTGGCGAAATCAGGTTAAGTACTTAAGCTACAAGTTAAGTATCTATTTTTTATTTTATAAAAACGACCGAATTCAAATGTTGCCTCCTTAACGAGAAAAAAACGTTGAGAAATAGTTTAGGGAAAAGCGTTGGCTCAATATTCTATCCCTTGTTTTCTCCAAACTAAGATTTTTGACTTAAAAACGGTTACCTTGTGACCACAGAATAATCTTCACGGAGCACACGTCACTCATTGCTGGACGCGAGTTCCACCCTCGGCCAAAGCCAAGAAAGTGCGCTCGCGGAAGTATTTCTAGGGTTCTCTAGATTCCCCTACCTCTCATTCTACCATTCCGTCATCATTCACCTCGTCATTTTCGCAATCATTACTCATTAGATCATCACACACGGTCTTTAATGGCAAGGCTCCCTAAACACCTACAAGTAAATAAAAGTCGGTGTTAGGAAAAAATTGTGGCGATGTTTGGCGTAACTTCTCAAGCTCGATGTTGCGTAATACATTTGTATTTTTCCCCTAATAAATGTATATTGCCTATTTAGATAAACGCCACAGCTTTTATGTTCTTAAGATTCGTTTGTTGTTCACAAAATCGTTAGATCAACTTTCACACGTTTTCCACCACAACAAATGAGGTAAATTAATTTTTAAATACATGCCTGTAAAGTAATATGCAAAACGTAAAAAAATTGTATTCAGTATCCAGTTTTAATGTTCCGCCTTCGATTTCCTACCACGTATTATTAATGTTTTCTCCACCGGTACATTCATGGCCGTAGTACTTGTAATATTGATATTTTCGATCTATTCGTTATTGCATTTAGAATGAAAAAAAAATACGTATACTGAGTTCAGACCGATTAAACAATATTAACCTGTGCCTCCGAGAACTTGAAATTCAAAAGTTACTTTTTAAATGATTTTGCTAAGAAACCAAAACTGTTTAGGCATGTATTTAAGTGTATTAAAAAAGTGCACCTTTAACTACTATTGATCAAATTTACACGAATAAACAATATTTGTATTAAAAGTAATAAGTTATATTCGACTGATACTCAAAAGGGGTTCGATTCTGTCGGAATACATGCGAATTTTTCGCAATGTAATGAGAACAGGACGAGACTGAGAAAGTATTCGGTGAAAATTCCATTCCTCCTATAAAAACATCTGTTACATTCGAAGCAGCCGCCGATCAAACGTTTAAGAAATCTTAATTTAGGCTACCAGAGCGAGAGTTCGCTCTTCAGGTTGATAAATACTACAAATATCGTGGGATATCGCTAATTTGCTCAGGTAGTTAACTCTGTGGAAAGGTGTTCCGTTAAAATCGTTCTAGCTGTTGCTCCTGTCCATCAGAGCACGTTTCTTCAAACTCTCTCGCCTGCCGGTAGTAACATTCAAGAACTAATTACTTCTAATCACCTACATTACCATGGAAGAAATTTTCAAGCTGGCGTGTCACTGTATACTTAGATTTTTTGCAGTGAATGACTATGGAAAATAATGAGGATCCAATTATTATTATTAATATAATTGATACATACAAAGCATTTACATCCATCATTTTATGAAAAGCATAAAGGATAATTTACATAAAAATAATTTTAAAAAATAATTTTATTTTATACCACTAGCTTAAAGTTGATTTTTTCTCCTTCTATAACAAATTAATATAAAGAATTCCTAGGGCACTTTGACAATTTTTAGAATTTCATCATTTATCAATATTATCATAGAAATATTTTATTTCTAAAATGGGTGGGTTTTGAGTGTATTTTTATCAGTTGAAATCAATGAAACAGTATTGCAAATATACATACATTTTTAATTTAAACAAGACACTTTAACATGGTGACTTTTGCAATATCAGTAATAACTGGCAATTTTTTTTAAATTTTGGTTAATAGGGAACTATAGAGGGAAAGTCCAGGTAAAAGATATTCTAGAATCACATAACCCGTAAATTTCAATCTTTTTATACCTCGAATTATTGATTTCTTCATGAATAAAATAATAATAAAAACGCCGCTAAACATTTATTTTCTTGTTCGTGTTGAATATTTGCTATATGATATTTCCTGAAACTTGGGAACAGATCCTTGCATTCAAACGTTAGCTGGGAAACCTTTTCTGACTGCGTACTATTTCTGAGAAAATGGGGTTTGAAGGGAACAAGGCCGATGGGAATGCAACGAGTGTCACCGCTGCACGAGTGTAGGGCCAATCACAATGAGACTTGAGGGCAAACACCGTAATATGCTCTAATCTCGTAGAGAGGTGGTTGAAGGCTCATTTAAAAACTTAAGCAGTGATTTCATTTTTTACAGAATGTCCCACTTGTCGACTTTTTAAATAATCTAATTATTCTCACTCTTAAACATTTTTACGCTTTGTTGAACAATTAAAACCTCCCTTCAGTTGTACATAAGGAGTGTGTCCTAAACCTGTCGCTAAGCGCCTTCGGTGTCGTGTGTTCGCAGCAAGAAGGTGATCATCCACGTGCCGTACCACGTGAAGAAGATCCACCACACGCACACGGTGTACAAGATCATCAAGGACAAGGGCCACGGCGGCCACGACACCTTCGAGAGCTGGGGCGGCGACACCAGCCACGGCTGGCACTGAGCGCCCCGCCCCCCGCCGCCCCTCCAACCCGTCCGCCCCTCCGCCCCCGCCGCGCGACAGAGCCCCGCGCAGACGAGACAGCGGCGCAGCGCTCGCAGGCGCCTCCCCCCCCACGCCCACTCACTCGCGACAGTTGACGGGCGCAGTGGAACAGCGGGCTGCCCCACACAGGCATGTACAGAGGTTTTTCTAACTTTGCCTCTCAAGGCTCGTCCTCACCATGGAATATGGCACGATATTTCGCGACGTTCTCAGACGTGCCGCCAGATATCGCATGATCGCGACAGTATCGAGCAGTGCTTGCGATCATGTGGCTTCTAGCGGCATGACGGAGAAATACGCGAAATTTCGTGTGATATTCCATTGTGGTCATAGGGCTTGAGGGGCAGAGTTAGAAAAATCGCACTACTGTTTTGAGATAATGAGGGGTTTACCTCAACTTCCCTCATATAACTCAATACATTTTTTAACTTTTCACCACAGTACACTTGCATAGAACTCCATACTGGATTTAAATAACATATAACACTAAAATAATAACAATTGAAGTTTTGTATAATGCCAATAACTCAATTTCACAAAAAATGTGGGATAGTCCTTTGTTCTACTGAGCCCTTCAATTGTCATCGGTGAGCCATTTTCTCGCTGTCATCGGAAGCATCAGGTTTAACTTGCTCGTTTCACAAATTCATTTTTCTTTCATTACCACATGGATATGGCTAACATTAAGTGTTAATCTCCGAATCACATACAAGTCATCCTGATGCTTGCTTCATTCTCACTCTATAGAATGTCAGTTGATCTCTAATCAAAAGCCTCGTTGCTTGGCGATCATAGAACAATTGACAACGCGACTACATCATGCTACCTTTACGTCATCCTCTTGCAGTGCGATGTGCCAAAATGAGTCGACGTATCCCGAGGTCCCAAACCAGCACTTGGGGTCTCCGAGCGAGAAGTCAAAAACTTTTTTTCTATTCGAGATTTTTTTCTAAAGAGATAAAAATAAATTTCGCCGGCGATGCTTATATTTTCAATTGACATTGAATGGAATGGATTTGAAAAATTAAATTTCGCTAACGATATTTATATTTTCAAACGAAGCTAAAACTAAACCTATTCCGGTATAATTTCCGATCTTCATCGTCCTGTATCCCTTCCCTGCTAATCTTTATCCCATTGTTTATGGTTGTACCTTGTGAAATTTTTTTGACGTTCTTCTGCTGGTCCATTTAATTTTGCTACTGAAATAACGTTTATTTACTTCCTGCATCATTTGGATAGTTGCATGTACCGTATTCATATCTAGTTCCTCTTGACGTATTGAATTTTTGGCACATTGCATCTTTTCACTTTCAATATCGAATATTGCTGTTCAGCGTCTGAAAACGATTTCCATCAACAATGCAACCAGCCATCAGCTCCCCACACAGTTCGAAGCCGATTTCATATAACTCTCGGACATTGCACGGACGTTGCAGTACTCTATCGATTATATCATTACCGGTGTCGATGCCGCAGATTATCACTCGCAGTATCGGCACCACAATTACAGAAACAACTAGATTATTGCATAAAGCTGTTGCTTTCCAAATAATGCATCATTGGATGTTTGAAGTATCGTAATATCGCCTGTTCGCTTTGTTGCTGGTGTCGACACCAGCCCTCCCCGCGCACTCCGCCTGCGGCGACTGGCGCGGCTGTCTCGTGTCGATCGCCCTTCCGTCAGCGCCTTCCACGCCCCTCCACGCTGACTCCACGGCGAGGGCTCTGCTCGCAACCCCCCTCCACACACTCATCCACCATCCACTGTCTGTCACCAAACACTCTGCTTCGTACTCTTCTCTCCTGGAGTGCGCACAAGCGAAAAATAGTAGCTAACGAAATGTGCGCTCCTGCTGAACGACTGCTCTCGGACGAAGAAAAAATGAGGAAACAGTAAACATCTGAAGAAAATCACCAACAAAATGGTGAAAAAGAACAATTTAGATTCACCATCTTGATACTATATTTTAGATTTATACATTAATTCATCTTGCAAATGCAACAAATACATTAAAAATCTTCCGCCCACTCGTTCGTACTTGCAAAGAAGACGAGTTTGTTGAATCCGCAGGTGCCGCTGCGGTGTCCCGCAGCCCAATCAAAGCCGCAGCCTTCTGTCGTCCGAGAGCGCGCTCCTTCACCGCATTTCACTTTCCTCTGCGCGTTACGTCGCCTGTTTTTGTACGTTGTCATGGAGCCGTTCCCGTTGCTTCTTTAATGCATAAAGGGCCGTGACAATTTGTGACTGAGCGATTGTTTTGAGTGTGGTTATGTTTTTTGTTATGCTCTCTTTGTTCTCAGCAAAAAATAAAGAGATTGTTCTTTTTTAAAAAAGCCTTTTTATTCGCAACCAAGAAAGCCTTTCCATTCAACTAATGAATGGAATTTTCCATTCTTTTGTAGGTACCAATCTCCTCTTGCCCAAACCCCTCTGAAATTCAATACATTATGAAACTAAAATAGATTTATTTGGTATTCTTTACAGAATTATATCATTCTCAACCATACCATTGAAAGCAGTGCTTTCAAACAGTACGATTTCCTCTTTTTCTTCACGTAACTAAAATTAAATCAATCTACATAGCAATTAAACCTTGAAATATAAAACTATTTAGATGTTGTACGTGAGCAAAATATGTAAAGCAAGTACGTTCCTACTATTCTACTGCTCTCGTTCCTTGCTGTCCTTCCGCCCCTCCCGTTCCGCCAGCTCTGCCCGCTCCGCCCGGTCCTGCTTGGTCTCGTCCCGCGTCACACAGCAACAATGACGCCCAGATGGATTGAAGATGGCACGTAACTGAACATTAAAACATATTTTGTGGCAACACTTTTGAAACGCAACCACGGTATTTTTCAATCTTCCCCTCAATCCTGCCAATTTTTTGAGCAATCACTCCCAAAGGCTCTAAAGATTTTGTGGCACAGACAAATACATGCACTCTGTTGCATGTAACAGGAGGAGCACGAAGCAGAGCAATGCAGTGGGGGGGGGAGGAGACCAAGAAAAAATCATAGCTTCGAAACCGTTGGGGGATATTTCAGTAAACCACCAAACTATGTTGGTCCCATTGGTCGGCTAGAGTGTATTTAAATTTCAAGTTTATAGATTAAGTAGTTTTTTAGTTAAATCGGTTCGTAATAAGGACAGACAGACAACAATTGCTTTGACACCACATTCCTTTTAGTAATCGAGTAAGTAAGCTGAAGAAGTATTTGAAAGCTGAAAATTCGAAAATGACAAACACTTCACATTTATTTATCTTTTCTGATTACACAATCTACGTAGTATAGTTTGTAGTAATTTGTCTTCTAATCAGTAATCAACTCAATAACGTGTATTGGTGCTATACTTGCAAGGTATATCGTTCAAGATAATATCTTTAACATACAATAGTTTATGTGGAAACAATTTTAGAATATACTAAAGCAAACGCAATTGGAAAGGGGGGATACCGGGATACATTGCAAAGAATTGAAGGACAAGGATTTTGACTACCACTTCCACCCCAATGGTGTTCTCTGGATCCAAAATTATATTGATAAGCGGCTAGTTAACCCATTTGAACTCATATTGTCAGGCACTAGTACCTAAGACGAAGCAGTTTCATATGCTTGAAAAGTGATTAAACATTTCGGTCCTTACATAAATGTGATCCCCCCGTATCTTATTATTTTAGGGAGTATGATTCTTGACCATCTATTCAGCAATTAGAGTACATTTTCTTCTTCCAGAATCACTTTCATTCTTCTCGTCTTATGCCGGAGAGGAATTGAATGAAGCGCTATCAGAAGCACGCTGAAGGCCCTCTGGTAGCTAAACTCTCTACTACTCTGTGACACTCAACAGCACTCGCTACGCGCGGCCCGGCAAGAGCTCTGCCGGATCTGTCTGCATTGGAACAGCGGAGGCAGATGGCGCTGCTTACACGGAATCACCGGAAGCAATAGACAACTGTATTTATTTGCCTTTTCTGACGTTCTTCACACACTTTTGCGAGAAGAAGCATTTTAATTGAAACCAGACATGTGATGCAAGCGTTTCCTGTTGATTTTTTTTTCATTTTACTTCCTCGCTAGAGAGAAAGTTATGTAATGGTGCGCGAAAAACTGCGAATTTTCGACAGAAAAACTTTATTACAGAACCCTGGTAATGAAAAAGTCGATAACTCCTGTTCCTGGATTTAGAAAAAAAATCCTCTAACACGTGGTGTCTATGTCCATGTTCTCTTACACGTGGTGTCCAGAATCCGTGTTTTGTGGGTCTCTGATACCGATATTTCGATAGATGGCAATAAGTCTGCATAATGTCAATACGGCAATAATGTCCGTCTGTGAACACCGCTAGCGACTAAACTGTTCAGACGATTTTCTCCAAAATTGATATGCCCCAGTCGATGTCTGATCGCGGCCCCTTGAATTTGAAACCGATATTTAATTTTTTTTTTTCGTTGGGCGGGGACTTTTCATGAAGCCCCTGGGACATGTACAAAATTTTCAAAGAAATGGTTCCAACGTTCTAGATTAAATTTTTTGTTGGATAGTGAGAAGGGCATTTAAAAGAACGCTGCGGGCCTCAAGTTCTTTAAAATCCCGATTTTTCAAAAATTAAAAAAAGTTCAAAATTTTTTCGGAATCTTCCTGCAACTAAAATATTAAAGACAGATATTTTTCCTGAATGAAATCTGTTTCTTAAAGATAAATTTAGAAATAAGATCATTCACAATTTTTCGAAATTTCGAGTACTTTTCGCCTACGCGAGCGAGAAAGTACGTGCTGTTTTAGCACCACTAGTTTCTTTGTGTTGATATATAATAATTTCGCTTAATTACTATATTGAAGACTTGCTATCTTTATCTATAGCTTAAATCTATTGAATCATTGGGTCCTCTAGTCAAGTTCCTTTTCGTCGACATTTTTTGAAGGATGTTGGAAATGATGACAATTTTTGATTCTGGTATATACCACAAACAAGAAGTTGAGGGGGTTTTGTCGAGTTTGAAAGTTGTAAGGGAAGGGACTGGGGTGAATTGAAGAAAACAAATTGTGACAAAAAAATTCAATAAGATATCCCGTGGGTTTTAAGTTGTAAGTTAAATTCTTTGTAAAGTTCATAGTTGGTGACAAAGAATAGAGAATTGACACCACTCTAGGGGTGGCACCAATTACATTATTTTATAGTAGTAATTATATAATTTAAATCATTTACTTAAACATTTTATATATTCATAGTTAGTTTTCTTAGTTTTAGTAGTTTGAAAATTTTATTGTTGGAATTGTATAATTTTTATGTTTTAGTTAAAAATTATTTATATTAATTTAATAAGTATACATTTAAATAATAAGCATTGATCATGATTTAATTGCAATTATATTGTAAATATTCTTAATTACAAAGACTTTTTTAATATATTATAAATAATTATCATGTGCAAATATGTTCGTATTTTTAATGAAATAATGTATAATCAATGCATCAACAGATATTTTTATACTTAATTTATGGGGGGGGGGGGGTGATACCATTAGCTTCGCCCCAGGTGACGCCAACTGAAGCTACGCCACTGCGTACAGCAGGAGCTGTCTTGGAATGGTTTTAAAGATTGTAATTGTGGAGTTGCAATTTCTGTGTATTACAGGTTTTAACTAATTTCATATTGACATGTATTACCTATTGTCTACACGCTGTTTCCAATTCATTTTGGTGTCTTACAATTTATTTAATCTCGATATTTTTAGCTAAATAATTGCTTAACTCTTTCCAGCCTATTTACGAGTATAGGTACACAAGAGTATAAGTATAAGTTTCCACGAGTAATCGTGGAAAAGGATACCAGATAATCGATATCGAAGCAAACACTAATACAGATGAACAGAAAATTTGAAGTGAAATTAGCGATATAAAATCATGACACGTTATTTTAAGGAAACCAAGTTGTTGAGTAGATTTATTGATCGTATGTATTCTCGACATTCATCGAAGCTCTTTTTCGCATGAAAAATGACACCCAGTTCTTTAATTCTCTTTAATTCAAGAGTTGATCCACTCATTTATGATAATTACGTTTGTGGATGTTGTACCTCGAAAATGATGTCACTCTACACTACTAGAATTAAAAGGAATATCGTTCATCTCACTCCCTTGATTATTTTAAGCAATCTTGTAGCTCAATAACATCATGATCAGACACTATAGAATTACACACGTTCAGATATCTGCAAAGAGAAGGTTTTCAACAGTTCCCGATATGTCGTCGTCGCCGTGAAGTGGATAAAGATACAATGCAGTAATGGGCCTAGATGAGACCCCTGTGGTAACCCCCATAATACTTTCATCTCCTCAGAGTCGAAGCTATTGTATTATTTATATTATATTATATTATATTATATTATATTATGTTATATATTATTTATATTATATTATATTATTTATATATTATACTGTATTATTTGTATTGTACACTACTCTTTAAGTAACTCAAAATTTTGTAGCAAACAACCAAACACATCAAAAGATTTCAATTTAGAAATTAATATATAGTGATTAATAGAATCAAATTGGATAAATTGAATGAAGCATTATATCCATTTCTTCTGGCACAATAAGGATACATGATTTGGTTACTAACTTAAAATACACCATTTAGTTGGACAATATTTGAATAAAGTACCAGAATTCTCTCAATTAAGGCCTTAAAATGTGTTGGTCATGATATCAATTTTATGGAAGTATGACTGGAGTGTGTCTATCCATCTGCTCCCTTAGAACAGCGGCCAATGAATAAAAAAATATCCGATTTTCGATTGATAATGTTATATCATAATGCATGTGTGTCTTCTTTTTAATTACTGTAGCTAAGTTGCTTGTAAACTGTGAGGAGACTGCGCGCGCTATCTAGCGGCGAACTTCTCCACCGCTTTGCGTTGCGCGCTCTCAAGCGGCGCTGGAACGAACGATCGCGTTCACATGCTTCCCGGGAAGAGGTACTTCATTGCTCTTATCACATCTTCATATGTTCACACCTTCCTATCATATCTTCCATATCATGTTCATATCTGTACTTCATATCTTTCGAATATGAAAGTTTATGCTAGCTTGCGTCAAATAAGAGACCAAATGGCAATAGAAGATGTATGAATATAATCAATTAAAGGATTACGATAATCACGTGGGAACGTCGAGTTGCTTCCAATAGGACTGATTAGAATCAACAAGTATTTTGTTGTACGTGTGTACTTCTATCCGCGCACGTTTTCTTGAGCCCTCATTTCGCTAGTTAGGAGAGGAGAGAGAAATTTGAATATTTTGACAACAGGAATATTATATCAAATTTGTAGCTTGTTTTCGAAACAAAATAGTTTCTAATACAAGGAAGCCAACATTTCTGGTTATTAGATTTTTGTCTACAATGCTCGTTGCTATCATTTATTCTTAATTCAATTAATATTGGTAAAGTTGTGGGGGGTAGGTATTCCGGGGCTCAAGAAAACGTGCGCATGTAACATTTTTTACACCCGTTAGATACACGAATTAGTAAACATAATGCAGTTGACGTGCTTCGATGTTGACTGATGCAACATCCCCTGCTGTCGAGGTGGCATTTTACAACTTTGCAACCTCTTCAATTCACGTCTTCACTAAATCCCTAAATTTTACTGCGCTTTCGTTAGGATTTGTCTTTCAACACTGCCCAACACAACACTTGTTAGGTGGCTCGAACTAGCTGCCTTTCGATGTAGTGCTCTGAGTTTACGAAAAGTGGGCGATTTATTTACTACTGGTGTTAACTGGGCCATTGGACCTTTAAATAACAATGTCTTTGACATAGCT
This sequence comes from Acheta domesticus, assembly GCA_031308135.1. Classification (NCBI taxonomy): domain Eukaryota; kingdom Metazoa; phylum Arthropoda; class Insecta; order Orthoptera; family Gryllidae; genus Acheta; species Acheta domesticus. Next base: position 36,806,997 of record JAHLJT010002630.1, read on the forward strand.
TTGTTAGAAGAGGAAAACAGAAGATGAGGGCAGTCTTTAATGACTAAAGATCATTAAAAGTTTTTTTTAAACATAGAGATAAGCCTACGTATTTAATTTGTAGACAAATTATATACTTTTTAAAGAGTACAAGATGAAGGGGCAAAATAAAACGTAAATTAAAAAGTCAGTTTGTACATCCCTCAACTTTTGCGGGTTTAAACAAATATCATAGAAAATACAACACAGTCTTCTATGCTACTCGTTTAACTATGCGCTCCGCGACAACGAAGAGATGGCCGACCCCTTATCTAGCGCATAACCCATCTCGAATGACACAAAAATGAGCGATGCGAACAAGAAAACCCTCAACAACGCTGAGGCGGTCATTCTGGAGCCAACCCGTGGCAGGCATTTGAGTTCTTTGTTCGTAAGTGGGCGAATGCGTTTCGTTAGAATGGCGACTATTGGCTATAAATAAGAGTGCGTGGTAATTAACTTTTTGGGCGGCGGGGCGGCCTTTGTCCGCTGGGAGCGGCGGCTTTTTCGTGCCGCGCGGAGTCGGATGTCGCCGCTGCGCTTTTGTCCTCGGCGGCCGGGCTCCGCGCAGCCGCATTCCGCCCTCTGCCGGCCTCTTCTTGCGGCCGCGCGCGCGCCAGCGCCCCTCGCGGCCACCGCGCGAACCCACGAGCGCGATCGCTTCGAAACCGCAATTGGGTACCTCCGACACGCAGCAATTTACTAAATCATCTACGACTATCAATTGGGTATTAATAATAATGCAGGGAAAATATTATTTTTTTAGGGACATCAGATCCGTTACCGACCTACATGTCCGTTTGCGGGAATTTGACTTATTCACGAATGTTTCTTCGGGTGTCACTTGTTCACAGTAGTTCCAGACCAGCCGCAACAAGCCCTAAACTCCCAACAAGTGAGATAGTGTAGTGCATGTACGTGTAAGAGTGTGTGCGTAAGGGGTCAGGATGGGACACGGAAGAGGTAGGAAAGATGTCGCGCTGTCCATGGCCCGTTTGTTAGGGTTCTGCTCCGGCATTCGCCTGGTGTTGATCGAAGAAACTACGGAAAACTACCGATCAGAGCAGCCGGCCGCTCGAATTCTCCTCCAGACAGCTACTGAATTCGACCTAGCTTCGCAGCTTGTGTCGAAAATCCGTCAGTGTCTGGATTCGAACCCTAGCATCGGTCCTAGTTGTGGGCCGGAGCTAACTGGGTCGGAAATTTTCAACAAAGACTTTGTGTGGCTTGCAAGGGAAAGCATCACTAGTGGATCCAGGGGGAGGGGCCACGGGCTACCCCCCAAAGGACCTACAGTTTTCGTTTGTTCCCTTCCTTTGGCAAAATGTATTTAAATATTGAGTTATATTAGAATTACGTGACTATTTAAAAACTAATGTTGTGTGGTATCATATATACACTACAAAAATAATACAGTGTATTAAATACACAATATAATAAAAAATATGTTTATTTAACAAAAATCTACGATGCTCCCTTCCGAAACGATCGGCCGGATCCGCCCCTGGAAAGCACGATACCTTGATTAACTTGATTAGCACGATTAACTTGAAGTAGTGCGGTAACAGCCGCCGTCGATGAGGCATCATAAAAGAACACGACGGTATGATAAAGGGGTTCTCAACATCTCCCACCATGATAGGGTAAAGCCACTAGTGTTCACTTCAAATATAGACGTGTGTAATCGCTGATTTCAATACTTTTACAAAAACATGTTCACTACATAGTTTTAAGCTTTTCAGCACCATTGCAGCTAAATTAGAGCTTGATTGAAGTACATTTGTTTTAATTTGTAAAAAATTTTTAAAAAATGGAAAATTCTCACTCCATGTTCACGTACACATAAGAGTGCGAATTTGGCAAAAGTCCCAAATGAACCCGGTTCCCCCATCAAATGAACGGCAATCCTCTTGACACCTCAAGTCGCACTTTGTGCACTGGATATATTTCTCTGTTCTCGGATCCTCGTACTGTTCTTTACGTTCTGAACAGTAAATAACCTCTTTTTCAGTTGGAACTTCAATTCATTTTGACTTTGTCGTGTATCTACGAATATACGAAGAATTTAGTTATAGAGAAATTCCATAGTTAGTTTAGTTATAGAGAGAGAGCCATCTATCTGTTAGGAAACGATGATCAATATCAGCTTTTGACCATTTGGGGGAAACTGGAATGACCTGGCAAAATTTGAGTTTTATAACTGTGTTCTGCCACTTAATGTAACACGCAATGATAACGTAGACATTGTGAAAAAACTGACTGTGATTGCATAGAATATGATGGAGATGTAGTAAGACTTTTATTGTTTTCTGTAATATTCTCTAAAACGGATCAAAAAACAAATAAGTTACATTAACTTCTGTATTGACGCTTGTTTTATAATATTTCCAAATATTTATTCAAAATGAGCTGTTTAAAAATTAGTTGGCACAAAATGGTATGCTTTTAGGTACCTAAGCGAAAGGGATAAATTCTGTTTTTTACGACTTTTACCAATAAATTAAAAAACAATCTAGGTGTGGTGCCTTATAGGAAGGATCCCATCTCGTTTCTCTACGAGGTGTTCCTTGGCAGGGAATCACGTGTTTACAGTCAAATATATTTTATACGTTAATTGTGGTAACATTGAACGTCCACAAAGTACAGTTGAAATAATACCACATTATTGAAGTAGTTTTACAAATGAATGTGCCGTAAATAAGAAGGGCCTCTTATTTCTGACACATGCAACGAACGATAGCAATAGCCATAATTCATTTATGCCTCCATCATAACCTACATAGACAGCCAAAGCTTCAAAATGACAATTTAGACACTTTTATTATATTAAAATGTCAACAAGAATGAATTATCGAATTCTGTAAAATTATCGAAATACTTAATAGATTTGTAAAACTGTTTACGCACATTTGAACGCCACGGACATCACAGAACTGTTAAAGCTGATTTAACCTTTTCATATATTGTAATGTAAAATTGTAGTTTTATAAAATATTTTAATGTAGTATATCACGGTGGGCTTGATAACCAATGCAGTTGCTGCAACCAAACATAAATATATTAAAAAATGTGCCATTAAGTACTATGTATATTTAATTACACTTTTTTTGATTCTGCTGCAAATTTGGCCCCGTTGGCCATGTGCGCACTGGCGCAGCCACTTGGCGGCGAGAGGGCGGCCGCGGGGCGGCGCGGCGCGGAAAAGGCCAAATAAGCCCCTTAAGCCTTAAGTATATTTTCATTAGCTCCTCGCGTTGAAGAAAACAGGAAGGCGCGGGACGGGGGTGGGGGTGGGGGGGCTGGCGTTGAAAGGCGCGGCCCCGGCGCTGAAAGCAGCTTAGAAACAAACCCTGCGCCGACAGCCCTTCGCCACAGACGCCGCCGCCGCCGCCGCAGGTAGACACCAGCGACGACACCACCGCACGGGGACAGCCCTTGGAAACGGCCGCTTCCAAGCGCAACGCCCTTCTGTTCTTTACGAGCAATAATAACAGGAATTACGCACTAACGTGCACTTTCATTTCAGTTTTATCAGTGTTTACGCTTTTGCATATTCTATGATGGATTTTGTCCTCTTCATACAGTTCACCAGATGGTATCTGTCGCACCCACTACACACGCATTTTTCACACGATTCGTGGAAACTCCTTGTTTCACGTATTTTGAGGTGAAACCCATGCACGTGTGTCACCACGTGTCTCAGTTCACATCCCGCCTCCGTCCAATTTTGGTTTATCATAGCGTCTGTTGTGTAGAATTCTGGCCAGATTTCTTCTTCTTCTTTCTCCTTCCGTTCTTTTATCACTGCTTCTGATGTTTTTGTACTGGGGAGTAGCATTTGGCCCCTTTACGAGCAATACGCCTGATTGCTTTCTACCAGTGTAGTGTCCAACCAGCTTCATGGTTTCTCGAAAAAAAAATCTTTTATACGTTAAAGTTTTAGTAGTGTATAATAGGGCCAAGAAAATATGACTGAAATGTTAAATATACCCGTGCTGTATTTATTAAGGTAATGACCCGAATATAGATGAAACAAAAATCCAAGTACGTTATTTCTACAGTAGGCCGTGAGTCGTTCACTAGGGCACCTTTCTTTCAGAGAAAATCTCAAAAATAAGATTTATATTTTCTCTAATACGAGTATGCGTACGAAATCTTTTGACACAACTCCATTGCTTCGATTGTTCTTCACGGACGGTGTGCTTTTAAGTCCTGAAATGGCCGTGCCGATAAAAATGACATTTCTTTCCCCTTATTACGTCGATATAACAGAACACTATTACGAAAATATTACGGATTTACGTATATAAGTGCATACACTCAAGGTGGCTCCACACATTCGGCATTTGCCGAGCAGCAAGCTACTGCTCGCCCAATCCCGGCCAGCTGATGTGTTCGGCGAATGGTCGCTCCCTTCGATGTGTCCAAAAGACCGACACGCGGAGGGTAGGGCGAGCGCCGAATGTTCGTCACTCGGCAAATAGCGAGCGACCCATCCACACTAGTCGGGATTCTATTCGGGATTCGGCGAGCGGTTGCTCGCTGTTCGCCGAATCGTGAATCTGTGGAGCCGCCTTCACATATATCTACGAGTATCAAATGGTCCCTCAGAATGAAATTCGTCTTCCGCGCCTTAAAGTTACAATGAATTGAGGGGTCCGAGTGCTGGGGCGAGTGCTGTGCCCGGCGCAGGTCGGAAGGAGAAGAGATGGTGGGGGGGGGGGGGGGCGCTCACGATAAGACGCTCACTTTCAAGGCAGCCGCCGCCGCCGCCGCCGCCGCCGCCGCCTCCACTGCCCGTCCCCCACTGCCACCGCGCCGCCGCTCTCCGCTCGGGCGGAGGTCCGACCCCGCGGCATCGCCCCCGCCCGAGCCCCGGATTCGCTCCCCGAGGGAGACTTCGCAGGTCCCCCTCGACACAGGCAACGCCCCAAACGACCTGGGCAAAAGTTATCTGGCACACAGAATTTACACATTGTGCCTCTCTACGATACAGTCTCTAAAGAGACGGGGGTCCTCAAGTTTGAGTCTCTACAGTGGTAGATTTTCGACACTCTCTATAAAGCCAGGTCGAACTTCTCTCATCGGTTGTTTCCGACATTTCTCCGATAAATACCAGGCGAATGCTGAGCAGAGTCCTAACAAACGGGTCACGGACCGCCCGCGATCTTTCCTTCTTCTTCCTTTTCCATCCTCACCCCTTACTTACACAACTTTACACTTACATGCACTACACTGCCACACACGCCGGGAGACCGGTCGGAAGCTTGGAGCATGCCCCTGCTGGAGCGATGTACCGCTCCCGGAAGATACCTGGAGAGGGAAATCCCCTACAAGCCGAAGTGAAGGTCGGCATCGGATCTCGCCACCCACGGAAGAATGCCGCCATCCCACAGAATAAACATTCACTGTACTCACAGGACAAAACCCTTTGCCCAGAAACATTAGTCCATGCAATACACACAAGTCGCCGATCGACGAAGTTGCGCACAAGTAAAATGCTGCTGGCGGGAACTCCGCGGCATCTGAGCTTCCATTTGGCGCTTGCGGCAGAAGGCAAAGGGGGCACCTCCTTTCCTACACTTCGGTTTTTCTTTCTTGGTGCACGGGAGGGGGGGCTGTCAATAAAATGGAATATCTCACGGTATTTCGCGTCGTTCTCGGTTGTGCCGCTAGGAGTCGCATGATCGCGACTGTATCGAGCCGTGCGGACGACTCCTGGAGGCACAACGGAGAACGACGAGAAATACTGTAAGATATTCCATTTTATTGACAGCCCCCCCCCGTGCACCAAGAAAGAAAAACCGAAGTATAGAAGATTATTCGAATCATCTCTCATTGGCTTAGAATTGCTGAAGATTGCCGTAAAGCCATAAAGCAGTCAAAAAACTGAAATCCAAACCAATCAAGGAGCGCTATTTCTGCAAAATATCCAGAATCGGAATCCTCACTTTGACGGTAGCGGTAGCGGTGTCGGTGGCGGCTCCAGATGGGGAACAGTAGAGTTAGCATTTAAGGGCGTCATGCATTTTTATAGGTATTCAGCAACAGGATGCTTATCACGAGAAGAAGGATAAAAAAAGAAGCGTTATGGAATACAAACATTAAGTGAAATTGAAAAGTAAAAACACTATGCATATCGGAAATAATACAATCGTTCTACTCAACTGACCTTGTGAATTGCAATATCGTAACACGGGTTACTGAAATGCAAGCATCGGCATAAAAAAGCCTAATACTATCAATGTTTTGCTGTCACTGCTGATACCTTATAAACAATTCACGTGCACGATTCTCTCTTTTTAGTATATGGTTTCTCGGATCAACACCGGCCGAATGCCAAAGCAGTACCCTAACAAATGGGTCACGGATCGCACGTGATCTTTCCTTCCTCTTTCTTGTCCTATCCTCACCTCTTACATAGGCTTACACCAAATGTTTAGTAATAAACATTTTATTGTATATTACTTTTGTAGTGTATGCAAGATACTATACAATATTATTGTATAAATAATTACATAATTCTAAGATAAATATTCAAATCAATTTTTCCAAATAGAAGAAAGTTACAAATGAAAACTCTCTAAGCCATTGGGGGGGGGGGGGAGGCTCCGCCACTCGTCCGAGGTAGGAGGCGCGCTGCCGTTCCGAAGAATTCCTTTCGGGGCGCCGCGAGGGGGCGGGGCCCGGCGTCTCCGCCTCCAGCGCCGTCACCGCGCCCTCCTCCTCCTCCTCCGCTCGCTCGCTCGCCTGCCTCGCCGCGCCGCGCCGCGCCGGGCGGGCGGGCGGCAAGAAGAGGCGGGCCCAAAACGACCACGACGCCGCCACCGCCGGTGGCGGGCGGGGGGCGGGGGCGCCGGGCCGCCACGAGCCGCTCCGCTCCGCTCCTCCGCGCGCCGCACAGTGGAGCGGCGGCGGATGCGATATCCATGCTTCTATTAAAAATCCATGTTTTGGACAACTTTGGCATGGTAAAACCATCCATGTTTTCAACATCCATGTTATGGCAGAACCATCGATGTTTTGAACATCCATGTTATTGTAGAACTATCGATGTTTTCAACATCCATGTTATGGTAGAACCATCGACGTTTTCAACATCAATGTTATGATAGAACCATTGATGTTTTTAACATCCATGTTATGGTAGAACCATCGATGTTTTGAACATCAATGTTTTTATAGAAAAATGGATGTTTTGAAGATCGATGTATTCAAGTCGATGATTTTTGAACATCGATGTATTGTGGTCGATGTTTTTATTTATTCAATTTTTCGTTCCTGGATGAAAAATTCCCCTAATCACATTTTTGTAAACGTTAAAACATGAAATAATAACTATTGGCTGCACTATTTATGTATTCGTACTACACGAACACGGTTTGCTCTGCCTTCATTCAGCAGACTTCGTCACCCGAGATGCTTCTGATTCCCTGATAACCTCTATCTTTCCTCTTATTTAGCATTTGCGTTTCATTTTGCGCAGATGCGTATTCAACTATTTTAAGTTAAATTTTAATTATAAATTAATATACTAGGTCTCTGTCAAAGTAATTTTTTTTGCGCACAAATTTAATTAAAGATTATTAAACCAGCTTTAGAACGTCGATGTTTGCCAGCATCGATGTTTTGTTGCCGATGTCACATCACTAATGCGGATGGCAAGAAACATGCATGCTTTTTAAAACCGATATTTTCGAGCAGAAACATCCATGTTTTACTTTGGATGTTTTCTTCGGTTCCATACATTTCTTCAGAAACATCAATGTTTGAAAAACAATCCCATTATGTAAATAAAATTTCCAGTGTCTATTTTATTTGTGGATTGCTCCCAATCATCAGCCATTGACAACTGTCACTGTCGTCGATCCCTAGGCGCCATGAAACTGTTTGCTACTCGCAACCTTTCTCCAGTGTTGCCGATTATTTTGTACGAGGCAATATCATTAAACTGCAATTTGAACCTAGACTACATGGAACATTGATTAGAAAATGAAGATGACAGTCAAATTTAAGGCAAAATATCCTTTAAACTAATATTAACTTGTTATATATCACATTAGAACCAGGACATTTTAGTTCGAAATGTTTCATTATATTTAAAACAACGATGTTTATGTCGATGTTTTCATTGACATCGAAAACCTTTTGGTGAAGTATTGAAGTATCGAAGTATTAATGTTTGACTAAAATTTGCCATCACCAGACAGGGGAGCCTCAACAAGCTGCGAGCGCCGGCAGTTGCCACCTTACAAATGGAAATTGTGCTCGTTGCATTGCAAAAACGCTCCTGCTCAAAACCACCAAAATGCCTTTCCAATACGGCTCAAGAGTAACAAATAAAACATATTCCTGTAACATTGTAGTTAATTTTATATTTTAACGAAAACAGTCTTTCCGAATATTGCAATAACAATATAGAATGCAATGTATGCAATATGAATGCGTACTTTTCATACAAGAATATCAAAAAAGTCGCTATTCCGTAACGCAACCCTTGAATAGCACCTGCTGCGAGGCCTCTCGCTTCGACCCTTGTAGTCCCATGGCCCCTGGACACCCCAACATGAGATGTATGTATATGTACTAATAAATGCAGTATGAATTTTATACAATGACTTTGTATGTAGTCCTTTTTGATGTAATGTTTAGATGTATATTGTCTATAAACTCAGAAAACGGGCCAAGGAACATACACACTTACACTTGCACTGACAACACTACCACATATGTCGGGAGCTTAGAGCTTGCCTCGGTTTCCCCATGGGAGAGATATCTCGAGGGGTGAAGAACATAGAGGAATACAGCGAATCGCGGAGGCACGAGAGGAACGGAGGCCGAAAGAACGGCTGAAGACAGAAGTCCACGATTACCACGGACACCAAGCGACGGGAAAGAGACATAGGAATGGTGTTGATGTATTTACTAATCACGGACGAGACATTCGTGCCTAAACCTGAAGGCGGCTTCACACATTCGGCATTCGCCGAGCAACGAGCTACTGCTCGCCCGATTCCGACCAGCTGATGTGTTCGGCAATGTGTTCGCTTCCTTTGATGTGACCAAAAGTCCGACAGGCAGTGGGTAGGGCGAGCACCGAATGTTCGTTGAAATGTTCGCGACAAATAGCAAGCAACTCATCGTCAACTCGGGTATTGTCTAAGCTTGTCGCGGAGCAGTACGCTATGAGGAAGGCCACGTGTTGGCCGAAAAGTCAGCCACCACGATAACGCGGTTTGTCCCGGATAGCCTAGACAACACAGACAACCGGCCACGGGAGCCTACGCAACCATACCCTCACTACTCGGGATTGGGCGAGCGCTTGCTCGCTGTTCGCCAAATAACGAACGTGTCTAGCCGTCATGAAAGCAGAGACGTATCTACGGTATGGCGGATATTGCACGTGCCATGGGCGCCACTCACAAGGGGCGCTATTGAGAGTATAACTCGCTAAAAATATAACAAAAACCGTAATTTGAAGTCTCCTGACAGGGGCGCAAATTCTACGTGCCGTGGGCGCCTGAATACCTAGGTACGCCTCTGCATGAAAATGATCTCTTGCCGGCCAAAGTGCCGGCTTCATCCATAGATTAAGTTAGTATTAAGTTAGTTAATAAGATGCCCCCTTCTTAGTAAAGCGTGTATGCCCTTACATGTAAAAAACGCCTCGCCAGGGCTACTGGCGGGGGGGAAGTTAAAAAAAAGTGATCTTTTTCTCCCGTGCGATTGCGCACCCATCGCACTGTGCGTCCTGGCGGCAGCGGCGAGCGGACAAAGGCAGCGGCGGTGGCGAGGGGGGCGGGGCGGGGGGGAGCGCGCGCCGCCACTCGTATTTCTTCTCCTGGCCGCCAAATGCGCGCGCCGCCGTCCATTCCCCGCTTCCCGCGCCTTCCTTCGCTTCGCTTCCCTGAGCGACCTCCGGCGACGGCCGCTGCCCGCGGCGGCTTCGTCTTCGGCCAGCTGCCGCCCCTGCGCCCCTGCCCCCGCCCCCGCGACCGAGCATTCGACACTCGAGCGGCGGAGCTTCGTCGGCCGCCCCGCCCCCAGATCGCTAAGCCAGGCTCTGACCGGGAGGTCCTAGGTTCCACTCCCGACGGCGGCAGGGTTTTCGACACTAGCTTGTCAGATAGGTCGAATTCAGTCGCTGGCTGGAGGAGAATTCTAGCGGCCGGCTGCTCTGATCGGTGGTTTTCTGTGGTTTCTCCGATCAACACCCGGCGAATGCCGAAGCAGTACCCTAACAAACGGGCCACGGACCGCGCGCGATCTTTCCTTCCACTTCTTTGTCTTATCCTCTCCTCTTACATACACACTTACACTAACATGCACCACACTACCACCCATGCCGGGAGACCGGTCGGGAGTTTACAGCTTGTCCCGGCTGGGGCGGTGCCCCGCTGGTGGGAGATACCTAGTTGAGGGGAAAATCCCGCTAGTGGACGGTAGGTCGGCGCCAGATCTCGCTATCCAGCCGGGAAAAGATCATCGCCATCTCCCGAGAAAAAACACGCTTACACACACCATCGCTATCTCCCGAGAAAAAACACACTACACTTACGGGACTAATGATCAAAGTAGTTGACGCGCCCGGAAACATCAATCAATCACCTAAGCCAGTACTGCCGGAGTGACCCCGCAGGGGGGGGGATCGTGAGCACGATCTCTGGTGAACAGTTGGAGACGATCGCCCGGACCCTGTTTCACGGCGACACTCACATCATTAGCCTCAAAGTGGAGGCAGTGAGTGGGCGATGTTAAGCTCCTGGTTGCCGAGAAAGCAAACTGCGTTCCGGCGGGATCCGGATATTAGTCCGAGGGGGTACTTGTACTCCTGAGGGGGGTGCAGGTTAGAGGCCACCGCGTAGGTACTCACCCCGGGGCTTACCCCCTAATACAGTACAAGAGCGAGGGGTACCAAAACTGGCATGCACGTATGCACGTATACAGTGCCGGAGTGATCTTGGGCAGGCCGGAGTGATCCTGCCTCGGGCATGGTTGTATGCGTTCGTCCTTTCACCCCCTATCATCTCCATATCGTTTCATCCTCATACCATAACCTTACATCCAATAGTGGCCGCTAATGACCTAGTAGTTGATGCGACCTTCAATAAAAAAAAGTGCTTGGTCGGATTCAGCTGCAGTCTCGAGGATTCCAGATCGGCAGAGATGGCTCAGGCCATCAGCTGAAGTCAAAGCAGTCCCTCTAACCGGGAGGTTCTAGGTTCGAGTCCCGACGGCGGCAGGGTTTTCGACACCGGCTTCTCAGCAAGGTCGAATTCAGTCGCTTTCTGGAGGAGAATTCTAGTGCCCGGCTGAGCTCTTCGGAAGTTTTCCGGATCCAGTTTCTGGTATCTTCGATCAATATCAGATGAATGCCGGAGCAATACCCTAGCAAACGGGTCACGTTTCTTTCCTTCTTCCTCCTTTCCTATCTTCGCCTCTTTCTTACATTCAGTACACACGTCGGGAGACCAGTCTTATCCGGAAGCGTGGGGTTTGTCCCGGCTGAGGCGGGGCCCTGGAATGGGGGAAGAGGGTAATCACGCAGACCTGCGTATAGTGAGGCGCGAGATTCTCACGAACTTGCTGGGGAGGAACAGCCAACAACTCCCGGCTACAACACGCATTACACTCGGAAACACGAAATACACCCACTTCAAGTTCATCAGACTTCAAGATACTATTGTCGATCAAGTAGAAAGAACCCACCAACAGTTCGTATAGAGAGAATTGACAGAAAAGATACAATACCGAAAAATTTAATTTGATTAACTTGTGTGAGAACTAGGCTAGGGCAAAGTACAGGCCATGCGTAGCGCTGTTCGGGGTGCCAGGTCATAGCGAAAAGATCCTGTGGTGTGTACCGAGAATTTTCAATATCTACGACCGGTACATAATGACCAATTAGGACCAATTGAAAGAAAAACAAGACACTATTGTTCGGCCGGTTATCATTTTTGGTGTTTCTAGAATTATTTTTTGAATTCAATATAAATTTTACTTGTTCTGATATGTTGCATGACTGTAAACTTATTTTCCATTTTAATTAACACAAACATAACTGATTTGCCGGGTTTTTCTCACATGGGGCTATGAGATACCATGGGTAAATATGAAAAGGTACAAGACTGGCGTTGGAGATGTTCGGGGAATGCAAAGATGCTCGTCCCTACCGATGTCCCCAGAGGAGCAATAGACACCGCGAGAGGTCCTGGGTATTTTCTGGCACCGATAGATGGGAGCTGACAATGTCCTTAGAGGGGCGACAGACTCCGCGAAAGTTCCTGTTTTTGGCACCGATAGAACAGCTGGGAAGAGGGCAGAGCAAACCCAAGAAGCTAGTCCAGAGCAGGATAACAGGAAACTAATGAATACAAGAAAGTGTATGCTGTTCAGTGGGGGATATAGTTCATCCTCCAGCTGCCCTGGCCGAGTGGGATGGTCGGGAGCGCCCAGCGCCGCTGCCAGTGGCGCGTCGCGTCGTCCGTCGGAGGAAAGCGAGGCGGCGGTCTGCGCATGCGCGACCCGGGGCCTCCCCTCCCCGCCCCGCCCCCGCCCCGCCCCTACGCGCCCGCTCCATCACCTGCGGAGCAGCAATTACGTCGTCATTAGCTTAATACTCGGACGCGCGGCGCGGCAGGATGGGCAGGAGCGGGGGCCGGGGCGGGGGCGGGACCGGCTTCGCTGTGGGGGAGGGGGGCGGGGCGGGGTCCATCCCGCTGCGCTGCCTTCCCGATTCGCCTCGCCCCACCGCCCCGCGCCAAGACGCCGAGCGAAGCAGCGCGGCCCCAGCCGGCCTTTCCGACCACTCCGCAGCCACGGGCCAAGAGAAGCGGCGTGCTCGAACCCTACACAAGCGAGAGGGCGGATATCTACCTTCAGATGTGGTGTACTTAGGCGGAGAGAGCTCACACACTCACCGACGGCTCTTTTATTATTATTATTATTATTATTATTATTATTATTATTATTATTATTATTCCACTACGTCACGACTAAAGATGTTATGTGTCGGCTGAATATAAAATCTACTCCAGCTTGCAACCAGCTATCTAAGGAGCAGATCTGGGACTGTCGGTGCTTCTACAATACTTTGCGCAAAATGTGGGCTGTTCCAAATAAAGCAATTTCTTGCATTTCCCAGTCCTTTGAATGACCTGGAAGTTTAGCCAAGTTCTTACTCAAATTTTGCGGAACAAATCCCAGAGCTCCAATAACTATCGGGACGACCTGTGCTTTTACGCCCCACATCCGGCTGATCTCGATTTCCAAACTCTTGTATTTAACTCTTTTATTCTTATTCTTACTATTATTATTGTCTTAATTCTCGGAAATCATCCGGTTTTCTCAGGTGTATGAGGCCAACATTGGCAAACCACATACTTGGTTACAGCTCATGGTAAATTCATCACGGTGCGAACTACTCGGTACGCAAGATGACAGATTTTTGAGATTTAAGGATTATTGAATTAGGGTTTAGTTGTAATTTTGGTACTTTTGTTTCAAGTTTTTATTGACCAGACCAGTTGCTGTGATGACAAACATGGTATAACCTCAACAGAATTAAGACGATATACATCTTTGTATTCCATAGACAAGGGAGTGTATTTGGTGATTTTTTTTCTTTTTTTGCCTTATCAATGTTGTCGTTGTTGTCATTATTATTATTATTATCATCATGATCATCATCATAGATTTTTCACACTTTCTCTGCTTTAGCAGGAAAATTTTCACAAGTCCAATTGCTGTTGTAGGACTAGGCTAGGACTGCGCAGGAAGGAAATTCAACCTGACCTACTTGAATGTCACTCATTTAAAAATGTTCTAACAATATGACATGTTTGAAGTAGGGCGGCTTTTTGGGCTTCCTCAAAGATATTTTTGATATCTAAATTCTCCAAATTTCTTTTAAAGTTCCTGGTGACAATTCCAACTGATAAGAATATAGGGAAATGTGAGACAACTTCCAAATGTTTTTTTTAATTTAATTGCCAAGTTCTCATATTTTCTGAATTTTTCTGGTTTGGACTTCTGCAAGTTGCGAGTCAAAGAGATTGCGACATCGATTATAGAAGCTGCTTTCTTTTCTTTGTCTATTGTGAGAATGTCAGGGCGGTCGTGATCAAGTGTTTTATGCGTCATAATAGGCCGATCCCAGTATGAGACGTGCGTCTTCGTCTCGAGCACAGCATACGGTTCATACTTGTAACATGCTGGAGCATTTAGTCTTGTTATAACATAATTTGATACATCACAGGTTATGAAGACACAATGGCCATTTTTGACACACAAATGTAATAGTTTTCGGCTTTAAATAGTACATACATTGATTTTAGAACATCTTTTTTTTTCCATTTCCAGACTTAGAAATTGAACAGTGTTTTCTGTTTAAATGAATGCACTTGCATATTATTAGTTATGTCGATTTACTTCATTATCAAAATCGGCCAAAAAGGGATTAAAATCCAAATTTAATGGGCTCCGGAGGCAAATCCTCTTGACAATGAACGGGACAATGTAGTACACTATGGTACTGCTACGGGTAAGTGAACGTGTGAATGTCCTGCGTGATCCCTGTAAAAACGTAGGAAAGGGTGAGATAATTAGGCAAAATATCAACAACTGAGATTCAAATGCGACAAATATTAAGGCATTTTTATACCTGAAGAAATGCCTAAAGCACCATTCTGTAGATAGGTTACTTCAATACATCTTATATACAAGTACGTCTACAATTAGCTCCAATAGCCAGAGACATCGGGGAAGGAAGAACAATGGCCCAAATTCTTACTTTGAATTCACTACACGCATCAAAGCCGTTCGTAAACTAGTTCAGCACATAACAGTAATGAAATGACTTAACCACAAACTACCTGAACACAATCTGATATCGACTTTCAATGCTGCTCTCTGATTGGTCTTCGGACCGAAGACCGAAGACTTCGGTAGCAATCCGACGTCAACTTAACGTAAAAGCTTGGAGCTTGTGAACTCTTGTGAAGTTTACGGACTTCAGTCTCCGGTTACGTCGAGGCATTGTGAATGGCCTCGCACAATAACTCTTTTCGAGTTTTGCAGCTACGTAACGTTTTCGTTGGAGTTTGCGTTGTGAATGAGGCCTTAGGAAAGCGCGGTGGAGTTGGTCTCCGCCCGCGCGCGGAGCAGGAAGAAAGTGGAGGGTAGGTCCTTGGCCGTGGGAGGGACCAGGAGCTGCTAGGCCGCGCCTCCAGCGGCAGCGCCGTGCACGCGAACGCGCCGCTCGCACGCGGGAGCAGCCGGCCCAAAGGTGTCGCCTTCTCTCACAAGAGACTCCTGCTTTTACTTCCCCGTGAATGGACTACAGAGAAGAAGTGTTGTAAAATATCGCTCTTCGAAATTTTGACGGATATACACGGTTTGAGAATACCTGATAACAAAAAGGTGTGTTTTTTGGTTGCTTTTTTTCTCTCTGTCCGTCTGTTTGTCTTTCTGTGAACTACACTAACGCCTAAACCGTACCCAGAAGTTTTATCATAATGGTTTATCCCCGAATCAATCTGGCTGATGTCGCGGCCCCTGAAATTTCAAAAGAATGTTTTCATTTTGGTTGGTACTTTACATGAGGCCGCTATAACATTTTCTAAATGTTCTCAAAAACGGGTAAAATCGTTTTCTTTACTTTTTTCTCGAATAGAGCAAAGCACGTTTCTAGAAATGACGCAGGTCCGTTGTCCTTTAAAACCTCTGAAATTACCGAAATTCAAAGAGTGCTTTCGCGGCCGCAAAAGATATATTTTTTTCGCCACTCCGAAGTGGTGTTATTCAAAGTTTTTTTCCAGAGAAACGTGTAAAATTAGTGGGATAAATGTTGCAATATTGTGATGTCATGTAATCGTTACACTTCTGAGAACGTATGTAATGCTGTAGCCCCATTTCTTTCTCATCATCTCCTTCACTTCGGAAACGAACGTAACCCTTCGCAGCGTCTTGTATGCACAGGTGCGTTTTGGTTTGGGTCGAGTAGAGAGAAATGTCGGCTTCCAGCGGTGGCCGATCCCACCCGACCCGACTCCTTCCAGGCCGGCCAACTGCCGGTAGCTGGTGAGATCCAGCTCCGACTTCAGTCGGAGGGTATCACCTTGTGGAGTCCCTCCCACCGCGGTGTTCCAGCTCGGGATGAGCTGTAAGCTCCCGATGTGTGTGACAGTGCATAGCATGAAAGTGTGTGTGTGTGTGTATAAGGAGTCCGGATAACGCGAGGTAGAAAAGGGAAAGGTTGCGCGGGGTCTTCGGCCCGTTTATTAGAGCAGACTGCTACGGCATTCGGAAATGGTACTGATCGGAGAATTCACTGAAAACTTCCGATCAGAGCAGTCGGCTGCTTGAAGCCTCCTCCATAGACAGCGGCTCAGTTGGACGTTGCTCTGCAGCTAGGATGGAAAATGCCCCCAGCCAGCGTCGAACCCTAGGCCCTCCCAGTCAGCGGCGTCGCACGGGCAACGACACTGCCGCGTCTGAACCATTGCCGCCTGGCAGTGCGACTGCGACCCCCTCTTGCTTCCTTGCCTCCTTCCTATTTTTTTATTTTCTTTCTTGCTTTCTTTTCTCTACCGCTCCTACCTTCTTGTTCTTTTCTAATTTCGCTTTCGTTTTCGCTACATATTTGTCTTCATCCTTTCTTCTCCATTTGTTCCACGATTTAGTCATGTTTCCATGCGGTTACTACGCCGACTGTATACAAGTAAATTTGCACATACCTGACTGCGTAGCGGCTCTCTGGTACCATCCAGTCTGCACAGCCTGTCACCGCAATACAGAGCTACGCAGAAAAAATGGATTCGCTTGAAAACTGTTATTGGGATTGCTATCAATATCTTGGACTATCTGCCGCCGACACCTCTCTTCCGGTCTCCAGCACTTGCCTTCTCCGCCCGCGAAAGGTGATGCTGTGAGCTAAGGAGGTGTACATCATTTCTCTATGGTGATGCCCTTCATCATAGAGGAAGAGTGTAACGTCCTTGCTCTATGCCTTCATCTATTCTGTTTCACTGTCGCACCCTCTTCCTCCTCCACAGTCCTTAGTCTACGGTAAGAGCTTGCATAATTCCTCGCCCTCCTTCGCGACCAACCACCAACCGTTCTCCCCTCGGCCCGGCTCCACCCGTCCCCGCCCTTGCCACTCGTCTGCATCGCCCTCAGTTCCTCAGTCCTACTCCAATCTACTTCCCGTCCGCTTCACAGTTACCCGCCCCTTTCACTCTTCTACCGCACCCCGTCTCCCGCATTGCGCTCCACTCTACCTTCCTGTCCCGCTTCGCCGTGTCTCGCCCCTTTCAATCTATCCCGCTCTACCTTCCTGTTCACTTCTCCGAGCCTTTCCCTTCCTCTGCTTCGCTGCACATTCCCTTCCCTGCTTACCCCACTCCGCTCCGATCTACCTCACCTTTCCTCTTCGCCGTGCCCCGCTCCTTCCACTCTGTCCCGCCCCGCCTCCCCCACTCCGCTCTACCTTCCCGTCCCGCTTCTCCGCTCCCCACCCATTCAACTACCCTACCCGCTCCGCTCTACCTTCCCGTTCCATTTCGCCGTGCCCGCCCTTCCACTCCCGTACCCGATCTACCGTCTCGCTTCTCCAATACCCACCCCTTCTACTGCCATACCCCACTCCGCTCTATCTTCCCGGTCCACTTTGCCGTGCCCCGCCCTTCCACTCCCGTACCCGATCTATCTTCCGTCTCGCTTCTCCGATCCCCACCCCGTGCCCCGCCCTTCCACTCCCGCATCCGATCTACCTTCCCATTTCAATTCTCCAATCTCCACCCCTTCTACTACCATACTCCACTCCGCTCTACCTTCCATTCGCCGTGCCCCGCCCTTCCATTCCCGTAGCCGATCTACCTCGCCCCACTTTCCCTCTCCCTCCTCTCCGCTCCACCTTGTGGCCCTTCCACTCCACCCCGCCCTGCCAAGCCGCGCCGCCGCCGCTCTGCCGGCTGACACGCATGACGGAATGTATCCGCGCGGCGCGGCACGGGGGGCGGGGGCGGGGGGGGGGGCGGGGCGGCGGCGCGGACAAAGGCGCAGCGCAGCGCCGGGGAGGGGAGGGGGAAATTAACGCTGGCGCGCCGCAGGGGTGTCCGCGCGGCCCCGCGCCAGGGCTGGCCACCGCGCGCCAAGCACAGCGCGGCTCGCTCGCGGAGCCCGTTTCACACGCGCGTTTTAATCTTTTTTTTTTCCCGTCGGTTCCGAATAGGGACGGACCAGACTGGATATAATCTGCAAAGAATGCTTCATTTTTGTGTTGAGATTGCATTCGGTTTGACTACCGCGCTCCTGGCGTCATTTTCCAGACTCGGACTCTCCAACTTTTTCTCGATTGCTATGCGCGTGGGTCCATTCGTTCCTTTTGTGCAGTTTTCAGAGCGTTCCACTGTGTTGGATTGTTGTGTGGAGTGATTTGTGCGGGGAGAAACAAAACGGTTTTATATGCACTGCGTTCCAATGGCGTTTCGTTCAGTGCTTCTAACCTACCCTCACCTAACTAAGCAATACACACAAAACAAACTCGCCAGTGCTTTCCCATTTACTGAGACTGAATCATCCCTCGGAAAGGGCAACTTGCAAAAGTTGTGTGATTGGCCGCTCAAAGTTCGTCTACGTAGATCCAACTTTTCAGACGGTAATTGCGAAGTTTAACGTGTTTTTTTTTTCGGCGTCTTCTTAAACTAAAATATTCAAGAAAGGGATTTTTTCCGAAGCAATGAAATCTGTACTCAAAAAACAAATTGAAATACGGTCATTTTTCAAGAAATATATGAGTCTTGTCATTTGGGGCGAAATGTATACAATATTTAAACAATAATTTACATACAGTCGGCTCCACTTTTTTTCTTTAAATTTACTGTGATAAAAATGGCACGTGTCCGATTTGCCTTGAACTCTGAATTTTCGAAAGTTGCAAAAATTACAAATAATGTCAGAAACTACGTGATGTTGCAGATCCACTAGTTTCTTTAATGAAATCTGTTCTAAGAAATTAGTTCTTTAAATAAGGTCATATACATGTTTTTTACCACACAAGTACTTTTCACATAATTTTTGCTTGAAGCAAAGGCAATTTATAAAAAAGTTCTCAAAAAGAGCTCCATTTTTGGGTGAGAGCAAAAAATGCTTAAAAATGACGCAGGTCCGATTATCATTGAACTCTGGATTTTCGAAATTTGCAAAAGTTACAAATAACGCGAGAATATATGTGCTATTATAGAACCAGTTTTAAAACAACTAGTTCAGCTTTTATTAAACCCTTCTCAGGGCGTAACTTATTTAAGTTCACCTAGCGACCAAATCCCTTTCACTAATCTATTCACGCAGCAAAATGATGGTATATTATTAAGTGTAATTACGTAATAGCCGATTGCATACTCCTGCAAAACATCCAGAAGCAAAAATTAAATTGGATTATCACAGTACATTGATAGACGATCATCAAAGTGGTGTAGTAAGCTCATGATCAAACCGTGACTCAAAAGTCATGAAAATCTGTTGATTCGTCTAAGAGGAGTCAGCCGTCGAACCTCGTCACCTTTTATTTACGTAGAAGATAATGAGCTGCAGAAAGAAGCGAAAATATCCTCTGAGAAAACTCTCACTTTCGGTGAAAGTACACAATCAGATGTAGCGATCTTGATAAGCCGCACAAGCATACAAATCACGTTAAAACAACTACGCGGACTTCGATAATCATTCGTGCTTTGGAAACCACAGGCAATTCAGTACCATTACGCCTATCATTCCGGAAAGGAGGGGGAGAGATTAAAGGCCCATTAACATATTTTTTTAATATATAATTTTCAATTTTGTGGGGAGCTGAAAATAATTTTATTGCGTTCATCATCTACATTTTGATCACAATTTGATGCAATTTATCACAAGTATTTGATATAAATTGAGCTGTTACAACATCTTTAGCAGTGGATAAAAAACAATATTGTATATTTTAAATCTTAGTAAATAGATTTTTGTCGTCATTAAATACAAATTCTGATACGAAAATGTCGATACTTTCCGTATACAGAACAGAAATTACATTTTTTGTGTTTCAATAAATGTGCATGTAAATCTTTTTTTATTTATCGAAATTGTCTAATGCTTTAGTTTATAATGTTC
This sequence comes from Acheta domesticus, assembly GCA_031308135.1. Taxonomy (NCBI): domain Eukaryota; kingdom Metazoa; phylum Arthropoda; class Insecta; order Orthoptera; family Gryllidae; genus Acheta; species Acheta domesticus. The sequence continues at coordinate 36,827,160 of JAHLJT010002630.1, forward strand.
AGCTTTATTGCATGAGTACAGGTTTTAAAAAACGAACGATGTTGGGAATGAGTCTGAAACAGACGTTTGTGCGAAAATCATTGTGCGGCTGTTGGGTTTATCCGCTGTCCCCCTCTCCCGATTCTCCCTCGCTGCTATGTGCGATGACGGAATTATTCTTGCCATAAACGGCAATCCGTCATGATCTGTGCCATAAAGTATTTTATGAATTTCTTCTAACGTAAAAGGTGGTTTATAATAATATTCTGGAATACAAAAACTGTTGAACCCCATTGACCAAGAGAGGTATTGCATCCACACATTTTTAAAATTCTCATAAAATTTGGAGTAAATGACATTTAAACCGCTAGATTGTGATTTTGTGTCAGATATAAAATGAATTTCAACAAATTATAGTCAGAAATATAAGGTGGACAGTAAATGACCCTGCCTTGACCTAACTTATAAGTGTTTTTATAGGGAACACTAATAATTACTCAACTCTGAGGCTCTTTTTTCAAATCAAATGCAATGAATGTAACTCACGTGTTTGTGGTAAACACAAGACGACAAATACATGCGATGTGTGTTTACATAAAGTGGACAGTAACGACTGAAAGTGATAGAAACTGAGTGTATTTCTTCTTATAGTTTGTGAAACAAAGTGTTAAATTTGACAATTACTTTCTTATAGATTTTTCTATGATAAAACTTGTCATTTTGCAAAGATATTTCCATACATATTTAAATGTTTGGGAAAATAAAGCCTGTAACGTATTCATGGTGAACATTTTTTAATCCTCCGTTGGGGCAGCGCGTTATGAAAAAAGGTTGGTCGCTGCAGGGTTAAGCCCAATGCTCCCTCCCATAAGGTGGCTCCACACATTCACCATTCGCCGAGCAGCGAGCTACTGCTCGCCCGACCCCCAACAGCTGATGTTTTCGGCGAATGTTCGCTCCCTTTGATGCGTCCTAAAAGACCGACACGCGGCGGGTAGGGCGAGCGCCGAATGTTCGTCACTCGGCAAATAGCACATCCACACCACTCGGGATTCGGCGAGCGGTTGCTCGCTGTTCGCCGAATAGCGAATGTGTGGAGCCGCCTTTATACTTCGGTTTTTCTTTCTTGGCGCGTGGCGGTATATCATCAAAATGGAATATCTCGGTTATGCCGCTAGGAGTCGCATGACCGTGACTGTATCGAGCAGTGCTGGCAATCATGCGACTGGTAGCGGCACAACCGAGAAGGACGCGAAATACCGTGAGATATTCCATTTTGATGGCACACCCCCACGCGCCGAGAAAGAAAAACCCGAAGTACAGGTACTGCATTCGCACCTTGGCCTTCCTACAGTTAGCGCGTGGTGTTCTCTTTCCCGCGCCGGGCTCCGCGCAGCGCGCGTGAACGCCGCCCGGGCGGGGAAGCGGAGGGGGCTCCCGCTCCCGCAAATGGGGGGATCGCTTCGGGGGGCACAAAAGGAGGCTATTTTCCGCGGGGCCTTTGTGCGGCGGGCCCCCTGCGCCGAGACACATGTCCCCCCGGGAGGGGGGCGGCGGGGCCCCTGCCAGTCACCTGCCCCGACGACGGACACCGTTGGCCTCCCGGTCCGCAGTCTCGTCGACGAGCTACACGTCGATTTTTTAAGTGGCCGATGACATTACGGACTTGTTACACATCCTGCCTTTTAACATTCACCTTTTTAACAGTGGTAAGCACATTTCTGTAGCCACGAGTCCCGTTGGGAGGATGTTCGCAAATTAATTAAAATATTCATTTTCTAAGGCACGGGGCGTAACAACGACATAATGTCATCGGCCACTTTGAAAATATCGAACTATATTGCAGAAATGCGTTTAGGTGCGTACGAACGGACTCCATGGAGATGTGTGTGAGTGTGGCTATTTTGACTTTCTCATATACGTACGTATGTACGGATTAGTATACGCACTATAGAGAAAATGTAATGCTGTGGAAAATCGATTTTGAGGTTTCAAAGGAAATACATGATTTGGGGTCCCAAGATATCGAAAAAGTGTTCTTGTTTTCTACAATACGTCCGTACGTGTGTGATTAACAATAAAGCCTACACTACTCGCAAGAATTTTGCCAACATGAATATTCCCCGAATGATCTGCCCTACCCGTAGTCTTGCGAATTTGAAACGAATTCTTCCAATGTTCCGGGTACTTCACATCAAGCCTCTGGTAAGCGTTTGTGTGTGTGCTTCACCGACAGCCCAGCGCCGCAGAGGAGCCCTATTGTGGTCCTGCCTCCCCCTCCCCCATGGCCGAGCGGAGGGCCTCTACATGGAACGGTGCGAGTGCTGAGCCGAAACCTGACCTTCTGGGGCTGCCCGTAAGCCCCACAGGTTCGAAGGGCTTCCAGCATTAGAAATCCTCCAAAGGTTACCCCCTTCCACCGCCTGGCACCGCTATGGCTCCGGGGCCGGGCCTCGGCGCCAGCACAGGAGGCAGAAGGGCCGTGCTGTGTGGCGGAAGGGCGGAGGGCGGGCGCCGAGCTGTTTCCAAACGCGGCTGGGCGGCTCCGGCCCTCGAAGGGCGCGCCCTTTGTCGGCGCCTTTGAGCCCCCCTCGCGGAAGACTTCTACTAGCTTTACAATATGCACACGTTTTCTGCTCTCCGCTAATACGGTAGAACATTGCGAATTAGTTAAAATACTACAAAAGGAAACCTGAGTTTGCCACAGTAAATTTTTTCTATTACAAGTCAGGAACTTTTTTTTGTTTCTAAATGTTGGCAACCACGCTCGTTGGTTCGTTTATTCATAATATCCAACTACATATGAATACAATCCATATGAATATAGATCCGGAATATAGATATGAATACAGAAATTGGACACAAAAGCATTGAAGGTGCACTTTCGTATAGAAACTTATACGGAAAGGTAGGTTCGATTAATCGCTCCTGAAGGCAAAAAAGAAAGAAAGAAAGAAAGAGAAAGAAAGAAAGAAAGAAAGGAAAGGAAGAGAAAGAAAGAAAGAAAGGAAGAAATGAATGAATGTCCTTGCTTGCCGCTAGCCGAGCCCTTCCACCGCCTGGCACCGCTATGGCTCCGGGGCCGGGCCTCGGCGCCAGCACAGGAGGCAGAAGGGCCGTGCTGTGTGGCGGAAGGGCGGAGGGCGGGCGCCGAGCTGTTTCCAAACGCGGCTGGGCGGCTCCGGCCCTCGAAGGGCGCGCCCTTTGTCGGCGCCTTTGAGCCCCCCTCGCGGAAGACCCTGCGGCCCACGCCCGCCCGCAACCCTCAGAACACAACATTCCTTCACTCCACCATCCACGCCATGCCAAGGGATGGAAGAACCGGCCGATCGGAAGTAATCGGGACTGGACCTCTTTCGGATCAAACAGAATTACAATTTTGTTATTAACTCTAAATACAAAAATTAGTACAACAACGCACAAACTCACAACACGCTGATTATTGGCCACTACCGTAGGTTAAGTTAGATATGTAATAATTTAGTTATTTAAGCACTGCCCCCTTCTTTGCCACAAAAACCGAAGAGCTGCGGCGCATGTGTCAATAGGCCGCTCCGCCAGGGCCACTGGCAGGGAGGAAGTTAAAAGACAGACCAGGCGAAGCCAGAGTGCTGTCAGCTTGTTTTGACGGATTGGCGCAAATGTGTTTCTAAAGACAATTACTCTCCTCTTCGACAGATGTAACTGACGTTTTCAAAGATAAGTATCACTATACTGAACTAAATTTCGGATGAAGTGGATTCCCGAAGACGGGATTGTATTATCGAAACACTCTTTTTGTTTCTCGCCTCAGCTTACGCAGTATCGAGGAAGTATTGTAATGCTGCGAAAATTTTCACCACAAAACTCTCATTGCCCGGTCCTGGTAATAAAAAGTGGAAAAATCCAGTTGCTAAAAATAGAAAAAAATCCTATAACACCTTGTGTAGTCAGAATGCATGTTTTGTGGGTCATTGATACCGAAAAATTCATTGACGGCAAAAGTCTGTTCGTCAGTGTATGTCCTGCAGGGAGGCACAGATGATTCAGCCGGGACAAGCTGAAAGCTTCCAAGTGGTCTCACGACATGTGTGGAAGTGTATGCATTAAAAATGTGTGTGTGTGTGTGTGTAAGGGGTGACGATAGAACAAGGAAGAGGAAGTAAAGATCGCACGCGGTCCGTGGCCCGTTGTTAGAATGTTGCTTTTGTATTACTTGGTGTTGAACGGAGAAACCAAGGAAACCACCGATCAGAGCAGCCGGTCGCAAGAATTCTCCTGCAGCCAGCGGCTGAATTCGACGTAGCTATGTAGTTAGAGTCGAAATCCTACCACCGTCGAACAGTAACCCTAGGAGCCAGCAAGATTCCGATCAGGAAGCAATAAGTATATTAGGTCGCTTTTAGCGCTGGCCCGCCGCGTTGCTCGTGCACGGGCCGCTGGAGGGGGCGGGAGGGAGGGGCCGGCGGCCACAATGCGTCGTAACGAAGGCGCGTCGTCGGCCGCAGCAACACGGTAGCCGCTCCTCTGCCTCTGCCTCTCCGCCGCCTCGCCTCGCCTCGCCTCGCCTCGCCGACCCACAAACGCTTTCCAATCGCAACCGCAGCCCTCGAGAAAGCGGTGCTAGCGCACTATCCAGAGGGTTGCAGTATGGATTTGAGCACAGCACAGCATTCACCAATTGACAACACTTTCCTCTGATTGCTTGGTTAGTGATTTCGGGCGGGTCAACGTGTTTCTATGTTACTCTACCGATATTTAAATTAGAATTATGGGAAATTATTTATTTCCAATGGGCAGAGTTAGTTTCCAATATTTTGAAAGAGAAATTCGGAAAGAGAGCAAGGCGTTGTTCGTCGTTGACTGAGTGACACCGTTGATGAAAATGACTGCAGTTTTCTTTAAACTAGTTTTTCAGAAGGGCTGATGGAATCCCTACTCCCACAGGGGCTTTGTACTCCCTGATACAGGGGTTTTCTAGTCAAGGAGGGCCTCTACTATACATCATAGGAGGTCTCTAGTCACTGACTTATGTCCTTCACTGCCATGGCCTGCCTCCATACGGATTATACTCTGAAATTTTACGTAGGCTAAATTCTCCCCCCCCCTATCTTGCTGCGTAAGTCGAAATGCGGGATATGTATTCCCCATCGCCAATAACCTGGCAGGGGGGGGGGCATCAAATGCCTCTCTCCTCCGCTGACGACGCCCTCCGCCCTCCGCGCGCGGCGTGACGCCGTTGGCCGCCGGTGCGGGTCTGAGAGCGCGCCCGGCCCCTTTCAAAGGCCGTCCCTTTCGCTGCGGCCGGGAGCGCGCGCTTTGTTTCTCGCACAAAAGCTGCTTCCCCTTTCATCCGCGCCTCCTCGCCGATTGCCTCTTGTTCTTGCGTCGCCCTCCTCTTTTTCCTTTTGGATTGGATTACTCGCGCGCTCCTGCTTCCCTTGCTGTTGAAATACCCCTCCTGCAGGACGATTCCTGCCTGGCTACTGGAGGGCGGGCAGCAACGAAATTAACCGTTTACCTCACAGTGTTCTGTGGTACAATTTCATTCGTGTATTCTTCCTGCCCGTTTTATCCTTCCAAATTAATCATCTGAATAAAATATAACTAAAAATAATTATTATTATTTTTATAATATGTATTATATATATATATATATATATATATATATATATATATATTATATTACGACTGATCTCATTGACAAAATACAGAAAGTCCAATTTCTTAAATTGACAACTGGCTGTAATTTTGCGAGCAATGTTGTTAGCTAATGATTCCAAAAAAGGGACAATGCGACAAAGAAATTGCCTCCTGCATCCGCTTGAAGGCTCTTCGATGTGCAGTTTCTGGAGATGACTGATAGCAAATTAGAGGAAATTAGGATACTTGATACAAAATTATATGTACGGCTAATGTCCGAATTCCGATAATTCCCAAATTTGCCATTTAATTTTCACATTGTCCAAATTGGTTGGATAATGTCCAAAGTAGAAACAGCTTTTGGAGCAACCTTCCGACTTTATCCGGATGAAGTACCATTCAAGATCCGGTTGAAGTACACGTTAGCCATCCAAGGAGGGAGAGAGAGAGAGATGGAGAGAGATAGAGGCAAAATGAGATAGGGGGAGAAAGAGAGGGAGAGAGATAGAGGGGAGATAGAGAAACCTATAGAGGGAGGGAGAGACTACGAGAGATTTACAACAACCTTGACTGCGTACAGCGCATGATTTTCAAAACAATTTTTATGCCAAAATACTTCTTGGAAACATACTTTTAGTCAATCGTCTTGCTTTAACTCTACGGCTAATTGGTCGGATGATGATTCATGCACCTTTATACAAATGTCTGGCTAATGTAAGAACTGATCGGCGAATTCGCGCATTAACCATTTTCTGGACTTTAGGCGTAACAAATACTTTATAGTGTACATATAGCGACACACAGCATACCAGGAATTTATTAGTAAAATGTGGGGAAGATTAAAACTTCTAAATTCACAGTAAAACCGGTAAAGCACAGAAAAAGTGTATCAATTGTGCAGGAAAGTGAGGAATGAACTGCGCCTGCGATGAACTATAAGCACAATGCACACGTTTTCTTGAGCTCTCTTTTTCCTAATTGTGGTTGATTTAGTGGAGGGAGTGTGGGTTGATAATTTGTTAGCAATACTAAAAACTCAAATCTGTAGTTATTTACCTACCCGAATGGGAGCAAAAATGTCAAGTTTTCAGATCTTCTAATCTCTCTTTGTCGGAACTTTCATTCATCATTCAACAATGCAGTAAAGGTTGCGGAGGAGATTGTAGGCAGCAGCATACAAATAAATTCCCGCCTCCCCAGGGGTACTGAGGATGGGAAATAAAAAAAAGATATTCTAGAGTTAAAGAAAACAAACGCAGATATCCCCGCAACCGCAGATACGTCACATAGAGTCTTTACTGCGTTTGACGAAAATAAATCAAGGATATATCAGATGGAAATATCAGTTTTACCGCTGGATCACTCTAACGCAAGGCTCCCTCCAGCGTGAGCCTCCACCCCCTTCCTGCATCGTTCGTGCGTAACGTCTCCATCTCCACTGTTTAGGCCGTTATGACTTCTCGTCCATGCTTCCGCCGCCACCTCCACAAAAACCTCCATCGCCTCTCCGCTTCCTCCACTATTGCCAACCCTCCCCTCCGCTTCCGCTACCGCCACCGCAGTCGGTATCTTCATCTTCGCTGTCGCATCTCCGATCTCGGCCTGCGCCGCCACCGTTGCCACCCGCCTCTGCCAGTGCATCTTCACCTCTCCCCCTTCTGCCAACCCTCGCTTCTCTTGCCTCAGCCATTGCTACCATCGCAACTCCCTCCATCACCCCCGCCCCACATCCGCCTCTTCTACCTCCATCATAGCCATCACTGCCACCACCTCTGCCATCACGACCATCACCTCCACCGTTACTGTCCCCGCCGCATCAGCCAACGTCGCAACCTCTGCGACCAAGAGCGCTTTCAGGAGCTCCATTAGCCCTCTTGCATACGACAGCTACCGCCACGAAAACCAAAGCCACCATTTACCACTTCCTCGGGCACCAACGCCGCCATCACTACCTCACCCACATCCACGGCTACCCTTGCCGCCGCCGTCTCTGCCATATCCGTCACGACTACCGCCGCCTCCAGGACCATCGCCACTGCCCCTTGCAATATCTCCATTACCTCGAATGCCACAGCCTCTATCTCAACGACCATACCGCTGTCGCCTTCACCACCTTCTCCGCCGCCCGTGCCACCATTTCCATCGTATCGCCTTCACTTGCAATGGTCAGCGCCCCTCCTCTGCCACTGGCACCATCTCCATTTTCACTACCGCCGTTGCCACCGTCCATGATGCTATCACTCTCTCTACCATCACGACCTCTGTCGCCTTCACCGCCCTTGCCCTCATCAGCATCTCCGCCATCACGACCGCCGCAGCCTTCGCCCCCATCGCCACCTCCCTTGCCTATATCACCATCACAACCGCCGTCGCCTTCACCGCCACCGTCACCGTGCCTTGACTCTGTCACCATTCGACCGCCGAGCCGTCGCCTTCACCGCCAATGCAACCGCCCCTGCCTCTACCAGTATCTCCGGCAACACGACCGCCTCCGCCTTCACCGCCACCGCCCTTGCCTCTATCACCGTCTCCTCCTTCAAGTCCGCCACCGCCGCGGCTGCCACTTCCACTGCCCTTGCCTCTATCACCATCAAGAGCGCAACCGACTTCACCGCCATGGCCCTTGCCTCTATCACCATCTCCGCCATCACGACCGCCGCCGCATACACCGCCACCGCCCTTTTCCCTCTATCACCATCACGAGCGCCAACGCCCTCACCGCCACCACCACCGCCCTTGCCTCTATCATCATCACAGGTGCCATCTCCACCGCCCACGCCACCATCCCCGTGTCCCCGCTCAAGAGCGCCGCCTGCGCCGCCCATGCCTCTGTCGCCCTCAAGTCCGCCATCGCCACCGCCCACGCCTCCATCGCCGCGTGCCCGCGCGCGTCCGCCGCCCCCACCGCCCCGGGCGCCCCGACCGGCCGGACGGCTTCCCCCGCCCCTGCGCGGCGGCGCGGCGGCGGGCGGGCGGGCGCGGGCCTATCATTACGCCGCCATTAGCTCGCCTCCGCTCCCTAATTTTCGCGGCCCATTGTTGATGAGGCCCCCGGGCGGGGGAGGGGGAGCGGGGGGCGGCGGGCCGGATTCCTTCGTTATGAAATTTATTACGCGCCCCGCCACGCCGCGCCGCGCCGCGCCACGCCACGCCGCCACGCCACGGCGAAGGCCACGGCCAGGTGGAGCCAGCGACACCGGGCGCTTAAAAGCCTGCGCGCACGCTCACTACGCGCTCGGCTTAGGCGCTAGGACTAGACGATGCAAGTGGCTGGTAGTACTAGCAAGGCCTACAAGGACAGTGACAAGTTCTCTTCTGGTGGGAATAGCACGTCTAGCGTCACCATGACAAGCCACGAACATATCATTGCAACAGCTACATTTTAATTAATTATATCCGAACTCTAATTTCTATAACTATCCTGCTAGTTAACCATCGAAAGAAGTGGAAAGACTATCTCCATTCTCTGTAACACTACTATTGAGTGGCTGTATAATGTCCTCAGAAGTAGGGAGTTGTGTAGTAAGTCACCTCATGTTGAGGCCACGATAAGTGTCTTCAGAGAGTTCTAATTATTTCTTCATGCTCTTATAATGGATCATTCTACAATATTCTATGCGCCCATTACAAAACCCTTCTGATTGTCGTGCTGCACCCAAAGGCGGGCGATTCAATTCCATGCAGGCACCACACGAACAGCATCGAAACGACGATGTTATCGATACTCAATATCGTTTCAGCACCGATAGAAAATAACTCGATCGATTCAAAGTACAGGAACTGACATACTTATGAGCGGCGTGTGATGTACCCCTTTGTGGGTTGTGTAAGATACCCGTCAGTCATGTCGTAGGTACACCCGCAGGAAAGAAGCAACAAAGTGGTTATTTACTGGAACAAGACCTGAATTGCGATTGATTGAAATTCCTATACCTCTGTGCGTGTATGACATTACACGGAGGAGAGATGGTTTCGTATTAAACGTGATAAATGAAGCAGTGTTGGAATCAGAGACAGAGAAACGGGGACGTCCACTATTTGTTCTCCACAAATTCCATGTGAACCGCACCGGCGAGAGCTTTCCAGAACTGACTTCTATTCAACTTTTTTTAAATAAAAGGAGGAAAAAGTTTGCTTGTAGAAAAATAAAAAAACTTCATACACTAGGAACGTATTAATCTAAACATTTTTTGTATCGCACATTCGAAATTTCAGCAAATTTTACATTTTAAAATATGAAAACTAGTTCTCAAATAAAATAGGAATACCTGAAAGGGTATATTAACCCATTAACGCCCAAAATCGTTGTTTCGCAGAGTTGAAGCGAGCGCAGCATAAGAACATACACTAATGTGTCGAAAAGAGGCCGAATGAGATACTTAAAGCATTAGGTGACGTCTTAGAAATGATTGATAATTCATTTGAGGATAATGACTTTGTGAATAAGAATCGGTGGCTTAGGAGACGCCGGGAATTCAACTTGCAGAGGCAACCGCCGCTATGTGTGGTTTCCTGAATTCCTCTGAGCAATTTGAAAGGAAGCGCCTTAACCAAGGGCTCTTCCCCGTTTTCCTCATCCTGGCGCCACTCCCGCCTTCGAGGTCCGACCCCACCCCTCTCCCCCAGAGGCTCCGGCAGTTCTGCGACCTCGCGGATGGCACGCACAGGCTGAGACGGTCAGATAGAAGAAGAAACAGGAGGAGAACGACAAGATCCGAGAGATTAAGAAACAGAATGATGAAGGCAAGAAATATGAGAACAGAAACAGAAAGAAGAGAACAAACACGAGAAGAAGAAGAAGAACAAGAAGAAGAAGAATAAAAAGAAGAAGAAGAAAAGGAAGAGATGAAGGAATTGAACAAGAGTCAGAAAGAAAATAATTAGAGGCCGAAGAATAAAAATGAGTAGATTCTTAAAGAATGGAAGCTTCAAGATTGGTAATCGTTGAGGGACGAACAATAAGAGAAAAGAGGAAAGAACTATACCTTCTTACTCTTTGCTGACGAGTATTGCGTGAGGTAGGAGGGAATTGACACAAATACAGTCATCTGTTTCCGAAAATGCTATGTAATTCGAAATGCGTTGACGTGTTGTAATGATGAACAGTGCACCCGTAAGCCCGGTTGAATCGTTTGATGTGCTTCGGGAATCTACGAAGTTGTTTGTCAACCCTTGAAAGGAGATAACGTCTTACCATGCCCCTGAAATACACGTAGCACTTTGCTGTTACTAAATGCTTTTTCACAACTCGTTGGCCAGAAAGTGCACCAGTCGGTGTGGTATCATTAACACCACGAAATAATCGAACTTATGAGTAATTTTTGTTTCCTTTAAGCGTTTTCTATTTGCTGGGGCCCCCCAGAAGGCTTATACGTTATATTATCCTGCAGAAAATAAATATCGTCATGAACACTTAAAATCAATTTTATCCTTTCCAACATCCATTTCAAAAGAATTCAGCTTCTTCATGTTGAGAAATTATTACTACCACAACCCGAATAAATAACATGATGCACGAGACAATAAACAGCACAGTTACCGCTTTCTTCAACTATTGCAATTTTGAAACAGAATTGTCGAAACTAGGACGGCGGCAACGGCAGGTAGAACGTACGCGTCCAAGGAGAATGCGAATACAAAGGATAAACTGAAGAAGTTGAATGGAAAAGGCGCGCAGAAATGTAGTTGTCTCTCCCTTCCTTTACTCAGCGTACGCCCGTGGTCATTTGCTTTTTATTTGCGAAATGACATAGATAATTGTAAATAATTGTTAATAGAAAAATTGTTAAAATATCTCCCATTTGCAACATTGTTTGAAAAGTTAAAGACATAATTTTGAAAACTAATTTCGTTTCGTTTTGAGATACTCGCATGCTAGCAACCATGAATTTTTATTACCATTTTTAAAGAAAAAACAGGGTATTTCGATTCGAAAATACGGTAATCTGTAATAAATAGAAAAAATCTCAAAATAGAATGCACTTTCCTTCTTCTTCACTTCACGTCTTAGGCTACTGCTTGTTCCGTCCTCACAATTTGCCTTCATCTTTTCCTTGGTCTTCCCAAGTCTCTTCTTCCTCTTGGTGCGCAATACAAAGCTGCCTTTTGAAGAAGTCTCTTACCACTCATTCACTCTACTTGCTCTGCCCATCTTTGCTTGTAGTCTTGCATTCCTGTATTCTAGTATTAATATCTCGTCGCTTGTATCTGTTTGGGCGTCCTCCTGTGTATCGGGCAGCGTCCGCGTGAGGGAGCGCGGGGCGCGGGGCTGATGAAGTGGAGCGCGTGGTGGGCTGGCGAGGCGAGCGCCTGCGAGAGGAGAAGCCCCGACAGCGCAGCGCAGCGCGGCCACAAAGAGCGTCTGCGGCCCACGGGCGCGCGGGCCGCGCGGGGCGGAGGGGGGGGGCAAAAAGAGCAGGGCGAGATGAAAGGCTGCCAGAGCAAAAAGGCCTCGGCGAGATGAAAGGTTCGGTGGCCGGGCAGGGGGCGGCGCGGGGCGGGGCGGGGCGAGGTGGGTGGGGTGCGGGAGGAGGAGCAATTACGCGCAATTGAGGCTCCGCGCGGCGCCGAGGTGCGAGGCCCTCACTTCGCCTCGCAGCGCCGCCCGCCCCTCCCCCTCCCCTCCACCGCCCCGCCACGCCGCTGCACCCGGGGCCCTGCTCTTCCCCTCACCTCCCTTCACACCGTATCTCTTCCCCTCACATCACCTCTCCTCACCTTACTTCACATTACCTCTCCTTTATCTCCCCTCCACTCACACCATGTCACTTCCCCTCACATCACCTCTCCTCACCCTACTTCACATCACCTCTCGTTAGGGGTGATCACATCACCTCCATAAATTACGTAACGCACATTTCGAATATTTGCTATACCCCCTCCGCCTGTACCGCACTTCCCTATCTCTATGTAACGCAGTGTAACGCTGCCTCAGACCCCTCCCTCCCCCTTTAGCGTTACGTAATTTATGGATGACCCCTTACCGTCCTCTCCCTCACATCATGTTCCCTTACTTCACCTTCCCTCACGGCACGTCACCTCCCCTCACATCACCTCGTTCCGCCCCGCGCCGCCTCACGCGCTTCCACCTTCACTCTACCCCCCCCCCTCCGCCCCTCCTGTTCCCCTCACACTCCCCACTGAACTCTCGCGGGGGACAAATCATTCAATCCTTGCTCCGCCTCGCAATACTATCGAGTGCATATCGAGTGATGGACCTCGATAGGTGCACCTTCAGTCGCAACCAGCTACCAGCCACTTATTGACGTTCCCACCACTAAGCAATTACGTGCGTTTCCCGTCGAACAGACAAAGTTAACTTAACCGCTTAATTAAGTAAACGGGCAATTGCTCCCACCTCTGTGTCTTGGACGGACCTTCAATCAAGTAGTGTGGGAAAACCTTGTGCCAATGCTATTCCCACTTACAGAAAAGTCTAGTTTACTGGGATTAGTACTTCCTGGTCTCTCTCTCTCTCTCTCTCTCTCTCTCTCTCTCTCTCCTCTCTCTCTCTCTCTCTCTCCCTCTGTACTAACACTGATCTTCCATCACCTATTTATATATTTTCCTATATTTATTTGGATTCCACTCGCCTGGATATTCTTATTAATTGCTCTACAACTGAATATACAGGCTTTCGGGCCGGGCAGGTTCCTGCAAATATACTCCGACGTCGAAGAGAATTTTATAAAACGTTTTACCAGTACTCTGTGAAACATGCTTGTGGAATTCAGATATTTGCAACCTTATTATGTCATAATAAATCAGTTTAGTCAGAACAAATGGCAACCTTGTGTGTTGTCGTGAACTTCATTTAACAAAACGAGATCAGTGGGGCATCACATAAATATGATTCCATGCATTCGATGTTGATAAGAATACCCTCAGAATTATTACCTATTGGGAAAATTACAGGACCGAAATACGTCCCTCTGCTGTTCTCAGAGCTACCCGACAGCACAGTAATCTCGTAATCACATAAATCAACAAAACTAATTATAAATAGGATGTGTCTTATTTTCACGAAATTTGTTCAGAAGTACCAACCAGCAGTTGTCAAAGTCGACGACATCAGAGGTGGTGCCATTAGTAAATTAACCACACAGATCAAATGACATCAACGCGGCATTTAATAAATACATCTGAAGTTTCTGTAACACCCTAGAAACGTTTAACTAGCATCATTCAAAATGGCATCAAAAGTAGTTGTGGCTGGCATGCCGAAAGACGCAGTAGGCACACATCTTTACGATTATAAAAAGTACTCATTTATGCTTGTAAACTCATCAAGTGTGTAGAAAAATGAGACGAGAAAGAAAGAAAGAAAGAAAGAGAGAGAGAGAGAGAAGACTACAATTTTTTTGTTTTGTTTTTTCACACCGCAGAATATTTCCCAAGAGGTGACGAATCAAATTTACGAAAAAATGGATCGAGTGTAAGACAGCGTGATTTTCAAAAGGAATTAATACTAGATTTTATGCCGCGGATTTCTGTTTCGTAAATCAACATTTTCTTAAAAACATCTCGTCTTCCAATTGGAAATCTTTCCGTATGTAAAGAGCTGAATTGTTAACTTTGATTGTTGTAAAATATTCATTTTATGTTCAATACTGGTAAAATACATTTTATATCTTTTCAACAGTGCGTTTTACGGATATAATATTTTCTATATGGCGCTCTACACCAAAATATCTCAAAAAGGGCGTACCACGTAAGAAGTAATGTGTTATAACTAGTATGAAATGTTTCCACGCGTTTTACTATTCAACAAAAGTTGTTTTTTTTAATATTATTAATTTTCGTAATAAACCTCTAGGTACTTAAACTTTTGCATTAAATAAAAATGGTAAGCCTTTTAAAAAAAGCAAAATTACTACCTGAGGAACATAAAAGCCGGAAATTAAAATCATACAACCTTTTACGAGCATTTACGAGGCAGGCGGAACAAAAGTTCTCGCGCGACCGAACACGTGACGACGGGTGCGCGCCTGCCTGCCGCCGGGTAAAAATATTCCCTAAGAGCGTTTTGTACTCGAATCCGTGCGGTGGCGGGGGCTGGGGCGGGGGCCGTCTGTGTGTGAGCGCCGCGCCGCGGCTATCGCTCGCCTCTCGACCCCTTCCCCCTCCCCTCCCCCTCCCCCGAGCGGCGGCCCGCGCATTAGAGCCCCCGCCCGCCCCGCCCCCCGCCGCCGCGCCGACAGGGGGCCCCGACAGGGCCGTAATTGACGCCCCCCGCCGCGCCGCCGCCGCCGCCGCCGCCGCCGCCGCCGGCCCCGCCGCGCCGCGCCGCGCCGTGCCGAGCCGCACCGCGCCGGCCTGCTGCGCTTCCCTCTGCAGCACGCGGCCCGTCACAAAACGACGCCCGAGCGCACCTTCAACAGCGGGGGCGGCGTTCGATTTCTGTACGAGAAGCGATTCCGAAATCGAATAGTTGGATTCGATTCTACTTTTAGGCAGTTTTTGCCACCTCGAACGGTAAGCACTATCGACCTTCTGCGCATGCGCAGAATGCACTAAATGATGCGAAACGTGAACTGGCGCAATGAGCAAAATATCGATAGTGCTTAACGTTCGAGGTGGCAAAAACCTCTAGTGACGGACGACACCATTCACGCGCACAATGAGGACACTATTCAACGCAAGTAGCGATACCGGAGCAGAGCACTTAGAAAATATCTCCTTGTCTGTTTGAGTCTTATTTTCTTTATACAATTGTAAGGATGATGAAACCCTAAGCGTTTGTATTTAAAGTATCTTAATAACAGATTGTGAAACTTCCGTGAAAAATTATCTGTGCAATAGGCACACTCTTAGCAAATGTAATTTGAACTAAGCGATTTGATTTGAACGAAGCGGTGGAGGCGTGGTGGAAGGTAAAATTCAAACACAAGGACTTCTTTAAAATCAATAATGAAAGTAAAAGTGAGAAAGACAACAAATGAGAGATAAAGATCGACAAAAACGTAGAATGACAGACAGAGAATGAGAGATGAAACGAGAGAGGGAGGGAAGAGAGGAAGAGATATAATGCCATGAATGAGGAAGATACAGTGAGATAGAATGTGAGAAGGACAATAAAGTTAGAGATACTGAGAGGCAAACGTGGAGCGGCAGAGAAGGAGAGATGAAACGAGAGGGCGGGAGGGCGCCGCCTGCCCTCCTTTGTGCTCCGCCGCCTTCGCCTTGGCCCCGTGGCGCAGAGGGCGCCCGGGCACGCCGGGGCGGTCGCGGCCAGCGGAGCGAGCGCGGAGCGCGGGGCGGGGAGCGGGGGACGGGGCGGAGCGGAGCGGCCGAGAGAGAGGCAGGCGCAGTGTTCGGGGCGCGCGGCCACAGGCAGGACGCTTCTCTCCTCGCTCCGCGCCACCTGCCCACGCCGCTCTCCGCTTCGCAACGCGTTTCTTTATGGAGTGCAAAGGAAGCAAGATTCAAGCGCGGTAGCGTTGTGAGTACACGGAAGGCGGGGATCCACCTCGACGGATTGGGCGAAAGGGCACGTGTGTCCAGTGCAGTGCGTTGACAGGCGCAGGGCCGCGTCCCTGCGGTGCGGTGCGGTGCGGGGTCGCCCCATGTGCGCGTGCCTGTCGAGGGCCAGCGTGGACGCGATGGTGCTGGCGGCTGCAGGTGGTGTTCGAGGTGGTGCTGGCCGTGCTGCGCCGCGCCTGAGCCATGGGGGCCGCGCTGGTGCTGTGGGCCGTGATGGTGGGGGTGGGCGGCGCGGGGGCAGGTGACGGTGGGCGGAGGCGGCGGCGGCGCCCGCTGTGAGCGGATCACCGTGTCCATGTGCCAGGACATCGGCTACAACCTCACCGCCATGCCCAACATGCTGGGCCACGAGGACCAGCTGCAGGCCGACCGCGAGGTGAGTGCCCGCTTGCCGACACCAGCACCGACGTGCTTTGCTGTACTTACACTTCACAATAAGTGAGAATGTCGTCATATTTTCTTTCTGTGTGGGGAAACCTCGCGACGCTCCTCCTAGATGAAGTGGTGGTTGTTAAAAGTTAAAATTCAGTAGTTTTGCTCAATTGTTTGTGGAAAGTTTTTATTTATTTTTCTTTTAGTTACATTAAGATGGTCGAAAACTATCTTTGTGAAATTTGGATTTGATTCCAGTTGTGTTGGTAGTGGTTTCTAAGTGGACGTGTTTGGGTAACGGTAAACAGAGATTTTGTTATAAAATGCTATTGTTGTTTAATGTAGTCTTCTAGGTAGGGAATATTTAATTCGTTGTGGATTTCATTGTTAGAGATATAAGAAGGGGCTTTCAAAATCTTCGGAAGACTTTTACTTTGAATGGTTTCCTGCAATTTCGTAAAAAAAAATCCCATTAAATGGACATCCACTCCATGAAACTCCCTCTTTGACAACCAACAGATTAGCAAAACTGTCGTGTGAGTAAACAAATGAATAATTAAGCTTTGAATAATGGAAGCCACTTCCTGTACGTTTTCCTTAGTAAAACGTGTTTTTGAGACACATCTCGTGTCTATTCCATCTAAATGTCTCTTAATGTGATTTTTTATGTGCGTACACTTCCATGAAACCACCTTTCTTTACAATTGAAAGCATTGGAACAGTAAGAACATTAGCCACACTAACCACAGCAAACTTCCCACTGTCCGTTTCTGTTATAATCTCGTTTTTGGTCGCAATGAATCTCGTATTGTTACTGCCCCTAGCTCTCCATAAATGGTGAAGAACACATTCATAGCTGCAAGATCATTCATGATAAAATCGATAAATTAACACTTAATAATAAGTCTTAATACTGTGACAGGAGTGGCTTATCCTGTCACTGATCCAAGTCCTTCAACGACAAACACGCAATGAGTAAAACACAATTTTTGTTAAGGAAAGAATCTACTAGATGTGTTTTCCTCAGTAAAACTTCTTTTATGAGTACATTTCATGTCTATTCCACCAAAATGTCTTCAAATGGCACTTGTATGGCACAATGTCTTCAAATGGCACTTGGCGTACAAACACTTTTTCGGTTATCCCGACCTCACAAAATGGGAGAGGGATAGTCTCATACTCTCCCCCAATCGCGTGAACGCATTTGCTGAATGACTCCCTAAGACATGCAGGAAACGCTGTGCTTTTGTCGATTGTACAGCAGAAACCTCAAGTAGCATTTTAGCATCAACAACGTTGCAAAGAACAGAATGTAGACTTCGATGATTCTCTTTAATTATTTCCAGCCTCAAATCTCAGTTGACGCCTTCCAAATAACTCGACATTACGTATCGTTCTTGGGAAGGCAGCAGTAGATCAAGGAGAGTCTCAGAGGCTGCAAAGTACGGCTTGTGGATAGCAATTATTCCAACTACTTCCATATTATTTTCAAATAACTCAGCATTAGCTAAGATTGGTAGCAACACGATGTTACGCTTAAATTAATATCGCAGCTAAATTAAATTCACTTTATTGCTCCATTGCAATAACTATGTATAATGCGAGTTCTTACTACGCTTATGTCCAATTAACACTTTGAAATGTCTTTAGATTAAATCACACAATTCGCACAAAGTCCGTGACGATTCCAGTCACTGTCATTGGAGAAGGATAGTATTTTCCTTCAGAACTTAAACAATAATGATATTTTTGTTTACAATTGACAATCAAGTCACGTGTATTAAAAATATCCAATAGCAAGTCTACCTTCGTCAAATTTAGATCTGGTGAAGTAATTTCATAAAAGTTCCTTTGCACGGCGTCTGAACAGGATAAAAAATATTGCTTGCGGGTTTGGACAATCAGACAGTATACTTAGTTGTAAGGGCGCTTACGAGAGAAATATAACACGATCATTTAAATTCGGTAAAAAGTACAGAGATCGTTCTTTCCATGTGGGGTTCATTTGATAACAATTGAGCACCTCAAACTGCCATCCCGACCTCTCTCAACGCGCTGAAGTATGGTGCGTTACAATCTTTTCCTTTTTACTTGTGTGGAGAGCGCGTAACAGTCTGACCGATGGTTTTCACTGTTCAGTTGGTGCCCTGTGGTTCTCAGGAGAGACTTGACTCCGCAGCGAAGCCACGTGGGGACTCGGAGCGTTCATTCGGAAGCCTGCAGCGTCAGCGCTCACTGACTAGAACAGAAACCATGAGATAAAGCTAGTCTAATCATCTAATGTTCTCATCACCAAGTGTCATTCATCATTTCTCGTTTATCACTACGAATCATTCGTGGATTTTTTCTTTGAATCCTAAATACAGCTATTCTGAAGCGAAATTCTAAAATCTTGATTGTGAGAATGCATCCTAATACGATATTTGTTTCCTTTTAAAGAAATAAACTTATTTCGTTTAGGTGCTTTAAAAAACTCATCTGTATGGTTCATGCTATATCTCAACAATTATATTTTTCTCTCCGGGTACATAATCCGAGCTATTGGAAATTTAATTGCTCCAAATGTCTTGTTCCTTTGTTATTAGGGCGGTCAACATTTGTAACAAAAAAGCATGTTCTCTTTTAATAATACTACATATAATGATTATCAGTTACTAAGTAATAGAAAAGCACTATGGAAAAAGAAATATTGGGATTAGTAAGGTTGGAGGTCGTAAAAATTGGTAAGGTCGGAGGAGAATTATAGTCCCGAATCGAAAGTCTGAGCTGACAGAAGAGTACATAGCGTATACTTTCTCATTACGAAATAGAAAGTAATGATATAATCAGGACAACATCCTTTTGAGTAATAAGAAAGCACTGAATGCAATTCGCGAGTTTTTTGCAGGTAGATCTAGCTGTGGACACAGCGGTTCTGAAGCCTCAAATGAATTTTAATTTGGAAATAAACTTCAATATCACATTACTTCGGCTATAATTAATAAAATAAATCGCCAAGCTTAGTTAGAGGCAATTCTTGTGAAAAAAACAACTGCTCATGCATTCTGTTCGTTCATTTTTATTGACTGGTGCCTTCCATAGTTGATTTATTTTCGTTTTCATACTAAGAATAAACTACAGAGATCTAGAAGTTGTGGTGAAAATTTTGAAAATGCGGATGGTGTGCTAATTTCTTTGCAATTACACGAGCAAGTTCGTCTGCTAGTTGGACACCGCTCGGAGCATAAAGACCCCCATCTCGATCCAGGTTTTTGTCCAGTTTCCCTGATCCATTGAGCAAATGCTGAGATGGCCCCTTGTTTGGCTTCTGGACGTAAATGTAGCTTCACTGTGCGCAAGTTTTGTTGAGCACTCCTTTTGCTTGTTGTGGCAGGAGTAGAACTGATGTTCATTACTATTTTGTTAGTAATACATAAAAATCAAATCAGCAGTTCATTTACCGTTGAAATTGATTTTCTATAACTCGGGAACAAACATTTTTCTAATTTTTATTTTTCTAAATTATAATTATTTTCTACATTCTCGTTTCTAGTTTTTCAAAAGTCGCTTTTTTTAAAAAATTCCGGGCCTCAAGAAAATGTGCACAGATAATCTCTTTCCCCATACGTCATATACAGTTTTTACTGTTTTTTTGACCAAATAAATAAAAAATATGCCGAGCTGCTGTTCGCTGGCCTGCGCTTCCCGCGCAGGAGCGATCCGCGTGGTCAGCGCTCAGCCTCCGCGCAGATGACAGGCGGGTGTGCGGGGGGAGCCATTCCCCGCGCCCTAAGAATGCGGCCCTTTGCCTCAGTAGCCGAATGAGGCGCGTTTCATCTTCCTACTTTTTAGGTGGCAGAAAAAAATTCGAATAATAAGAAAATGTCATCCACGTCATTCCTGCTGGCCTCTCTTCAATGAGCTTCGAATTTTACCATTACCGTGTCTACGTATTTACGAATCTATAGTTTTCGTCAAAACTCTGGGACGGTGGGAACATATTTTCATGCAATACTAATATTTATCATTACAACGCATGTCGTAGAAATTTCATTCATCGAATCTCACTACGAACAGCTCACGCTAGTAATGGTAATAGGGCCGGGGTATGTTGTGTTGTTAGAAAAAAACAACAAAAACAACAACAACAACAACAACAGCAGCAGCAGTTCGTTTACCGACGCAAATAAGTTTTCTGTAACTCCGGAGTAAAAATGTCAAGTTTTCCAAATGTTACTAACTTCCCTTTCATGCAACTTTTATTCATCATTCAACCATTCGTAGTTAAAATGTTCGCTAGAGCTCTAGAACTCAAGAAAACGTGCGCAGATGGTACTTCTGCCCCGCACGTCACATAGTTTTGACTGTTCTTAGGCTAAGAGAATGAAATTACACAATGTGCCCTTTGCCTCCAGTTGATGTGCGAGCAGCCCATCGTGGCGCATTCGGGGTGGGATATGTGGAGAGAATGGGGAAAGGAAAGCTCGCGCATGGCCCGTTTGGAGATATAGAGTAATAGCATGCTATTTTCTTATCCGGTTTTAATTACCATATGCAAATGGGATGTATTTTACTGTTTGGTTAGCAGCATGTTAGTAGTATGGTACTATGCAATAAAATTATCATTGAATGTAAAGAAGAACATGAAAATTAAACAGCATCGTGTTTCGCTATTTTACCATCTTAATCTTTTAATCAATATTCTACATATATAATTCAAAATAACATAAACATTCTTTAAAAAATCTTGTATAATAAAGCATTGTATGAATAATAAACTCAAACATCGATGTTTTTGCAACAAAATATCGATGTGCAGAAAACATGGAAAGCAAAATATTGATGCTTCTGGTGGAAAATATCTATGTTTCGAAAACATGGATGTGTTTTGCCATCTCTAGTTGGAAGAAGGGGAGTAAGGGGGTAGGGGAGGCGGCCTGGGCGGCGTGTCGTCGCTCGAGTGCAACAAATCGGGGGGCAGGTTTCGGCCGGGGCGCTCCGCAGCGAGACAAAGCGGGCGGGCGGAGCAGCTGCGGGGCGCGGGGCCTGGAGGGGCGGAGGGCGGGGCGAGGTGAGGAATCCGGGCCCAAAAGTGTGCGGCGACGGCGCTCATTATCCTCGCCTCGGCCCGAGCGGCGGCGCGGCGCGGGGCCCTCGATGTCTATCGGAGGAGGGGGGAGCGGAGGGGAGTGGGGAGAGAGGTCGTAATCGCCTGGCGCCCCGGGGCAGCGCGCCGGCCTCGCTCGCCTCGCCCGCCTCGCCCGCCTCGCCTCCGCGCCGGCGCAGGTACACGATTCGACGCGCCCCGCCGCCCCACGCCACGCACCGCACGGCCCACCCAGGCCCTTCGCTTCCCCTCCGCGCGATCCACATCCCTTCGGCTTCGGTCGATTCCGATCTGCTCGGCTTGGATCGATTCAGATACGTTCGGCTCGGATTGATTCAGATCCTTTCGGCTCGGATCGATTCATATGCGTTCGGCTCGGATTGATTCATATGCGTTCGGCTCGGATCGATTCATATGCGTTCGGCTCGGATCGATTCATATGCGTTCGGCTCGGATTGATTCAGATCCGTTCGGCTCGGATTGATTCAGATCTCTCCGGCTTCGATCGCTTCAGATACGTTCGGCTGCGAACGACTGAGATGCATTCGGCTCGGATCCATTCAGATGCGTTTGGCTCCGATCGACTGAGATGTATTCGGCTCGGATCGATTCAGATGTGTTCTACTCGTTTTGATTTAGTTCCATTCGGACCAAATTGATTCAGATGCGTTCGACTCGCCTCAATTAACATCCATTCACACCAAATGGATTCAAATACGGCGTTCGGCTCGGGTCGATTCAGATCCGTCCGACTCGGATCCTTTCGCCTGGGATCGATTCATATCCGTTCGTTTAAGTTCTGTTTGGTGCAGTTCTGTTCGCAGATCTTGTTCCGTACCATTTCACATCACCTTGCCCCGTCCACATCACCGAATTCAATTTTATAGACAATTCCATGTATGTAACGCATTTCTGATATAAATCTAAATCTTTTAGCTGTTTTCAACAAACAATATTTTCAAAGTGAAAATGTATTTCGTCACCTTCCTCTAAAATCTTTCTTTTGGCATCTCATTTGTTCTGAATGGTCGGGTGTGAGAGCCACAAGACGAATCTTCACAGCAGAAATTGACGATTTGATGCAACACCGAAATGAAGAAAAGCGAGAGAATTTCGCTAGGCGAACGCGTGCCACCTCGACATTTGACGCCCAGTCCATCCCCGTGCAAGTGGCTGGCATCATGTCCGTGCTTTCTCATCGTGCCGTGCCCCTCCCACGCAGACGGCAATTCCCACAGCCTCCGATGGAGCGCGCCGTTGCTCTCATCTGCACCTCCGATTCCTCCTGCGCGTGACAATGCGGAGAAAGTCTCTTCCCGGCGGAGCATTCCGTGGTTGCAGCGGTTCTCGGTGCGAGGGGGAAAGGGAGTTGGCAACGGTAAGAGAATCTGCTCTCAAGGAGATCAACGCCTCCATCCACGCACACGAGGGAGGGAAAGACAGTCGCCGCTGCGCGCGCGAACTCGAGGCACGAACACCTCCCAGCGTGTCTCAAAATCATTACTTTCGAATGAAGGGAAAGTAATTAAGTATTTTTATGAAAACGAATCTCCAACAAGCATCACACATTATTGTTTTTCATTATTAGCCGCTTAGAATATCACCAAATTTAATAGTCATGTTGTGATTTCATAGATTAGAATCGTTTAGAAATTTGAAATGGATCAGCACATTGTTTAAATGTTCAGATCGGTTGATATTTAAAACGTTGATCAAAATCTTGTTAACATTCGTTGGCCAGATGTGACCATTGAGTTCCTTTGGAATCTCCGCAAATCAGTTCCCTCCCGTAAGCGTTAAATTAAAAAACAACAAACGATCGTGTATGGCTTCTTTTAGTCATTCTAGGCAAAGGCGGGTTGAAATCAGATATCAGTCACCCTATAAAGAAATCTCCGATATCTACTTTCAGTAGACATGACTTTTCATGTTTCATATTATTTTCGGTTATTATTTCCTACATTATCATTGAACAACTAAGCATATACTATACAGGTATTTTTGAAATGGCGTAGGAAAATGAACAGACAATCTGTTTATTTTTAATTGTAATAAATGCATTTATAACGCTACAGTAAGGAAATGTACTTTTTCCAAGCAAAATTAATAAATTGAAAAATAGAATTTGTTTCATAAGCCTTTAGGAGTAAGCTTAAAATCTCAGATAGCTCATTCCTAGCGGGTCCCACACCGTCACTCGACCCTCCGACTTGCGTGCCACACGCTTCTGGCTTAACCCCTCACGTCAGTCCATGGAGGTTGTAGGGCAGAGCACGTGTGAAACATCGCAACTTCAAAGAGGTCCGTTCACGAACTGAGCTAAATAATATTGCAAGAAGTCTCGGAAAACAGAGAATCCTACTATGTTTTTACTTTTTTTGAATGATTGATTCCGTTCTTTTGCAATAATTCTCAAAAAAAAATTATTATTTTAAAATACCTGAAATAGGTATAAAGAATACATGTTAAATAGTCTTTATTATGCCGTGAATAACTCGATCTACACTAGGGGCGGCCGGAGACGTCGAAATTGACATTAATTTGTCTCTAACCCACTCTTTTTTTAGCTGAATATTTGTATTCAATATTTAAACTCAAAGACTCTCTGACAGTTCTGCGATATTTTTCATAAAGGAAATGTTCTGCCTAATTAAAATTTTGTTCTGGATTTTCTCTGATCATGCACAGACTGAACAGCTCGTTTAAGTTCTTCTTTGGAACTAAGAATATAACATCGATGCTGAGGTTTTCAAAACATCGATAGACTACGAAAATATTTATGATTTTCACGTTGGGTTTTGAAGTCTTTTTTAAACGATATTTTGTTCTCAGTTTTATCCATACTCAATGTTTTGTTTTGGAATGAAAAAGTACAGAAAAAAAACTTCAGACCTCCTTCCGACTCCTTCAGACCAAAGCTACTTGATACTATATTGGTAGTGCTTTTTCGATAAATGTATTGTCAAGGTGGCCGGTCAAGATGGCCGGTGCGAAGATTGAATCCGGGCCTCCCGAATGGGCGAAGTCAACGCGCTACGCCCTAACTACTTCACTCTTTATATGAATGTCAGAGGTTACTAAATCAGTTCTTACACCAGGGATGGCTTTTGTGTGATGCGTGCATGGTTGGTCCTGACCCCAAGAGCACAGTCTCCGGCGGGATGAGTATCCGGCTGGGTTGAGGTGAAGTATGCTACGATTTTTCTAACTTTGCCCCTCAAGGCCAGTCTTTACGTTGGAATATGTCACGGTATTTCGCCACGTTCTCAGTCGTGCCGCCAGGTATCGCATTATCGCGACCGTACCAAGCAGTGCTTGCGATCATGCGTCTTCTAACGGTAAGACGGAGAAAGACGCGAAATACCGTGATATATTCCATCGTGGCCGTAGGTGGCAGAGTTAGAAAAACCGCGCTGTGTACTTCGGTTTTTCTTTCTTGGCGCACGAGGGTGTGTGAATAAAATGTAATATCTCACGGTATTTCGCGTCGTTCTCCGGTGTGCCGCCAGGAAACGCATAATCGCCAACACTGCTCGATACAGTCGCGATCATGCAATTCCTAGCGGCACAACCGAGAACGACGCGAAATATTCCATTTTACTGACACCCCCCCCGTGCGCCAAGAAAGAAAAACCGAAGTACAGCGCATTGCTGTTGCGGGGCCCATTCACGGCTTCCGGGAGCGCCGCGCAGGCGGGCTGGGCTGGGCTGGGTTCGCGAGCGGCCACGGCCGAGCGGGCTGGCTGCGCGTGCGCCGGGCGGCGGGGGCGGGGCGGCCGTTGGCAGCGGCGCGCGGGCTCCCCCTCCCCCGCCGCCCCCTGCCACCGTCGCGGTCGTCGGCAGGCCGCGCGACTTCAAAGCCGAGACGACACACGGCGGCGGCGGCGGCGGCAGCTGGCGGCGCGCTGCCCGCCACAAAGCGGTGGCCAGGCGGGCGCTCAGCTCCTTTCATTCTCCTTTCTCCTCCTCTTGAGCGCGAGATGGCTCGCATCTACCTCCTTAGTCCGCGTTCCCTCCGCAGCGGCTCTCACCGCCAGCTCACTCCGGAGTGGTTTTGGACCGACGTTTCGGTCGGGCGATGGCGGACGGACCGAAACCAAAGGAAACGGATCTTCGTCAGAGAGACGATGGTCGGAAGAGGGTTTCCGCGTTCGCGGAGGCCCTTTGCTTGGGAAGGTTTAAAGCGGAACTCTAACGGCCGGCTACGCTGAGCGGAAGTTGTCCGCTCTCTCTGATCGATTCCAGATGAATGCCGCGGTCTCTGACCCGTTGAGAACGAACTGCTCCGACTTCCGCCTGCAAACGACGTGATGCACTGCAAAGCGCCCGGAATTTCCGACGGTGTGCAGGGAATTCCTCCAGACACTTGACCGGTTCGGCCAAAATAGCAAATTCGATTAAAAAGAAAAACAAAGAACGCGAAAGTCTGCCCTTGTAGTTGTGATGTCGAGGAGTGGGGAGATTGAATTGTGGACATGGGAGGTCGCTGGTTACTGTAGTAATTTCGTAACAAGAAAAATGTATTTCTCACTTAGAATATTTTTTTTTCACGTGAAGTAAATAATTGATGGTCAAAGCCTTCTTAACCACAGATTCTGAAACCATAAAGCGAGTGTTCTTTACCGCAAATTAGAGGTGAGACCACAGAGCGAAAAGATGGAAAGAAACCAGAATGCATTCGTTCTGGGCGGCTTTCTTGACTTGTTCCGGAAATGGCGAAGTAGCATCAATGGTGAAGAGAAGTAGTGACCTGCATAGTGAGGAATAACGGTGTTAAACGTCTTCATACAATACAAATAAACTATTTCGAGTTTAGAAATCAAGAATAATGAGTACAGAAAAAATATAAAATTATGTTAGCTTTCGTGTTTTCATTTCTTTATTGTTCTTAATTTTATCGTTATTCTTTAACATTGGTTCCTAAACACTACATAATGAATATTTGTCTGTTACATTGGAACACACGTGGAAAATAAGTTTTATTAGGTCAATGAATTATTAGGCCATGATTGAGTTTTATGGGCATTGATGCCGCTTCCTCGAAAACCACAAAGAAGAAAACTCTGCTGAAGTTGTCACCCTTTAGTGCTAAATGAAAGGGCAATTTGAGATTCTTGGAAAACATCGTGAATTATAAAGGAATCAAACCGATTTAAATAGCATTCCAGTCTCGGTTAATAAAATACTTCAGTTTCAATTTTGAAATTTCTGTAAGGTTTTCCTGTTTAAAGCGGAATTAATGATTTATTAAATTATTTCGAAATTAATGATAAGGATGTATTGAATATTGATGAATTGAGACGTTTTTGACGATTCCCTTCTTGGCAATGGCAAAAAAATACGCTCAGTAATACAGAATAAAGCATTAAAATGAAATATCCGCTTCCTCAAAATACAAACACTGTGTTATTTGTAGAAAGAAATTTATCGGACAGAGTAATTTATCCTGAACGGAGAATGAATTATCCTGAACAAGATGCAAGAGATCATAAAGATATTTCAGGAACCAATACACGTTTCATTCGGATCCGGTTCAAGCAGAAAATATTATCAAAGGAAAACGGTTTCAGATTTGCTTTATATTGAAATGGCTTTAACGTGTTGGTTTCTGTTTGATGATTTTATAGATAAAATGTACTAATAAATTAATAGGCTCCAAGTAATGTGAGTCTCGATTATTTGACTCGCAAAGAATTAATATGAATATTTATGCAGAAGTAAAATATTTTCTGCGCAGGAACATCTGGGTAATAATTTTTTTTTTCATTTTTGGAGATGAGTATTACACTGCTGCCAGTGAATGTACTTTGCGAATTGGATTTAGGGTTTTCTGTACCTTACCCCTTTTACTCTTCGATTTTGCAATTGACACGTTTCAATTGAATACAATTCTCCTTTGTTCTACACGGAATCCTACAAGACAAATACGCCGGCATATGGGAACTGTGAAGCAAAGCACGGGTTAACAAAGCACCAAACACAAAAACATGGAAGAAAGAGAGAGAGGTAACGAATATGTTGGGAGCATGACGGAGCATGGCATGTCGGGATGATGTTGGGAGCGAAAGCGGAAAAAAGGGGCTGCGAACGGCGCGACGAGAGAGAGAGAGAGGAGAGAGAGAGAGAGAGGCAGAAACAGAGGGACCGACAGAGACTGAAAGAGACCCAGACAAAGAGAGAGAGAGAGACATACAGAGAAATACAGAGAGACCGAGTCCGGCAGAGAGAGAGGCAGACAGAGGAATACAGAGACAGACGAAAAAGGAGAGAGAGACTGAGAGAGAAAGAGAGAGGGAAGAGGTAGAAGAGGCGAGAGAGAGCCTCGCGTGCGATGCGTGTGACGCGTGCGTGCGCGCCGGCGGCGGCGCGGGCCTTTGATCTCGACTTCACACGCCGCCTCCCTCCCCGCCCACTTCCCCTCTAAATTTAAATTCCCCCGGCAGCAACGGGTGCGGCCAAGAGGAGCGACGCGAGGAGACCCTCCATTGTCACAAACCACGAGCGCTCTCCGCCCCCTCCGCGGAACCTCTTCGCTCGCATGCACTTACAACTAAACAACGGCTGACGTTCAGCAATCGACTGCAGTCTGCTCTTCTGCGCACGCGCGGATGCACATAGATGGAGTTTTGCACGGCAGTGTGTTCAGCCATGCTCGCCCCCTCTCCCATAAAAGGCCCGGAGAAAAACGTTTGTTACATTCCTTTATTTGATTAAATTGATTTAAATATGTATTTATATTACACTTATGTAATTATTTAAAAATAATATTGTATAGTA
Source organism: Acheta domesticus (assembly GCA_031308135.1). NCBI lineage: Eukaryota > Metazoa > Arthropoda > Insecta > Orthoptera > Gryllidae > Acheta > Acheta domesticus. The sequence goes on from JAHLJT010002630.1 coordinate 36,855,478, forward strand.
TCATGTATACAGTACAAAAATAATATACAATTTAATAAAATGCTTATTATTAAACAAAAATCTATGATGTACCCTTCCAAAACGATCGGTTGCATCCGCCCCTCACAGCAGTGGACTGTCATCTCGATCTTGGGCGCAAGGTGGACAAACGATGCCAAACGCGAACTGCGCAGGCGCAGAAGATCGATAGCGCCGTGGATTGCTGTAAAGCTGCGCCGAGCAAATTCTCCCGAAGGCCCCTTTTACACCTTCCGTGTGACCGACGATTTCGGAGTTGGGGCGAAGCGCAGTGCTGTCCCTACCGGAAGCTTCTGTGCGCATGCGCTCGCTCGCTCAAACGCCCGAAGTCGTTCGCCAAAAGGAAGCGTGGAAATCGGGTCTAATGGTCGCACATTCACAACGGGCTGCTCGCTGTTTACTATTGGAGTAAAGACGTTATTTTTCAGATTGTTGGATCACTGTTTAAAAAATGAAAATAGCGACTACGCCAGTATATCTTCTCCGACAAAAACAAATGACCACTTGAGCAGAAAGAGTGTAGCTTGCGAACATTCACGGTTACTACGTATTTTGTTTACGTGCACGGTTCAGTCATGTTCCATGTTGTGAATGGTTCCATTCAATAAAATCACTCGAAGCTTGTGTTTACGTTTAAGGTTCATTGTAAATGTGCCTTTACATTTCATGTGTAACGTAACGTGGGTGAACTTTTTAAATTTAATTTATCTCATGGATAAGAAATAATGCAGACATAGTTTTCAAGGCGATTCGATATAATATGATGCACGTTAGAGTCATTGAGATACACGTTAGTGGCTCGTGACCTCCATCTTTGAAGTCTTAAAAGAATTTTACTTAACGTTTCGTTCTAAAGGCGGCTCCACACATTCGGCACTCGCCGAGCAGCGAGCTACTGTTCGCCCAATCCCGACCAGCCGATTTCTTCGGCGAATGTTCGCTCGCTTTGATGCGTCCAAAAGACCGACACGCGGTGTGTAGAGCGAGCGCCGAATGTTCGTCACTCGACAAATAGCAAGCGACCCCTCCACACTACTTGGGATTCGACGAGCGGTTGCTTGCTACTCGCCGAATAACGGATGTGCGAAGCCGCCTTAAGACGTTGATAAATGTAAATAGTTGGTGTAGTGACAGCAATACGAGCTGCCAACGCTATTTTTTCACAATGCCACATCCTGTGGATTCACATTTGCTACACCAGAAATACTCAACATGATGCACCATCGTAGAAATAGAGCGTCTGCCGCATTCTGCTACCACAGTCAAAAACAATATCGTTGATCGTCATCGCATGACTTGCGCAGAATTCAAGTCACGTGATTGCATCTGCTACGTCTGGTGGAAGAATCGTTTTCAGATGCAGCTCCTGCACTGAGGCTCAAAATCAGCAGCTTCGTATCACATACAATGCAGCAAGGTAGTGGAGCTTCGCGCGGTACAAAATCTCGGTGATAAACACTGTGCCTTGCAGAGTCAAGAAGAGAGAACCGCGCCAGCCCATTTCGTAATGTAGAAATCGATCGCATTGCAAGGAGCGTGAGGAGCGTGGCGAAGGCGACGGCGAAGGGGGAGAGAGCGTAACGCCGGCGGCGCGGGGCGTCACGCTGCAGGTGGCGATAAGGCCCCGGCGGTCGCTTTCCAGGCCGCGCCCTCGCCCTCGCCCTCGCGCGCCACTTGCCCACGTTGTAACGACAGCCCACTCCACTCACACACTGGTTGCAAATATTGTTTTCGTTATTTGGGGGGGGGGGGAGAGAATGAAGAAAGAAAATAATGGGCTTAATCACGGCGTAAATTAGAGTTACATGATAAGGGAGTAATAAGGGGTCATCCATAAATTCCGTAACGCTAAAGGGGGGAGGGGGTCTGAGGCATCCTTACTCTGCGATACATAGAGATAGGGAAGTGCGTTACAAGGGAGAGAGGGGGTATTGATAAAATACTCGAAATTTGCGTAATTTGTCTAATTTATGGACTAATTGTATCATGATCTTTTAAGATGTTAAGATCTTTTAATTTGTGATGAACAGACACCATTTACCTGGATTCCAGTGTTTTTGTCTCAAGTTTCAATTTATTTCAACGTTGGTATTAATGTCTGCTAATATTGTTTGGTAACAGATTTTTTTCATCGAAACGTGCATATTTTCGGAACTCGTATACATGTAGCGAACAAGATCCTAAATCGTGTGGCAAGACTGCACCACAATTTTCCTTGCAAGACAGCAGAAATCAGAATTTACCAAGAGAATTTACCAAGATGTACAGAGGTGTGGCTGTCGACACTGGGACACGTCATTCTCGCGGTTATGTCATTTACGACGTTAGCTAAACCTTCGTCTTTATCGCTGGAACCACTTTTAACGAAATTGACTATAATCTACAATCATGAAAGAAGACATGCGAAATCTGTAGTACTTTGTTACTTCATAGTAGATTTTTCGTTAATTTAAATTCTCGTGAATTGAAAAATTTCGGGAGTCGACTAAGCAATTGTTTTAGGTTTGAAGGTTATGTGTTATGTTTGAAGGTTAACAGGCTATCTCAAAAAATAATTATTGCGAGTGGCTATAAATTATTTGTGTTGCGTAGCATAAACAATATAATAGTGATTTTAAAATGAACATGAGTGTATTGTAATAGTCGTTGTCTTCTTTTCTTTGAAGACTAATGAAAATATGTACGTAGTCATCTGAATTTTTTTCATGTTCCTTGCGAGTCATGTTATCCTTACGAGATCAAAAATCACGTCAGACGGTACAGAAAAGTGTTTTCATGTAAGTAATTGGCAGTGTCGCAGTTTTACGTTTGTCTTGTTTATACAGCATGCAAAGAGTGGGCATCTCCCCCATACGTCAGACGCCGTTTTAACTCTTTTCGGCCGTTACAATTAAAACTATTGTTTCTCTAAATACATGCTATAGTGTCCACGACTGAGTTTATCTGTAAGGGTATGGGCTTTCGATCGCTCTCCTGCAGCGTGCGTGGAGAGCGCTGTGGCAGGGCCGCAGGGCGTTGCTCCGGGTCGCGGGTTCGATTGCGGCCTTTGTCCCGCGCCAGACGGCGCGACCGCCCCGCCCCGCCCCGCCCCGCCCCGCCTCGCCCCGCCCCGCCCCGCCCCCTCATGCGGAGCGGCAATATCCCATTTCGCCCTTTGTTCTCGCTACTTCAAAAATACTCAATGGCGACTGCTTAAGAGATTGAAAAAAAGTCACTGCACAGGCTTGCGCAAAAACTCGGGCCGTGGCCCAACTGAAAACGTTGAAGGAAGGCCAGTAGCATTAAGAAAGAAATATTTTCAAAAATATGTTCAATACCTGATTCGGAACTGTGTGCAATTTTAGAAAATATATTCAGCGAGGAGAATTCGCTCTCTGTTAGCATATCTCACTAGCGATCACGCTGTTCGGCATGAGCCTGCCGGCCCTCATACTTGACAGCTTGCGGCTTCCCACACGCACATTGGCTGCCCCCCCCCTTTAGCATGGAAAATTGGAAAATTTGGGGAAAACTTTCGAAGTAAACTGGCAATTCTGTAAACGGTTCAACATAAAATAAAGTGTATTTTTACTTTTATTATTGCATTTATTCTTCTGTCAGTATATTTTATTTATTTACCACGGAAGTATGTCACATTTAAGTAAAAAACATGAATGGAAAGTGGGTCTACAAAAGTAGTTGCTCCCCCTGTTTTTGCCCTTTCGGCAGCGCACACATATGAACCACTTCATTGAATCCTGCTTGGGATGCGTAGAGAACGAAGAGTGAGGTTACAACGCGAGAGATACTTTTGGGTCGTGTTGTACAAATGTTTTCGTTCGCAAGTGACTAAACGGCGTTAAAAGGAACGCTGCTTTGTACAACGCAGCTCCGCAAAGTGAACGTGGTACTCAGAAGTGATTGGTACTCAAACTGGATGTTGTTTTATGTGGGAAAGGATGCACACCTTTTTTCTTGGTGTGAGTGTAGATTCCATCCAGTTTATTCTGTTCCTTTTCTGCACCGATGAAAATCGACTAAATAGATTAATTGATTGATGATATCGAGCATGTCAACTGCTATGATCGTTAGTTGCGTTGGTGTAGTGAGTGGTTTAATCCCGGAGACGACAGTGTTCCTTCCCCGCTGGATGTCGAGATCCGGCGCAGACCTACAGGACGGCGCGCGGGAAATGTCCTCCTCCTGGTTTCTCCCTCAGTGGCGCCACCCGCTCCCCCGCCGATACAAGCTCTAAGCTCCCCAACATGTGTTATGTAGTACATGCGTGCAATGCAGTGTAGGCCTAAGTGGACAGCAGGGGACACATGAGGAAGAGAATCGCGATTCGTTTCTTAGGTACTGCTCCGGCATTCGCCCGATATTGATCGAAGAAACCAAGGAGCACATGAGAGCAGCCGGCCGCTAGAATGTTTCTCCACATACCGTCTGGATTGGCCCTGCTAATGCAGTTATACTGCGATTTTCCTAATTTTGCGTCTCAAGGCCCGTCTTCACAATGGAATAAGTCACGGTATTTCGTGACGTTCTCAGTCGTGGCGCCAGGTATCGCATGATATCAAGCAGTGCTTACGATCATGCGACTTCTAGCGGCACGAGGTAGAAGACGCGAAATGCCGTGTGATATTCCATCGTGGTCACAGGGGCTTGAGAGGCAGAGTTAGGAAAATCGTAGTACAGTGTGGAAACTCTTCCCTCGTCAGGTAATGCTCTCTCTGAGCTGAGCCGGCCCGGGGCGTCGTAGGGCCTCCTGCGCGTCGGCGCCCTTTGTCCCGCGGCTGCCCTCCGCGACGGAGGGGGGGGGGGCAAGAGTTCGGAGAGGAGAGCCGCGTGGGACGCCGGCGGCGGCCCATGTTTGTGTCTATTTGCAGAGGCTGTCGTAAAAGCGGCGGCCCCGCCCCTCCCCGCCCCGCCCCTCCTCGCCCCACCCGTCCGCTTCACCAACTCCAAACGCCGCGCCGCCCGCCCCCCCCCTTCCACAGGATGCGTAAAGACTCTCCGTTCGGCGCACTCTCCGCCCGAACACTCCGATGAAGCAACTTCCATCGCGTTGCTTTCAAAATATCGGTTTTTTCAAACAAAAATATCCGTGTGTCGCTATATTGAAGCCCATGACTTTTAACGTCGACGTTTTTAGGAGGTTCATGTTTTATTTTTTTATTAAAAAAGGTCCATAATAACAATTTTTTTTTAAAAAATTTCAACTATTAACAAACTGAGTTCAGTGACTAATGTGACCAAGGGTAAATAATACGTTAGTCGAGTTTTCGTCGAAAAAATAGTCTATTATATGTGTATTACCCAATCTCCTTCTTCCTTCCATTAGCACTACAACACTTTGTGGGTCTTGGCTTTCGTTCCATTTTTTCCTGTCCATTAAGTCACTCTCCACTTTCTTTCATTAAGCACCCGTAGGTCCTGGCACAGGTCATCCATCCACCAAGTTCTTGGTCTTCCTTTCTTGTAGTACCCATTCTGATAATAAAAGTTTTGGTGTTCTAATCAGTTACGTTTAATGATAAATTGATAAACACGACCACTGGTTCACTAAAAACCTTCCAACGCAAACGTAATTACGAGTTTTTTAAAATAATTTCTTTATTATCCTTGTTCGACATTATTATGTCTTTCAAGAGTTTTATGTTACATATTATACACAATCATTTTAACTACATTTCATCATACCTGTACAATATTTGAAAACAATAATATTGAAACTACGAAGGAAATCCAGGAAAAGTCCTTCAGAAAAATACATACTGTAATTGGATTAAGAAATACATATTGAATTTAGGAATGTTTGAACCAGTTCGAGAGTTTAAAACCCTCGATGGTTTTTGACCGATTAACTAGGATGTTTTAATTCTGAACACTGACACTTTTTGTTGGCGACATCGCGACCAATCAGGCGCGCTCAGTCACCCCGGCTGTGGTTCGGCAGTGTGGCACTGTTCTTCGGTATTCGCCTGCCTGAGATCGTAGAAACCACGGAAAACTACCAATCAGAGCAGAAGGCCGCTAGAATTGTTCTCCAATCTGAGCTGAATTTGACCTCGCTATCCAGCTAGCGTCGAAAGTCCTGCCACCGTCGGGACTCGAACTCGGTCAGCGGCACTGCAGTGACGTCAATGGATACCCTGAGCCACCCAAGCCCGTTTCATGCTAATGGAGATCCCTGCACTTTCTCAACTTGTCGAATAGTACACCTCACTATAGTATTCGTTATAATTCGGGTTTATATTACATACATTTATTGTTTAGAAATGTTTTGCATGCGCACTGTAAGGACGCAGAACAGCGTACAAAACTGAAAATGTAATAACTAATAAGGCATGAAATAGTATTTATACAAAGACTTCGCAAAGAATATTTGAGGTCTAGTATTAAGAAAAATTTGGGAGTGTGCACTAATGATAAGGATAAATGGCAATATTTTAATTAATCTTACAAACTATCTAAATATTGTAAAAGATTACTAGAACAACCGCCATTCAAGGACTGCAACATGTTTTTCACACATAATGTAGTTACCAATGGGTAGTAGACTGGTAAGCCACAAAGTCCACCTAAAACACTCCATGTGCTGGCCGCGAAACTACACTGTCCACAAACCACACAGCTCCTTGCTTGTGGTCCTAATTCGTCTGATGTGCCTTGATTACCCTTAAGCAATTTATTTTTATCTCTCCTTCACCAGATGCGCTGATTCTCCTCGACCTGTCAAAATGTTCAATTTAGACGCTGTGTTTCTTCAAGATGCGACTGATCAGATATCTGACCTGTCATAATGTAATATTAGCAAGACGCGTTGCAGAGTTTTACACATGCACAGCGAACGTCAGCGATTAAAAAGTATAAAAACTTCTTTTAAAAAAATTAAAAATTAAAGAAAATATTTAATTATAATGTTTTGGGAAGCGCAGTATTTTGATAGGATTGTTCACAAAAAAAAAAAAATGAGAACCATACACTACTTCCTCGAAAAGGCTAATTGAAATCAGTTTTATAGAATCGTGGTTTGACTTGTAGATCTCTCAAAGTGTAGCCATGCAGCAAAGGATCGAATTGGAATTTTTTTGAATTACTTGTTCATGTTCTTTCAAATCAAGAAAATCTTCTAAGTTCCGCCAAAATGGATGAGGATTGCTTCTGCGAAATTTGATAATTCCTCAGGTATATGAATAGGAATATTCCTTCTTTGAATATATGAAGTCACACACCTCTGCGATACAGTTTCGAAGAAACTTGTAGCCAATGGATGCCTATTTAGTATGCTTCTCATAAAGTAGCAAAAATTAAAATTTTGCTATTCAAAGTAGTGTTGTACGTACATTAATGCACACTATGTAATTGAAATATTTCTAAAGACTATTTTTATTCAATTATATAGTTTATTGTTGCAATATGCGAGGTATTTTGTTTGTTGTTCTTGAGCAGTGTGCGTAGCTATTTTCTTGGGAAATCATTTCGAGTGATTTTGCTCAGCAGCATTTTTGCAGCTTACAAGCGACTTAGTTTATCTACTATTTTTCGTTGGTAATAGTTTGTCCCTAAGAAACACTTTCGGTGTGTCCGGTACATGCCTGCAAATAAAAACTGATGATCGTAATATTACAATAGTTTTTAAGCCCTTATTTTTATCTTTCTTGCGTTCCTGACGTGATAAGAATTGCAAGTCAACTCACTTCAGAAAACAAACGTATTAGCAGGAAAACGAGTCACAGACCACGCTCGAAATTTCCTCCCCCTGTCTCGTCTCGTCTTTTCCACACATACATACATACATGCATACACAGAACACTACACCAACAATGTGGAAGGAAAGTTTCCAGCTTGTCCCAGTTGATGCGGTTGCCCGGTGAGGGGGGAAATGGAGAAGGAAAACCCGTCATAATAATAATAATAATAATAGTAAAAATAATAATAATAATAATAATAATTATTATTATTATTATTATTACGAGTATTATATATTTTTCGAGAAAAATTACGGACATTGCGAGAAAGTGAGTGAGACTACTAGATTAACCATATCACCACCACCTCCCCTTTCCATAAGGTGTGGTGATTGGTGATGTTTTGATTGGAATGATGAGTGTGTGAGTATGCCAGCAAATTTTCCACAGGAGCGTGATATTTGGGACCGATCTAAAGGTCGGTTTGCGGGGGTACCCCTCCACGTCTTTCGCTGCAGCGGCAAAACTCTCCCAACGGCACAAATTGCAAGCTTCCCATTGGTCTCCTGACATGTGTGGCAGTGCACGTGCATGTCACTGAATGTGTTTGTACAAGGAGAGAGATGGAGAAGGATGAGGACATTCATATTGTGTGACCAGTAGCCGGTTTGTTGAGGTTTTGCTCTGGCATTGACCAGTATTTTTCGCAGAAAACTATAGCTCACAGCACCAGGCCGCAAACATTCTGCTCCAGAGTGGTTGATATGGAGTCAGCTATTCATCTAGCGCCGAAAATCTGGCAACCTCAGCAACTGAACCCTACGACACGCCGGCGAAAGACGTTGGACGACGAAGGCTGTCACCGAGGTATCTGAGACGGGCATTGGAAGGGTTTTGAGGCAATGGTGGGGTGCGGGCTCGAGGCCTGGTCCTCAGCGGTAGAGGGCGAGCGGGAGCCCGAGGAAGGCCGCACACTCCGCGGCGCAGCTCCGCGCTGCTTTCGGAGGCTGCACAAAAACCCCGACCACTCCGCAGCCAGCTCCGCCCACTGTCCCCTCCTCCTCGTTGTCCACCTCAGCGCCTTGTTCAGCTCCGCACGCCGCCGCCACCATGATGCGACCGTCTCTCACCGGGAGAGCCTAGGCATCGGGTTCCGGCAGAGGGATATTTCCGACATGAGCTACTCGCCCGGTCGAATGAAAGCGCTGGAGAAGTCGAGCGGACGGCTGCTCTCATCTGCAGTTTTCTCTGGTTTCTCCGATCGACACCAGGCGAATGCCGGAGCAGTATACCAACAAAAGCGCGATGGATAGCCCGCGAACTTCTCTTCCTCTTTCGTGCTTTATCCTTCCCTCTTTCACTTTCCTCACACTTTCCACGCCCTCCACTACCACACGTCTGGAGACCAGTCAGCAGCGTGGAGCTAGTGCCGGCTCGGTGAAAACTTCTCTGGGAGAGACACCCGAAGGGGAAACTCCACACGATAACGTGTAGGTCAGTGCCGGATATCACTCTCCAGCAGGGACGGAGTGTCACATGCACTACAGTAACGGGACTAATGGCCACAGCAGTTGATGCGCACGGAAACACGAAATAATCTATGAAACCACCTTCTTCACCGTCATTTCCACCAGTTCTCCTTCTCCTCAGGTCGCCCAACATCCACCACCGTCGCCACATTCCCCGCCCCTCCCGCCTCATTCCGAATGTCCGCCGCCGGTTTCCCTGGCAGCGTCCACATTCCCAGCGCGCGCTCCGCAGCGCTTGTCGGCGCGCGTTTGTTTTTGCCCTGGAGGAACTGGTCCTCGCGACGCGACGCGACGCGGCGGCCGGAGACAGACGCTGACGGGCCGCGCCGCTGCAGCCGCCCGCGCCTTTGTCTCCGCTGGAGGTCACCTCCCCCCTCCCCCTCACCCCCCCGCCCGCGGGCGGCGACCGCCTCTCGGTTGCGATTCCAACTGCGCCGCGAAGGGCGAGGGCAAGGGCCGAGAGATGCTTACCCGCAACGTATGCACACGCCTTAACCCTTCACTGGTGACGCGCGGTCTCCGAGACCGCCGAGGAAAAATAAACGCGTAGCCCTCCTTTCTGGTACGTCGCAATATGTTTTTCTTTACACTACCTTTCTATCTCTTTCTGAACTACACTCACATGCGGGGCAGCGGATCCAGTGGCAGCCGTTCGCCTTTGAGGGCCAGTTGAATTTCGGAGCGGTCTCGCAGACCTCACATCACCAGGAGTGGGACTTTTCTTCCCATAGGGAATGTGCATTGCAAATTCTGTATTCATGGATAATTTTCGTGTAACAATGCATTATCGTGTTTAAATGAAGCTTTTTTAATGTAGTAAATAATATTTCAAACCTTTCTATGAGTTCTTAAGATAATTAATAGTGAAGAAACAGTATGGAACTAATTATAGCCAGAAATTTACTCGGCGAGTAATACATAATTATATTATTTTCATTTTACAAACTAACAACAAATGCTTTTATTTTCTTGTTTATTACAGCAATGTTTACGTGAAAAAAATTGTCAAGTCAACATCAAATGGAACACCGAAAAAAATGTGCCTAAATATTTTGGGGTCTCACAGACCGAACATCAAGTTTGAAGGCACGCCACCAGTTAACAATTAACGGGAGTGGTACAAGCACGAAGCTAAGAAAAGATTTTTTTAAAAATCAGTTCTTCTGTTTTAGAAATCTTAAATTCTGAGAAAAGGCCTCCAAAGTACGATGTGAAGCGGAGCGGACGCATGAGCGGGCGCGAGGGTGGGAGCAACGTGCAGCCGCCGCTTGCATTTAAAACCAACACGGTCATAATCAGCCTCGCAACGGTCACACTATCGAAACTATGGTCCAATTAAAAGAAGTTGGTGATTGACAGTTGCGAATGGAAGGGAGCGACGTTGATACATTGCGTACCACTGAGCATGTGCTCCCGGAACACGAAAATAACCCTGAATAATACTTATTAAAGTAACCAAATCATACGCTCACATTGCTTGAAGCTACAGCTTCCGAAGCACAACTGTCAATCACCAACTTATTTTAATCGGACCATAACTCTCCAAATTCTGGATTTTGCGATATGGTGTTTGCTTCCTGACCCTGTTAGGGAGATGTGTTATACATCGCTGTTTTGAAGTCGTTGTTACGTATCGATAGTTTGATCGACGCTCAGCGATGAATGTTTAGAAACATCGACGGATTTTGGTCGATGTGTTAGCAACATCGCTGTTGTAATTTTGAACATTGCTGCTAGGCGACATGGACGTTTTGTTGTCAGTCCTCTCCACTGGGATTCGGGCGCGAAGCTGCTGGAAGTCGCCGCGGCCGTATGCAAATTGCGACCAAATACTCCGTTTATCTTATCTCGGCGTGAACGCGCTCTAAGCTCCCGGCTAGACTCTCGTTACGTGTGGTAGTGTAGTGCATGTAATTGTAAGGATATGTAAGGAGTAGGATAGGACAAAGAAGAGGCAGGAAAGATCGCGCACGGGGCCCGTTTGGTAGGGTACTGCTCCGGCATTTGCCTGTTTTCGTCAACACAAAGAAAGATCTGAACGATACCAACATTTCAGGAAGATCGCCTATATAGTGCTGGCATAAGAACGAAGGTGATATTACGAAGGAGAGGATGAATAGATTTGCACTCGAAAAAGAAAATGGTTCTACCGTGATTCTCAATTGCGCTCGTGAGTAGGCAAAGCCCGAAGTAATAAGAGCAGCGAGGCGGCTACTGCAGTGGCGAGGTGCGTGGCGTGGTGTGGCGTGGTGTGGAGGGCGGCCGCTTTGTGCATCGGGCAGCGGAAGCGGAGCAGCGGGCATTAGGTCATCTTCCGCCGCGGCACACACACACACACACACGAAGGGGAGCGGGCGGGCGGCCCAGAGGCTATCCGCCTGTAGGCTGGCGGGTGAATGTTTGGGTGGGTGGATGGCGACTGGATGAACGGGCTGGGTGGGGCAGGGCGGGTCGAGCTGGAAGAGGAGGACGGGAGTCGGGCGAGTGGGCGGGACACAGATACACTGGCTCGGCGGTAGCCGTACGGTCTTACGGGCAGACTGTCGAGTGGTGAGGTAAATGATCGGGCGGATAGGCCAACGAGTAGATGGGCAGGCGGATGGGCGGATAGGCAAGTGGACGGATGGATAGGCACTAGGGCGGGCGGACGGACGGGCAGATAGGCAGGCGGGCGGGCGGATAGGCGGGCGTACGGACGGGCGGGCGGGCGGATGGGCGGGCGGACGGATGGGCGGCGGGAAGGCGGATAGGCGAACGGATAAATGGGCGGGCGGGAGGATGGGCGGATGGGTGGATGGGCGAATGGGTGGGCGGACGGATGAGCGGGTGGGTGGACGGATGGGCGGCGGGTGGGCGGGCGAGCGAGCGAGCGAGCGGTGGCTGCAGCGGCGGCGAGCAGTGGCTGTGGCGGAGGTGCGGAGGGGGCGGGGCGGCGCCTTTGATCAGCGGCCGTCTCCGTTCCAGCTGCCGCCGCCGCCGCCCCTCCCCCGCCCCCGCCCCCCGCGCGACGTGCAGCGGCGGCGGCGGCGGCGGCGGCGGAGGCCTTGGGGCGGGCGCGGTGCCGCCGTCTCTTGTCTCGCGAGACACCCGATGCGTCTCAAAGGCTGTGCACCGGCGCAGCCCACCCGCCGCATCCGCCGCGCCGCTGCGCTCATCGAGCGAACCTCCATTCCCTGCGATACAGAGCGCTTTCACCTACATCACTCATTCGCCAGGCGCCCGAAAACTCAAAGAAAACTCGACGATTTACAGTTAATGTCCTCTTGAGAACATCCAATGAAATAATTATCCGCCTGCACAAATGTTCAGTGTAGGATGCCTACTGCAAAATGTCCACATGCAGAAACGTCCACAACAAAAATATTCAAGTGACAAAAATGTTGATATTTTTCTATGCATATTAAAATGAGAACACGAGTTCACGCTGTGAAACAATATAATAGCTACATTTTAATGCAGTTGCATTAAGCCAATCAGTAAAACCATATTTTTCTATTTCAATGGCTCAGGTTATAATTCTCAAGAAAAAAAATTAAATATGCATAATCCTACCACTACCACTCTCCAAGTGGAGTTGATGACAAAATGCACTGTGTACTGTGCATTGGCATTGCAACAACGACGAGCAATGCCAGGTGAACTAATGCCGCCCTGTACAACATACATTTAATAAAAGATGGAAGGAGAAAACCGTTGCATGAAGGAAATCTGCTGCAGTGGATGTTGTGCGGGACAATGCGGCTTTGTAAGAAAGAGTTGCAGGGGCCTCATGTAGGCCCTACAAGAGTAGTGTAGGGAAAGTTTAAAAGACAAACTGAAAATGAAATATTTGTAAAGAAATAACCTCACAAGCAATATCAATACTGAACAAAATAGAACTCGTCCGCGAAGCAATTAAAATTTAAGTGAAAGTGTAATTAGATTTATGTACGAGACTTATTAGACTGTTAGATGCACGACAAAACTATTAGAGGTGAGAATTTTATTACGAATGATTCCGGACAGCTCTTACACAGCGCGTCAGGAAGTCTCTCCGCAGTGACACCTTGCCGAGAGGGCTTGCAACAGACATTATGTTGGTAGCACGAGCTGCAGCTTGAAACCGGCAAGTACTCACCTCAACCGTAATAGATTCTGGAAGTGTTGTCGTCTTCAGTTATTTCCCAGTGATCTGGTTGATATCAACATCAATGCAGTTTTTAATAGGGGGCCTTGATTCGGCTCAGTGTGGAGAGACTTTCCTGGCGCTTGTATTTTATTCGCGTATTCAGTATTAGTGCTCGAGCGCGTTTGAGGTTTTTTCATCACACATTCAAAACAGGGCCAACTCTGTTATTCACTTTCAAGGTTGGGCAAAATACTTTCAATTTAGTATTTAAATACTTCGCCAAATACTATGTAAATAACTATTTAAATACTTCTTCTTCATCAGTATTTACAGTATTTTAAGTATTTCTTTTTTGAAATACACCTATTTTATGTATTTAAATAATCTCCAAAATAAATTTTCAAAAATACAGTTTTTCAAATACAAAATGTATTTAAAATATGTATTTCAAATACAAGTATTTAAATACTGCCCGACCCTGTTCACTTTACATGCAATCATTCATAATTGTCCTTTTCATTTTCTTTTTCCTTGCCGACAAAGAAAATGCATGACTATTACTCAGTCATGAATGGCTTATTAAGAGTAAGCGCGAAGTCAGGGATTAGAGCTATAACCTCCAACCATTAAAATGGATTTCGAAATTGCAGACATGAATGCGGCACATATTCTCTTTTCCCTTGCAAGCACTAAAGAATGTATTTACCATTTTTGCACAATCGATGCACAGAAACGACATTAGTCTCCGTTCACGACGAATTGTATTTCAATATGAAGGAACCTCGTCGCAAACGCCAATTCAGGAACTGACGTCTCTCTCATTTGCACCACTGGGAGATTCATTCGATTACATGATGACATGGAACAAGATATAATTGAACTACCAATTTTACTAAAGACACATCTGACAGGGAGATGCTCCAGGTCGCAGAACACCGATCCCCCCAAGATATCCACCAACAATTTGGAACGTGCTCCCGCCTATTCGATAGACATCGAAGGACGAATAGCGCGGTGGCAGCTGTGCACAGTGAATTCCAGACGATGGTTGCTTCTCTTCATCTTTGTATCTCGCGATTTCTGTAGGATACAAGAAATGAACAACACAAATGAACAACCGATGCATGTCACTCTCGTGGGCTAAAATTACTGAAAATTTTATTTCGGCATTTGATACCTTGTTCCGAATTATTTATTCATGGATTTCCTTTCAAACAATTCTGTCTCCGCCCATTCCCTTGTAATTTAATTTCCGTAATCCAAGGATTCTACTTTATGGAAACAAATACCCTTTAGAACTTGAAGCCAAAGCCTTTGAACCATTGTTTGTTCTGCTTGTTCACTGTTAGTGTAAAGAAAGAACTTGGAAGGGTTAGAATCTTTTCATTCTCTTTCTCTTTACTGGAATGTAAAACTAAAGCTATTAGAATTAAAACGTATATCACATAGTAAGCGTCAAAGTTCATAAGCTCATTTATCCATTCAGTAAACAATAATACATTAACATAATGAGGTCAGGACAACTGATTAGTGTGGTGGTAAACAGAGGTTTCAAAACAACTTAATTCTGCAAAGTAAATACTAAATGATGATTTTCGAAATTATAACAGTACTCAATACATGTTATTTAAAATTTTAGAAATATTCATATGCGATCAACCTTTTCCTTTTTTAACACAGAATTTGTATAATCACACAAGTGCCTAATATTTCTCAATTCGTTCACTCAAAGATGATCACGGATTAAAAAAGTCCGCATTAGTGCTGCATAAGGCCATCATTCGGTATTATTGTAAATGATACGTGTGTGGGCCGCTCAAAAGACTGTCAGGGTGCATCCCTAAAACTGCTGGTGACAATCTTTCAAACGAATACTGCTCATAACTTGGCATTTGTTTGGGCGAATACATTCTGACGTTGTTCCGACGAAGAATGTTTACAGGCTAAAAGAAAAAAAAAGGAAAACTTCCAAGTAATGTTTGTCTATAAACAAAAAAGCATTACAATGATTAAACATTATTTTATTATTCAAACTTTCATAAAAGTTCTTTCCGAAGTAAGTTTGAAATAAAATTTCAAAATTACGATATTCGTTGGGTAAATAATTATTAGAACATATTTATAAATGTTAATGGCAAATAATTGAAAAAATGAGTAACATGATTTTTTAAGACGTTTACGTCAATTGATGAACGTTTTAATGAACATTCTATTTTATTGGATTTTCAGCATTGTTTAGATAATATTCTTCACATTCTTCGCAGTTTTGTATTTGAGAAAATTCGAGATCGTATTGTTAAGCTATTTTTAATAGTTTTCTTACCTTGTATACAATGTATGCATTCTAGTATAATAAAGAGAGGAAGAGTAAAAATGTTGAATAAAAATGAAAATCAACTATGTTTGAGCAAACGCAAAGTCGAGTTATCATGAGCGATATCACTTGTGACATCACGTGAAAGCCAGATAGTAATAGCAAGGGCTCCCGTAAATTCTTTGCATTTTACAAGCTTCAACTTTAATACAGATTGCTTAGTCTGTAATTATGTCACGTTTTCTAATTTACTTTAATGATGGGGCAGCGAATCCCTTGTCTGATGTGGCGTAACACAGATGCGATGAACGCGCGCGATCTAGTGGCGAACGGGAGAACCAAATGCTAAGGCTGTGCTGCGCTCTCGGAGATGTTTCACGATGCACGTGTTTTTATCAGTGCAACATGTGTGGGCTCTATAGATTTGAAAAAAAATGTAAATACATTCTTTGACACACGTAATAGCATAGTTCAAGGCCTCACGTTGTTATTGAACTACAAATGCTGGAAAACTGAGTAATAAGAATGATCATCAAACCACTAACATTCATGAAACTAATGGATACTAGGGAACAGCTGCCCCTAATTCGTTTACATAAAATACGAAAAACACACGTTGTAAAATAGAGTTTTAAGAAACAATAACTCGGAACATTCGTTATCAAAATTTAATTGACACCCAGTCTAAAAGAAGAGGCAATTCATTTTACCCACAGATTATCTTATAAAAGCATACATATACGATCAAAGAAGTAGAAACAAATCACGAAAACATGAGAGAGACGACGAATTGGACACAAATTGAAAAATATACAGAGCGGGGTAGGATCAGGTGAAGATCCTGATGTTATGGTTGCACTTTGCAGGGGAATGTCAAATATGGCGGTCCCTGTGTGTCGCCTTCCTTGGCACGTGATTTTTTAAAAAAGAAATATATTTTTGGAGAACATGCACCAAATTGGTGAATGCGTTATAATGTTTATTAGTTAAACAAAGTAAGGAATACAAACGCCCCACATCGCTACGCGTCGTAACAGTCACCGTAATGATGAAAACGTGACGTTTATTGCAAGTAATTTTGGACTTCACTAATTTTTGGTGGATGTATGAAAATTAATTTGTTATTGCCGGTTGTGAACATAATGTTTGGGTATCGCTGGACACGGCATAAGCGTACATTCGCCAGTAGCTCGACGACTAGGGATTGGGCGAGTAGTCTCTCGCCAGTCGCCGAGTGAGTGGAGCTTCGTGTTTGGTTCCGATTGTGAACCCCCTAGATCACGTTCAGAGGCGGTTGGGGTTCATCTCAAATCTTCAAGAGAGGTTTCATTTCC
Organism: Acheta domesticus; assembly: GCA_031308135.1. Lineage (NCBI taxonomy): Eukaryota > Metazoa > Arthropoda > Insecta > Orthoptera > Gryllidae > Acheta > Acheta domesticus. Next base: position 36,872,454 of record JAHLJT010002630.1, read on the forward strand.
TTTACTGCGATTTTCCTTATTCTGCGTGTGATACAAATCAGGTGTTGACGGTTTCATCCAAACGGGAGCTTGAACATCACCGTAGTGACGTCACTGTAGCAACATTTAAGCTCCCGATTGGATGGCAGCGAAACAGCTAATTTGTGTCACAGGCAGAGTAAGAAAAATCGCATGGGTAGTAGAACCGTGTGTGGCCTTTACCTCACAACTTCTACTTTCCTAGAGTGGTTTTGACCCCCTTCCCACTGCCCCCGGATGGGCAACTGAGCGGTGCCTTTTGTCCTCCCGCCCGCGGACGTAGTATACCACTGAGCTAGAATTCGGATACCTTGGTACGCGAAGTGCACAACTTGAATGGGGCCGCCTCTCCATCTCCAAGTTTACAAACATTCCAAGTTGCTGCCAGAGTTGTCTGACGCCACTCATTACGCCGGGACCGAATCAAATCCTTCCTCAGTATATCCACGAATAATATATCCACAAGCAGTTCCACGGTGAAGGCAAGCGCCGAATGGTTGACAGGGGCCGTTACAGCCGAGAGGCACGTACCCCCAAACCGTCTTCTCATTGCAGTCACCACGGAAGCTGGGCACCCGGGCGGGAGATTCAACTCGTTATTCCTCGATAGGACTTCGATGTGTGGGGGCCACAACTTTAAGTCGTCACCCCTCTCCCACCCGAAAAATAATTTCCTCTCGCAATGCCTTACAATTGCGCGCGTGTTTGTGGTGGAATTCGACGTAGACACGAATTGCTTACTAATTGCTGAGTGCCCAACATTCGGGGCTCGCCGCACTCACTGCGAGTGGGTCTTCAGGGAACACCGAACGACGCGAAAATTCGTCTAGCACCTCAGCTACTCGGAATTGGGCCAGTGGTCGCTCGCAACTGGCCGAATGCCGACTGTGCGGTGCCGCCTACGTGATTGGCGCTGATTGGGAATCTGCAGTCCGCTTCCTTAGGCGCTTGAAGTACTCGCGTTAGAGTATGAGCTGTTGCATTTAGTGACGTGGTTGTATGCTGATGTTCCATTTGTCCAGCGTTTCCATTTGATAGTAGAAAGTTTTGTAGGTGGGTGTGCAGGTGTTCCATGTGTGCAACGCTTCCATTTGGTGACATGGTTGTGTGTTTGTGTGCGCAGATATTTCATGTTTCCTTTTGGTAACATGGTTGAGAGCAGTTGTTTCATTTGGCGATATGGTAGTGTGTTGTGTTTCCATTTGGTGACATGGTTGTTGGTGTGTGTGCGGATGCTCCATTGTGCAATGTTTCCATTTGGTGACATGGTTGTGCGTGTGTGTGCGCAGAAGTTCCATTTGTGCAATGTTTCCATTTGGTGACATGTTTGTGTGCGGTGTTTCCATTTGGTGACATGGTTGTGCGTGTGTTTATGTGCGCAGAAGTTCCATTTGTGCAATGTTTCCATTTGGTGACATGTTTGTGTGCTGTTTCCATTTGGTGACATGTTTGTGTGCGGTGTTTCCATTTGGTGACATGTTTGTGTGTGGTGTTTCCATTTGGTGAGGTGATTGTTGTGGGTGCGTGCGCAGATGTCGGCGCTGGTGCCGCTGCTGGCGGCGGGGTGCGGCGGCGTGGGCGGCGGCGCGGGCGGGCCGTGGGCGCGCCGCCTGCTGCGCATCTTCCTGTGCGCGGCGTTCGCGCCGCTGTGCACGGACAACGTGGCGCGGCCCGTGCCGGCGTGCCGCGGGCTGTGCGAGGCCGTGGCGCAGCAGTGCGCCGCCGGCGCGCGCGCGCTCGCGCTGTCGCTGCGCTGGCCGCCGGCGCTCAACTGCTCGCGCTTCCCCGAGCCGCAGGACGCGCTCTGCATGCAGGTACGGACCGCCTCCCATCGCAACCCACTTCACCAGGCGCCTCACACTTCATCTCCCCAATCGCCTCCCTCCTTCTCCCCAGTCGTCCAGCATTACCTCCCCAGTTGCCTTAGCTTCATGTCCCCAGTCGCCTGGCCTCATCTCACCAGTTGCCTCGCGTCATCTCAACAGTTCCCTCGCGTCATCTCACCAGACACTTCGCATCATCATCTCCCCTTGTCGCCTCACATCACTACCACAGTCACCAAGCATCACCACCCGGTCGCCTTATAGCATCACCTTGCATCACGTCACATTGCTTGTTTCACGCATCCCGTTGCCTCTCCCGTCCGTTCCCCTGCCATCTCGAAGCGTCGTCCTGGCATTGGGCTGAGCGCCTGTGGCGTTGCAGGCGCCGCCGGAGCCCGCGCCGGCGTCGGCGCCGGAGCCGCCCTCGCAGTCGCCCGCGCCCGCGCAGGCGCCCGCGCAGGCGCCCGCGCCGCCGGCCGCGTCGGCGCCCGCCGCGTGCCCGGCCGCGTTCGCGCGCGTGCGCCGCCGCCCCGACGGGCTGGGCTGCGCGCCGCGCTGCGGCCGCGACGCCTTCTACCGCCCCGAGGACAAGCGCTTCGCAGAGACCTGGATGACCGGCTGGGCCTGGCTCTGCTTCCTCTCCACGCTCTTCACGCTGCTCACCTTCTGGGTGGAGCCCGCGCGCTTCAGGTGAGCTCCTGTCACGTTCTCTCACTCCCGGGTTTCGGCACCAATGGCATGTGCCGCTCCGGTAGGTTATGTCGATGGCATAGTGCATTAAGATTGTATGGCCACTCCCAGTGTCGCTGCTCGCTTTTCGGGAGGAGCCCGCGTGCTTTAGGTGTTCTCGCCTGCACTTCTTCTCACACACATGCACTTACTCAGACCCTCACCTCCGCTTGAAATTATTTTTCTGAAGGGTTTCGGCACCGAGCATATCAGTCGCAAATATCTCCATGGCAATACTTGTGCTCCTGCACTAGAAGGGCTTAGTGCACATTCTATGTTCACTCGCGGTCACTTTTGAGTTCGTGTCGTTTTTGTGTAACTCTTGTTCAGATCTCTTCAAAGCGCGTGTGTCAATATAAGAATGGTCATGCGTTTTTCCGGAAATTAAACATTGTCGCTCCATAAGTAACTGTACTTTAGACAGTCAAGCTCGGTTTTCTGCAAACTAGGATTTCTGAACAAACAATCAGTCTGCTGTAAGCCATTGATATCTGCTTAAGGAATCACATGACAAGAACAATCGTAGGATTTAAGGCTGTCGATGCAACAACATACATTATTATTTCCAACATGCAGACCTCGCCCAATAACTATTGTGAAATCTGTGGTCTCGGGGGTGAAAGTTCTAAAGTCAAAAATCTTAGTTTGGAGAAAACAAGGGTTAGATTTTCGAGCCACCCCTTGTTCCTACAATAAATGCCATTTCAAATTTTTTTTTTTGTCGTTAAGGAGGCAACATTTGAATTCGGTCGTTTTACTAAAATAAAATATAGATACTAAACTTGTAGTTTCAGTACTTAACCAATTTTGCCCAAATTGACTTCAGAACTTTTACCCCGTGCCCACAGAAATGTCCTTTATTATAACGTAAATGAACTCGAAAGGAATGAATGTGTGTGCGTGCGCAGGTACCCGGAGCGGCCGGTGGTGTTCCTGGCGCTGAGCTACAACCTGCTGGCGCTGGCGTTCGTGGCGCGGGGCGCGCTGGGCGCCGCGGCGCTCTCCTGCGTCGCGCCCTCCGACGGCGCCGCGCCGCCGCACCTCGCGCAGGACGGGCTCGACAGCGGCGCCTGCACGCTCTCCTTCCTCGCGCTCTACTACTTCGGGTCAGTCGCTCCCTCTCGCCCTCGCTCGCATGCTCTCTTCCAAACTCCACCTCGCGCAGGACGGGCTCGACAGCGGCGCCTGCACGCTCTCCTTCCTCGCGCTCTACTACTTCGGGTCAGTCGCTCCCTCTCGCCCTCGCTCGCATGCTCTCTTCCAAACTCCACCTCGCGCAGGACGGGCTCGACAGCGGCGCCTGCACGCTCTCCTTCCTCGCGCTCTACTACTTCGGGTCAGTCGCTCCCTCTCGCCCTCGCTCACATGCTCTCTTCCAAACTCCACCTCGCGCAGGACGGGCTCGACAGCGGCGCCTGCACGCTCTCCTTCCTCGCGCTCTACTACTTCGGGTCAGTCGCTCCCTCTCGCCCTCGCTCGCATGCTCTCTTCCAAACTCCACCTCGCGCAGGACGGGCTCGACAGCGGCGCCTGCACGCTCTCCTTCCTCGCGCTCTACTACTTCGGGTCAGTCGCTCCCTCTCGCCCTCACCCTCGCTCGCATGCTCTCTTCCAAACTCCACCTCGCGCAGGACGGGCTCGACAGCGGCGCCTGCACGCTCTCCTTCCTCGCGCTCTACTACTTCGGGTCAGTCGCTCCCTCTCGCCCTCACCCTCGCTCGCATGCTCTCTTCCAAACTCCACCTCGCGCAGGACGGGCTCGACAGCGGCGCCTGCACGCTCTCCTTCCTCGCGCTCTACTACTTCGGGTCAGTCGCTCCCTCTCGCCCTCGCTCGCATGCTCTCTTCCAAACTCCACCTCGCGCAGGACGGGCTCGACAGCGGCGCCTGCACGCTCTCCTTCCTCGCGCTCTACTACTTCGGGTCAGTCGCTCCCTCTCGCCCTCACCCTCGCTCGCATGCTCTCTTCCAAACTCCACCTCGCGCAGGACGGGCTCGACAGCGGCGCCTGCACGCTCTCCTTCCTCGCGCTCTACTACTTCGGGTCAGTCGCTCCCTCTCGCCCTCGCTCGCATGCTCTCTTCCAAACTCCACCTCGCGCAGGACGGGCTCGACAGCGGCGCTGCACGCTCTCCTTCCTCGCGCTCTACTACTTCGGGTCAGTCGCTCCCTCTCGCCCTCGCTCGCATGCTCTCTTCCAAACTCCACCTCGCGCAGGACGGGCTCGACAGCGGCGCCTGCACGCTCTCCTTCCTCGCGCTCTACTACTTCGGGTCAGTCGCTCCCTCTCGCCCTCGCTCGCATGCTCTCTTCCAAACTCCACCTCGCGCAGGACGGGCTCGACAGCGGCGCCTGCACGCTCTCCTTCCTCGCGCTCTACTACTTCGGGTCAGTCGCTCCCTCTCGCCCTCGCTCGCATGCTCTCTTCCAAACTCCACCTCGCGCAGGACGGGCTCGACAGCGGCGCCTGCACGCTCTCCTTCCTCGCGCTCTACTACTTCGGGTCAGTCGCTCCCTCTCGCCCTCGCTTCGCATGCTCTCTTCCAAACTCCACCTCGCGCAGGACGGGCTCGACAGCGGCGCCTGCACGCTCTCCTTCCTCGCGCTCTACTACTTCGGGTCAGTCGCTCCCTCTCGCCCTCGCTTGCATGCTCTCTTCCAAACTCCACCTCGCGCAGGACGGGCTCGACAGCGGCGCCTGCACGCTCTCCTTCCTCGCGCTCTACTACTTCGGGTCAGTCGCTCCCTCTCGCCCTCGCTGCATGCTCTCTTCCAAACTCCACCTCGCGCAGGACGGGCTCGACAGCGGCGCCTGCACGCTCTCCTTCCTCGCGCTCTACTACTTCGGGTCAGTCGCTCCCTCTCGCCCTCGCTTGCATGCTCTCTTCCAAACTCCACCTCGCGCAGGACGGGCTCGACAGCGGCGCCTGCACGCTCTCCTTCCTCGCGCTCTACTACTTCGGGTCAGTCGCTCCCTCTCGCCCTCGCTGCATGCTCTCTTCCAAACTCCACCTCGCGCAGGACGGGCTCGACAGCGGCGCCTGCACGCTCTCCTTCCTCGCGCTCTACTACTTCGGGTCAGTCGCTCCCTCTCGCCCTCGCTAGCATGCTCTCTTCCAAACTCCACCTCGCGCAGGACGGGCTCGACAGCGGCGCCTGCACGCTCTCCTTCCTCGCGCTCTACTACTTCGGGTCAGTCGCTCCCTCTCGCCCTCGCTCGCATGCTCTCTTCCAAACTCCACCTCGCGCAGGACGGGCTCGACAGCGGCGCCTGCACGCTCTCCTTCCTCGCGCTCTACTACTTCGGGTCAGTCGCTCCCTCTCGCCCTCGCTCGCATGCTCTCTTCCAAACTCCACCTCGCGCAGGACGGGCTCGACAGCGGCGCCCTGCACGCTCTCCTTCCTCGCGCTCTACTACTTCGGGTCAGTCGCTCCCTCTCGCCCTCGCTCGCATGCTCTCTTCCAAACTCCACCTCGCGCAGGACGGGCTCGACAGCGGCGCCTGCACGCTCTCCTTCCTCGCGCTCTACTACTTCGGGTCAGTCGCTCCCTCTCGCCCTCGCTCGCATGCTCTCTTCCAAACTCCACCTCGCGCAGGACGGGCTCGACAGCGGCGCCTGCACGCTCTCCTTCCTCGCGCTCTACTACTTCGGGTCAGTCGCTCCCTCTCGCCCTCGCTCGCATGCTCTCTTCCAAACTCCACCTCGCGCAGGACGGGCTCGACAGCGGCGCCTGCACGCTCTCCTTCCTCGCGCTCTACTACTTCGGGTCAGTCGCTCCCTCTCGCCCTCGCTCGCATGCTCTCTTCCAAACTCCACCTCGCGCAGGACGGGCTCGACAGCGGCGCCTGCACGCTCTCCTTCCTCGCGCTCTACTACTTCGGGTCAGTCGCTCCCTCTCGCCCTCGCTCGCATGCTCTCTTCCAAACTCCACCTCGCGCAGGACGGGCTCGACAGCGGCGCCTGCACGCTCTCCTTCCTCGCGCTCTACTACTTCGGGTCAGTCGCTCCCTCTCGCCCTCGCTCGCATGCTCTCTTCCAAACTCCACCTCGCGCAGGACGGGCTCGACAGCGGCGCCTGCACGCTCTCCTTCCTCGCGCTCTACTACTTCGGGTCAGTCGCTCCCTCTCCGCTCCTCGCTCGCATGCTCTCTTCCAAACTCCACCTCGCGCAGGACGGGCTCGACAGCGGCGCCTGCACGCTCTCCTTCCTCGCGCTCTACTACTTCGGGTCAGTCGCTCCCTCTCGCCCTCGCTCGCATGCTCTCTTCCAAACTCACCTCGCGCAGGACGGGCTCGACAGCGGCGCCTGCACGCTCTCCTTCCTCGCGCTCTACTACTTCGGGTCAGTCGCTCCCTCTCGCCCCTCGCTCGCATGCTCTCTTCCAAACTCCACCTCGCGCAGGACGGGCTCGACAGCGGCGCCTGCACGCTCTCCTTCCTCGCGCTCTACTACTTCGGGTCAGTCGCTCCCTCTCGCCCTCGCTCGCATCGCTCTCTTCCAAACTCCACCTCGCGCAGGACGGGCTCGACAGCGGCGCCTGCACGCTCTCCTTCCTCGCGCTCTACTACTTCGGGTCAGTCGCTCCCTCTCGCCTCGCTCGCATGCTCTCTTCCAAACTCCACCTCGCGCAGGACGGGCTCGACAGCGGCGCCTGCACGCTCTCCTTCCTCGCGCTCTACTACTTCGGGTCAGTCGCTCCCTCTCGCCCTCGCTCGCATGCTCTCTTCCAAACTCCACCTCGCGCAGGACGGGCTCGACAGCGGCGCCTGCACGCTCTCCTTCCTCGCGCTCTACTACTTCGGGTCAGTCGCTCCCTCTCGCCCTCGCTCGCATGCTCTCTTCCAAACTCCACCTCGCGCAGGACGGGCTCGACAGCGGCGCCTGCACGCTCTCCTTCCTCGCGCTCTACTACTTCGGGTCAGTCGCTCCCTCTCGCCCTCGCTCGCATGCTCTCTTCCAAACTCCACCTCGCGCAGGACGGGCTCGACAGCGGCGCCTGCACGCTCTCCTTCCTCGCGCTCTACTACTTCGGGTCAGTCGCTCCCTCTCGCCCTCGCTCGCATGCTCTCTTCCAAACTCCCCTCGCGCAGGACGGGCTCGACAGCGGCGCCTGCACGCTCCTCCTTCCTCGCGCTCTACTACTTCGGGTTCAGTCGCTCCCTCTCGCCCTCGCTTCGCATGCTTCTCTTCCAAACTCCACTCGCGCAGGACGGGCTCGACAGCGGCGCCTGCACGCTCTCCTTCCTCGCGCTCTACTACTTCGGGTCAGTCGCTCCCTCTCGCCCTCGCTCGCATGCTCTCTTCCAAACTCCACCTCGCGCAGGACGGGGCTCGACAGCGGCGCCTGCACGCTCTCCTTCCTCGCGCTCTACTACTTCGGTCAGTCGCTCCTCTCGCCCTCGCTCGCATGCTTCTCTTCAAACTCCACCTCGCGCAGGACGGGCTCGACAGCGGCGCCTGCACGCTCCATCCTCCTCGCGCTCTACTACTTCGGGTCAGGTCGCTCCCTCTCGCCCTCGCTCGCATGATCTCTTCCAACTCCACCTCGGCCGCAGGACGCGGGCTCGACAGGGGCGCGCTGCACGCTCTCCTTCCTCGCGCTATACTACTTCGGGTCAGTCGCTCCCTCTCGCCCTCGCTCGCATGCTCTCTTCCCCAAACTCCACCTCGCGCAGGACGTTGCTCGACAGCGGCGCCTGCACGCTCTCCTTCCTCGCGCTCTACTACTTCGGGTCAGTCGCTCCCTCTCGCCCTCGCTCGCATGCTCTCTTCCAAACTCCACCTCGCGCAGGACGGGCTCGACAGCGGCGCCTGCACGCTCTCCTTCCTCGCGCTCTACTACTTCGGTGTCAGTCGCTCCCTCTCGCCCTCGCTCGCATGCTCTCTTCCAAACTCCACCTCGCGCAGGACGGGCTCGACAGCGGCGCATGCACGCTCTCCTTCCTCGCGCTCTACTACTTCGGGTCAGTCGCTCCCTCTCGCCCTCGCTCGCATGCTCTCTTCCAAACTCCACCTCGCGCAGGACGGGCTCGACAGCGGCGCCTGCACGCTCTCCTTCCTCGCGCTCTACTACTTCGGGTCATTCGCTCCCTCTCGCCCTCGCTTCGCAATGCTCTCTTCCAAACTCCACCTCGCGCAGGACGGGCTCGTACAGCGGCCGCCTGCACGCTCTCCTTCCTCGCGCTCTACTACTTCGGGTCAGTCGCTCCCTCTCGCCCTCGCTCGCATGCTCTCTTCCAAACTCCACCTCGCGCAGGACGGGCTCGACAGCGGCGCCTGCACGCTCTCCTTCCTCGCGCTTCTACTACTTCGGGTCAGTCGCTCCATCTCGCCCTCGCTCGCATGCTCTCTTCCAAACTCCACCTCGCGCAGGACGGGCTCGACAGCGGCGCCTGCACGCTCTCCTTCCTCGCGCTCTACTACTTCGGGTCAGTCGCTCCCTCTCGCCCTCGCTCGCATGCTCTCTTCCAAACTCCACCTCGCGCAGGACGGGCCTCGACAGCGGCGCCTGCACGCTCCTCCTTCCTCGCGCTCTACTACTTCGGGTCAGTCGCTCCCTCTCGCCTCGCTGCATGCTCTCTTCCAAACTCCACCTCGCGCAGGACGGGCTCGACAGCGGCGCTGCACGCTCTCCTTCCTCGCGCTCTACTACTTCGGGGTCAGTCGCTCCCTCTCGCCCTCGCTCGCATGCTCTCTTCAAACTCCACCTCGCGCAGGACGGGCTCTCCCCGCGCACGCGGGCTTGCAGTCGCCCTCTCACACGCATGCTTCTCGCTCTCTACTACTTCGGGCTCGCAGCGCTCCTTCTCTCCTTCCCTCGCGTCTCTAAACTACCTTGCGGGTCAGTCGGCTCACCTCTTCGCCCTCCGCTCGCATGCTCTCTTCCAAACTCTCCCTCGCGCTGGACGGGCTCGCAGCGGCGCCGGGCTCTCCTTCAGCGCTCTACTACTGCGGGCAGTCGCTCCCTCTCGCCCTCGCTCGCATGCTCTCTTCCAAACTCTCCCTCGCGCAGGACGGGCTCGACAGCGGCGCCTCACGCTCTCCGGCGCTCTACTACTTCGGGTCAGTCGCTCCCTCTCCTCCTCGCTCGCATGCGGGAGTGCTCTCTTCGCAAACGCTCGCACGCCCTCTTCCAACCTCGCGCAGGACGGGCTCGACAGCGGCGCCTGCACGCTCTCCTTCCTCGCGCTCTACTACTTCGGGTCTCCTCCTCGTCTACCCTCGGCTCACCCCTGCTCGTCATGCTCTCTTCCAAACTCTCCCTCGCGCAGGACGGGCTCGACAGCGGCGCCTGCACGCTCTCCTTCCTCGCGCTCTACTACTTCGGGTCAGTCGCTCCCTCTCACCCTCGCTCGCATGCTCTCTTCCAAACTCTCCCTCGCGCAGGACGGGCTCGACAGCGGCGCCTGCACGCTCTCCTTCCTCGCGCTCTACTACTTCGGGTCAGTCGCTCCCTCTCACCCTCGCTCGCATGCGCTCTTCCAAACTCTCGCGCAGGACGGGCTCGACAGCGGCGCCTGCACGCTCTCCTTCCTCGCGCTCTACTACTTCGGGTCAGTCGCTCCCTCTCACCCTCGCTCGCATGCTCTCTTCCAAACTCTCCCTCGCGCAGGACGGGCTCGACAGCGGCGCCTGCACGCTCTCCTTCCTCGCGCTCTACTACTTCGGGTCAGTCGCTCCCTCTCACCCTCGCTCGCATGCTCTCTTCCAAACTCTCCCTCGCGCAGGACGGGCTCGACAGCGGCGCCTGCACGCTCTCCTTCCTCGCGCTCTACTACTTCGGGTCAGTCGCTCCCTCTCACCCTCGCTCGCATGCTCTCTTCCAAACTCTTCGCGCAGGACGGGCTCGACAGCGGCGCCTGCACGCTCTCCTTCCTCGCGCTCTACTACTTCGGGTCAGTCGCTCCCTCTCACCTCGCTCGCATGCTCTCTTCCAAACTCGACGCGCAGGACGGGCTCGACAGCGGCGCCTGCACGCTCTCCTTCCTCGCGCTCTACTACTTCGGGTCAGTCGCTCCCTCTCACCCTCGCTCGCATGCTCTCTTCCAAACCTCTCCCTCGCGCAGGACGGGCTCGACAGCGGCGCCTGCACGCTCTCCTCGTCGCCTTCTCGCCGCTCTATCTACTCTCGCGGGGTGCAGAAAACTCCTCGCGCGGACGCTCGACAGCGGCGCCTCGCTCCCTCGCGCTCTACTACTTCGGGTCAGTCGCTCCCTCTCGCTCCATCCTCATGCTCTCTTCCACAGTCTCTCGCGCAACGACACAGCGGCGCCTGCACGCTCTCCTTCCTCGCGCTCTACTACTTCGGGTCAGTCGCTCCCTCTCACCCTCGCTCGCATGCTCTCTTCCAAACTCGTCCTCGCGCAGGACGGGCTCGACAGCGGCGCCTGCACGCTCTCCTTCCTCGCGCTCTACTACTTCGGGTCAGTCGCTCCTCACGCCCTCGCTCGCATGCTCTCTTCCAAACTCGCTCTCGCGCAGGACGGGCTCGACAGCGGCGCCTGCACGCTCTCCTTCCTCGCGCTCTACTACTTCGGGTCAGTCGCTCCTCTCTTTCGCATGCTCTCTTCCAAACTCTCGTCGCGCAGGACGGGCTCGACAGCGGCGCCTGCACGCTCTCCTTCCTCGCGCTCTACTACTTCGGGTCAGTCGCTCCCTCTCGCCCTCGCTCGCATGCTCTCTTCCAAACTCTCCTCGCGCAGGACGGGCTCGACAGCGGCGCCTGCACGCTCTCCTCCTCGCGCTCTACTACTTCGGGTCAGTCGCTCCCTCTCGCCCTCGCTCGCATGCTCTCTTCCAAACTCGCAACTCGCTCACAGCGGGCTCGGCTCTCCGCTCTCGCGCTCTACTACTTCGGGTCAGTCGCTCCCTCTCACCCTCGCTCGCATGCTCTCTTCCAAACTCCCCTCGCGCAGGACGGGCTCGACAGCGGCGCCTGCACGCTCTCCTTCCTCGCGCTCTACTACTTCGGGTCAGTCGCTCCCTCTCGCCCTCGCTCGCATGCTCTCTTCCAAACTCCCACTCTCGCAGCACGGGCTCGACAGCGGCGCCTGCACGCTCTCCTTCCTCGCGCTCTACTACTTCGGGTCAGTCGCTCTCGGCTCGGCCCTCCCCTCTCGGCCCGTCGCGCGCCGCCCAGCTCTCTTCTCGCGCTTACTTCGCTCAGTCTCCCTCTCACCGCTCCGCATGCTCTCTTCCAAACTCTCCCTCGCCAGCGCCGGGCTCGACAGCGGCGCCTGCACGCTCTCCTTCCTCGCGCTCTACTACTTCGGGTCAGTCGCTCCCTCTCGCCCTCGCTCGCATGCTCTCTTCCAAACTCTCCCTCGCGCAGGACGGGCTCGACAGCGGCGCCTGCACGCTCTCCTTCCTCGCGCTCTACTACTTCGGGTCAGTCGCTCCCTCTCACCCTCGCTCGCATGCTCTCTTCCAAACTCTCCCTCGCGCAGGACGGGCTCGACAGCGGCGCCTGCACGCTCTCCTTCCTCGCGCTCTACTACTTCGGGTCAGTCGCTCCCTCTCACCCTCGCTCGCATGCTCTCTTCCAAACTCCCCTCGCGCAGGACGGGCTCGACAGCGGCGCCTGCACGCTCTCCTTCCTCGCGCTCTACTACTTCGGGTCAGTCGCTCCCTCTCAGCCCTCGCTCGCATGCTCTCTTCCAACTCTCCCTCGCGCAGGACGGGCTCGACAGCGGCGCCTGCACGCTCACCTTCCTCGCGCTCTACTACTTCGGGTCAGTCGCTCCCTCTC
>JAHLJT010002630.1:36885774-36899414 GCA_031308135.1 Acheta domesticus
CCGTTTTCTCTGGTTTCTCCGATCGACACCAGGCGAATGCCGGAGCAGTATACCAACAAAAGCGCGATGGATAGCCCGCGAATTTCTCTTCCTCTTTCGTGCTTTATCCTTCCCTCTTTCACTTTCCTCACACTTCCACGCCCTCCACTACCCACACGTCTGGAGACCAGTCAGCAGCGTGGAGGCTAGTGCCGGCTCGTGAAAACTTCTCTGGGAGAGACACCCGAAGGGGAAACTCCACACGATAACGTGTAGGTCAGTGCCGGATATCACTCTCCAGCAGGGACGGAGTGTCACATGCACTACAGTAACGGGACTAATGGCCACAGCAGTTGATGCGCAGGAAAACACGAAATAATCTATGAAACCACCTTCTTCACCGTCATTTCCACCAGTATCTCCTTCTCCTCAGGTCGCCCAACATCCACCACCGTCGCCACATTCCCCGCCCCTCCCGCCTCATTCCGAATGTCCGCCGCCGGTTTCCCTGGCAGCCTCCACATTCCCAGCGCGCGCTCCGCAGCGCTTGTCGGCGCGCGTTTGTTTTTGCCCTGGAGGAACTGGTCCTCGCGACGCGACGCGTACGCGACGCGGCGGCCGGAGACAGACGCCTGACGGGCCGCGCCGCTGCAGCCGCCCGCGCCTTTGTCTCCGCTGGAGGTCCCCTCACCCCTCCCCCTCACCCCCCCGCCCGCGGGCGGCGACCGCCTCTCGGTTGCGATTCCAACTGCGCCGCGAAGGGCGAGGGCTGGGGCCGAGAGATGCTTACCCGCAACGTATGCACACGCCTTAACCCTTCACTGGTGACGCGCGGTCTCCGAGACCGCCGATGGAAAAATAAACGCGTAGCCCTCCTTCTGGTACGTCGCAATATGTTTTTCTTTACACTACCTTTCTATCTCTTTCTGAACTACACTCACATGCGGGGCAGCGGATCCAGTGGCAGCCGTTCGTCTTTGAGGGCCAGTTGAATTTTACGGAGCGGTCCTCGCAGACCTCACATCACCAGGAGGTGGACTTTTCTTCCATAGGGAATGTGCATTGCAAATTCGTATTAATGGATAATTTTCGTGTAACAATGCATTATCGTGTTTAAATGAAGCTGTTTTAATGTAGTAAATAATATTTCAAACCTTTCTATTGAGTTCTTAAGATAATTAATAGTGAAGAAACAGTATGGAAACTAATTATAGCCTAGAAATTTACTCGGCGAGTAATACATAATTATATTATTTTCATTGTACAAACTAACAACAAATGCTTTTATTTTCTTGTTTATTCCAGCAATGTTACGTGAAAAAAAATTGTCAAGTCAACATGAAATGGAACACCGAAAAAATGTGCCTAAATATTTTGGGGTCTCACAGACCGAACATCAAGTTTTGAAGGCACGCCACCAGTTAACAATTAACGGGAGTGGTACAAGCACGAAGCTAAGAAAAGATTTTTTTTAAAAATCAGTTCTTCTGTTTTAGAAATCTTAAATTCTGAGAAAAAGGCCTCCAAAGTACGATGTGAAGCGGAGCGGACGCATGAGCGGGCGCGAGGGTGGGAGCAACGTGCAGCCGCCGCTTGCATTTAAAACCAACACGGTCATAATCAGCCTCGCAACGGTCACACTATCGAAACTATGGTCCAATTAAAAGAAGTTGGTGATTGACAGTTGCGAATGGAAGGGAGCGACGTTGATACATTGCGTACCACTGAGCATGTGCTCCCGGAACACGAAAATAAATACTTATTAAAGTAACCAAATCATACGCTCACATTGCTTGAAGCTACAGCTTCCGAAGCACAACTGTCAATCACCAACTTATTTAATCGGACCATAACTCTCCAAATTCTGGATTTTGCGATATGGTGTTTGCTTCCTGACCCTGTTAGGGAGATGTGTTATACATCGCTGTTTTGAAGTCGTTGTTACGTATCGATAGTTTGATCGACGCTCAGCGATGAATGTTTAGAAACATCGACGGATTTTGGTCGATGTGTTAGCAAACATCGCTGTTGTAATTTTGAACATTGCTGCTAGGCGACATGGACGTTTTGTTGTCAGTCCTCTCCACTGGGATTCGGGCGCGAAGCTGCTGGAAGTCGCCGCGGCCGTATGCAAATTGCGACCAAATACTCCGTTTATCTTATCTCGGCTGTGAACGCGCTCATAAGCTCCCGGCTAGACTCTCGTTACGTGTGGTAGTGTAGTGCATGTAATTGTAAGGATATGTAAGGAGTAGGATAGGACAAAGAAGAGGCAGGAAAGATCGCGCACGGGGCCCGTTTGGTAGGGTACTGCTCCGGCATTTGCCTGTTTCGTCAACACAAAGAAAGATCTGACGATCCCAACATTTCAGGAAGATCGCCTATATAGTGCTGGCATAAGAACGAAGGTGATATTACGAAGGAGAGGATGAATAGATTTGCACTCGAAAAAGAAAATGGTTCTACCGTGATTCTCAATTGCGCTCGTGAGTAGGCAAAGCCCGAAGTATAAGAGCAGCGAGGCGGCTACTGCAGTGGCGAGGTTCGTGGCGTGGTGTGGCGTGGTGTGGAGGGCGGCCGCTTTGTGCATCGGCAGCGGAAGCGGAGCAGCGGGCATTAGGTCATCTTCCGCCGCGGCACACACACACACACACACGAAGGGGAGCGGGCGGGCGGCCCAGAGGCTATCCGCCTGTAGGCTGGCGGGTGAATGTTTGGTGGGTGGATGGCGACTGGATGAACGGGCTGGGTGGGGCAGGGCGGGTCGAGCTGGAAGAGGAGGACGGGAGTCGGGCGAGTGGGCGGGACACAGATACACTGGCTCGGCGGTAGCCGTACGGTCTTACGGGCAGACTGTCGAGTGGTGAGGTAAATGATCGGGCGGATAGGCCAACGAGTAGATGGGCAGGCGGATGGGCGGATAGGCAAGTGGACGGATGGATAGGCACTAGGGCGGGCGGACGGACGGGCAGATAGGCAGGCGGGCGGGCGGATAGGCGGGCGTAACGGACGGGCGGGCGGGCGGATGGGGCGGGCGGACGGATGGGCGGCGGGAAGGCGGATAGGCGAACGGATAAATGGGCGGGCGGGAGGATGGGCGGATGGGTGGATGGGCGAATGGGTGGGCGGACGGATGAGCGGGTGGGTGGACGGATGGGCGGCGGGTGGGCGGGCGAGCGAGCGAGCGAGCGGTGGCTGCAGCGGCGGCGCGAGCAGTGGCTGTGGCGGAGGTGCGGAGGGGGCGGGGCGGCGCCTTTGATCAGCGGCCGTCTCCGTTCCAGCTGCCGCCCGCCGCCGCCCCTCCCCCGCCCCCGCCCCCCGCGCGACGTGCAGCGGCGGCGGCGGCGGCGGCGGCGGAGGCCTTGGGGCGGGCGCGGTGCCGCCGTCTCTTGTCTCGCGAGACACCCGATGCGTCTCAAAGGCTGTGCACCGGCGCAGCCCACCCGCCGCATCCGCCGCGCCGCTGCGCTCATCGAGCGAACCTCCATTCCCTGCGATACAGAGCGCTTTCACCTACATCACTCATTCGCCAGGCGCCCGAAAACTCAAAGAAAACTCGACGATTTACAGTTAAATGTCCTCTTGAGAACATCCAATGAAATAATTATCCGCCTGCACAAATGTTCAGTGTAGGATGCCTACTGCAAAATGTCCACATGCAGAAACGTCCACAACCAAAAATATTCAAGTGACAAAAATGTTGATATTTTTCTATGCATATTAAAATGAGAACACGAGTTCACGCTGTGAAACAATATAATAGCTACATTTTAATGCAGTTGCATTAAAGACCTTGCTAAGTCAATCAGTAATACCATATTTTTCTATTTCAATGGCTCAGTTTATAATTCTCAAGAAAAAAAATTAAAAATGCATAATCCTACCACTACCACTCTTCAAGTAGAGTTGATAACAAAATGCACTGTGTACTGTGCATTGGCATTGCAACAACGACGCGCAATGCCAGATGAACTAATGCCGCCCTACACAAGGTACATTTAATAAAAGATGGAAGGAGAAAACAGTCGCGTGAAGGAAATCTGCTGCAGTGGAAGTTGTGCGGGACAATGAAAGAAAGAGCTGCAGGGACCTCATGGAGGCCCAACAGGAATAGTGTAGGTAAGTTTAAAAGACAAACTGAAAATGAAATATTTGTAAAGAAATAACCTCACAAGCAATATCAATACTGAACAAAATAGAACTCGTCCGCGAAGCAACAAAAATTTAAGTGAACTTGTAATTAGACTCACGTACGAGACTTATTAGACTATCTGTTGGATGCACGACAAAACTGATAGAGGTGAGAATTTTATTACGAATGATTCCGGACAGCTCTTACACAGCGCGTCAGGAAGTCTCCCCGCAGTGACACCTTGCTGGCGAGAGGGCTTGCAACAGACATGTTGGTAGCACGAGCTGCAGCTTGAAACCGGCAATGACGTACTCACCTCAACCGTAATAGATTCTGGAAGTGTTGTCTTCAGTTGTTTCTCAGTGATCTGGTTGATATCAACATCAATGCAGTTTTTAATAGGAGGCCTTGATTCGGCTCAGTGCGGAGAGACTTTCCTGGCCCTTGTATTTTATTCGCGTATTCAGTATTAGTGCTCGAGCGCGTTTAAGGTTTTTTGATCGCACATTCAAAACAGGGCCAACTCTGTTATTCACTTTCAAGGTTGGGCAAAATACTTTCAATTTAGTATTTAAATACTTCACCAAAATACTATGTAAATAACTATTTAAATACTTCTTCTTCATCAGTATTTTAAGTATTTCTTTTTTGAAATACACCCATTTTATGTATTTAAATACATCTCTAAAATAAATTTTCAAAAATACAGTTTTTCAAATACAAAATGTATTTAAAATATGTATTTCAAATACAAGTATTTAAATACTGCCCGACCCTGTTCACTTTACATGCAATCATTCATAATTTCCCTTTTCATTTTCTTTTCCCTTGCCGACAAAGAAAATGCATGACTATTACTCAGTCATATATGGCTACTATATATACTCTTAGTACGTGCGAAGTCAAGGATTAGGGCTATGACCTCCAACCATTATAATGGATTTCCAAATTGCACACATGAATGCGGCACATATTCTCTTTCCCCATGCAAGCACTAAAGAATGGATTTACCATTTTGCACAATGCTAGATACATTCGATTACATGATATTGAGCAAGACATAATTGAACTGCCGATTTTAATAAAGACACACCTGACAGGGAGATGCTCCAGGACGCAAAACACCGATCCCCCCAAGATCAACAATTTGGAACGTGCTCCTGCCTACTCGATGGACATCGAAGGACGAATAGCGCGGTGGCAGCTATGCACAGCGAGTTCCTGAGGATGGTTGCTTCTCTTCATCTTTGTATCTCGACATTTCTGTAGGATACAAGAAACGAACAATACAAATGAACAACAGATGCAAGTCACTCGTACGCTAAAATTGCTGAAAATTTCATTTCGGCTTTTGATGCCTCGTTCCAAATTATTCATTCATGGATTTCCTTTCAAACAATACTGTCTCCGCCCGTTCCGTTGTTATTTAATTACCGTAATCAAAGGATTCTACGTTATGGAAACTGGAGGGATTCAAATACCCTTTAAAATTTGAATCCAAAGCCTTTGAACCATTGTTTGCTCTCCTTGTGTCACAGTTAACGTAAAGAAAGATCTTGGAAGGGTTAGAATCTATTCATTCTCTTTCTCCTATAAGGAATGTAAAACTAAAGCTAGAATTAAAACGTATATCACATAGTAAGCGTCAAAATTCATAAGCTCTTCATTTATCCATTCAGTAAACAATAATACATTAACATAATGAGGTCAGGACAATTGATTCATGTGGTGGTGAACAGATGTTTCAAAACAACTTAATTCTGCAAAGTACACACTAAATGATGATTTTTCGAAATTAAAACAATACTAAATAAATGTTATTTAAAGTTTTAGAAATATTGATAGGCGATCAACCTTTTCCTTTTTTAACACAGAATTAGTGTAATCACACAAGTGCCTAATATTTCTCAATTCGTTCACTCAAAGATAATCACGGGTTAAAAAAGTCCGCATTAGTACTGCATAATGCCGTCATTCGGTATTGTAAATGATACGTGTGTAGGCCGCTCAAAAGACTGTCAGCTTTGCATCCATAAAACTGTTGGCGACCATCTTTCGAAGGACTACTGCTCATTACTTGGCATTTGTTCGGGCGAAGACATTCCGACGTTGTTCCGACGAAGAATGTTTACAGGCTAAAAGAAAAAAAACTGGAAAACTTCCTAGTAATGTTTGTCTATAAACAAAAAAGCATTACAATGATTAAACATTATTTTATTATCCAAAATTTCATAAAAGTTATTTCCAAAGTTAAAATAAAATTTCAAAATTACAATATTTATTTATTTATTTATTTATTTAATTACCCACAACAGGGCAAAGCCCCAATTACAGTAGGCATTACTAGGAAAAATATACAAAACATACACAATAATAAAAAAGAGTTTCAAATGATATAACAAATCTAAATTACAGAAGTCCAATTACAAGAATACATCTTTTTGCAAAATTGATAAAACGTAACACACCAGTAAGATAAACAAAAATGGAAACATATCTTCAAAACAGCCATTACAGAAAAGGAACAGAAATGAGTATAAAAAATGAAAATAATACAAAAATGGAAAACGCATCTACAGAATAATCGGAACATAATAGCGAGCAATATTTAACACAATAAATCCACATTCAGTGATCATTCAATATTTCATTTAATTTCTCTTTATATTTTAGCAAAAAAAAACTAAAGTCTAAATCCCACACTCTACTGAATTCATTGAATTTTGAAGATATTCTCAAGAGTGGTGAATATTTGTGAGATGTTGTATTTGGTTTATTGAAATATAATAATTCTCGTCCTCTTAAATTTGATACTCGTGCATTAAATGACAATTGTGACAGCAATTCACTGCTATCTGATAGACCATTAACTATTTTAAATAAGAACAATTGTTCAGTAAAGACTCTTCTATTGGCAAGTGTAGTTAGATTGAATTCTTTAACTAAAATAGTATAAGCAATTTCATAAGCAGATTGATGGAACTTTTTGTAGTATAAATACCTCGAGAATCGTTTTTGAATTTTTTCAATTTGGTTACTTAGTGATATGCAATGAGGAGACCAAATAACTGAAGCGTATTCCAATCTGGCGCGCACAAGACAATTAAAGAGGAGTATTAAACTTGAGGTGTTATTGAAATTTTTGGAATTTCGAATAATAAAGCCAAGATTTTTAATGCATCATTAGTTATATTAAATATGTGTTTATGGTAAGTCAAATTATGTTGAATAGTAACACCTAAGTCTTTTACAAAATATACACGTTCTAATGATTCATTATTCATTGAGTAACTTGTTCTTAGATATGCTTTATTTCGTGTATAAGTAATGAAACATTTTTTAATATTAAAGTACAAATCATTCTCTACGCTCCATCGGTAGACGTTATTAATATCAGCTTGCAATTTGTTTGAATCATTTTCATTTTCAATTGATTTATAAATTTTCAAATCATCAGCAAAAAGTAAACATTTTGAATATTGAACTACATTAGGCAAATCATTGATATAAATTAGAAATAATAGAGGCCCGAGATTTGAACCTTGAGGCACTCCAGAATCTGTTTTATAAAGGTACGATTTGTGTAGATGAAATTTAACATATTGCTCTCTATTTGTTAAATACGAATTCATTAAGTTCAACGTTTGTTTAGAAAATCCGAAAAAAAGAAAGTTTAGATAAAAGTTTTTGTGATTAATCTTGTCAAAAGCTTTAGAAAAATCTGTGTAAATTGTATCAACCTGAACTCTACGGTCTAAATTGCTTGAAACATACTGAACAAAATTTACAAGATTTGTGGTAGTGGATCTACCAGTAATAAAACCATGTTGGTAATCAGATAAGTAGCATTTAACATGGTTAAAAATTTTAACATACATTATTTGTTCAAATACTTTCGCAGGAGAGGAATTTATTGAAATAGGTCTATAATTTTCAATTTTTACATTAGTACCAGACTTAAGTATTGGACATACACTAGTAAGTTTCCATTTCTTTGGAAATTTTCCAATTTTTAAAATCAGATTGTAATTAATGTGTAAGGGATATGATAACGCATCATAGCAGCCTTTCAATATAAACGGTGGTAAACCATCAGGACCGCTACACATTTTAGGTTTCAATTTTTTTATAGCAATTCGAATTTCATCAAATGTGATGTTGTTGATGTTAAATGTGTTAGCAGTGCCCAAAAGAGAAGAATCAAGAATATGGTCATTGATTCAGTCATTCAGATTCAGTCAAGAATATGGTCACGTATTCGTTGAGTAAATAATTATTAGAACATATTTATAAATGTTAATGACAAATAACTGAAAAAATGAGTAACATGAATTTTTAAGACGTTTACATCAATTAATGAATGTTTTAATGAACATTCTATTTTATTGGATTTTCAGCATTTTTTAGATAATATTCTTCGCAGTTTTGTATTTGAAAAAATCCGAGATCGTATTGTTAAGCTATTTTTAATAGTTTTCTTACCTTGCATACAATGTATGCATTCTAGTATAGTAAAGATAGAAAATGTAAAAATGTTGAATAAAAATGAGAATCAATTATGTTTGAGCAACCTCAACGTCGAGTATCATACGCGATATCACTTGTCACATCAAGTGAAAGCCAGATAGTAATAGCATGGGCTCCTGTAAATTCTTTGCATTTTACAAGCTTCAACTTTAATACAGATTGCTTAGTCTGTAATTATGTCACGTTTTCTAATTTACTTTAATGATGGGGCAGCGAATCCCTTGTCTGATGTGGCGTAACACAGTTGCGATGAACGCGCGCGATCTAGTGGCGAACGGGAGAACCAAATGCTAGGGCTGTGCTGCGCTCTCGGAGATGTTTCACGATGCACGAGTTGACTCAGTGCAACTTGTGTGGGCTCATTTATTGAAAAGAAATGTAAATACATTCTTTGACACACGTAATAGCATGGTTCAAAGCCCTACGTTTGTTATTGAACTACAAATGCTGGAAAACCGTATGAGAAGTGATCTTCAAACCACCTAACATTCATGAAACTAATGGATACTAGGGAACAGCTGGCTCCTCATTCGGTTACATAAAATACGAAAAACATATGTAAAATAAACCGGAGTTTCAAATACAATAACTCGGAACATTCATTATCAAAATTTAATAGACACCCTGTCAAAAATAAGAGGTAATTCATTTTACCCAGAGATTATCTTATAAAAGCATACAGATACGATCAAAGTAGAAACAAATCACGAAAACAAGAGAGAGACGACGAATGAACACAAATTGAAAAATATACAAAGCTGGTAAGGATCAGTAAAGATCCTGATGTGATGGTTGCACTTTGCAGTGGAATGTCAAATATGGCGATCCCTACGCAATTTTTTAAACTTGAAACAAGAAATATATCTTTGGAGAACATGCACCAAATTGGTGAATGCGTTATAATGTTTATTAGTTATCCAAAGTAAGGAAGACAAACGCCCCATATCGCTACGCGTCGTAACAGTCACCGTAATGATGAAACGTGGCGTTGATTGCAAGTAATTTTGGACTTCACTAATTTTTGGTGGATATATGAAAATTAATTTGTTATAACCGGTTGTGAACATAATGTTTGGGTATCGCTGGACACGGCATAAGCGTACATTCGCCAGTAGCTCGACGACTCGGGATTGGGCGAGTAGTCTCTCGCCAGTCGCCGAGTGAGTGGAGCTTCGTGTTTGCTTCGATTGTGAACCCCCTAGATAACGTTCAGAGGCGGTTGGGGTTCATCTCAAATCTTCAAGAGAGGTTTCATTTCCTATACTGCGATTTCCTTATTCTGCGTGTGACACAAATCAGGTGTTGACGGTTTCATCCATCGGGAGCTGAACATCACCGTAGTGACGTCACTGTAGCAACATTTAAGCTCCCGATTGGATGGCAGCGAAACAGCTAATTTGTGTCACAGGCAGAGTAAGAAAAATCGCAGTATAGGGTAGCAGAACCGTGTGTGGCCTTACCTCACAACTTCTACTTCCCCAAAGTTGTTTTGACCCCCTTCCCACTTCCCCGGATGGGCAACTGAGCGGTGCCTTTTGTCCTCCCGCCCGCGGACGTAGTATACCACTGAGCTAGAATTCGGATACCTTGGTACGCGAAGTGCACAACTTGAATGGGGCCGCCTCTCCATCTCCAAGTTTACAAACATTCCAAGTTGCGCCAGAGTTGTTTGACGCCACTCATTACGCCGGGACTAAATCAAATCCTTCCTCAGCCGAATAATATATCCACAAGCCGTTCCACGGTGAAGCCAAGCGCCGAATGGTGACAGGGGCCGTTACACCGAGAGGCACGTACCCCCAAACCGTCTTCTCATTGCAGTCACCACGGAAGCTGGGCACCCGGGCGGGAGATTCAACTCGTTATTCCTCGATAGGACTTCGATGTGTGGGGGCCACAACTTTAAGTCGTCACCCCTCTCCCACCCGAAAAATAATTTCCTCTCGCAATGCCTTACAATTGCGCGCGTGTTTGTGGTGGAATTCGACGTAGACACGAATGCTTACTAATTGCTGAGTGCCCAACATTCGGGGCTCGCCGCACTCACTGCGAGTGGGTCTTCAGGGAACACCGAACGACGCGAAAATTCGTCTAGCACCTCAGCTACTCGGAATTGGGCAGTGGTCGCTCGCAACTGGCCGAATGCCGACTGTATGTGCCGCCTACGTGATTGGCGCTGATTGGGAATTGCAGTCCGCTTCCTTAGGCGCTTGAAGTACTCGCGTTAGAGTATGAGCTGTTGCATTTAGTGACGTGGTTGTATGCTGATGTTCCATTTGTCCAGCGTTTCCATTTGATAGTAGAAAGTTTTGTAGGTGGGTGTGCAGGTGTTCCATGTGTGCAACGCTTCCATTTGGTGACATGGTTGTGTGTGTGTGCGCAGATATTTCATGTTTCCTTTTGGTAACATGGTTGAGAGCAGTTGTTTCATTTGGCGATATGGTAGTGTGTTGTGTTTCCATTTGGTGACATGGTTGTGGTGTGTGTGCGGATGCTCCATTGTGCAATGTTTCCATTTGGTGACATGGTTGTGCGTGTGTGTGCGCAGAAGTTCCATTTGTGCAATGTTTCCATTTGGTGACATGTTTGTGTGCGGTGTTTCCATTTGGTGACATGGTTGTGCGTGTGTTTATGTGCGCAGAAGTTCCATTTGTGCAATGTTTCCATTTGGTGACATGTTTGTGTGCTGTTTCCATTTGGTGACATGTTTGTGTGCGGTGTTTCCATTTGGTGACATGTTTGTGTGTGGTGTTCCATTTGGTGAGGTGATTGTTGTGGGTGCGTGCGCAGATGTCGGCGCTGGTGCCGCTGCTGGCGGCGGGGTGCGGCGGCGTGGGCGGCGGCGCGGGCGGGCCGTGGGCGCGCCGCCTGCTGCGCATCTTCCTGTGCGCGGCGTTCGCGCCGCTGTGCACGGACAACGTGGCGCGGCCCGTGCCGGCGTGCCGCGGGCTGTGCGAGGCCGTGGCGCAGCAGTGCGCCGCCGGCGCGCGCGCGCTCGCGCTGTCGCTGCGCTGGCCGCCGGCGCTCAACTGCTCGCGCTTCCCCGAGCCGCAGGACGCGCTCTGCATGCAGGTACGGACCGCCTCCCTCGCAACCCACTTCACCAGGCGCCTCACACTTCATCTCCCCAATCGCCTCCCTCCTTCTCCCCAGTCGTCCAGCATTACCTCCCCAGTTGCTTAGCTTCATGTCCCAGTCGCCTGGCCTCATCTCACCAGTTGCCTCTCGTCATCTCAACAGTTCCCTCGCGTCCATCTCACCAGACACTTCGCATCATCATCTCCCTTGTCGCCTCACATCACTACCACAGTCACCAAGCATCACCACCCGGTCGCCTTATAGCATCACCTTGCATCACGTCACATTGCTTGTTTCACGCATCCCGTTGCCTCTCCCGTCCGTTCCCCTGCCATCTCGAAGCGTCGTCCTGGCATTGGGCTGAGCGCCTGTGGCGTTGCAGGCGCCGCCGGAGCCCGCGCCGGCGTCGGCGCCGGAGCCGCCCTCGCAGTCGCCCGCGCCCGCGCAGGCGCCCGCGCAGGCGCCCGCGCCGCCGGCCGCGTCGGCGCCCGCCGCGTGCCCGGCCGCGTTCGCGCGCGTGCGCCGCCGCCCCGACGGGCTGGGCTGCGCGCCGCGCTGCGGCCGCGACGCCTTCTACCGCCCCGAGGACAAGCGCTTCGCAGAGACCTGGATGACCGGCTGGGCCTGGCTCTGCTTCCTCTCCACGCTCTTCACGCTGCTCACCTTCTGGGTGGAGCCCGCGCGCTTCAGGTGAGCTCCTGTCACGTTCTCTCACTCCCGGGTTTCGGCACCAATGGCATGTGCCGCTCCGGTAGGTTATGTCGATGGCATAGTGCATTAAGATTGTATGGCCACTCCCAGTGTCGCTGCTCGCTTTTCGGGAGGAGCCCGCGTGCTTTAGGTGTTCTCGCCTGCACTTCTTCTCACACACATGCACTTACTCAGACCCTCACCTCCGCTTGAAATTATTTTTCTGAAGGGTTTCGGCACCGAGCATATCAGTCGCAAATATCTCCATGGCAATACTTGTGCTCCTGCACTAGAAGGCTTAGTGCACATTCATGTTCACTCGCGGTCACTTTTGAGTTCGTGTCGTTTTTGTGTAACTCTTGTTCAGATCTCTTCAAGCGCGTGTGTCAATATAAGAATGGTCATGCGTTTTTCCGGAAAGTAACATTGTCGCTCCATAAGTAACTGTACTTTAGACAGTCAAGCTCGGTTTTCTGCAAACTAGGATTTCTGAACAAACAATCAGTCTGCTGTAAGCCATTGATATCTGCTTAAGGAATCACATGACAGAACAATCGTAGGATTTAAGGCTGTCGATGCAACAACATACATTATTATTTCCAACATGCAGACCTCGCCAATAACTATTGTGAAATCTGTGGTCTCGGGGGTGAAAGTTCTAAAGTCAAAAATCTTAGTTTGGAGAAAACAAGGGTTAGATTTTCGAGCCACCCCTTGTTCCTACAATAAATGCCATTTCAAATTGTTTTTTTCCCTCGTTAAGGCTAAATGTACCGACATTAGTTCAATTTCCGCCACCACGTGGCAGCACCAAATTACTCAAAATTACTTTACCGATAACGTTTGAACAAATGGTCCGAGTTTCGATATGTAAACGGCATTTGACTCCTTTTTGTAATAGAAATTACGCTACGAAGCCCTTTTTCAAAAAAAACTAGCAGAAACTCTTTTCTAAAATTTTTCTTCGTACTTCCGGTAACAATTTCAAAAAAATGTGGTCTTATAGCGCGATGGCGACAAGCTTCCAGATCCAACGCCGTATCAAACATGCAATTGCGGATAAATAGGAGCGACGTAAAGTCAAATTTCGAAAAACACCTCACCCCACTCCGCCTTGCCACACCGCCCCCGTCATCCGCCTAGTGGGGGAGGGCCGCTGACTCAACGCGGAGACCACCGGCACTGTCTATATCCCTGATGGCCTGCTGCTGACGGGCAGGCAAGGCAAGGCGTT
>JAHLJT010002630.1:36900414-36921666 GCA_031308135.1 Acheta domesticus
TTGAACCTTGAGGCACTCCAGAATCTGTTTTATAAAGGTACGATTTGTGTAGATGAAATGTAACATATTGCTCTCTATTTGTTAAATACGAATTCATAAGTTCAACGTTTGTTTAGAAAATCCGAAAAAAGAAAGTTTAGATAAAAGTTTTTTGTGATTAATCTTGTCAAAAGCTTTAGAAAAATCTGTGTAAATTGTATCACCTGAACTCTACGGTCTAAATTGCTTGAAACATACTGAACAAAATTTACAAGATTTGTGGTAGTGGATCTACCAGTAATAAAACCATGTTGGTAATCAGATAAGTAGCATTTAACATGGTTAAAAATTTTAACATACATTATTTGTTCAAATACTTTCGCAGGAGAGGAATTTATTGAAATAGGTCTATAATTTTCAATTTTTACATTAGTACCAGACTTAAGTATTGGACATACACTAGTAAGTTTCCATTTCTTTGGAAATTTTCCAATTTTTAAAATCAGATTGTAATTAATGTGTAAGGGATATGATAACGCATCATAGCAGCCTTTCAATATAAACGGTGGTAAACCATCAGGACCGCTACACATTTTAGGTTTCAATTTTTTTATAGCAATTCGAATTTCATCAAATGTGATGTTGTTGATGTTAAATGTGTTAGCAGTGCCCAAAAGAGAAGAATCAAGAATATGGTCATTGATTCAGTCATTCAGATTCAGTCAAGAATATGGTCACGTATTCGTTGAGTAAATAATTATTAGAACATATTTATAAATGTTAATGACAAATAACTGAAAAAATGAGTAACATGAATTTTTAAGACGTTTACATCAATTAATGAATGTTTTAATGAACATTCTATTTTATTGGATTTTCAGCATTTTTTAGATAATATTCTTCGCAGTTTTGTATTTGAAAAAAATCCGAGATCGTATGTTAAGCTATTTTAATAGTTTTCTTACCTTGCATACAATGTATGCATTCTAGTATAGTAAAGATAGAAAATGTAAAAATGTTGAATAAAAATGAGAATCAATTATGTTTGAGCAACCTCAACGTCGAGTATCATACGCGATATCACTTGTCACATCAAGTGAAAGCCAGATAGTAATAGCATGGGCTCCTGTAAATTCTTTGCATTTTACAAGCTTCAACTTTAATACAGATTGCTTAGTCTGTAATTATGTCACGTTTTCTAATTTACTTTAATGATGGGGCAGCGAATCCCTTGTCTGATGTGGCGTAACACAGTTGCGATGAACGCGCGCGATCTAGTGGCGAACGGGAGAACCAAATGCTAGGGCTGTGCTGCGCTCTCGGAGATGTTTCACGATGCACGAGTTGACTCAGTGCAACTTGTGTGGGCTCAATTTATTTGAAAAGAAATGTAAATACATTCTTTGACACACGTAATAGCATGGTTCAAAGCCCTACGTTGTTATTGAACTACAAATGCTGGAAAACCGTAATGAGAATGATCTTCAAACCACCAACATTCATGAAACTAATGGATACTAGGGAACAGCTGCTCCTCATTCGTTTACATAAAATACGAAAAACATATGTAAAATAAACCGGAGTTTTCAAATACAATAACTCGGAACATTCATTATCAAAATTTAATAGACACCCTGTCAAAAATAAGAGGTAATTCATTTTACCCAGAGATTATCTTATAAAAGCATACAGATACGATCAAAGTAGAAACAAATCACGAAAACAAGAGAGAGACGACGAATTGAACACAAATTGAAAAATATACAAAGCTGGTAAGGATCAGGTAAAGATCCTGATGTGATGGTTGCACTTTGCAGTGGAATGTCAAATATGGCGATCCCTACGCAATTTTTTAAACTTGAAACAAGAAATATGTCTTTGGAGAACATGCACCAAATTGGTGAATGCGTTATAATGTTTATTAGCTATCCAAAGTAAGGAAGACAAACGCCCCATATCGCTACACGTCGTAACAGTCACCGTCATGATGAAACGTGGCGTTGATTGCAAGTAATTTTGGACTTCACTAATTTTTGGTGGATATATGAAAATTAATTTGTTATAACCGGTTGTGAACATAATGTTTGGGTATCGCTGGACACGGCATAAGCTTACATTCGCCCAGCAGCTGGACAACTCGGGATTGGGCGAGTAGTCTCTCGCCAGTCGCCGAGTGAGTGGAGCTTCGTGTTTGCTTCCGATTATGAAGCCCCTAGATAACGTTCAGAGGCGGTTGGGGTTAATCTCAAATCTTCAAGAGAGGTTTCATTTCCTATACTGCGATTTTCGTTATTCTGCGTGTGACACAAATCAGGTGTTGACGGTTTCATCCAATCGGGAGCTTGAACATCACCGTAATGACGTCACTTTAGCAACATTTAAGCTCCCGATTGGATGGCAGCGAAACAGCTGATTTGTGTCACAGGCAGAGTAAGAAAAATCGCAGTATATGGGTAGCAGAACCGTGTGTGGCCTTCCACCCCACAACTTCTACTTCCCCAGAAGGATTTTCACCCCCTCCCCGCTTCCCGCGGATGGGCAACTGAGAGGTGCCTCTTGTCCTCCCGCCCGCGGACGTAGTACAAGCGTACCAATGGGCTAGAATCCGGATACGTTGGTACGCGAAGCGCACAACTACCCATAACTTGAATGGGGCCGCCTCTCCATCTCTAAGTTTACAAACTTTCCACGTTGCTGCCAGAGTTGTTTGACGCCGCTCATTTCACCGGGACTAAATCAAATCCTTCCTGAATATATCAACAAGCCGTTCCACGGTGAAGCCAAGAGCCCAACTGAGGTCCACAGACACCCAAGCGACACGCACCCCCGAACCGTCTCCTCGCTGCAGTCACCTCGGAAGCTGGGTACCCGGGCGGGAGATTCTACTCGTCATTCCTCCACAGGACTTCGATGTGTGGGGGCCAAACGCAAGGCCGTCACCCCTCTCCCACCCGAGAAATAATTTCCTCTCGCAATGCCTTACAATTGCGCGCGTGTTTGTGGTGGAATTCGACGTAGACACGAATTGCTTACTAATTGCTGAGTGCCCAACATTCGGTGCTCGCCGCACTCACTGCGAGTGGGTCTTCAGGGGAATAACGAACGACGCGACAATTCGTCGAGCACCTCAGCTACTCGGAATTGGGTCAGTGGTCGCTCGCTACTCGCCGAATGCCGACTGTATGGTGCCGCCTACGTGATTGGTGCTGATTGCGAAGCTGTAGTCCACTTCCTTAGGCGCTTGAAGTACTCGCGTTAGAGTATGAGCTGTTGCATTTAGTGACATGGTTGTGTGCTGATGTTCCATTTGTCCAGCGTTTCCATTTGATAGTAGAACGTTTTGTGGGTGGGTGTGCAGGTGTTCCATGTGTGCAGCGCTTCCGTTTGGTGACATGGTTGTGTGTTGTGTGCGCAGATATTTCATGTTTCCATTTGGTGACATGGTTGAGAGCAGTTGTTTCATTTGGCGATATGGTAGTGTGTTGTTTCCAATTTGGTGACATGGTTGTGCGTGTTTGTGTGCTCAGAAGTTCCATTTGTGCAATGCTTCCATTTGGTGACTTGTTTGTGTGCTGTGTTTCCATTTGGGGACATGTTTGTGTGCGGGTTTTCCATTTGGTGACATGTTTGTGTGCGGTGTTTCCATTTGGTGACATGTTTGTGTGCGGTGTTTCCATTTGGTGACATGGTTGTGCGTGTGTTTATGTGCGCAGAAGTTCCATTTGTGCAATGTTTCCATTTGGTGACATGTTTGTGTGCGGTGTTTCCATTTGGTGACATGGTTGTGCGTGTGTCTGTGTGCGCAGATGTTCCATTTGAGTAATGTATCCATTTGATGAGGTGATTGTTGTGGGTGCGTGCGCAGATGTCGGCGCTGGTGCCGCTGCTGGCGGCGGGGTGCGGCGGCGTGGGCGGCGGCGCGGGCGGGCCGTGGGCGCGCCGCCTGCTGCGCATCTTCCTGTGCGCGGCGTTCGCGCCGCTGTGCACGGACAACGTGGCGCGGCCCGTGCCGGCGTGCCGCGGGCTGTGCGAGGCCGTGGCGCAGCAGTGCGCCGCCGGCGCGCGCGCGCTCGCGCTCTCGCTGCGCTGGCCGCCGGCGCTCAACTGCTCGCGCTTCCCCGAGCCGCAGGACGCGCTCTGCATGCAGGTACGGACCGCCTCCCCCCCCAACCCACTTCACCAGGCGCCTCACACTTCATCTCCCCAATCGCCTCACATCACTTCCACAGTCACCATGCATCACCTCCCAGTCGCCTTATAGCATCACCTCGCATCATGTCACACTACTTGTTTCACGCATCCCACTGCCTCGCCCGTCAGCTGCTCTGATCGGTAGTTTTCCGTAGTTTCTTCCGATCAACACCAGGCGAATGCCGGAGCAGTACCCTAATAAACGGGCCACGGACCATGCGCGATCTTTCCTTCCTCTTCCTTGTCCTATCCTCTTCTCTTACACATACACACACACACACTCTAACATGCACAACACTACCACACATGCCGGGAGACCAGTCCGGGAGCTTACAGCTTGTCCCGGCTAGGGCGGTGTCCCGCTTGTGGGAGACACCTGGTTGAGGGGAAAACCCCGCTAGTCGACGGTAGGTCGGCGCCAGATCTCGCCATCTAGCGGGGGAATCGCCACCTCCCGAGAAAAACACGCACTACACTTACGGGAGGAATGACATGAGTAGTTGATGCGCCTGGAAACACGAATCAATCAATCCCTGCCATCCTCCTCCCATCTCGAAGCGTCGTCCTGGCATTGGGCTGAGCGCCTGTGGCGTTGCAGGCGCCGCCGGAGCCCGCGCCGGCGTCGGCGCCGGAGCCGCCCTCGCAGTCGCCCGCGCCCGCGCAGCCGCCCGTGCCGCCGGCCGCGTCGGCGCCCGCCGCGTGCCCGGCCGCGTTCGCGCGCGTGCGCCGCCGCCCCGACGGGCTGGGCTGCGCGCCGCGCTGCGGCCGCGACGCCTTCTACCGCCCCGAGGACAAGCGCTTCGCAGAGACCTGGATGACCGGCTGGGCCTGGCTCTGCTTCCTCTCCACGCTCTTCACGCTGCTCACCTTCTGGGTGGAGCCCGCGCGCTTCAGGTGAGCCCCTGTCACGTTCTCTCGCTCCCGGGTTTCGGCACCAATGGCCTGTGCCGCTCCGGTAGGTTCTGTCGATGGCATAGTGCATTAACGTTGTATGGCCACTCCCAGTGTCGCTGCTCGCTTTCTGGGAGGAGCTCGTGTGCTTTAGGTGTTCTCGCCTGCGCTTCTTCTCACACACATGCACTTACTCAGACCCTCACCTCCGCTTGAAATTATTTTTCTGAAGGGTTTCGGCACCGAGCGTATCAGTCGCAAATATCTCCATGGCAATACTTGTGCTCCTGCACTAGAAGGGCTTAGTGCACATTCTATGTTCACTCGCGGTCACTTTTGACTTCATATCATTTTTTGTGTAACTCTTGTTCAGATCTGCCTACTCTTCAAAGCGCGTGTGTCAATATAAGAATGGTCATGCGTTTTTCCGGAAAGTAAACATTGTCGCTCCATAAGTAACTATACTTTAGACAGTCAAGCTCGGTTTTCTGCAAACTAGGATTTCTGAACAAAGTCTGCTGTAAGCCATTGATATCTGCTTAAGGAATCACAAGACAAGAACAATCGTAGGATTTAAGGCTGTCGATGCAACAACATACATTATTATTTCCAACATGCAGACCTCTCCCAATAACTATTGTGAAATCTGTGGTCTCGGGGTGAAAGTTCTAAAGTCAAAAATCTCAGTTTGGAGAAAACAAGGGTTAGATTTTCGAGCCACCGCTTGTTCCTACAATAAATGCTATTTCTAAATGTTTTTTTCCTCGTTAAGGCTAAATGTACCGACATTAGTTCAATTTTCCGCCACCACGTGGCAGCACCAAAATTACTCAAAATTACTTTACCGATAACGTTTGAACAAATGGTCCGATTTTCGATCTGTAAACGGCATTTGACTCCTTTTTGTAATAGAATTTACGCTACGAAGCCCTTTTTCCAAAAAAAACTAGCAGAAACTCATTTTCTAAAATTTTTCTCGTACTTCCGGGAACAATTTCAAAAATGTGGGCTTATAGCGCGATGGCGACAAGCTTCCAGAATCCAACGCCGTATCAAACATGCAAATCGGATAAATAGGAGCGACGTAAAGTCAAATTTCGAAAAACACCTCACCCCACTCCGCCTTCCACACCGCCCCCGTCATCCGCCTAGTGGGGGAGGGGCCGCTGACTCAACGCGGAGACCACCGGCACTGCTAATCCCGAGGGCCTGCGGCGGACGGGCAGGCAAGGCAAGGCGTTATGCTTTCCTCACTTCGCATCTCAATGTATTTTTTCCCCGCAAATGAAACTAGAGCAAACGCAATTTGAGAAATGGCGTTTAAACATTTGTGCAAATTCGGAATTTTCAGTTCGTTTTCACAGATAACATGTGTTGTTGAGGAATTTTTAAGACATAATGTAAAGCACATATACTCCTAAATGTAATAATGTGAACAAAACGCCATTAATGAAAATATTTACAAAATGAAAAGCTAGTCAAAGAATTACATTTTTGTAATTTTTGAAAAAAACAAAAGAATAGAGCAATATGGCGTTTATGTCATCTCAGAGAGTACATTAGGCACTATCCTTTTCAAAAGAAACAAATTGGAGCAGTTTTTGAGAAAATCTTGTTTTTGTAGTTTTTTAAAAATTGCATATATTGCACGCAATATTGCGCGAAAACTAAAAGTTTAAAAAAATGTACATGACCTTATTGAAAGAACTAAGTATGGAGAACAAATATCATTTTAAGGAAAAATTTCAATCTTCAAATTTGCAGTTGTAGGAAGACGCCGAAGAAAATTCGGATTTTTGCAATTTTCCAAAAATTAGAGTCAATAATGAAAATGAGATCTATGCCACCTTTATAAGTATATTCTAGTTTATTCTTACAATTAATTTAAGGAAAACATTTGGAGTCATTTTTGATTGATTGGTAGTGACTTCGGGCACGTCAACTACGGAGGTCTTTAGTACCGCAAGTGTAGGGCGTGTTTATTTAATCGGGAGGTGGAGGTGATGTTCCCCGCTGGATGGCGAGATCCGGCGCTGACCTTCCGTCTACTAGTTTCCCCCAACCAGGTATCTGCCACCAGTGGGGCACCACCCCAGCCGGAACAAGCTCTAAATCACCGACCTATCTACCTGTCGGCTTGCGGGGTTCTTTCCTAATCAGATATCTCCCACCAGCTACTCGGAATATTCCTGTAAAAAAGAGCTTCAATTTTTCGCATTTACAGTAACTCTTACACGCCATTTTCTTAACAGCGACTCCAAGTTTATTAATGAAAATTGCCATATAGGAGGATGTTTTACTCTTCATTAATATTCTAAAAGTAATATTACGAATCTACTACTAGGAAACCGAATAATGAGAAAACTTTAAGATATGTATTATGGGTGGCGACATATAACAGCTGGGAAGAAGATGGGGCAAGATGGTAAAGCTGGCATAGAACAAGGAAATTAGAATACTTTACTACGAGTAAGTCGGTGAAATTCTGTTCAAATTTGTCCGAAAGAACGAAAACATTTTTAAAAATTATCTTCTACTTTACTTGGAAAATGGGATTAACCAGGTGAATTCTATCAAGGAGACAAGCCGTTTTGAGATCAACTAGTGGTGCTACAGAATGGCACAGACTTTCCCACATTAGTTTTCTACTTCCTTTGGTTTGGGCTAGCTATTCGGAATTGCTACACTGTCGCACCAGCTGCCATCTATCGTCGCCCAAAGTACATTTTTTGATATTTTCTTAAGTTTTCGAATTCCTGATGGTAGAACGGAAACATCAATTTTAGAGAACAGTAAAACCTCGCTCTGAAAAATTAGGAGACGTTTTTAAGAAAATGGCGTTTAAGTGCTACTAAAAATGCGAAATTTGAAACTCTTTTTAACAGAAAATTTTTGAGTTTCCGAAAAACTTCCTTTGAAGTCATTTGAAACACATTAACTCACAAATACAATAGTGTTTACAAATTGCTGGTAATGTGCATATTAGAGGTGTGAGAGATCTTTCACAAAAATTACATTTGTGAAACTTTTGAAAAAACAAAAAAATACCCCAAAATAAACTTCACGCCATATTAAAGAGTGCAATTTGCACTATACTTTCGAAAAACATGGAGAAAAAATTGGAGGCATTTATAAGAAAATGGTGTTTGAGCGTTTCTGAAAATGCCGAATTTTGAGCTAGTTTTCATAGAAAACAGTTCAGTATTCGAGAAACTTTGTATGACATTATTTAAAACACATTTACTCATAAATGTAATAATGTCAACAAATCGCCGTCAATGTAAATATTACCTACGTGAGAGACAAGTTAAACACATATTTTGTGAATTTTGCAAATAAAAAGAATAGAGCAAAATGGCGTTTATGTAATATCATAGACTACATTGTGCACTATCCCTACCAAAAGTTCAAAGAAAAAATTTGGAGCAATTTTTGAGAAAATCTGTTTTTTTATAATTTTTTTCAAATTGCACATGTTGCAAGCAAAATTGCGCGAAAATACTAACATTTTCAAAAAAGTGTACGTGATCGTAATGAAAGAACTCGCTTTGGAGAACAAATTTTATTTGAAGGAAAAATCTCTATCTGCAATTTGAAGTTGTAGGAAGAGGCCGAAAAAGTTGAAACTTTTAGAATTTTCGAAAAATTCAGAGTTAATCGTGAAATTATGACCGATTCCACCTTAATAAGCGTGTTTTACTCTATTCTTGCAAGAAATTTAAAGAAAACATTTGTAGCCGTTTTTGAGAAAATTTCGAAAATGTTCGGGGGGTTTCATGCAAAGTACCGCTATGTTTTATAGATTCCTTTTCAAAATCTCAAAGCTTTGACTAGAGTCAGATCGACAGGGGCTTCTTCATTTTGAAAAAAAAAAAAAAAACATACATATGGTTTAGGCGCTAGTAGTGTTCACAGACGGACGGACAGACAGACAGACAGACAAACGTTTTGCTTTCAATTCGTTTTTCGGTATCAAGGACCCACAAAGAGGGATTCTGGCTACACCACGTGTTAGGGGATTTTTTCTTAATTTAGCAACTAGATTCATTTCCTTTTCGTTATCAGGGCCCTGCAATGAATTTTTTTCTTCCGAAAATCTGCGTTTTTTCGCGCAGCGTTAAATAACTTTCCCTATACTACGTAAAAAATTCCGTATATACGTACGTATACGGGAAAGTAAAAATCGAGTCGTAGGATACAAGATCTCGTGCGTAATCTCTGCTCATTCTTTCAACAGTGGAATGATAACGGAAGATCTCAGAAGTAACAGATATCTAAAATAATATGTGAGGAGATTGTGTGAATTGTGTGAATATCACTAATATTCCATTTTCTTTTTGAAATCGGTTCCAAACGGTAATCGATATTTTGATTAATACTTCAAACAATTTTTTGATCATATTTGAAGGAAGACGGGAGTATGTAAAGAAGATAGTGTTATACTACTATTCAAATTATCTATCTATACTACTATCAAAATGAAACAGAACTAATTGCTATTAAATATGATATGAGACCGTTTACCTCTGTTACAACATCACTAGTTTCATTTATGGGGAAAAAAATATATTGAGATGGAAAATGACGAAAGCATGACTGCCTGGCTTGCCAGCCTCGCAGCCACGGGCGGATGGCGCGACGGCGCGGCGTGGAAGGGGGAGGGGTGTGAGGTGTTTTTCCAAATTTGACTTTACGACGCTCCTATTCATCCGATTTGCATGATTGACACGGCGTTGGATTCTGGAAGCTTGTCGCCATCGCGCTATAAGCCCACATTTTTCAAATTGTTCCCGGAAGTACGAGAAAAAAATTCAAAATCGAGTTTCTGCAAGTTTTTTTGGAAAAAGGGCTTCGTAGCGTAATTCTATTACAAAAAAGGAGTCAAATGCCGTTTACAGATCGAAAATCGGACCATTTGTTCAGACGTTATCGGTAAAGTAAATTCCTTCTGATAGTGCTGCGATCTATTGAATTTTCCTACAAGTTTTTTTCGGTACATTTAGCCTTAAGGAGGCAACATTTGAATTCGGTCGTTTTACTAAAATAAAATATAGATACTAAACTTGTAGTTTCAGTACTTAACCCAATTTGCCCAAATTGACTTAAGAACTTTTACCCCGTGTCCACAGAAATGTCCTTTATTATAACGTAAATGAACTCGAAAGGAATGAATGTGTGTGCGTGCGCAGGTACCCGGAGCGGCCGGTGGTGTTCCTGGCGCTGAGCTACAACCTGCTGGCGCTGGCGTTCGTGGCGCGGGGCGCGCTGGGCGCCGCGGCGCTCTCCTGCTGCGTCGCGCCTCCGACGGCGCCGCGCCGCCGCACCTCGCGCAGGACGGGCTCGACAGCGGCGCCTGCACGCTCTCCTTCCTCGCGCTCTACTACTTCGGGTCAGTCGCTCCCTTCGCCCTCGCTCGCATGCTCTCTTCCAAACTCTCCCTCGCGCAGGACGGGCTCGACAGCGGCGCCTGCACGCTCTCCTTCCTCGCGCTCTACTACTTCGGGTCAGTCGCTCCCTCTCGCCCTCGCTCGCTATGCTCTCTTCCCAACTCCACCTCGCGCAGGACGGGCTCGACAGCGGCGCCTGCACGCTCTCCTTCCTCGCGCTCTACTACTTCGGGTCAGTCGCTCCCTCTCGCCCTCGCTCGCATGCTCTCTTCCCAACTCCACCTCGCGCAGGACGGGCTCGACAGCGGCGCCTGCACGCTCTCCTTCCTCGCGCTCTACTACTTCGGGTCAGTCGCTCCCTCTCGCCCTCGCTCGCATGCTCTCTTCCCAACTCCAACCTCGCGCAGGACGGGCTCGACAGCGGCGCCTGCACGCTCTCCTTCCTCGCGCTCTACTACTTCGGGTCAGGTCGCTCCCTCTCGCCCTCGGCTCGCATGCTCTCTTCCCAACTCCACCTCGCGCAGGACGGGCTCGACAGCGGCGCCTGCACGCTCTCCTTCCTCGCGCTCTACTACTTCGGGTCAGTCGCTCCCTCTCACCCTCGCTCGCATGCTCTCTTCCAAACTCTCCCTCGCGCAGGACGGGCTCGACAGCGGCGCCTGCACGCTCTCCTTCCTCGCGCTCTACTACTTCGGGTCAGTCGCTCCCTCTCACCCTCGCTCGCATGCTCTCTTCCAAACTCTCCCTCGCGCAGGACGGGCTCGACAGCGGCGCCTGCACGCTCTCCTTCCTCGCGCTCTACTACTTCGGGTCAGTCGCTCCCTCTCACCCTCGCTCGCATGCTCTCTTCCAAACTCTCCCTCGCGCAGGACGGGCTCGACAGCGGCGCCTGCACGCTCTCCTTCCTCGCGCTCTACTACTTCGGGTCAGTCGCTCCCTCTCACCCTCGCTCGCATGCTCTCTTCCAAACTCTCCCTCGCGCAGGACGGGCTCGACAGCGGCGCCTGCACGCTCTCCTTCCTCGCGCTCTACTACTTCGGGTCAGTCGCTCCCTCTCGCCCTCGCTCGCATGCTCTCTTCCCAACTCCACCTCGCGCAGGACGGGCTCGACAGCGGCGCCTGCACGCTCTCCTTCCTCGCCGCTCTACTACTTCGGGTCAGTCGCTCCCTCTCGCCCTCGCTCGCATGCTCTCTTCCAAACTCTCCCTCGCGCAGGACGGGCTCGACAGCGGCGCCTGCACGCTCTCCTTCCTCGCGCTCTACTACTTCGGGTCAGTCGCTCCCTCTCGCCCTCGCTCGCATGCTCTCTTCCCAACTCCACCTCGCGCAGGACGGGCTCGACAGCGGCGCCTGCACGCTCTCCTTCCTCGCGCTCTACTACTTCGGGTCAGTCGCTCCCTCTCACCCTCGCTCGCATGCTCTCTTCCAAACTCTCCCTCGCGCAGGACGGGCTCGACAGCGGCGCCTGCACGCTCTCCTTCCTCGCGCTCTACTACTTCGGGTCAGTCGCTCCCTCTCACCCTCGCTCGCATGCTCTCTTCCAAACTCTCCCTCGCGCAGGACGGGCTCGACAGCGGCGCCTGCACGCTCTCCTTCCTCGCGCTCTACTACTTCGGGTCAGTCGCTCCCTCTCACCCTCGCTCGCATGCTCTCTTCCAAACCTCTCCCTCGCGCAGGACGGGCTCGACAGCGGCGCCTGCACGCTCTCCTTCCTCGCGCTCTACTACTTCGGGTCAGTCGCTCCCTCTCACCCTCGCTCGCATGCTCTCTTTCCAAACTCTCCCTCGCGCAGGACGGGCCTCGACAGCGGCGCCTGCACGCTCTCCTTCCTCGCGCTCTACTACTTCGGGTCAGTCGCTCCCTCTCACCCTCGCTCGCATGCTCTCTTCCAAACTCTCCCTCGCGCAGGACGGGCTCGACAGCGGCGCCTGCACGCTCTCCTTCCTCGCGCTCTACTACTTCGGGTCAGTCGCTCCCTCTCACCCTCGCTCGCATGCTCTCTTCCAAACTCTCCCTCGCGCAGGACGGGCTCGACAGCGGCGCCTGCACGCTCTCCTTCCTCGCGCTCTACTACTTCGGGTCAGTCGCTCCCTCTCACCCTCGCTCGCATGCTCTCTTCCAAACTCTCCCTCGCGCAGGACGGGCTCGACAGCGGCGCCTGCACGCTCTCCTTCCTCGCGCTCTACTACTTCGGGTCAGTCGCTCCCTCTCACCCTCGCTCGCATGCTCTCTTCCAAACTCTCCCTCGCGCAGGACGGGCTCGACAGCGGCGCCTGCACGCTCTCCTTCCTCGCGCTCTACTACTTCGGGTCAGTCGCTCCCTCTCACCCTCGCTCGCATGCTCTCTTCCAAACTCTCCCTCGCGCAGGACGGGCTCGACAGCGGCGCCTGCACGCTCTCCTTCCTCGCGCTCTACTACTTCGGGTCAGTCGCTCCCTCTCACCCTCGCTCGCATGCTCTCTTCCAAACTCTCCCTCGCGCAGGACGGGCTCGACAGCGGCGCCTGCACGCTCTCCTTCCTCGCGCTCTACTACTTCGGGTCAGTCGCTCCCTCTCACCCTCGCTCGCATGCTCTTCTTCCAAACTCTCCCTCGCGCAGGACGGCTCGACAGCGGCGCCTGCACGCTCTCCTTCCTCGCGCTCTACTACTTCGGGTCAGTCGCTCCCTCTCACCCTCGCTCGCATGCTCTCTTCCAAACTCTCACCTCGCGCAGGACGGGCTCGACAGCGGCGCCTGCACGCTCTCCTTCCTCGCGCTCTACTAACTTCGGGTCAGTCGGCTCCTCTCACCCTCGCTCGCATGCTCTCTTCCAAACTCTCCTCGCGCAGGACGGGCTCGACAGCGGCGCCTGCACGCTCTCCTTCCTCGCGCTCTACTACTTCGGGTCAGTCGCTCCCTCTCAACCCTCGCTCCGCATGCTCTCTTCCAAACGCTCCTCGCGCAGGACGGGCTGCGACAAGCGGCGCCTGCACGCTCTCCTTCCTCGCGCTCTACTAACTTCGGGGTCAGTCGCTCCTTCCCTCTTCACCACTAAATCCACTTCTGCCTCGCAATGCCTCTCGTTCCAACGCTCCCTCGCGCAGGACGGGCTCGACAGCGGCGCCTGCACGCTCTCCTTCCTCGCGCTCTACTACTTCGGGTCAGTCGCTCCCTCTCACCCTCGCTCGCATGCTCTCTTCCAAACTCTCCCTCGCGCAGGACGGGCTCGACAGCGGCGCCTGCACGCTCTCCTTCCTCGCGCTCTACTACTTCGGGTCAGTCGCTCCCTCTCACCCTCGCTCGCATGCTCTCTTCCAAACTCTCCCTCGCGCAGGACGGGCTCGACAGCGGCGCCTGCACGCTCTCCTTCCTCGCGCTCTACTACTTCGGGTCAGTCGCTCCCTCTCACCCTCGCTCGCATGCTCTCTTCCAAACTCTCCCTCGCGCAGGACGGGCTCGACAGCGGCGCCTGCACGCTCTCCTTCCTCGCGCTCTACTACTTCGGGTCAGTCGCTCCCTCTCACCCTCGCTCGCATGCTCTCTTCCAAACTCTCCCTCGCGCAGGACGGGCTCGACAGCGGCGCCTGCACGCTCTCCTTCCTCGCGCTCTACTACTTCGGGTCAGTCGCTCCCTCTCACCCTCGCTCGCATGCTCTCTTCCAAACTCTCCCTCGCGCAGGACGGGCTCGACAGCGGCGCCTGCACGCTCTCCTTCCTCGCGCTCTACTACTTCGGGTCAGTCGCTCCCTCTCACCCTCGCTCGCATGCTCTCTTCCAAACTCTCCCTCGCGCAGGACGGGCTCGACAGCGGCGCCTGCACGCTCTCCTTCCTCGCGCTCTACTACTTCGGGTCAGTCGCTCCCTCTCACCCTCGCTCGCATGCTCTCTTCCAAACTCTCCCTCGCGCAGGACGGGCTCGACAGCGGCGCCTGCACGCTCTCCTTCCTCGCGCTCTACTACTTCGGGTCAGTCGCTCCCTCTCACCCTCGCTCGCATGCTCTCTTCCAAACTCTCCCTCGCGCAGGACGGGCTCGACAGCGGCGCCTGCACGCTCTCCTTCCTCGCGCTCTACTACTTCGGGTCAGTCGCTCCCTCTCACCCTCGCTCGCATGCTCTCTTCCAAACTCTCCCTCGCGCAGGACGGGCTCGACAGCGGCGCCTGCACGCTCTCCTTCCTCGCGCTCTACTACTTCGGGTCAGTCGCTCCCTCTCACCCTCGCTCGCATGCTCTCTTCCAAACTCTCCCTCGCGCAGGACGGGCTCGACAGCGGCGCCTGCACGCTCTCCTTCCTCGCGCTCTACTACTTCGGGTCAGTCGCTCCCTCTCACCCTCGCTCGCATGCTCTCTTCCAAACTCTCCCTCGCGCAGGACGGGCTCGACAGCGGCGCCTGCACGCTCTCCTTCCTCGCGCTCTACTACTTCGGGTCAGTCGCTCCCTCTCACCCTCGCTCGCATGCTCTCTTCCAAACTCTCCCTCGCGCAGGACGGGCTCGACAGCGGCGCCTGCACGCTCTCCTTCCTCGCGCTCTACTACTTCGGGTCAGTCGCTCCCTCTCACCCTCGCTCGCATGCTCTCTTCCAAACTCTCCCTCGCGCAGGACGGGCTCGACAGCGGCGCCTGCACGCTCTCCTTCCTCGCGCTCTACTACTTCGGGTCAGTCGCTCCCTCTCACCCTCGCTCGCATGCTCTCTTCCAAACTCTCCCTCGCGCAGGACGGGCTCGACAGCGGCGCCTGCACGCTCTCCTTCCTCGCGCTCTACTACTTCGGGTCAGTCGCTCCCTCTCACCCTCGCTCGCATGCTCTCTTCCAAACTCTCCCTCGCGCAGGACGGGCTCGACAGCGGCGCCTGCACGCTCTCCTTCCTCGCGCTCTACTACTTCGGGTCAGTCGCTCCCTCTCACCCTCGCTCGCATGCTCTCTTCCAAACTCTCCCTCGCGCAGGACGGGCTCGACAGCGGCGCCTGCACGCTCTCCTTCCTCGCGCTCTACTACTTCGGGTCAGTCGCTCCCTCTCACCCTCGCTCGCATGCTCTCTTCCAAACTCTCCCTCGCGCAGGACGGGCTCGACAGCGGCGCCTGCACGCTCTCCTTCCTCGCGCTCTACTACTTCGGGTCAGTCGCTCCCTCTCACCCTCGCTCGCATGCTCTCTTCCAAACTCTCCCTCGCGCAGGACGGGCTCGACAGCGGCGCCTGCACGCTCTCCTTCCTCGCGCTCTACTACTTCGGGTCAGTCGCTCCCTCTCACCCTCGCTCGCATGCTCTCTTCCAAACTCTCCCTCGCGCAGGACGGGCTCGACAGCGGCGCCTGCACGCTCTCCTTCCTCGCGCTCTACTACTTCGGGTCAGTCGCTCCCTCTCACCCTCGCTCGCATGCTCTCTTCCAAACTCTCCCTCGCGCAGGACGGGCTCGACAGCGGCGCCTGCACGCTCTCCTTCCTCGCGCTCTACTACTTCGGGTCAGTCGCTCCCTCTCACCCTCGCTCGCATGCTCTCTTCCAAACTCTCCCTCGCGCAGGACGGGCTCGACAGCGGCGCCTGCACGCTCTCCTTCCTCGCGCTCTACTACTTCGGGTCAGTCGCTCCCTCTCACCCTCGCTCGCATGCTCTCTTCCAAACTCTCCCTCGCGCAGGACGGGCTCGACAGCGGCGCCTGCACGCTCTCCTTCCTCGCGCTCTACTACTTCGGGTCAGTCGCTCCCTCTCACCCTCGCTCGCATGCTCTCTTCCAAACTCTCCCTCGCGCAGGACGGGCTCGACAGCGGCGCCTGCACGCTCTCCTTCCTCGCGCTCTACTACTTCGGGTCAGTCGCTCCCTCTCACCCTCGCTCGCATGCTCTCTTCCAAACTCTCCCTCGCGCAGGACGGGCTCGACAGCGGCGCCTGCACGCTCTCCTTCCTCGCGCTCTACTACTTCGGGTCAGTCGCTCCCTCTCACCCTCGCTCGCATGCTCTCTTCCAAACTCTCCCTCGCGCAGGACGGGCTCGACAGCGGCGCCTGCACGCTCTCCTTCCTCGCGCTCTACTACTTCGGGTCAGTCGCTCCCTCTCACCCTCGCTCGCATGCTCTCTTCCAAACTCTCCCTCGCGCAGGACGGGCTCGACAGCGGCGCCTGCACGCTCTCCTTCCTCGCGCTCTACTACTTCGGGTCAGTCGCTCCCTCTCACCCTCGCTCGCATGCTCTCTTCCAAACTCTCCCTCGCGCAGGACGGGCTCGACAGCGGCGCCTGCACGCTCTCCTTCCTCGCGCTCTACTACTTCGGGTCAGTCGCTCCCTCTCACCCTCGCTCGCATGCTCTCTTCCAAACTCTCCCTCGCGCAGGACGGGCTCGACAGCGGCGCCTGCACGCTCTCCTTCCTCGCGCTCTACTACTTCGGGTCAGTCGCTCCCTCTCACCCTCGCTCGCATGCTCTCTTCCAAACTCTCCCTCGCGCAGGACGGGCTCGACAGCGGCGCCTGCACGCTCTCCTTCCTCGCGCTCTACTACTTCGGGTCAGTCGCTCCCTCTCACCCTCGCTCGCATGCTCTCTTCCAAACTCTCCCTCGCGCAGGACGGGCTCGACAGCGGCGCCTGCACGCTCTCCTTCCTCGCGCTCTACTACTTCGGGTCAGTCGCTCCCTCTCACCCTCGCTCGCATGCTCTCTTCCAAACTCTCCCTCGCGCAGGACGGGCTCGACAGCGGCGCCTGCACGCTCTCCTTCCTCGCGCTCTACTACTTCGGGTCAGTCGCTCCCTCTCACCCTCGCTCGCATGCTCTCTTCCAAACTCTCCCTCGCGCAGGACGGGCTCGACAGCGGCGCCTGCACGCTCTCCTTCCTCGCGCTCTACTACTTCGGGTCAGTCGCTCCCTCTCACCCTCGCTCGCATGCTCTCTTCCAAACTCTCCCTCGCGCAGGACGGGCTCGACAGCGGCGCCTGCACGCTCTCCTTCCTCGCGCTCTACTACTTCGGGTCAGTCGCTCCCTCTCACCCTCGCTCGCATGCTCTCTTCCAAACTCTCCCTCGCGCAGGACGGGCTCGACAGCGGCGCCTGCACGCTCTCCTTCCTCGCGCTCTACTACTTCGGGTCAGTCGCTCCCTCTCACCCTCGCTCGCATGCTCTCTTCCAAACTCTCCCTCGCGCAGGACGGGCTCGACAGCGGCGCCTGCACGCTCTCCTTCCTCGCGCTCTACTACTTCGGGTCAGTCGCTCCCTCTCACCCTCGCTCGCATGCTCTCTTCCAAACTCTCCCTCGCGCAGGACGGGCTCGACAGCGGCGCCTGCACGCTCTCCTTCCTCGCGCTCTACTACTTCGGGTCAGTCGCTCCCTCTCACCCTCGCTCGCATGCTCTCTTCCAAACTCTCCCTCGCGCAGGACGGGCTCGACAGCGGCGCCTGCACGCTCTCCTTCCTCGCGCTCTACTACTTCGGGTCAGTCGCTCCCTCTCGCCCTCGCTCGCATGCTCTCTTCCAAACTCTCCCTCGCGCAGGACGGGCTCGACAGCGGCGCCTGCACGCTCTCCTTCCTCGCGCTCTACTACTTCGGGTCAGTCGCTCCCTCTCACCCTCGCTCGCATGCTCTCTTCCAAACTCTCCCTCGCGCAGGACGGGCTCGACAGCGGCGCCTGCACGCTCTCCTTCCTCGCGCTCTACTACTTCGGGTCAGTCGCTCCCTCTCGCCCTCGCTCGCATGCTCTCTTCCAAACTCTCCCTCGCGCAGGACGGGCTCGACAGCGGCGCCTGCACGCTCTCCTTCCTCGCGCTCTACTACTTCGGGTCAGTCGCTCCCTCTCACCCTCGCTCGCATGCTCTCTTCCAAACTCTCCCTCGCGCAGGACGGGCTCGACAGCGGCGCCTGCACGCTCTCCTTCCTCGCGCTCTACTACTTCGGGTCAGTCGCTCCCTCTCACCCTCGCTCGCATGCTCTCTTCCAAACTCTCCCTCGCGCAGGACGGGCTCGACAGCGGCGCCTGCACGCTCTCCTT
The DNA here is from genome assembly GCA_031308135.1 of Acheta domesticus. Lineage (NCBI taxonomy): Eukaryota > Metazoa > Arthropoda > Insecta > Orthoptera > Gryllidae > Acheta > Acheta domesticus. Next base: position 36,918,812 of record JAHLJT010002630.1, read on the forward strand.
CCTCGCGCTCTACTACTTCGGGTCAGTCGCTCCCTCTCACCCTCGCTCGCATGCTCTCTTCCAAACTCTCCCTCGCGCAGGACGGGCTCGACAGCGGCGCCTGCACGCTCTCCTTCCTCGCGCTCTACTACTTCGGGTCAGTCGCTCCCTCTCACCCTCGCTCGCATGCTCTCTTCCAAACTCTCCCTCGCGCAGGACGGGCTCGACAGCGGCGCCTGCACGCTCTCCTTCCTCGCGCTCTACTACTTCGGGTCAGTCGCTCCCTCTCACCCTCGCTCGCATGCTCTCTTCCAAACTCTCCCTTCGCGCAGGACGGGCTCGACAGCGGCGCCTGCACGCTCTCCTTCCTCGCGCTCTACTACTTCGGGTCAGTCGCTCCCTCTCACCCTCGCTCGCATGCTCTCTTCCAAACTCTCCCTCGCGCAGGACGGGCTCGACAGCGGCGCCTGCACGCTCTCCTTCCTCGCGCTCTACTACTTCGGGTCAGTCGCTCCCTCTCACCCTCGCTCGCATGCTCTCTTCCAAACTCTCCCTCGCGCAGGACGGGCTCGACAGCGGCGCCTGCACGCTCTCCTTCCTCGCGCTCTACTACTTCGGGTCAGTCGCTCCCTCTCACCCTCGCTCGCATGCTCTCTTCCAAACTCTCCCTCGCGCAGGACGGGCTCGACAGCGGCGCCTGCACGCTCTCCTTCCTCGCGCTCTACTACTTCGGGTCAGTCGCTCCCTCTCACCCTCGCTCGCATGCTCTCTTCCAAACTCTCCCTCGCGCAGGACGGGCTCGACAGCGGCGCCTGCACGCTCTCCTTCCTCGCGCTCTACTACTTCGGGTCAGTCGCTCCCTCTCGCCCTCGCTCGCATGCTCTCTTCCAAACTCTCCCTCGCGCAGGACGGGCTCGACAGCGGCGCCTGCACGCTCTCCTTCCTCGCGCTCTACTACTTCGGGTCAGTCGCTCCCTCTCACCCTCGCTCGCATGCTCTCTTCCAAACTCTCCCTCGCGCAGGACGGGCTCGACAGCGGCGCCTGCACGCTCTCCTTCCTCGCGCTCTACTACTTCGGGTCAGTCGCTCCCTCTCACCCTCGCTCGCATGCTCTCTTCCAAACTCTCCCTCGCGCAGGACGGGCTCGACAGCGGCGCCTGCACGCTCTCCTTCCTCGCGCTCTACTACTTCGGGTCAGTCGCTCCCTCTCACCCTCGCTCGCATGCTCTCTTCCAAACTCTCCCTCGCGCAGGACGGGCTCGACAGCGGCGCCTGCACGCTCTCCTTCCTCGCGCTCTACTACTTCGGGTCAGTCGCTCCCTCTCACCCTCGCTCGCATGCTCTCTTCCAAACTCTCCCTCGCGCAGGACGGGCTCGACAGCGGCGCCTGCACGCTCTCCTTCCTCGCGCTCTACTACTTCGGGTCAGTCGCTCCCTCTCACCCTCGCTCGCATGCTCTCTTCCAAACTCTCCCTCGCGCAGGACGGGCTCGACAGCGGCGCCTGCACGCTCTCCTTCCTCGCGCTCTACTACTTCGGGTCAGTCGCTCCCTCTCACCCTCGCTCGCATGCTCTCTTCCAAACTCTCCCTCGCGCAGGACGGGCTCGACAGCGGCGCCTGCACGCTCTCCTTCCTCGCGCTCTACTACTTCGGGTCAGTCGCTCCCTCTCACCCTCGCTCGCATGCTCTCTTCCAAACTCTCCCTCGCGCAGGACGGGCTCGACAGCGGCGCCTGCACGCTCTCCTTCCTCGCGCTCTACTACTTCGGGTCAGTCGCTCCCTCTCACCCTCGCTCGCATGCTCTCTTCCAAACTCTCCCTCGCGCAGGACGGGCTCGACAGCGGCGCCTGCACGCTCTCCTTCCTCGCGCTCTACTACTTCGGGTCAGTCGCTCCCTCTCACCCTCGCTCGCATGCTCTCTTCCAAACTCGTCCCTCGCGCAGGACGGGCTCGACAGCGGCGCCTGCACGCTCTCCTTCCTCGCGCTCTACTACTTCGGGTCAGTCGCTCTCCCTCTCACCCTCGCTCGCATGCTCTCTTCCAACTCCCCTCGCGCAGGACGGGCTCGACAGGCGGCGCCTGCACACTCTCCTTCCTCGCGCTCTACTACTTTCGGGTAGTCGCTCCCTCTCAGCTCCTCGCTCGCATGCTCTCTTCCAAACTCCTCCCTCGCGCAGGACGGCTCGACGCGGCGCCTGCAACGCTCTCCTTCCTCGCGCTCTACTACTTCGGGTCGGTCGCTCCCTCTCACTCACCCCTCGCTCGCATGCTCTCTTCCCAACTCTCCCTCGCGCAGGACGGCTCGCAGCGTCGCCTGCACGCTCTCCTCCTCCTCGCGCTCTACTACTTCGTGCAGTCTATCCCTCTCACCCTCGCTCGCATGCTCTCTTCCAAACTCTCCCTCGCGCGACGGGCTCGACAGCGGCGGCCTGCACGCTCTCCTTCCTCGCGCTCTACACGTCGTGTCGTCGCTCCCTCGCCCTCGCTCGCATGCTCTCTTCCAAACTCTCCCTCGCGCGGACGGGCTCGACAGCGGCGCCTGCACGCTCTCCTTCTCGCGCTCTACTACTTCGGGTCAGTCGGCTCCCCTCTCACCCTGCGCGCGCATGCTCTCTTCCAAACTCTCCCTCGCGCAGGGACTGGCTCGACAGCGGCGCCTGCACGCTCTCCTTCCTCGCGCTCTACTACTTTTTCGGGTCAGTCCGCTCCCTCTCACCCTCGCCGCATGCTCTCTTTCCAAACTCTCCCTCGCGCAGGACGGGCTCGAAAGCGCGCCTGCACGCTCTCCTCCTCGCGCTCTACTACTTCGGGTCAGTCCGCTCCCCTCTCTACCCTCGCTCGCAGCTCTCTTCCACACTCTCCCTCGCGCAGGACGG
>JAHLJT010002630.1:36921766-36969920 GCA_031308135.1 Acheta domesticus
ATTTCATCAATGTCCGCTTAGCACGCGTCCTGCTAAAATCATCTTAATTACAGCATCACATGATATTTAATTACCACCGAACTCAACATACATACATAAATAGAGTAAGTCATTGCCACCAATCATACAGACATACTGTTAAAAAGTGTCAACATCTTCAATAGGCGATCGTTAAAGCTACAGCGCTCGTAAATAAGTAACTAGCATGCAATATTCGCATATTTGCACCCACTGGGGAGGTAAATAACTTTGACTAATGAAAGAAGAACAAGTGAATATAGTGAGGTACTCTAATGGGAAATTTGATGACTTTTTGCTGATAAACAGCTGGGGTTGGTAAATAGCTGACTAATGAAAGAAAGCGTGTGAACGTAGTGAGGTACTCTCAAGGAAAATTTGATAATATTTTGCTGATAAGCGGCTGGGGTGGTTGAAGTGTCAATCAATCATTAGTCACTCAGAAAATAAGTGCAATACCCAATTAAAGACACAATTAATGATAGCAATTAAAACATAAAATGTGATCAATTTGAAAAATGTTATCAAAGTATTGTATTAAAATCATTTTCCATGAAAGAGTTCACTGACGCAATTCGAAAACTGTCACGGTTTATTTACCATGTAGTAAAATGCTGAATGGCGACTCTTATCAGTAGCAACATTGACAAGGGACTAAATGGCAATACGCCTTTTCCATGTTAATAATTATTATAATGCTATAATAATTATACCTCTTTTACCTCTCCGATCCACATGATCTATAGGAAGAGAGCTTTTAGGACATTCTATTTACATTATACCTGTTCGGGTTCTTCTCGATACTACCTTACCTGTTCGTAAACCGGTGCAGAAATCTGGCAACTGTATGTGAAATGAACTAATTACTTGAGACGTTTAATTGCACGGGTGTACCTCTCAGTTCGGTAATAGGTAAATAATATTGCAAAGAGTAAGTTATGCTTTCCCGACTCTATTTTCGTTTGGATAACTTTAAGTAGATTTCCGGAGAGTAAAATGCTTTTGTAATATTTTTGTGACTATAGGAAAACGAAAGGCTAACTTAAAGGAAGATCGTATAATTTACTTCAAATGTTTTTAAGGAAGTGTTGTGAATTGTTCCAAGAACATGTCGATAATACTGATTACACTGTCTGTAATACTGAGCAGTGCTTTATTCAAAAATTGATTCAAACATCAATTTCATTGTTCTTTATTGTTATTTTAAATTCGATAAGTACATTGGAATTACCTTTTTAATTGTTTTAACAAATAAACGTTAACAACTTCCTCTCTTAATATGGAAAAGGAAAGACAGAAAGAGGGTAAAATTTAATATGGGAGAATTCTTGCACGAGTAGGCTAGTCATTATTAGTAGTACTATAATAATCATACATCTTTTACCTCTCCTATTTTTTCTATGACTTCTGAATATTGAGGGGCCGTGGACGCAATGAGGGATGAGAACCGCAGAAAAAAGTCCGCCCGTCTTGAAATAGGAGTGGGAACGCAATGGGGAAGGATCCTGCCAGAAGGGGGTGGGAAGGAGGAAAAGTAAACCTTGGAAATGTGACTTCTGGGACTCGACCAGGAGGTCCACGGTTCCAGTCCCGGTGCTGGCCAATTTTCGTACACTAGCTGGTTGCTTGGTTGAATTTGTTCACATGCCACTGTCCGGCGGAGAATTTTAGCGTGCGCCTTCTCTGTAAGTGGTTTTACGTGGCTTACTCCGATTCATACCACGCGAATGCCGGAGCAGTACCTTAACAAACGGGCCTCGAACCGCGCGGCCATCTTCTCCTTTTTCTTCCTCGATCCCGCCACTACCGCATCTGGGGAGCTTACTGCATGTCTCGTCTGGGGCGGTGCTCCTCTGGGAGAGATACTGGAGCGAAAATCGCCCGCAAGCCGACGTGTGAGTCGGCGCCGGTTCTCATCCGTCAGTGCAGGAAGAACACCACCATTTCCTAGGTGAAAATATTCACTACATCAGCAAAGCTAATGCGCTCAACGCTTGACACCTTTCAACCTGGGAAATGATAGGTGACCTCGAGAACTCTCACATACGCATCTGAACTGTTGGGTCGAGCGCAGACCTTGACGTGCGTGAGATGGTTCAAATGCGGGGCCGGCTCGTTTGGACGGCGCGCGCAACTCACGCTCCTTATTGAGTGACGCAATGAGCGGCGGCGCAGGCGGCGGCGAGAGATAAGGACCTGATACAAGGCGCTTGTGGGGCTCCCAATGGCTCATTGTCATCCGACGATGACAGGAGAGAAAACAGTGCATTCCTTCCTGTTGATTGGTATATCTTTCCTTTTAAAGCACCAACAGTTGACATTCTGAAAGAAATTTGAGCTTTCTACTCAAACGAATTTCGGGATTTTTGATTTATACGGAAAGTAGTTGGCCCCAGAGGTGTTATCACTTGCAATTATTAACCGTTTTATAGCACAATAGTAATAACATTTATAACATCTTGCAATTCATAGAAACAACGCTATCACACATTTATGTAATCGATTTAACGATTTGGCGCCAAACCTCTAGTTCTTCTCGGGACAAATTTAACATAAGCTCGTGATTTTTCTTTACGCGCGCCCGAGATAGTTTATTCTCCCCCAAAAAGGCGCAGATTAAAAAAAAGAACAATTTACTAGAAAATTGTTATTAAATAGACAAATTAATTCAATGAAACATTGTTCTTAAAGTTTAGAAAAGAATCACTTGGTTTTGATCAACCGTTTTCCAGTAACTCAAGAAAATGCCTGATTTCTTCGTCTGTTTCCAGCCCTTCAGCACAGAAAAACAAAATTAAGACTACAAGTAATAGGAAAAAATCAATAAAAAACAACTTTCAACATCTTTGATTTTGCTTATAATGATGGAAAATACATGTAATCCAACAATTTAAATATGTAAAACTTTTCGTTTGGAATATTAAAAAATACACGAGTGGGCGCTGTAGAGCATGGAGTGCTGCAGACAGCATTTGTTATATTCAAAATCTTCCTTACCGGCCGATAGGGAGAAGGCAACGGAACAGAGATTTCCGCGTTTTATTTAGAATGTTGCGAAGTGGGAATACTGAAGCTCTCTGACATATCGAATACCCGTATTCCATTCTAGAACAATAAAGCACAAAGGCAGCACGGAGTGCTGTAGCGCGCCCGCCGAAATGTTAAACTAGTTATTTCATTTTTTGCTGTTCAAGTGGGGCGTGTGTGATATAATGGGAGATAATTTTGATGCTTAACTTTTCCATATTTATAAACCATGAATTCAAAAATATATATAATTTTTATTGAAAGATCGTCAATTTGTAACGACAGAATGTCGAAGGTGGTGTGACGGAAGAACATAGAACAAATAAAACCGCGTCTGGAATATCCCTACAATAGAAATACATCAATGTCCACGCCCAGTAGTTGATAGCTTTCAGATTTGAGGCAGCAGGACATTTCCTCCGGCCATTACAATGGAGTTTTGTCGTCACAGAGAGCGATTGTGTAAATAAAATATCGTTTCTTCGCAAATCTTTCTCTCTGTCCATAGTATGAGGTATTTCCATGGGCTGCCGAAACATAACCAAAATAAGATATTATTTACAATAGCGAACATTTCTGGAGATACAGAGATGACAGAATGCACATATGTGTCAATTTTTTCTTCTCGGGAATAGAATTAGAACGATTCAGAAACAGAAAAATGTATTTTTCGTAAATGTGCAAATATGTGATTTCCATCATGTGCCAAACGCGAAGTCTATTGTAGAGTTCGTACCTACCTACCGAATATAATAGTTCATACGTCATTAGTAGTCAATAGATTCAATAGCCAATGCGGAACCGCGTTGTAACCTGACATAGTAGCCAACTTATGTACGAGGAGAAAAAATCGACACACGATCCTTGACGAATCGTCAAAGTTAACGGAGAGTCAATCCTAACGGAAAAGTGTTGGCGAAACGTAACAATGCATCAATATTTTGACGTTCGTCGAAAATAACAATCGTCAAGGCAAATTTGACAAGTGTTGGTAAAATCCACAGATGAAGTTTTATTAAGTTCAAAGATTGAGGTTTTTAAGTGCGAAGAGCGTGGATTCTTGTTATATCTATTTAATCATGTCCGTGATTTATGCTGTGAATGTTTTATTTTTGATTGAAAATAGCCCAATACTATGAAAACAAGTGAAATGTGAGGTGGACAGAGAGAGCTCTCGGCAGGTTTTCTCGGGATTCTCTAGAGCCCATTGTCACTACAATTCTCCTTCAGCATCCAAAACACAGCCCCTATAATTTACTAATTAAGCCCCTCAATCACCTTAATGATCGCAATTACTTTAGTACTTGAAGAAACTCTAAATTTAAATGAATAAAATTCCGTTATAAATTTTACATTTCTGTAAACTTGAACACTCTTTCAAATGCAAGGATGATCGGTTTGAAAAAGTGAAGGAAAATCCCTTGCTAGAATGCAGAAAAATTCTCATCCTAGAACATGCCCGTTTCGAGCAAGAGAGTGAAATCTGTCTTAAAAAAAGAGACAAACGGAAACCACCGTCAACGCCTGGAAGCGGCCACGTAGCTGAACACTGTTACATCTTCAACGGGTAGAAAGAAAAAGAAATTGCGTTTTCATTGGTAATGTAGGCATTTAGTATTACTGAATCTGATACGCTAGTTTTTTGCCGGAAAAGCCAATGAAATAGAGGTGAGTGTGCTGATTTCAAATAGGTTTGTTTTCGCTTCTCACAAATAATTTCTCGTTAATCGTACTTTAATTGTTTTCACGGAATAAGGTTTCCGGGAACTCTCGTTGGATTTCCCTTGGGCGATGCGTAACATGAATCATATCCGGGCCCTTTCCAGAAATAACATAAGACAGTGTTGCGAACTCACCAGAACTTGTCTCAGCGAGTGCGTCCAACGAGAAAGACGTGCGTCCAATGTGGAATATATTACAAGAGGATTTATGACAGTCGTTTATCAGTGTTCCCAAGAGCTGTGGAATTCTTCCACCGCAAAAGGTGAGTGGGCTCTGCGGTTTGCCGCATCCCGGGTAACGTCTTCTCAATACGGAGATTTTCCTCATCGCGAGTTCCTATGGCGCATGAACGCCTTACTTACACGAAGTAGAAAGTGTCCAATGCTCAAATATAAAGTAATAGGAATAGTTCTGAATCGGTCAGCAGATTTGTTTTATTGCAAATTATGTAATATATTATACCTCGCAATCGTGTCACAATCATCTAACTAACGTCTGTTACGTTTGTGGTTCTTTTACACCAAACCTCCCGAAGACGCAAGATTTCCCCACGACATAAAAAGCTGTGCCAGGTGTACTTTGGATGTCCACTAGGTGATCAAGACAAAAGCTAGACACCACATGTTATTTTCAAACCAGATGGTCCAATTGTGGAAAGTAAGATGGTCTCTTCACGGAATTGAAGCAACATTACACTTTTGAAATAGAGCCCATTTATTGACGCATCCTAGCACAGTTTGAAGACAGTCTTACTTCACAGTGGCAATGTAAAGCCTTCGGTTTACATTGCCACTCTCTTGCGAGAATGTAGGCAATTTAAAGTTTTTTAGGACAATTTCTTTTTAAAAAAAACACTACAATTTTTTAAAAAATTCTCCTTTTCTCAATTTGTCAAGGGACGAAAAAATACGCTCTTAGTGCCATTTCGATATTTTCGAAAATTGCAAAACTTATTTTAAAACTAACAAATTGAAGAAAGAGTTTTTCCTGAGACTAAAACTATTCCAAAACATCAGCTCTTTATAAAAGTTCAAACATAAGATTTTGAAACAAACGAGTAGTTTTCTCTATAATTAGGGCTTGGAATTAATACAATTTATAGAAAAAAACACGTTTTCAATAACAACTACAATTTTTTTCCTCGAATAGAAGAAAGTACGTTTAAAAGAATGGAGCAGGACTCATTTTCGGTGAACTCTCTGAACTTTCGAAAATTGCAAGTTTAGAATTGATGCGAGGAAGAATGTGCTGATGTAGCCCCCTAGTTAAATATAAACCTTAGTCTAAATATATACCTATCCTAGTGCCTAAATGCTGGCTATTAGCATCTACCAACCTTTTTTGATATAAAAATCGTACACCAGTAATCATGTTTTGGTAAGAGAGCTCGTTATAAGACAAGAAAGAAGATTTAGGAGAAACGAATTACTTACGAGATGCTAGCTGCTTCCACCTATTGTAATGTTCACATCTTAATTTTTTGCGTTTCTATTTATTTGCAATGTGTGCGCAGGTGAGGAGAGGCGATGGGCTCCGCGCAAGAGTGTGCCGACGCGCCGCCAGAGGCGCTGGAGGAAGGCGAGCTGCGGGGCTCCATGGAGGGTTACCCCCGTCTCAGCGAACTACCTAGCGCGCCCTCTGGCCCAACGTCTCGTGGAAGGGCTGCAGGCGCGCGGCGACCAAGTCATTCAGGTAAAACCTCCCAGACACTGTCCCTCTGACGCGGAGAATGAAGTATCTACGCAGTCCCATTCATTGGCCCTCTGCGGCGATCCGAAAGAAAAATTAAAACTCGACCAGTCAGTTAGACACTGACTGGTTCAGCACCCTAATAACAAAAACATGTCTTTGTAGAAGTTAGAAGCCCGTAAAGTGCTAATCTTCACAAGAAAAATATTTATTTCAGAGTGTCAGTCAGTAACACAACAAACACAACAGTGTTCGTCAGATTGATACATGTTTTGGACGTTGAAATCTCAACATCTATAAAGTTTGAATCCAATAAATATCCTCACAGATAATTGGCAGACTGTCACCCCTACATCAAAATAAGTCTTAAATCTATCCTTCAAATAGAAATATTGACCCGCCGACGTCAAAACATTTGTGCCAGTCAGGATGTATTAAAATGTTACTTGATTTATGCAGGTGTACCCCCACGTATGAAATTGTGTCTATCCGGTGGAGGAATAGCAACGGAAGTACTTGGACGGGTATCAAGTACCCCGTATCAGGAATCGAATGTCCCCGTGATCAGATATTCTCGCACGGGTAAAACAATTTCATTGCACGCAGATTGCATGTGGATAAGGGTATTCGGAAAATTAAAAACTCGACCAGCCAGTTAGACACTGACTGGTTCAGCACCCTAATAACAAAAACATATATGTCTTTCTAGGTGTTAGAGGCCTGTAAAGTGTTAATCTTCACCAGAAAAATATTAATTTCTGAGCGTCAGCCAAGTAACACAACAAACCAACAGCGCTCACAGCGAGCAAGGATAACAGTCTCTTAAAAGGGAACGCGTATTTTCCTTTGCGCGTGCAAGGGTAGTGTTAAGTTCAATGTGATGTGCGCAGGTGTACCCGCGAGAGGGCGTGAGCTGGACGGCGCGGCAGGTGCTGCAGCGGGGCCTGCAGCTGGCGGCGGGGATGCAGACGCTGGGCGTGAAGCCCGGGGACCGCGTCGCCTTGGTGGGCGGCCGGCACCCAGAGTATGGGCCGCTCTTGTTCGCCACGCTGGTGGTGGGCGCCGTCTGGGCGCCGCTCAACCACACCTTCGACGACGGTAACCACCGCCCTTGCACGCTTCGCCAACAGAGTGCTTGAGAGATTGATTGATTCCGGGCGCGTCGACTACAGAGAGCATTCGCCCCGTAAGTGTAGTGCGTGTTTTCTTCGGGAGGTGGCGGTGATCTTTTCCCCGCTGGATGGCGAGATCCGGCGCCGCCCTACCGCCGACCAGCGAGGGTTTCCCCTCAACAAGGTATCTCCCACCAGCGGGGCACCGCCCCAGCCAGGACAAGCTGTATGCTCCCGACCGGTCTCCCGGCAAGTGGCAGTGTAGTGCGTGTTAGTGTAACCATGTTAGTGTTTGACGATAGGGCAAGGAAGAGGAAGGAAAGATTGCACGCGGTCCGTGGACCGTTTTTAGGGTAATACTTCGGCATTCACCTGGTCGGAGAAACCACGGAAAACTCCCGATCAGAGCAGCCGGCCGCTAGAATTCTCCTCCAGACAGCGACTGTATTCGACCTAGCTGAGAAGGTAGTGTCGAAAATCCTGCCACCGTGGGGAGTGGAACCGAGGAACTCCCGGTCGCAGAGATTGCAGTGACATCAGTTGATACACTGAGTCACCTCTTTCGGTGAGTGCGTGAGAGGAAAAGGGTCTCCTGCAATCGTAGTACTTTTCAGCACGTACAAGAGCCGTCGTTCTTAGGTCTCTTGGTGATTTTTAGAACAGCGTGCGGGAGAATTGCAATCCAATTCTATGATGATCGTGTGTGACGAAGTGGTGCTCGGTGAGAAGGGATAGTAATTCTATTGTGAAAAGAAAATACTTTATGAGAGGGTTGTAATTCAATTGGAAAAATATTTTGGCGCAATGGTGCTGGTGGAGCAGCGAATGGAAAGTAGGAAAATTGTAAAAATTGTGAGAATGGCGCAGGCGAGTTGCGCTAGGTCCTGGGCATGATTAGTGCCTGGACGACATCTCTCAGGGTTCTGCTCCCCGCCGTGCAACCTGGAAGACTGAATTTGCATCGATGCCTACGATAAACGTCGTAGTTCTATTTGTTTCCTCCAGGACCACTTCAAGTCTCTTCCATGTAGGTTCAATTGGTTGTCATATACTGAGTCAACTCTTAGTGACTGAGCTCCAACACCTGAAATATCGCAAGCCACTAAGTCAGGCGTGGTGAACAATGCGAGCTCTGTTATTTGCAATGTTGAGACTGTTGTCCTGATTTTGTTAGCCCACTTGCCTGCGCCACTCGAAGAGAGAGATAATTGTCCGCGTTTGTAATGTACTGTATAAGATTCGACTGGACTGCGTTGTACTGTACAAGGATATTCGGATCACTTCTTGTATTTCAAAGTGTCTCGATAGTAGTCATAGCGGCTACTGCTCTACCAATATTAATCTGTAAGACTTTAAAGTCCATAATCAGTATCAGCTATTTCCAATTCTGTTGTTGCCTTTAACTCCGGGCCCTTCTCGCAGAAGGCCTTGTGTCCAGTTTTTCTTTTGGAGACTAACAGTTCGCGCATTTTGTAGCTGAATCTTTGGGACAAGCTTCTTCATGTTCACCAGTGCAATAGCCGCTCACCCTTTTTCTGTTGTCCACATCTCAAACAATTAAGGCACCGCAAGGCTGCCACGTTTTACATCGATATGAGATCATTTATGAGATCATCATCAATATGAGATCACAGCATAAAACCGTCCCACAGCATCCCATTCTTTCTAGATTCTGGGTGATACTCTCAGTAACCAGCTTCTATGCAGCTTCGTTTCCACGTCCTTGCCCGTCGTGAACAATATTTTGATTTATTGTGCCATCTCTTTTAGATCTGTGCCTTCAAAATTATTCTTAATGATTTTATTTACAGTTTGTGTCTAATCCGTAGTTCTTGGAATGTCATGGAAGATTACTTTAGGTAAGAATGTCCTTTTAGATAATACTTCCACTGTCTTGTAGGTTTTAACTTGATCCTGAACAATTTTAACGGATCTGCGGCTTCAACCACGACTATACCGCTTTCTGCGCTGTACTGTCTTACTAATTTTTGCCTTCTTTTTTTTTTACTCTGGCCCACCACTTCCACCATGTTTTGGTAGGTCCATTGCTTTCTCTCTTAGTTTAACAATGATGGTATGTTAAGGTTTCAGTATCTCAGCGTATATTTAGGTTTCAGTATCTCAGCGTCGCAACGGTATCGGACGAGTTGGTAAATCCATCGAGTATATTCTCTCTTCCAGCGGCCTTACGGCTCCCTCAACAGTCTTTTTGGCTTTTTTTTACATTCTCCGGCGGATTAAGCAGGCTTAATTGTCTTGAGTAGTAGTGCTTTATATTGTCTCGGAGTTGCCCAACTTTGATTTTTTCTGAATATTTATCTTTGAGCTCTTCTTTACAAGAAATATCATGACAAGCTGAAAAGGCTTCTTCACTCTCGCATGTCCCATCATTATCAAAAGATTCACCTCTCAACCGTTTCTACATTTTGGCAGGAATGTTGCCTGGCCCTAGGGCACTAGGAAGTGGGGGATTGCCACTTTTCGTTTTTGTTGGATTTGACACAAGGCTACTGCAGAACAGGTGTTATCCTTTCCGCTCTAATCTGTCATCACAATCAACCTGGGTGCCCCCCCCCAGAGGTTCATCGTCGACAGGGTATTACGCGTCTGGTTTATAGCTAAGAAAACACCATGAACACGTGTGGATATAGGGCGGGAGCGTATGGATAGAAGTAAAATTGCAAAGAAAAGATTGTGAGCTTGGCAGGCGTGTAGAATAGTTTGTGGCCTGGGCGTAGTGCTAGCAGAGCGGGTGGATAGAATAGTTTGTGTGCTTGGCAGGCGACTTGCGCCTACTGCTGGGCTTGGTGCAGGTGGAGCGGGTAGACAGAACAGTTCGTGTACTTGGCAGGCGACATAAGCGTGGTGCTAGCGGAGCGGGTGGATAGACTAGTGTGTGTGCTTGGTAGGCGACCTAGGCATGGTGCTGGCGGAGCGGGTGGATAGACTAGTGTGTGTGCTTGGCAGGAGACCTGCGCCTGTTGCTGGGCATCCTGGAGCCGCGCGTGGTGCTTGCGGAGCGGGTGGATAGAATAGTTGGTGTGCTTGGTAGGCGACCTAGGCGTGGTGCTGGTGGAGCGGGTGGATAGACTAGTGTGTGTGCTTGGTAGGCGACCTAGGCGTGGTGCTGGTGGAACGGGTGGATAGACGAGTGTGTGTGCTTGGCAGGCGACCTGCGCCTGCTGCTGGGCATCCTGGAGCCGCGCGTAGTCTTGCGGAGCGGGTGGATAGAATAGTTGGTGTGCTTGGTAGGCGACCTAGACGTGGTGCTGGTGGAGCGGGTGGATAGACTAGTGTGTGTGTTTGGAAGGCGACCTGCGCCTGCTGCTGGGTATCCTGTCGTGCTGGCGAAGCAGGTGGATAGACTGGTTTGTGTGCTTGGCAGGCGACCTGCGCTTGCTGCTGGGCATCCTGTCGTGCTAGCGGAGCGGGTGGATAGACTAGTTTGTGTGCTTGGCAAGCGAATTGGGCGTGGTGTTGGCGGAGCGGATGGATAGACAAGTGTGCGTGCTTGGCGGGCGACCTGCGCCTGCTGCTGGGCATCCTGGAGCCGCGCGTGGTGCTGGCGGAGCGGGTGGATAGAATAGTTGGTGTGCTTGGTAGGCGACCTAGGCGTGGTGCTGGTGGAGCGGGTGGATAGACGAGTGTGTGTGCTTGGCAGGCGACCTGCGCCTGCTGCTGGGCATCCTGGAGCCGCGCGTGGTGCTGGCGGAGCGGGTGGATAGAATAGTTGGTGTGCTTGGTAGGCGACCTAGGCGTGGTGCTGGTGGAGCGGGTGGATAGACGAGTGTGTGTGCTTGGCAGGCGACCTGCGCCTGCTGCTGGGCATCCTGGAGCCGCGCGTGGTGCTGGCGGAGCGGGTGGATAGAATAATTTGTGCTTGGTAGGCGACCTGCGACTGCTGCTGGGCATCCTGGAGCCGCGCGTGGTGCTGGCGGAGCGGGAGGTGGCGGGTCGGCTTCGTCCGCTGCTGGCCGAGCTGCAGAGCCCCTCCACCCTGGCCGTGCTGTGCGAGGGCGAGGAGTGGGCGGCGCTGGCCACCGACGCCGCCCCCGAGGACTGGCCGCCGCTGCCGCCGCCGCCCGCCGACCCGCGGGGCGCCATCGCGGTGGTCGCCTGCTCCTCCGGGACCTCGGGGCTGCCCAAGGCCTGCGCCACCTCGCACTTCGCTCTGCTCACGGCGATGTCCGTCTTGACGTGAGTCGCAGCCAAACCTCGAGAACAAAGGCAGATCTCTACCGTCGACCTGCTTCTAATCCGTCGTTAGTGATCGCCCGTGTTCTACGTCGGGGACATGTCTTGCTCTTACGACTGTGCCGCATGCATAGGGTAGCAGCAGTTGCATGGACTCAGTCTCGTCGCAAACTCGTTGATGATTCAGAGAGAAAAAAAGATATCACAGGGGAGCTTACCCTTTACTTCGTGTTATAGTCAATTCCATTCTTCTGCTTTTACTTCGCAGTGCATCTACAACTCCACGCGTGATATGTTCATTGTTGCAGTAATATCATCTCTGCCGCACGACTCTTTCCACACGCCTCAGATCACATCACAGTAATTATTATCACAAATGAAAATTTTGTTATTTTAATTGAACACTTGATTATTCATATTCAGAACTATGAAGTGAAACGCTCAAAACATTATTCTTTTTCCAGTTACTTCCGGGTCATAAAAATTAATGGTCGATGGTGACTCAAAAACGGTGATGACTTTTACTTGTCTCATCTCTCTCAACCCGAAAAAGTGCCAACCGTACGACGCAAGGCTATGTTAGTAATGCGATCTCAGTTTCTCACACTTTAGCGGCGAGTCTTGGAGTTTTAGTTGACAATTTTACTGCCGAAAACTACTTAATATCAGCCCTGCGTATAATTTTTCTGAAAAATCTGTCATCTTAAACTCTTATCTAAATATTTTTTAATATTATATTTTCAATATCTGTCGGCCATGATACAGACGACAGTTCTTGGTCATCCTGTTGAAAGTAAATGGACGATTTGCTTGCCACAGACGGGAAGACGCAGTGGATGGCATCAACGACACCATCGTGTTCACGTCCCCGGCTTCTGGGTGACGGGCATCTGGTTCACGCTGCTCACCATGCTGCACCACACCAGTATAGTGTATGAGTACGGCTGCGACGAGAAGCAGTTCCTGGAGGCCATCGAGAGGCACCGGGTGAGCAAAGGGCGGCCAGGGCCTTCAACTCTCACCCCTGTGATGGCTCAGGGCCTCAACAGAGCCCCGATATTGACGAATTTCCGACGCCACCCTCCATAGCTAGGAGGAACGCTGGCGCTCTTTGCAGGAGGATTCGAGCGGCCGGCTTCTCTGATCTGCAGCTTCCCGTGGTGTCTGCGATTAATACAAGGCAAATGCCGGAGCAGTACCGGAGACACTTACTACGGACCGCGCAAAATATTGCTGTCTTTAATCTTGTTCCAAACTTGTCTCTTTATACACGCACATACGCTAATTTCCACTACACTACAGCACATACCTCGACAGCATCAAGCCTATCTAGGCGGGGACCATCATAATTATATTGGTAATATTTGTTCATTAATTTATTCCCGCTGTCTGAGCAAATGCGGAATATGATAAGAACATAATATATCGAAAGATTTAATTTTGCTAGTTAATTGGCCAGTGCTTATTACTCGCCTCAGGAGTTACGTGGCATACCGAGCATATTCCGTCTCTTATATCATCGCCTCCATCCGGAATTATCTTTGTTGTTGTTGTTATTGTTGCAGCCGCCAGTGCTCTTCACTGCCAACAACTTCCTGCTGTCGGTGGCAAAGGTGCATGAGAGGTCGCAGCCCCGCAGGGATCTGAGCAGCCTCCGCTCGATGCTCACCGGCGGAGCCGCAATCAGCAGACAAGCCGAGGAGTTCGTGGGCTCAGTCATGGGGTGAGCATGGCCAATACTCAATTCTCATTCACACAAACCTGCAGCTTGTAATGTTATGTGACCTATTGCGCTTACCACTCTTAGCGGTTCTACAAAAGGGTTTGGATACGTTTCGTGTTCGTGTTATGTCTGAGCTTAGTATTCCTCGCGAATTAGGCTGCCTTGTCCTCCAGTTCTTTGCTAATCCATCGTCCTGTGCGCAGGGCGGAGGTGTACAACATGTACGGCATGACGGAGCTCAACGGGGGCATTGGCATGACGAAGCGGTCGCAGTACAAGCCTGGCTCGGTGGGCACGCTGAACGCCCTGTTGCGTTGCCGCGTGGTGGACGAGGGCACGGGCCGCGTGTGCGGGCCCAACGAGGAGGGCGAGCTGCGCTTCAAGGGCCCCATGCTGTCGCAGGGCTACCTCAAGAACCCCAAGGCCAGCGCCGAGCTTTTCGACGCCCAGGGCTGGCTGCGCACCGGCGACCTGGGCCTCTACGACGAGGACGGCTTCTTCTACGTCACGGGCCGTATCAAGGACACCCTCAAATACCGAGGCGTGCACGTGAGTTCCCACGCGTTTTTTCTAGTCATTCTGATGCCAATCGCGACACGAGTGTCGTCGTGGTGAGTGACGAGGAGGGGGGCGGGGCGGTGCGCAGGTGTCGCCGGTGGACATCGAGGGCGTGCTGGAGGGCCACCCGGCCGTGCACGACAGCGCCGTGGTGGGCGTGCCCGACCCCGTGGAGCAGGAGCTGCCCAGGGCGTACGTCGTCCTGCGACCAGGAGCCCACGCCACCGAGGAGGAGCTCTGCCAGTTCGTGCAAGGTACTTCCCAAAACGCACACGTGCGCTTTTTAGACGCTTAGCCACCCGCTGCCGACTGTTGCGACCTCGGAAGAACGAGAGAGATCGGAGAGGAATAATAACTCCTACAAGCCACATCAGCGGCTACTACATAAATATAGTTACCGTGTTCTTGTCACTCCATTCAATGAAGATTCAACAGGAACTGCTTTAGCAATGGAACGACTAGAAAAATTGGGTTTTGAGTCCTTGACAACTTATAACATGGCGCCCACGCAACAATCACTCAGTAATTGCGAATTTTGTGAACATATATTTCTTTCAATTTAATGTAATTTGTTGATTTGTTATCCCACCGTTGTCCATAATATGATAAATATGACTTCAGAGAGTCATCATGCAAGATTAGCACTGATTGTTTTATTTTTGTCCCTTTAAGTTACTTTTTTTTACTTTTCACCATTCTAGTAAAAGAATGTAATAAAAGTTCTCTTTACATTGAGTTTATAATACTTATCCATTGAATTTAAACATTTTATATTTTTCTTCATTGATCATTTTTTCCATAGGCTTTCGACCGTGTGTTAAGTATGCATTAAAGTACCAAAATATTAACTTTACTGTCATAAGTATCTACGATATTCATTATGGTGGTAGTTACTTCTTAAATAAAAAAGAATTTTATTTGGTATATATTCTGAATAACTACCTACGTCAAAATAAACTATTCATATGACTGTTACTGCTCATCGAAATAATTAGATTCTACATTTTGAATCGTTCTGCTGAGAAAGGTATACTTATTTATTCCAATACGAGGTGTAAACATGTCCAAATACAGTTAAAACATTAATTGAGAAGATACTAGATTTTAAAAAACGAAATAAATCGCGTTTTTTTTCAATATTTTGGCACGGTCCCATTTAATTTTGAAATGATTATCCTTATATCTCCGTCTCTGTCGTTGCAGCTGTAAACACAGACGGTGGCGCGCGCCTGTAAATATCATTCTCAACTCGGTAGAGATATAAGCTGCCAAAGGCCCACAGAACATTCCTCCCAAAGCAATTCCTACGTTCCTTGCCCCATTGCTGTGCAGCGCTGCCAGGCAGTGTGTGGAGTGAAATGAAATGAAATGAATGTCTGTGTGTGCAGACCGCGTGGCTCCGCACAAGAGGCTGCGAGAAGGCGTGGTCTCCTTGGAGGAGCTGCCAAAGGCTTATATACCTTTCCTCCAAAGCAATTCCTAAGTTCCTTGCCCCATTGCTGTGTAGCGCTGCCAGGCAGTGTGTGGAGAGAAATGAAATGAAATGAATGTCTGTGTGTGCAGAGCGCGTGGCGCCGCACAAGTGGCCTGCGAGGGGGCGTGGTCTTTCTGGAGGAGCTGCCGAAAACCTCCACTGGCAAGATCAGCCGTGCCGCCATCCGCAAGCAGTATGTCCTGCGACAACAGGCGGGTTGAAGTCTCGTGAGTGCCTCTTTTTTTCTTCCTCTCTAGGGTCGTTTGTCCTCGATAATGTTTCATCCTTTCGCTTTTTTATCTTTCCTTTGTACCTGTTTTATCGTTTTTTCTGCCTTGGAGTCCTTATCTTCTACTGTTGTTTTAGTTTCTTCTTATTATATTCGGCCTTTCTAACCTCCTATATTCAAGCTAATACCGGCCTAACGCCCCGAAGTTATTTGAAAAAAATGTTTTTCAGTCTACTGTCACGCACTATATATGTGCTCAATATCAATCTCCGTTTCGTTAGTGTTCAATATTTTTGTTCTAATAGATTTCCTAATTACTTTTTGATTTTCGTGCTTCGGATATGATTCTAATTATTATTTTCATTAAGAGTTTTAGTTCATCAGTTTAGCCATTTCCTGGCTAAAAGGCATCCTTATTTATTTATTTATATTTCCAATGTGCAATTTTTCCTACAAACACTTCAACAATCTCAGTTTATTCTCGTCTGTCTTTTTCTCTCAGGTCTTGAGCGGAGGGTGGGCGATGGAACTGGCAATGGAGACCATTGTCCACGTCTGTCTCTTCCGGGAACACTCGTGAATGGACGACCCTTGCTTCTCCACATTCATCTGGTCTCTCTCTTTGAAAATATTTGCTGGCAGCCTGACCATCTTCACGAATGCCTTTGGTGAAAGAAACTCGTTTGTGGAGAAATACAAAACATTATATATCACAGAAGTGACTTTTTATAACATCTAGAGAGGACTCAAAATTTGGCGGTGAGAACGGGTGCTTCGATATTTGTATGACCATTCTCCGAAGGATGAAATTGTACAAAATACTTTGCATATGTAGATTACGAAACACTGTAAAATACATTTGAATTACAGTTTAAATATACATAAAAATAAATATCAATTACACTCTCTCTTTCTCTCTCTCTCTCTCTCTCTCTCTCTCTATATATATATATATATATATATATATATATATATATATATATATATATATGTGTGTGTGTGTAGAAAATATTAACCCGTAATAATTTTTCCTCCTGATTATGAAAGATTTATTCAATTATAAAATTAACATTTACAATTAAATTTACACGTTAGAAAATATATTTTGAATAAATGTCATATTGAAAATTATATGTATCAAATATTCATGTAATAAACAGTAAAATAATTAAATTTTTTGTAATTAGTAAACTCATTCAACATAGAGATCGTTCCTGAAGTCTCCTTTCCCGATATTTAAAAGACATCAATAGGACAGTATGCTGAGGAACTCGAAAAGCTTGTTTTACGTTAGCGGGGTAGGAAAAATGGCATTTTTGATGAGTGACTTCCTAGAAAACCACCTTGCCTTGCACTTGCAAAAGAAAGGCTCTAGCCGGATAAGGGGTTCTTCAGGCCTTAGTTTACAATTCGACACAGATTTTCCCACATTTTTGGATGTAGAAAATATTATTTTCAATATATGAGGTTAAATATAACTACATGGTAAGTTCTTACGAAAAAAACAGTTTGTTCGTGTTTAAACTAAGAAAATAATCATTTTAGGGCATTTATTTTATTTCTTTCCTTCTCATATGAACTTAGCTGTAATAATTAGTTAAAAAATTGACTTGTAGATACTTTTCAGTTGATAAATTGCGTAATAAATTGATTAAAATATTTTTTTCTATCAAAATATTAACGAAAAATTTAATTTTTTGATAAAAATTCACCTAATTCATAAACTTTCATAAGAAGTTTCAGATAGTGCTACTTATGAAATGTAGACAATTCCATATGCTTTTGAGTGCTGCAACCGGCAAACGTCTAGGATTTGATTTACGACGTTAATATATTATTATCTAGCTGATGGTATAATAATTTAAACTTTTTCCCCATAATACCGTAAACGGCTTCTACAACCTATTTGCACTCATTTCTATTTGCATTTGTATTCATGTGCACACTTTTTTGTAGAAACGAATTTCCAACATAAAATAAAATTCTTGATGTGGTTAATGAAGATTTGGGACTGCCAAATTTTAAGAGGACGTCACTGCATGTTCTATTGAAATTCCTGCTTCGGGCGGGATTTCACTGCTACCTTGCAAGAGCACACGTAAATTCAAGTTCTGTGATATTTAAGAAAATTATCTGCATATTTTGGGTGATATTTTGGGCGTATTAAAGAAGTTCTAGTGAAAATAATATGCTATGACACTTCTGGCTGTGACACGTGCGGGCATTTGAGTGTGGTCGTGGGCGCGAATGGCGTAGCCAATCACGAACTACAGAGCGGAGGGATTCACTCAAAGTTTGTTTATATGCGGAGTGAAGTTACAGCGAACGGACCGTAACTCCTATAGTGCACGACGCCGTGAAGAGTAGTGTGGTGTGCGTCCGCCAATGAGAACAAGTGGTGACCACGTGCATTTGTTTACCTGCTGAGTAAAGTTAGAGCGAACGGACCTTAGCTGGTAGCTTGGTTGAATTTGTTCACTGCCACTCTCCGGCGGAGAATTTTAGCGTACGCCTTCTCTGATCAGTGGTTTTCCGTGGTTACTCCGATCTATACTAGCCGAATGCCGGAGCAGTACCTTAACAAACGGGCCTCGGACCGCGCGCGATCTTTCCTTTCTCTTCCTCGATCCCGCCACTACCGCAGCTGGGAGCTTCGTGCATGTCCCGTCTGAGGCGGTGCTCCGCTGGGAGAGATACCTGGAGCGAAATCGCCCGCAAGCCGACGTGTGAGTCGGCGCCGGATCTCATCAGAACACCATTTCCCAGGTGAAAATATTCACCACATCAACAAAGCTAATGCGCACAGCAATTGACACCTTTTAACCTGGGAAATGACAGGTGACCTCGAGAACTGTCACATACGCATCTGAACTGTTGGGTCAAGCGCAGACCGTGACGTGCGTGAGATAGTTGAAGTGCGGGGGCGGGCTCGTTTGGACGCCGCGCAACTCACGCTCCTCATTGAGTGACGCAATCAGCGGCGGCGAGAGATAAGGACCTGACACGAGGCGCCTGCGGAACTCCCGATGGCTGATTGTCATCCGACGATGACAGGAGAGAAAACGGTGCATTCCCACCTGTTGAGTCGGGTATCTTTACTTTTAAAGCACCAACAGTTGACATTTAGAAAGAAATTTGAGCTTTCTACTCAAACGAATTTCAGGATTTTTTCGTTAAATGGAAATAGTTGGCCCCAGAGGTGTTATCACTTGCAAATAATAGCACAAATATTAATAATATTGCAATTCATAGAAACAACGCTATCAACACATTTATGCAATCGATTTAACAATTTGGTGCCAAACTCTAGTTCACAATTATTTAATGTTCTTCTCGGGACAAATTTAACATAAGCTCGTGATTTATATTTACGCGCGTTCGAGATAGTTTATTCCTCCCCAAAAAAGGCGTAGATTAAAAGAAAAAAGCGCCAGTGGCAAACGCATTTTAAAAAAACTACATGCTTCATCACTCCATTGTGAGAGCGTAGCACTAACCATGCAAGTCCTGCGTTGAATGACGCGAACTGGTTGTAAGATGCCAGCGATATTTTTAAATGACAGCGACTCTTTAAAAGCAGTTGTTCTTGTTAACTGCAGCATTCGAACTAATAACGGATAACGTTCAGTAATACGGTTCATGATTCAACACATAGCATTTATTTTATCAACTAGTTAGGAGCTCAAGAAAAAAGTGAAGAGCCCTTGTACATAGTTACCCCTGAGTATGAATACATTTGTTTTTACAACATACACAAACACCATACCACAATGTATACAACATCCAATAAATTAATCTACAACAGATGTAATGACAACCAAAATTAGTTGTAATCGTGGCAGAATACATTTTCGCCTTCTGTCAAGAGTTGTCACCCGTCAACGCGTATACAACTTGGTGAGTTATTCAAATTTTGAGCCCGTGACACTGTATAAACTTTTTTAAAATTTTTTAAATTTTACATTCAGAGACAGAACAACGTTCGGCCGTGAGGTTCTTCAGTTGATTCGCCGAGCACCTTTGTATCAGCAAAGTGTGAAGGGGTAACTTCTTGTTACCTCCCTGATAGTGATTTCATGTGTTATACCTTCAACCAGGGTTATTGCGAGGGAATTTTGCTAGAGAACAATGACAGGGTTAGAAAGTAAATACGATGGGAAGAACAGGTAATTGTAAGAAATGTTCTTACATTATCTAATGACGAAGAGATATTGAAGGAAAATGTGAAATGGGAGTCTGTTTCTTAGGCGGGAGAGTGGGGGCTGATCGATTTCTGTTTCGAGTGACTGCTCCTTGTACATGATTTGTAATTAAGGAAGTAATTGGTTCGATTGCAAGTTCGTTGTGAGGGGTCTTATTGCTGACAAACTAGGGGGCAATTACTGTTATTCTTAAAATTTTGTTTTGGAAGATTTTTATCATATTTAATGTGATTGGGGCAGCTGAAATCCAAACAGGGTATGCGCAAGTTAACATTCGACCGAAGAATACATTTGTAGATGGTTAAAATGGAATGAATTTTTAAAGAAGAATTACGGTTGAGAATCATACTTAAAATAGCTGACCTTCTATTGGTTTCAATTACTTTGGATGAAATGTCACTGTGCCAATTTAGTTTCGTGTCCATCAGTACGCCGAGATAACGAATAGCTGAATTCAGAGACCAAGGAATGATGGAAGAGATAAACTCCTTGCATTTACTTTTCTAACCGCGCGGGAGACGGCCAAAGCACACCGGCTGCTGCCTCCATACGGAACTTGTAAACGCAAACAGAAATAAGCAACTAGGTGACATTTAAGCTTGTTCTTATATACTTAACGTTGATAACAAAACCCTCAGGTTTGCATATGCTGATTATGATTGCAATATTATTGTACTCCAGGAAGTCGAATCTTAGTCGCTGCAAACAGTTAAAATTCCATCAACATGCGGCCACATCTCCGAATTATTCTTTTGACATCAATGCGCTCCCAAAACTTCTAAAACTTTTCGAAGCCTTAACAAAAGCTTATATGCGTTAATTTATTCGTGTAGTCTGTTTCTGTGAGTTGCAATTGAACCATCAAAAGCAGTCGGCGTTGATGGAAACAAGGATGATTGGTCCCGCGCACCGATTTTTGCTTGTTCTGTGCAGCATTAGTTTACGTCACGAACCACGTGACCATAACATTGGTACTTCGTTTGAAAAGCCAGACCAGACGCTGGCCGCCATGTTGCATAGACAACGAGAAGTGTTGAGAAACATTTTGAAAGTGTCATAAAGTGACCATTTACAACAAAAAATAACACGATGATGGTGAAATTGAAAAAAAATTAAATATTTCAAAAAATGCTTCATATAGCTGTTTCAATGACTTGTGACAAAATGGTAACTTTGGTAACTGGCTGCCTTTAAAACTCCCGCTAATACTATGACGCAAACTGTATCAGAAGTTCATTGGCTGAAATCGGATACGATGAGCAATAGATATCTATATTTCCATCATGGTTTCATCGTCTAAACTCGTCATCGTCATCGTCTTCACTTTGTAATGCGCATCCTAAAAAAGAGTACGGCAAACGCGAGGGAAATTGCTTATTTATCTCTTGTTCGTCCAATAATGGAATATGGAACAATTTGTTGGATTATGCAGTGTAAACACTTGGAAAGGATTCAGCATAGGGCAGCTAAATTTACTTTCAGAGACAAGAAAACGGCAGGGTGGAATTCACTCAAAAACAGGCGATCAGTAGCAAGACTCTGCGCCTTGTGTAAAGCTTATAATGGTCATCCAGCTTGAAAAGAAATTAATCGGCGGCTATGTATTCCTACATATATCAGTAGAGTGGATCACAGGCACAAAATAAATTTAAGACAGCAGAGAACGGATGTCGGGAAATTTTCTTTTACAAATCGAACGATTACGGAATGGAATAAATTGCCTGGAAAAACCATTGAACCCTTTCCTCAAAGTGTTCAACAGTTTAGGAAATTAATTTAGGGTATTATTAAGTAAATGAGGGAGAATAGTGGGTTATATAGCAATGCATAAGTGTTCTATTGTGAAGTGAGGTGTGGTGTATAGCAGTGAAAGCATATACAGTGCAGTGTATAGCAGAGAAATAAAGAAGGAAATGTTTTCAGGTCTTAGTGAAGTGAAGTGCAGTGTGATACTAGTGCAGTGTGTGTTGTGTGTGTGTGTGTGTGTGTGTGTGTGTGTGTGTGTGTGTGTGTTTTCTCTCTAAATGTAATTTAATGTTTTATGAATCAGTCAGTGTTTATATTATTATCATTATTTTACCATTATTATTACTACAATTAGTATATAATTTGCTAGTTACATTACCTTATTCTTATTGTTATTATTATTATTATTGGTATTAGTGTTCTATATTACTGAAAGGCAGTGTATATTTATGTTTTTGTAATTAGCTGCCACCGGGTTATGCCCAATTGCAGTTTAAATAAATCTAATCTAATCTAAACTAAAGCGAGTAGCGTGAAGGAGTTTGAGGTTACAGTGAGCGAAGCGAAGATGTTGGTTTACCAACGCTGATCAGTAGCTTTGACGGATGTCAAACCACTGACGGCGCGTCAAACGCCTTATTTACATTTCACCAAGGTTGTTTCACCTCACGATCATCCAAGTATTCGTCAAATTGTAATGGAGCTCTTTACAAAAGGTCAAATATAAGATTTTCAAAAAAACTAGTGGTGCTACAGAATGGCACAGACTTTCCCGTATTAGTTTTCTATTTTCCTGGGTCTTTGCTACCTATTCGGAATTGCCACACACTCTTTCTTGCCAGCTACCATCTATCATCGCCAAAAGTACATTTTTTTGTCATTTTCTTAATTTTTCGGTTTCCTATTGGTAGAACAGAAACATTAATTTTAGAATATTAAAGAACACAAAAACCTAGCGGTAAATGGCAATTTTCTTTTAAAAATTATGTGCCGTTTAAGAGAAAATGGCGTTTTAGCGCTACTAAAAATGCGAAATTTGAAGCTCATTTTCACAGAAAATTTTTGAGTTTTCAAAATACTTTATTTGAAGTTATTTGAAGCACATACACTCACAAATATAATCATCTTTACAAATTGTGGATAATGTGCATATTAAAGATGTGAGAGATCTTTCAAAAAATTAACATTTATATAATTTTTGAAAAAACAAAAAAAACTCAAAATAAACTTCAAGCTATACTAATGAGTGTAATTAGCACTATCCGTTACAAAAGTTTCAAGAAAAAAATTGCAGCCATATACGAGAAAATGACGTTTGAGCATTTCTGAAAATGCCGAAATTTGAGCTACTTTTCACAGAAAACGGTAGTGTTTTCGAGAAACTTTACTTGACATTATTTACAGCATATATACTCGTAAATATAATAATGTAAAAAAATCGCCGATAATGTAAATATTAACGACGTGAGAGACAAGTAAAAAAAATTACATTTTTGTAATTTTTGAAAAAAACAACCAATAGACCAAAGTGGCTTTTATGTCATTGATAGAGTACATTTACCACTATCCCTACCAAAAGTTTAAAGAAAAAATTTGGAGCCGTTTTGGAGAAAATTTTGTTTTTGTAATTTTTTAAAATTGCACATATTGCACGCAATATTGCACGAAAACTACCAAAATTGTGAAAAACATTTACATGACCTATATTAAAGAACTCAATATGCAGAACAAATTTTATTTGAAGAAAAAATCTCTATCTTCAATTTTGTAGTTGGAGAAAGACGCCGAAAAAATTCAAACTTTCACAATTTTCGAAAATTCAGAGCTGTACGTGAAAATCGGACCTATGCCATGTTAAAAAGTGTATTTTCCTCTATTCATACAAGAAATTTAAAGAAAAAATTTGGAGCCGTTTTTGAGAAAATGTTGAAAATCCCAAGGGGGTTTCATATAAAGTACCCCCAGATTTTAAAGAATATTTTTCAAAATCACAAAGCTTCGACTAGAATCAGATCGACTGGGGAATATCAATTTTGAAGAAAATCGACCGAACGGTTTAGGCGCTAGCGCTGACCACAGACGGACAGACGGACGGAATGCCGTCAATCGATTTTTAAGTAAAATGAAGCAACAAATCATGGATTTTGACCACACCACGAGATAGAGGATATTTTTTCTTAATTTAGCAACTGGTTTTATCCACTTATTCGTTTTCACGGCCCGGCAATTAATTTTTTTCCGCCGAAAATTGACCATTTTTTCGCGCAGCATTACATAACTTTCCCTATTCTACGTATATCACTCCGTGTATACGTACGTATACGGGAAAGTAAAAACAAGTGGTTTCCTCGTAATTAGGGCTTGGAATTAACGCAATTTACAGAAAAAAACATTTTCTCGAAACCTACTAAAGTATTTTTTTCCACAAATAGAAGAAAATACTTTTAAAAGAATGGAGCAGGACACAATTTCTGTGAACTCTCTGAATTTTCGAAAATTGCAAGTTTAGAATTGATGTAAGTACGTGCTGATGTAGTTCCCTAGTTTAAATATAAAACTATAGTCTAAACATATACCTATCCTAGTGCCTAAATGCTGGCCATTAGCATCTACCAAGCTTTTTTCGTATAAAAATCGTACACCAGTTCTCATGTTTTGGTAAGAGATCTTCTTTTAAGTCAAGAAAGACGATTTAGGAGAAACGAATTACTTATAATTTGTAGATATTCTAGATGCTTCTACCTATTGTAATGTTGTCAACATCTTAATATTTTGCGCTTCTATTTATTTGCAATGTGCACCCAGGTCAGGGGAGGCGATGGGCTCCGCGGAGGAGTGCGCCGACGCGCCGCCAGAGGCGCTGGAGGAAGGCGAGCTGCGAGGCTCCATGGAGGGCTACCCCCGTCTCAGCGACTACCTTGCGCGCCCTCTGGCCCAGCGCCTCATGGAAAGACTGAAGGCGCGCGGCGACCAAGTCATTCAGGTAACACCACACACACATACATTGGCCCTCTAGTAAGCGCCCCTTGTACGGCTACCCTCGCATCAGAGACTACCTAGTGCGCCCTCTGGCCGAGCGCCTCCTGGAAGGGCTGCACGCGCGCAGCGACCAAGTCATTCAGGTAAAACCTCATACACGTCCATTGACCCTCTAGTAAGCGTCGCTTGTACGGCTACCCTCGAATCAGAGACTACCTAGTGCGCCCTCTGGGCCAGCGCCTCATGGAAGGGTTGCAGGCTCGCGGCGACGAAGTCATTCAGGTAAAACCTCACACACGTACATTGACCCTCTAGTAAGTGCCCCTTGTACGGTTACCCTCGAATCAGAGACTACCTAGTGCGCCCTCTGGCCCAGCGCCTCATGGAAGGGCTGGAGTCGCGCGGTGAGGAAGTCATTCAGGTAAAACCTCACACACGTACCTTGACCCTCTGACGCGTAGAACCAAGTATCTACACACTCCCATTCATTGGCCCTCTGCGGCGATCCGAAAGAAAAATTAAAACTCGACCAGCCAGTTAGACACTGACTGGTACAGCACCCTAATAACAAAAACATATCTTTGTAGGAGTTAGAAGCCCGTAAACTGTTAACCTTCACCAGAAAAATATTAATTTCTGAGCGTCAGCCAAGTAACACAACAAACCCAACAGCGCTCACAGCGAGCAAGGATAACAGTCTCTTAAAAGGGAACGCGTATTTTCCTTTGCGCGTACAAGGGTAGTGTTAAGTTCAATGTGATGTGCGCAGGTGTACCCGCGAGAGGGCGTGAGCTGGACGGCGCGACAGGTGCTGCAGCGGGGCCTGCAGCTGGCGGCGGGGATGCAGACGCTGGGCGTGAAGCCCGGCGACCGCGTCACCATGGTGAGCGGCCGCCACCCGGAGTACGGCCCGCTCTACTTCGCCACGCTGGTGCTGGGGGCCGCGTGGTCCCCGCTCAACCACACCTTCGACGACGGTAATCATCGCCCTTGCACGCTTCGCCAATGGAGTTGACATATCGTAGGCTTTCGCGGCCAGAGTCAATATGAGAAAAACTTACCGGGCTGGTAGGCCGTGGTCTAGTTGGCGTAGTAGGGCCAAACCGGATCCTGCGCCCGTGACCCTGCCGCCAGTGAAGATGTCCACCGTAGTTGTAGACGAAACGTTTGACCTTTCTACGCCAACTAGACCACGGTCTACCAGCCCGGTAAGTTTTTCTCATGATTGGTTGTTCGTGATTCCGGACGCGTCGACAACAGAGATAATTCGCCCCGTATAGTGTAGTGCGTGTTTTTTCCTCGGGAGGTGGAGGTGATCTTTTCCCTGCTGGATGGCGAGAGCCGGCGCCGACCTAACCGGCTAGCACGGTTTCCCCTCAACCAGGTATCTCCCACCAGCGAGGCACCGCCCCAGCCAGGACAAGCTGTATGCTCCCGACCGGTCTCCCGGCATGTGTGGTAGTGTAGTGCGTGTTAGTGTTTGACGATAGAACAAGGAAGAGGAAGGAAAGATCGTCCGCGGTTATTGGTCCTTTTGTTAGAGCATTGCTCCGGTATTCGCCTGATGTTGATACGAGAAATCACGGAAAACTACCGATCAGAGCTGCGGGCCGGTAGAATTTTCCTCCAGACAGCTACAGTATTCGACCTAGCTGAGAAGCTATTGTCGAAAATCCTGCCGCCGTTGGAAGTGGAGTCCTAGGACCTCCAGGTCCGAGAGACTGCCGTGACATCAGTTGATGCACTGAGTCACGTCTTTCAGTGAGTGCGTGAGAGGAAAAGAGTCTTCTGCAATCGATGTACTTTTCAGCGGAAAACTACCGATCAGAGCAGCGGGCCGGTAGAATTTTCCTCCAGACAACTACAGTATTCGACCTAGCTGAGAAGCTATTGTCGAAAATCCTGCCGCCGTTGGAAGTGGAGTCCTAGGACCTCCAGGTCCGAGAGACTGCCGTGACATCAGTTGATGCACTGAGTCACGTCTTTCAGTGAGTGCGTGAGAGGAAAAGAGTCTTCTGCAATCGATGTACTTTTCAGCACGTACATGGATCGTCGTTCTTAGGTCTTGTGGTGATTCGAACGCCGCTGGAACGTTTCATTCACTAACACCATTGACGCCTGTAACTGATACTACAACACCAAGACAATGGAAGACCAATCTTAACCCTCGACCACCGTGCCTGACATCCGCTAATCTCGGGGCCAACGGAATGGACATACGATATTACCTAGATCGAAATAATTGTATTCTTTGACTAATAGACGAACTTCATCGACAATAGTAAAACTGAATTTAAGTTATTTGTAGAGAGGTGCTGGCGGAGAGAAAGAATAGTAATCAAATTGTTTTAAGGTTGATTTTTGCGCAATGTTGCTGGTAGGGCGAGAAGTTTGTAATTCAAGAGTTTTAAGGTTATTTCTCACACAGAAGTAGTTGAGTAATGGAACGTTAGTACTCAAATAGTGTTAGGTTTGTGAGTGGCGCTGCGGTGCTGGCGGAGGAGAATTAGTAATCCAACTGTACAAAGGTTGATTGTAGAACAGTTGTGCTGGTGGAGGGAGAGGTTTGTACTTCAGTTGCACGAAGGAGGTTGTATTTAGCACAGTACTGTATAAGGATATTCGGATCAATTCTTGCATTTCAAAGTGTCTCGATAGTAGTCATACCGGCTATTGCTCTACCAATATTAATCTGTAAGACTTTAAAGTCCATAAACAGTACCAGCTATTTCCAATTCTGTTGTTGCCATTAACTCCGGGCCCCACTCGCAGAACTCACTTTGGCCTTGGGACCAAATTTTCTTTTTAGAGGCACACAGTTCCCGCATTTTGTAGCCGAATCGTGGGCGGAGAGAGTGGATAGAATAGTTTGTGTGCTTGGCAGGCGACAGGTGGGTAGACTGTGTATGCTTGGCAGGCGACCTGCGCCTGCTGCTGGGCATCCTGGAGCCGCGCGTGGTGCTGGCGGAGCGGGTGGACAGAATAGTGGATGTGCTTGGTAGGCGACCTAGGCATGATGCTGACGGAGTGAGTGGATAGAATAGTTTGTTTGCTTGGCGGGCGACCTAGGCGTGGCGCTGGCGGAGCGAATCGATAGAAGAATAGTTTGTGTGCTTGGCAGGGGAAAAGTGGATAGACTAGTGTGTGCTTGACAGGCGACCTACGTCTGCTACTGGGAAACCTCTGGTGCTAGCGGAGCAGGTGGATAGACTAAAGTGCGTGCTTGGCAGGCGACCTAAGCCAGCTGCTGGGCATCCTGGAGCCGCGCGTGGTGCTTGCGGAGCGGGTGGAAAGAAAAGTTGGTGTGCTTGGTAAGCGACCTAAGAGTGGTGCTGGTGGAACGGGGAGATAGACAAATGTGTGTGCTTGGCAGGCGACCTGCGCCTGCTGATGGGCATCCTGGAGCCGAGCGTGGTGTGGCGGAGCGGGTGGACAGAATAGTTTGTGTGCTTGATAGGCGACCTAGGAGTGGTGCTGGTGGAACAGGTAGATAGACTAGTGTATGTGCTTGGCAGGCGACCTGCGCCTGTTACTGGGCATCCTGAGGTGCTGGCGAAGCGGGTGGATAGAATAATGTGTGCTTGGCAGGCGACCTAGGCATTATGCTGGCGGAGTGAGTGGATAGAATAGTTTGTTTGTTTGGCAGGCGACCAAGGCTTGGTGCTGGCGGACCGGATGGATAGAAGAATAGTTTGTGTGCTTGGCAGAGAAAAGGTGGATAGACTAGTGTGTGCTTGACAGGCGACCTAAGTCTGCTGCTGCGCATCCTGGAGCCGCGCGTGGTGCTGGCGGAGCGAGTGTATAGAATAGTTAGTGTGCTTGGCAGGCGACCTGCGCCTGCTACTGGGAATCCTCAGGTGCTGGCGGAGTGGGTGGATAGAATAGGGTGTACTTGGCAAGCGAACTAGGCGTGGTGCTGGCAGAGCAGATGGATAGAAGAATAGTTTCTGTGCTTGGCAGGGGAAAGTTGGATAGACTAGTGTGTGCTTGGCAGGCGACCTTTGCCTGCTCCTGAGCATCCTGTGGTGCTGGCGGAGCGGGTGGATAGACTAGGTGTGTGTGCTTAGCAGGAGACCTAATCGGATAGAATAGTTGGTTAGCTTGGTAGGGGACCTAAACGTGGTGCTGGTAAAACGGGTAGATAGATTAGTGTGTGTGCATGGCTGGCGACCAGCGCCTGCTGCTGGGCATCCTGTGGTGCTGACGGAGCGGGTGGATAGAATAGTGTGTGCTTGGCAGGCGACCTAGGCGTGCTGCTGGCGGTACGGAGAGATAGAGGAATAGTTTGTGTGCTTGGCAGACGAAAGATGGATAGACTAGTGTGTGTGCTTGGGAGGGAACCTAAGCTTGCTGCTGGGCATCCTGGAGCCGCGCGTGGTGCTGGCGAAACGGGTGGATAGAATAGTTGGTGTGATTGGTAGGCGACCTAGGCGTGGTGCTGCTGGAAAGGGTGGATAGACTAGTGAGTGTGCTTGGCAGGCGACCTAAGCCTGCTGCTGGGCATCCCGTGGTGCTGGCGGAGCGCGTGGATAGACTAGTGTGTGTATTTGGCAGACGACCTGGGCGTGGTGATGGAGGAGCGGATGAATAGAATAGTTTGTGTGCTTGGCAGGCGACCTGCGTCTGCTGCTGGGCATCCCGGAGCCGCGCGTGGTGCTTACGGAGCTGGTGGATAGAATAGTTGGAGTGCTTGGTAGGCGACCTAGGGGCGGTGCTGGTGGAACGGGGAGATAGACAAGTGTGTGTGCTTGGCAGGCGACCTGCGCCTGCTGCTTGGCATCCTGGAGCCACACGTGGTGCTGGCGGAGCGGGTGGATAGAATAGTTGGTGCGCTTGGTAGGCGACCTGGGCGTGGTGCTGGTGGAACGGGGAGATAGACGAGTGTGTGTGCTTGGTAGGCGACCTGGGCGTGGTGCTGGTGAAACGGGTGGATAGACGAGTGTGTGTGCTTGGTAGGCGACCTGCGCCTGCTGCTGGGCATCCTGGAGCCGCGCGTGGTGCTGGCGGAGCGGGTGGATAGAATAGTTGGTGTGCTTGGTAGGCGACCTGGGCGTGGTGTTGGTGGAACGGGGAGATAGAATAGTTGGTGTGCTTGGCAGGCGACCTGCGCCTGCTGCTGCGCATCCTGGAGCCGGGCGTGGTGCTTGCGGAGCGGGTGGATAGAATAGTTGGTGCGCTTGGTAGGCGACCTCGGCGTGGTGCTGGTGGAACGGGGAGATAGACTAGTGTGTGTGCTTGGCAGGCGACCTGCTTCTGCTGCTGGACATCCTGGAGCCGCGCGTGGTGCTGGCGGAGCGGGTGGATAGAATAGTTGGTGCGCTTGGTAGGCGACCTGGGCGTGGTGCTGGTGGGACGGGGAGATAGACTAGTGTGTGTGCTTGGCAGGCGACCTGCGCCTGCTGCAGGGAATCCTGGAGCCGCGCGTGGTGCTGGCGGAGCGGGTGGATAGAATAGTTGGTGCGCTTGGTAGGCGACCTGGGCGTGGTGCTGGTGGAACGGGGAGATAGACGAGTGTGTGTGCTTGGCAGGCGACCTGCGCTTGCTGCTGGGCATCCTGGAGCCGCGCGTGGTGCTGGCGGAGCGGGTGGATAGAATAGTTTGTGTGCTTGGTAGGCGACCTAGGCGTGGTGCTGGTGGAGCGGGTGGATATACTAGTGTGTGTGCTTGGCAGGCGACCTGCGCCTGCTGCTGGGCATCCTGGAGCCGCGCGTGGTGCTGGCGAAACGGGTGGATAGAATAGTTGGTGCGCTTGGTAGGCGACCTGGGCGTGGTGCTGGTGGAACGGGGAAATAGACTAGTGTGTGTGCTTGGCAAGCGATCTGCGCCTGCAGCTGGGCATCCTGGAGCCGCGCGTTGTGCTGGCGGAGCGGGTGGATAGACTAGTGTGTGTGCTTGGCAGGCGACCTTCGCCTGCTGCTGGGCATCCTGGAGCCGCGCGTGGTGCTGGCGGAGCGGGTGCATATAATAGTTGGTGTGCTTGGTAGGCGACCTAGGCGTGGTGCTGGCGGAGCGGGTGGATAGACTAGTGTGTGTGCTTGGCAGGCGACCTGCGCCTGCTGCTGGGGATCCTGGAGCCGCGCGTGGTGCTGGCGAAGCGGGTGCATAGAATAGTTGGTGTGCTTGGTAGGCGACCTAGGCGTGGTGCTGGCGGAGCGGGTGGATAGACTAGTGTGTGTGCTTGGCAGGCGACCTGCGCCTGCTGCTGGGCATCATGGAGCCGCGCGTGGTGCTGGCGGAGCGGGTGCATAGAGTAGTTGGTGTGCTTGGTAGGCGACCTAGGCGTGGTGCTGGCGGAGCGGGTGGATAGACGAGTGTGTGTGTTTGGCAGGCGACCTGCGCCTGCTGCTGGGCATCATGGAGCCGCGCGTGGTGCTGGCGGAGCGGGCGGATAGACGAGTGTGTGTGCTTGGCAGGAGACCTGCGCCTGCTGCTGGGCATCCTGGAGCCGCGCGTGGTGCTGGCGGAGCGGGTGGATAGAATAGTTGGTGTGCTTGGTAGACGACCTAGGCGTGGTGCTGGCGGAGCGGGTGGATAGAATAGTTGGTGTGCTTGGTAGGCGACCTGGGCGTGGTGCTGGTGGAACGGGGAGATAGACGAGTGTGTGTGCTTGGCAGGCGACCTGTGCCTGCTGCTGGGCATCCTGGAGCCGCGCGTGGTGCTTGCGGAGCGGGTGGATAGAATAGTTTGTGTGCTTGGTAGGTGACCTAGGCGTGGTGGTGGTGGTACCGGGACATAGACGAGTGTGTGTGCTTGGCAGGCGACCTGCGCCTGCTGCTGGGCATCCTGGAGCCGCTCGTGGTGCTGGCAGAGCGGGTGGATAGAATAGTTTGTGTGCTTGGTAGGCGACCTAGGCGTGGTGCTGGTGGAACGGGGAGATAGACAAGTGTGTGTGCTTGGAAGGCAACCTGCGCTTGCTGCTGGGCATCCTGGAGTCGCGCGTGGTGCTGGCGGAGCGGGTGGATAGAATAGTTGGTGCGCTTGGTAGGCGACCTGGGCGTGGTGCTGGTGGAACGGGGAGATAGACGAGTGTGTGTGCTTGGTAGGCGACCTGGGCGTGGTGCTGGTGAAACGGGTGGATAGACGAGTGTGTGTGCTTGGTAGGCGACCTGCGCCTGCTGCTGGGCATCCTGGAGCCGCGCGTGGTGCTGGCGGAGCGGGTGGATAGAATAGTTGGTGTGCTTGGTAGGCGACCTGGGCGTGGTGTTGGTGGAACGGGGAGATAGAATAGTTGGTGTGCTTGGCAGGCGACCTGCGCCTGCTGCTGCGCATCCTGGAGCCGGGCGTGGTGCTTGCGGAGCGGGTGGATAGAATAGTTGGTGCGCTTGGTAGGCGACCTCGGCGTGGTGCTGGTGGAACGGGGAGATAGACTAGTGTGTGTGCTTGGCAGGCGACCTGCTTCTGCTGCTGGACATCCTGGAGCCGCGCGTGGTGCTGGCGGAGCGGGTGGATAGAATAGTTGGTGCGCTTGGTAGGCGACCTGGGCGTGGTGCTGGTGGGACGGGGAGATAGACTAGTGTGTGTGCTTGGCAAGCGACCTGCGCCTGCTGCAGGGAATCCTGGAGCCGCGCGTGGTGCTGGCGGAGCGGGTGGATAGAATAGTTGGTGCGCTTGGTAGGCGACCTGGGCGTGGTGCTGGTGGAACGGGGAGATAGACGAGTGTGTGTGCTTGGCAGGCGACCTGCGCCTGCTGCTGGGCATCCTGGAGCCGCGCGTGGTGCTGGCGGAGCGGGTGGATAGAATAGTTTGTGTGCTTGGTAGGCGACCTAGGCGTGGTGCTGGTGGAGCGGGTGGATATACTAGTGTGTGTGCTTGGCAGGCGACCTGCGCCTGCTGCTGGGCATCCTGGAGCCGCGCGTGGTGCTGGCGGAGCGGGTGGATAGAATAGTTGGTGCGCTTGGTAGGCGACCTGGGCGTGGTGCTGGTGGAACGGGGAAATAGACTAGTGTGTGTGCTCGGCAAGCGACCTGCCCCTGCTGCTGGGCATCCTGGAGCCGCGCGTGGTGCTGGCGGAGCGGGTGGATAGACTAGTGTGTGTGCTTGGCAGGCGACCTTCGCCTGCTGCTGGGCATCCTGGAGCCGCGCGTGGTGCTGGCGGAGCGGGTGCATATAATAGTTGGTGTGCTTGGTAGGCGACCTAGGCGTGGTGCTGGCGGAGCGGGTGGATAGACTAGTGTGTGTGCTTGGCAGGCGACCTGCGCCTGCTGCTGGGGATCCTGGAGCCGCGCGTGGTGCTGGCGAAGCGGGTGCATAGAATAGTTGGTGTGCTTGGTAGGCGACCTAGGCGTGGTGCTGGCGGAGCGGGTGGATAGACTAGTGTGTGTGCTTGGCAGGCGACCTGCGCCTGCTGCTGGGCATCATGGAGCCGCGCGTGGTGCTGGCGGAGCGGGTGCATAGAGTAGTTGGTGTGCTTGGTAGGCGACCTAGGCGTGGTGCTGGCGGAGCGGGTGGATAGACGAGTGTGTGTGTTTGGCAGGCGACCTGCGCCTGCTGCTGGGCATCATGGAGCCGCGCGTGGTGCTGGCGGAGCGGGCGGATAGACGAGTGTGTGTGCTTGGAAGGAGACCTGCGCCTGCTGCTGGGCATCCTGGAGCCGCGCGTGGTGCTGGCGGGGCGGGTGGATAGAATAGTTGGTGTGCTTGGTAGGCGACCTAGGCGTGGTGCTGGCGGAGCGGGTGGATAGAATAGTTGGTGTGCTTGGTAGGCGACCTAGGCGTGGTGCTGGCGGAGCGGGTGGATAGACTAGCGTGTGTGCTTGGCGGGCGATCTGCGCCTGCTGCTGGGCATCATGGAGCCGCGCGTGGTGCTGGCGGAGCGGGTGGATAGACGAGTGTGTGTGCTTGGCAGGCGACCTGCGCCTGCTGCTGGGCATCCTGGAGCCGCGCGTGGTGCTGGCGGAGCGGGAGGTGGCGGATCGGCTTCGTCCGCTGCTGGCCGAGCTGCAGAGCCCCTCCACCCTGGCCGTGCTGTGCGAGGGCGAGGAGTGGGCGGCGCTGGCCACCGACGCCGCTCCCGAGGACTGGCCGCCGCTGCCGCCGCCCCCCTCCGACCCGCGGGGTACCATCGCGGTGGTCGCCTGCACCTCCGGGACCTCGGGGCGGCCCAAGGCCTGCACCACCTCACACTTCGCTCTGCTCACGGCGATGTCCGTCTTGACGTGAGCACTCGCAATCAAACCTCGAGAACAAAAGCAGTTCTCCCCCGCCGACCTACTTCTAATCCGTTGTTAATGGTCGCCCATGTTCTACGTCGGGGACATTTCTTGCTCTTGCAGTACGATTGTGCCCCATGCATAAAGTAGCAGCAGTTGCGTGGTCTCTGTCTCTTCGCAAACTCGTAGATGTTTCATGGAGAAAAAGGAAATGATAGGGGAGCTTCTCTTGTACTTCCTGTTGTAGTCAATTCCATTCTTCTGCTTTTACTTCGCAAAGCATCTCCAACTCCACGCGTGATATGTTCAGTGTTGCAGTAATATCATCTCTGCCGCACGACTCTTTCCACACGCCTCAGATCACATCACAATAATCATTATCACAAATGAAAATTTTATTATGTTAATTGAACACTTGATTATTCATATTCAGAACTATGAAGTGAAACGCTCAAAACATTCTTTTTCCAGTACTTTCGGGTCGTAAAACTAAATGGTCTGTGGTGACTCCAACAACGGTTATGACTTTTAGTTGTCTTACCGCTCTCAACGCGAAAAAGTGCCAACCGTACGACGCTAGACAATGTTGATATGGCCATCTCTCAGTTTTTGACACCTTAGCGGCAAGTCCTGGAGTTTTAGTTGACAAGTTCACTGACGAAAACTACTACCCCGCACACCCAATATCTGCCCTGTGCATTATTTTAGTCATCCTGTTGAAACTGAATTAACGATGTGATTGCCACAGACGGGATGACGCACTGGATGGCATGAACGACACCATGGTGCTGACGTCACCTGGTTTCTGGGTGACAGGGATCTTGTTCACGCTGCTCACCATGCTGCACCGGACCAGGCTAGTGTATGAGTACGGCTGCGACAAGCTGCAGTTCCTGGAGGCCATCGAGAGGCACCGGGTGAGCAAAGGGGGGCCAGGGCCTTCAACTCTCACCCCTGTGATGGCTCAGGGCCACAATAGAGCCCCGATATTGGCGAATTCCCGTCGCTATCTCCATAATTAGAAGGAACGCTGGCGCTGTTTGGAGGAGGATACGAGCGGCCGGCTTCTCTGATCCTGTGGTTTCTTCGATTAATACTAGGCAAATGCCGGTGCAGTACCCGGAGACATTTATCACGGACCGCGCGGAATATTGCTATCCTTAATCTTTTTCCAACTTCTCTCTTTATACACGCACATACACTTATTTACACTACACTACCATACATGTCTAGAGAACAGTCAGTAGTTTAAAACCTATCAGGGCGGGGATCATCGTAACAACGGCTTTGGTAATATTTATTCATTAATTTTCCCCGCTGTCTGAGTAAATGCGGAATATGATGAGAACATGATGTACTGAAGGATTAACTTTCGCTAGTTCATTATCCAGCGCTATTGATTAATTAGCCAGTGATATATTACTCGCCCCAGGAATTGCGTGGCTTACCGAGAATTTTGCGTCCCGTATTTCACCACCTCCATCCGGAATTATCTTTGTTGTTGTTGTAGCCGCCGGCCCTGTTCACTGCCAACAACTTTCTGCTGTCGCTGGCAAAGGTGCATGAGAGGTCGCAGCCCCGCAGGAATCTGAGCAGCCTCCGCTCCATTCTCACAGGGGGAGCCGCCATCAGCCGACGGGCCGAGGAGTTCGTGCGCGAGATCATAGGGTGAGCATGGCAAGTACTCAATTCTCATTCACACAAACGACAAACCTGGATCATTGTATGTTCGAATGCACTCATCAATCTTACCGGTTCTACAAAAGGGTTTGGACAAGTATACTGATTTCTCGTTAGCTGAATGTAAGAATACGTGTGTGCGCAGGGCGGAGGTGTACAACATGTACGGCATGACGGAGCTGAACGGGGGCATCGGATTGACGAAGCGGCCGCAGTACAAGCCTGGCTCGGTGGGCACGCTGAGCGCCCTGTTGCGTTGCCGCGTGGTGGACGAGGGCACGGGCCGCGTGTGCGGGCCCAACGAGGAGGGCGAGCTGCGCTTCAAGGGCCCCATGCTGTCGCAGGGCTACCTCAAGAACCCCAAGGCCAGCGCCGAGCTCTTCGACGCCCAGGGCTGGCTGCGCACCGGCGACCTGAGCCTCTACGACGAGGATGGCTTCTTCTACGTCACGGACCGCATCAAGGACATCCTCAAATATCGAGGCGTCCACGTGAGTCCCCATGCGTTATTTGTAGTCATTCTGATGAATGGAAACTTGCACTTGACCAAGTCCCAATGATATCGATCGCAATACTAATTCCGTTGTGGTAAGTGACGAGGAGGGTGCGGGGCGCTGCGCAGGTGTCGCCGGTGGACATCGAGGGCGTGCTGGAGGGCCACCCGGCCGTGCACGACAGCGCCGTGGTGGGCGTGCCCGACCCCGTGGAGCAGGAGCTGCCCAGGGCGTACGTTGTCCTGCGACCAGGAGCCCACGCCACCGAGGAGGAGCTCTGCCAGTTCGTGCAAGGTACTTCCCAAAACGCACACGTGCGCTTTTTAAGACGCTTAGCCACCCGCTGCCGACTGTTGTGACCTCGGAAGAACGAGAGAGATCGGAGAGGAATAATAACTCCTACAAGCCACATCAGCGGCTACTACATAAATATAGTTACCATGTTCTTGTCACTCCATTCAATGAAGATCCAACAGGAACTACTTAGCAATGGAACGACTAGAAAAATTGGGATTTGAGTCCTTGACAACTTATAAACATTGCGCCCACGCAACATTCACTCAGTAATTGCGAATTTTGTGAACATATATTTCTTTCAATTTAATGTAATTTGTTGATTTGTTATCCCACCGTTGTCCATCCTTTTCTCTGTTACATTCCTCGAAGATCGTTTCAAATTGGAGATTGTTATCGACGTTCAGGGGGAAAAGGATTTTACAAATCATTCAGACTATAACACGCCGAAGCAAGAATGAAGGATGCGATTGCGGCGCATCGTAAAACAGTGTGAGCATGGCTCTGTTCAGTTTCGCTAACAAAAGTCACTGGGAGCCTGAAACGAGTTCAAAAACTGCTCCTACGAAATCATCATGGTCTCCATCGTAGAGTTTGTGAATCAGCAGATAAAATATGACTCCAGAGAGTGATCATGCAAGATTGGCACTGACTGTTTTATTTTTGTCCCTTTAAGTTACTTTTTTTACTTTTCACCATTCTTTCTTCATTCACCTACGTTCCTTGCCCCATTGCTGTGTAGCGCTGCCAGGCAGAGTGTGGAGAGAAATGAAATGAAATGAATGTGTGTGCAGAGCGCGTGGCGCCGCACAAGTGGCTGCGAGGGGGCGTGGTCTTCCTGGAGAAGCTGCCAAAGGCTTATAGACATTTCTTCCCAAAGCAGTCCCTTAGTCCTTTGCCCCACTGCTGTGTAGCGCTGCCAGGCAGTGTGTGGAGAGAAATGAAATGAAATGAATGTCTGTGTGTGCAGAGCGCGTGGCGCCGCACAAGTGGCTGCGAGGGGGCGTGGTTTTCCTGGAGGAGCTGCCGAAAACCCCCAATGGCAAGGTCAGCCGTGCCGCCATCCGCAAGCAGTATGTCCTGCGACAACAGGCGGGTTGAAGTCTCGTGAGTGCCTCTTTTTTTCTTCCTCTCTAGGGTCGTTTGTCCTCGATAATGTTTCATCCTTTCGCTTTTTTATCTTTCCTTTGTACCTGTTTTATCGTTTTTTCTGCCTTGGAGTCCTTATCTTCTACTGTTGTTTTAGTTTCTTCTTATTATATTCGGCCTTTCTAACCTCCTATATTCAAGCTAATACCGGCCTAACGCCCCGAAGTTATTTGAAAAAATGTTTTTCAGTCTACTGTCACGCACTATATATGTGCTCAATATCAATCTCCGTTTCGTTAGTGTTCAATATTTTTGTTCTAATAGATTTCCTAATTACTTTTTTATTTCTGTGCTTCGGATATGTTTCTAATTATTATTTTTATTAAGAGTTTTAGTTCATTAGTTTAGCCATTCCCTGGCTAATGCGCATTCTTGTGTACTTATATAGTTTCGAATGTGCAATTTGTCCTACAAACACTTCAACAATCTCAGTTTATTCTCGTCTGTCTTTTTCTCTCAGGTCTTGTGCGGAGGGTGAGCGATGGAACTGGCAATGGAGACAATTGTTCACGTCTGTCTCTTCCGGGAACACTCGTGGATGGACGACCCTTGCTTCTCCACAGTCACCTGATCTCTCTCTTTGAAAATATTTCCTGGCAGCCTGACCATCTTCACGAATGCCTTTGGTGAAAGAAACTCGTTTGTGGAGGAATACAAAACATTATATATCGTAGAAGTGACTATAGAAGTTTATAATATCTATAGAGGACTCGTCAAGATTTGGCGGTGAGAACGGGTGCTTCGACATTGCTATGACCATACTCTGAAGGATGAAATTGTACAAAATACTTTACATATGCAGACTACGAAACACTGTAAAATACATATGAATTACACTTTAAACATACATATCAATTACACTCTCTCTCTATCTCTCTATGTATATATATAATAAATTTATATTGAAAATTATATGTAACAAATATTCATGTAATAAACAATAAATAATTAAATTTTTTGTGATTAGTAAACTTATTTAACATAGAGATAGTTCCTGAAGTCTCCTTTCCCGATATTTAAAAGACATCAATAGGACAGTATGTTGAGGAACTCGAAAAGGTTTCTTTTACGTTAGCGGGGTAGGAAAAATGGCATTTTTGATGAGTGACTTCCTAGAAAACCACCTTGCCTTGCTCTTGCAAAAGAAAGGCTCTAGCCGGATAAGGGGTTTTTCAGACCTTAGTTTACAATTCGACTCAGATTTTTCCCACCATTTTGGATGTAGAAAATATTATTTTCAATATATGAGGTTAAATATTACCACATTGTAAGTTTTTATGAAAAAACAGTTTATTCGTGTTTAAACTAAGAAAATAATCATTTTAGGGAATTTATTTTATTTCTTTGCTTCTCATATGAACTTAGCTGTAATAATTAGTTAAAAAATTGACTTTTAGATGCTTTTCAGTTCATAAATTGCGTAAAAAATTGATTAAAATATTTTTTGTATAAAAATGTTAACAAAAAATTTAATTTTTTGATAAAAATTCACCTAATTCATAAAATTTCATAAGAAGTTTCAGATAGTGCTACTTATGAAATGTAGACAATTTCATATGCTTTTGAGTGCTGCAACCGGCAAATGTCTAGGATTTTATTTACGACGTGGCGGGCCGATTTTGAAACCATGCTTTTTCACGATTTCCGTGTCTTAAATAATAGGTTTTAATATGATTATAAAATATGTAATATTGCCAAAAATTATAAAATACTGGAAAAATAATGGAAATGTCTTAGTATTGTTGGAAATGTTTATTATACATCGAATAATATTTTTTGTTCAAAATAAAAATGATTTATATATCAAAATAATAAATCGGGAGCAAACTGGTCAATTCTCTTTGTCAGAAGAACGTTTGTTTACATTTACTGGATTAAACTGGAGTTCAAAAACGTGCCTACAACAGGAAATATATTATTATCTAGCTGATGGTGTAATAATTTATACTTTTTCACCATAATACCGTAAACGGCTTCTACAACCCATTGTAGTTTTGGAACGGGTTGAGTTTCGTTTGATTCTTTTGCAGTCAAATTATTTCTTTAATCTTTTAATGCCGGCATAAGTACAATAAAAGCAATATGTAATAACATTTGTTTGTATATCGCTAAAAACCCATTCGAATATAAAAACATCGCCTTTCTTCAAACTTTGGCTACACCCTTAAGAATGGACAACACATTCTTGAGTATATAAGCATGATTTTGAGTTCCTAAATATGGACATCCAATTTCTACAATATACCCGTCAGTAGTGCAAATTGTAAACGGTTTTCACAAGGGTTTTCTGCCCGGAGAACGATTTTCTCTGGTAGTTATTATTTGCACTTGTGTCATGCCTTGTGTATGTACAGTCCATTTAAGCACTAATCGATCTTCCAAATGATACAAACATTTCACATAGGGTGATGAGTGATTATGAATAATATGTTCTCTGTTACAAGCATCAACGCAAAACGCATATGGTACAATATTGCTCTGAAATGAGTCCATAACAGATTCTCAAAAACTCCGATACAATTTGATCGCTTTTTAAACCCAAAATTGATCCTAATACATTACTCGAATTTACCGTTTTTAATTTAAATTTTAAAAAAACGATTAAGATCTGCAAAGAAAATCTGTTTTCGTGTTTCTCGTAGAAAATAATTTTAGTTGCAATTCTTGAAATTTTTTATAAAAATTATTTGTAAAAAGTTACGCCAAACCGGAAGTAGATGACAGGCGCGTCCGCCATTTTGGATCCGTTTTGTGTCTCCACCTCGTTCGTGACGTCACGAAGCGGTCCATTCCCTTAGGGGCCGTCCCTAAATTACGTAATGCAACTTTCAAAAACGCACTTCCCTATCTCTATGTAACGCTGCCTCAGACCCCCTCCCTCCCGGCGCGTATGGCTTGTGCAGTTTGATGGCCTGCTCCGGTGTGGAGCTCATCCGTGATGCCGTTCTCAGATGACTTGTTTGGAATTGTCCCTTCGGGCGCCCCTTATGATTGTCTCATTTGTGGGCGCCCGCCAGATTTAATTTTCAGTTTGATTGATTTTTTACCTTCATTTGGCTGCTTTTCGATTGCTTTTAA
The DNA here is from genome assembly GCA_031308135.1 of Acheta domesticus. NCBI lineage: Eukaryota > Metazoa > Arthropoda > Insecta > Orthoptera > Gryllidae > Acheta > Acheta domesticus. Next base: position 36,962,283 of record JAHLJT010002630.1, read on the forward strand.
GAAGTGATTTATTTTATTTATTTATTTGTCAAAAAACATTAAAAACTGTATATGACGTGTGGGGAAAGAAATTTATCTGCGCACATTTTCTTGAGGGCCAGAATTAAAAAAAAAACGAAAAAATGAATTTAGAAAATAATTATTTTAGAAAAATAAAAATATTTGAAAAATGATTTTTCCCGAGTTATAGAAAATCAATTTCAACTGTAAATGAACTACAAGCAAAAGGAGTGCTCAACAAAACGTGCGCACAGTGAAGCTACATTTACGTCCAGAAGCAAAACAAGGGGCCATCTCAGCATTTGCTCAATGGATCAGGGAAACTGGACAAAAACCTGATCGAGATGGGGGTCATTGACCTGGAAGCTTTAGTACATTACTTGTTACAGGCGTATTAAGTATTTTTTTTAAATGTACACAATGCAAACGTAAACTAATTCATTATATATCTTTGTTTTGTTACATTAAACATTATTTTTCTTTTTCACGATCAGTATAGTCTCTAATTGTATAGAAACAGTTTTGCAGCAGAAAAGATTTTACTTTAATCTTAAATTTGTGAACCGACTTTAATTGTTTTATGTCATCTGGCAATGCGTTGTAAAGTAACGTACATGTATTGTATATTGATTTTTTGTACTGAGCTGTTGATACTGACACTTGATGCACGTGATTTCTATGGCGTGTGTTGTAATTATAAATATCAATATTGCATGAAAATATGTTCCCTCCGTTAAGTAGGTCATTTTTGACAAATATTACAGATTCATAAATAAATAGACAAGGCAATGGTAAGATTCCCATCTCAATGAAAAGAGGGTCGCAGGAATCACGTGGAAGGCATTTGTTCATTATTCGAATAATTTTCTTTGCAATCTGAAGGTCTCAATACTACAGGATGAGCTTCCCCAGAATATTATGCCATATCTCAGGCGGGAATGCACATTTGCAAAATAAACGCAACGAGCTGCATGAAGGCTGACAGAATTTAAAAGAATTCTGAATGCGTAGCATAATGAACTTAATTTAGTGTTTAATTCTGTTATATGTACATTCCATTTGAGGTTTGATTGAATTGAAAGACCTGAAAATTTTGTTGCCTCAACATCAGCTAATTGCATATTGTTCATTTTCAATGGAACATGCGATTTCCGATTTGAGATGCAAAAATGCATTGAAACAGTTTTTCTTTCGTTAACAATTAATTTGTTATTATTAAACCAATTTGAAACTTCTGAAATTGTACTATTTACTGCTTCTTTTTTGCAAAGAATATTCGTGTCATCAGCAAACAGAACCGTTCTTCTATTTTTAATAGATGAGGGCATATCGTTTACATATAACAGAAAGAGAACAGGACCTAAGATCGAACCTTGCGGGACCCCATGCTCAATTGGCAAAGAATTGGAAATATAAGTATAATGTCCTTTCCTGCCAGTATGGTATTTCTACTCTTTGAGTCCGATGTTTAAGGTAAGAAGTTATCCAATCTAGGGCAATACCACGAATTCCATACGAAGGTAATTTTGAGAGCAAGATCTTATGGTCAATAACGTCAAAAGCTTTCGAGAGATCTAAGAATATTCCAATGGGTACTTCATTTTGGTCTATTGATGAAGCAACATCTTTGAGAAAAGAAAAAATGGCAGTTTCTGTAGATTTTGATTTTCTAAAACCGTGTTGTGAGTGATGAAATGGCATTTTCGTTTTGTCATTTTCCCGGTTGGCGCACACTACCGGTCTCTGTTTTTTTGTTAAGCTTTATTTATTTACATATAAACAAGTTTTTGATAATTGTATACATACCTACACTTATATTTAAAGTGATTGGTAATCTGACTTATTTTCTAGCTTACATACCAAGTTATACTTATCTTACTAACTTATGACTAATATGTACAATACACAGAAACTTTACCCTTAATATAAACAAAAGAATACTATATACAACATGTAATATGGAGAGTATGTCGACCCCCTCCCTCCCCCTGTAGCGTTACGTAATTTATGGACGACCCCTTATCTCCGTCTGTTTTGTTGCGTTCGCTGATGCGAGGTCAGAGCCCGACCCAGGCATCGAAAGAGAGAGGGGGAAGGGGAGGGGATGCCTGCGGGAGCGATTCGCGCGGAGGCTTCGCATTCGCTCCTCGCCAGCCGGCCGCGCACCGCCGCTGGCTCTCCCTCTCGCCGCCCCGCTCCGCTCCGCTCCGCTCTGCTCAGGTGAGGCCCCGCGTCCGCCGCGACGCACCGCGCTCCGCTGCTCACGAGCGAAGGGACCGTCCATAAATTACGTAACGCACATTTTCAATGCCCCTCTCCCCTTTCTAACGCACCCGTAACACGCGCTTAATTAATTACGTTACGCTTGCGAATGGAAATGCAAGAAGTGAATATAAATTTTAGCATGGTAAAAACAATTTGTATATATTTTCTTGTGTTGAATACTATAAGGAATGGTCATTAAAGTAGAAATTACTTGGCGATGCTGACTGTACCTAACAATAAGACAGGAAAAAGTTGTGAGTGAAAGAAGAATGCTTGGGCGAGAAATGGTTGATCAGCCACCCACACGCCGCCGTGGGTGATGCAAGAACGAGAGTCTACAGCGTCAATTTAAATGAATTCTAGAATAAACTTCATATCACTTCTAAATATGTTCTTCGTAATCTTACAGATTCAAAAAAAGTTGGAAAATATCCATATATTGTAACAATTTACAATGATATATCTTTACTTTATGTTTTAAAACAAATTAATTCTTTAATATTTGAATGTTTTAGTATAGGCCTCGAAAAAATAATTATTTCAGCAACTGCTGAAAAATGTAAAAAAATGAATATCAATGTCAAGTAACACTTAAGTCATACCCCCTTCCCCTATGCAACGTAACACTGCCTCAGACTCCCTCCTCTCCTTTTAGCGTAACATAATATACGGACGACCCCTAAGGCTTACGAGAAGGGCCTGCGGACTCCTCCTCAAACCAGACAAAGCTGGAGGTGCTACTAGAGGCGCTAAGGCCGTTCGCTCTAACTTCACTCCGCATATAAACAACTTTGAGTGTAACTCTCCGCTCTGTAGTTTGTGATGGGCCAAAATTTTATCAGTAGTAGTTCCGTTCTTGATTGAGAAAATTCTAAAACAATGCTGTATTTTTGTTTGGTTAGTGGAAGGTGTGTTTGATCATTGCGTTGATGTTTATTTCGACATCGAACACAATAAGTGAAGCAGTTCCCGGGTTAATCCGGTTTTAAACATTCGCAGGGAAATCCCTCAGAAGTGGTGAAATAAGTTGGTATTGATGTGTTTGAATAATTAGCGGCTAAAAATCCGTCAATGATTTTGTGGCAGGTGGAAGAAATGACTGCTGAATTGCAGGTGTCGGTGTCAGAAGTGTTTGAAAACTGTGTAATGCATTATGTCATGGAAAGGTAACTTCTCCATGTAAGAAGATATGTAGAGCAAAACAGGTGGAGGGCGAGTGCGATGAATTTGTTAATCTGCCATTTGTATTCATGTGCAATTTTGTATAACGAATTTCCAACATAAAATAAAATTCTTGATGTGGTTAATGAAGATTTGGGACTGCCAAATTTTAACAGAACGTCACTGCATGTTCTATTGAAATTCCTGCTTCGGGCGGGATTTCACTGCTACCTTGCAAGAGCACACGTAAATTCAAGTTCTGTGATATTTAAGAAAATTATCTGCATATTTTGGCTGGTATTTTGGGCGTATTAAAGAAGTTCTAGTGAAAATAATATACTATGACACTTCTGCTGTGACACGTGCGGGCATTTGAGTGTGGTTCGTGGCGCGAATGGCGTAGCCAATCACGAACTACAAAGCGGAGGGATTCACTCAAAGTTTGTTGACCGTAACTCCTATAGTGCACGACGCCCTGAAGAGTAGTGTGGTGTGCGTCAGCCAATGAGAACAAGTGGTGACTACGTGCATTTGTTTACGTGCTGAGTAAAGTTAGAGCGAACGGACCTAGCTGGTAGCTTGGTTGAATTTGTTCACTGCCACTGTCCGGCGGAGAATTCTAGCATGCACCTTCACTGATCAGTGGTTTTACGTGGTTACTCCGATTCATACCAGTCGAATGCCGGAGCAGGACCTAACAAACGGGCCTCGGACCGCGCGATCTTTCCTTTCTCTTCCTCGATCCCCCCACTACCGCAGCTGGGAGCTTAGTGCATGTCTCGTCTGGGGCGGTGCTCCTCTGGGAGAGATACCTGGAGCGAAATCGCCCGCAAGCCGACGTGTGAGTCGGCGCCGGTTCTCATCCGTCAGTGCAGGAAGAACACCACCATTTCCTAGGTGAAAATATTCACTACATCAGCAAAGCTAATGCGCTCAACGCTTGACACCTTTCAACCTGGGAAATGATAGGTGACCTCGAGAACTCTCACATACGCATCTGAACTGTGGGTCAAACGCGGACCTTGACGTGCGTGAGATGGTTGAAGTGCGGGGGGCGGGCTCGTTTGGACGGCGCGCAACTCACGCTCCTCATTGAGTGACGCAATCAGCGGCGACGAGAGATAAGGACCTGACACGAGGCGCTCGCGGGGCTCCCCGATGGCGCATTATCATCCACCCACGAAGTCTACTGGAGAATTCGCGCCAACCTGCCGAATATAATAGTTCATACGTCATCAGTAGTCAAGAGGTTCAATAGCCAATGCGGAACCGTACTGTAGTAGCCAACTTCTGTACGAGAAGAAAAATTCAACACACGATCCTTGACGAATCATCAAAGTTAACGGAGCGTCAATGCTAACGGAAAAGTATTGGTGAAATGTATTTATTCAATATTTTGACGCACGTCAAAAATGACGATCATCAAGACAGATTTTACGAGTGTTGGTGAAATCCGCAAATCAAGTTTTCATTAAGTTCAAAGATTGAGGATTTTAATGCGAAGATCGTCGACTCTTGTAGTATCTATTTAATCTGTGTCCATGTTTTTATGCTGTCAATGTTTTATTTATGATTGAAAGTAGCCCAACCATTGAAGGGGGCACCATTTCAGAAGTGGCAAGAAAACCACTGAAATGTGAGGTGGACAGAGAGAGCTCTCGGCAGGTTTTCTCGGGATTCTCTAGAGCCCATTGTCACTACAATTCTCCTTCAGCATCCAAAACACAGCCCCTATAATTTACTAATTAAGCCCCTCAATCACCTTAATGATCGCAATTACTTTAGTACTTGAAGAAACTCTAAATTTAAATGAATAAAAATTCCGTTATAAATTTTACATTTCTGTAAACTTGAACACTCTTTCAAATGCAAGGATGAATCGGTTTGAAAAAGTGAAGGAAAATTCCTTGCTAGAATGCAGAAAAATTCCCATCCTACAACATGCCCGTTCCGGGCAAGAGGGTGAAATCTGTCTTAAAAAAAGAGAAAAACGGAAACCACCGTCAACGCCTGGAAGTGGCCACGTAGCTGAACTATGTTACATCTTCAACAGGTAGAAAGAGAAAGAAGTTGCGTTTTCATTGGTAATTGTAGGCATTTAGTATTACTGAACGTGATAAGCTAGTTTTTTTTCGCCGGAAAAGCCAATAAATCTTTGGAACAGAGGTGATTGTGCTAATTTCAAATAGGTTGTTTTCGCTTCTCACAAATAATTTCTCGTTAATCGTACTTTAATTGTTCTCATGGAATAAGGTTTCCGGGAACTTTCGTTGGATTTCCCTTCGGGCGATGCGTAACATGAATCATATCCGGGCCCTTTCCAGAAATAACATAAGACAGTGTTGCGAAATCTCACCAGAACTTGTCTCAGAGGAGTGCGTCCAACGAAAAAAGACGTGCGTCCAATGTGGAATATATTACAAGAGAATTTATGACACAGTCGTTTATCTGTGTTTCCCACGAGCTCTGGATTTCTTTCACCGCAAAAGGTGAGTGAGCACTGCGGTGTCGCATCCCGGGAACGTCTTCTCAATACGGAGATTTTCCTCATCGCGAGTTCCTATGGCGCATGCAATGAACGCATTGATTACTTACACGAAGTGGAAAGTGTCCAATGCTCAAAATAAAAGTTAATAGCAATAGCTTTGAATCGGTAACAAATTTGTTTTCATTGCAAATTATGTGATATTATTATGCCGCGCACGTGTCACAATCATTCAACAAACGTCTGTTACATTTATGGTTCTTTTACACCAAACCTCCCAAAAGACGCAAGATTTCTCCACGATATTAAATGCTATACCAGATGTACTTTGGATATCCACTAGGTGATCAAGATAAAAGCTGGACAACACACATGTTATTGTCAAACCAGCTATGGTTTAATTGTGGAAAGTAAGATGGTCACATTACAGAATTGAAGCAACATAAGACTTTTGAAATAGCGCCATATAACGACGCATCCCAACGCAGTTGAAGACCGTTTTATTGCACAGTGGCAAATGTAAACCGCAATATAAATATTCGGTTACTGTCACTCTCTTGCAAGAATACAAGGAATTTAAAATTATATTTAAACAATTTCTTTCTAAAAAAACATTACAATTTTTTAAAAAAATCTTCTTTTCTCAATGTTTCAAGGAACGGAAATATGCTTCTTGGTACCATTTCAGTATTTCTGAAAATTGCGAAAAATTATTTTAAAACTACAAATTGAAGACCGATTTTTGCCAAAGACTAAGATTATTCAAAACATCAGCTCTTTACAAAAGGTCAAAATATAAGATTTTGAAAAAAAACGAGTAGTTTTTCTCGTATTAGGGCTTGAAATTAATGCAATTTATAAAAAAAACTTTTTCTCGAAACCAACTACAGTTTTTCATGAAGAAAGAACGTTTAAAAACAATGGAGCACGACACACTTTCGCGGTGAACTCTCTGAATTTTCGAAAATTGCAAGTTTAGAATTCATGGAAGTAAGTGTGATGTAGTTCCCTAGTTTAAATATAAAACTATAGTCTTAAACATATACCTATCCTAGTGGACCTAAATGCTGGCTATTAGCATCTTCTACCAACCTTTTTTGATTTAAAACTCGATACACCAGTAATCGTGTTTTGGTAAGAGAGCTCATAATAAGACAAGAAAAGATTTAGGAGAGAAAACGAAATTACTTATAATTTATAGAGATTCTAGATGCTTCTACCAATTGTAATGTTGACAACATCTTAATATTTTGCGCTTCTATTAAGTTGCAATGTGCACCCAGGTCTGGGGAGGCGATGGGTCCCGCGGAGGAAGTGCGTGCGCCGACGCGCCGCCAGAGAGCGCTGCAGGAAGGCGAGCTGCGGGGCTCCATGGAGGGCTACCCCCGTCTCAGCGACTACCTCTTGCGCCCTCTGGCCCAGCGCCTCATGAAAGGCTGCAGGCGCGCGGCGACGAAGTCATTCAGGTAAAACCTCACACACATACATTGGCCTCTAGTAAGCGCCCTTTGTACGGCTACCCTCGCATCAGAGAATACCTAGTGCGCCTCTGGCCCAGCGCCTCATGGAAGGGTTGCAGGCGCGCGGCGACGACATCATTCAGGTAAACCTCCCATACACTGTCCCTCTGACGCGGAGAATGAAGTATCTACACACTCCCATTCATTGGCCCTATGCGGCTCGTCTCGAAAGAAAAATTAAAAATCGACCAGTCAGTTAGACACTGA
>JAHLJT010002630.1:36970020-37524639 GCA_031308135.1 Acheta domesticus
TCTAAAGAGATTCTAGGTCAGATACTAACCAGTATGAATGTGCAGAGAAGTGATATTCAGTTGTGCCTTCAAATTGACATCTAACACTCAGCGACAACTCTTCTTGGAGCTGCTGTTGATTGTGTCTTGTCGTCATTTTTACTGACAAACGAAGTGCCTTTGCGAAAGAATAAACTATTTTCGAATATTTATGTAGCAGATAATGAACAGTTATGAAACAATTTATTGTAACGGCTTTTGGGGAATGCTTCCTATCGTCAACAAAACCAAGTTGCTTTCAATATGTATTGTGCTGCTCAGTTAAGTTTGCCTCCTGTTTTGCAATCGTACCCCTTATCAGTGAACACGTGAGTTTTTGTTTGGAATATATAGGTAGAGTGAATAATAGACTCATGATTACACGGAGGCTTCCAAATTAACCACGACGGTTATCAGATAAAATAAAAAGAACATTGGAAAACCAAACATAGAAATATATGAAAACTCCTGCTTCTATTTTTCAATCCATCTTAAAATTGGTTTCAACCCGATGTGGCTTTCCTCATCAATTAAACAAGTCTTGGTTTAAATAAATATCAATATTAATGTAAAAACCTTGGACTGCCGAGGGCCTACTGCCCAAGCAGGAATAATTAAGCAAAAAAGTATAAATTAATTGTTTGCTGCAGTCGTCGGCGAGCGATCTGGGCGACGCCCTTGCCGCTACTTCCTAACTTCAGATTCAATAATCATCGGATTCGCTCGTCATTGATGGTGTTTGCTGCCTTTCAACTCAACTGTAACAAAGTCACTCATTCAATTATTACGTATTCGTTAATTCGTGTGTTTGCAGTGTATGCAATTCTTCGAAGTATGTTACGAACGCGAACACTAAACTAAAATTGCAAGTTTCACCTCGTAATTTACGGTCATTTACCAAATGCACTCCGGATGATCTCATTTCCTCGGGTGGTTGCGAGTCTTTTGTATCGGCATAAAAGTTCTTCTTTGAAATAAAAACACAGTACTTATTACACTAAATCAGGAGTAAAAGAATATTAATGAATGACTAAATGAATGTTGAGGTCAGAACCAGCATACATTGTTCAATAAGTTTATTTAAAGGTTCATTTATACAGATTATTTACGAAATTTAGACGAAATCATCTTCATTAACTAATTTTTGCTGCAATTATTCATCACACAGGTTTTTATTGCGAAATGACATTAATGTTTGGTGTTTAATATATAACACATCTGAACAGTTGACTGAATTGTTATGGTTAATTTGTATATGAATATTCTGCCAAAATTATTCCATCCATTACATTTAAGAAATACCAATTAGGTGATGTGATTGGTTTTTAGTCGTCTGGAATGGACAATCAATTACAATATTCATGCTTATATTCACGAAACAAATTGGTCAAATGCATGCCCCTGTTGGTGGGTCTTGTACATCGTTTACTCTTCCAGAATAAAACTGTATAGGTCAAATAAGTGCTATTTTGTGACTTGTATATAAAACTCCCTGGATATTGGATGTTGAGATGATTCTCACTAAATCAGTATTGCATTTTTCATGCTTGTATTTCTAACACTGTGAATTTTGTAAATATCATTAACACTATTTTTGTAAGAAATGGAATTTTATAGATTGTGATAATAAATTTTTTCATTTATATTGCACAAGTTTGTTGTATTTCGTGGAAAAATGTTAAATGTAATTAATCATAAGTAATACCACGAGTAGCTTGGAAATTACCGATAAATTCGCAATTTCCAAACCATGAGCAAATAAATATATTAAAAAATCAAATGAAACTATTGAAATAACAAACAAGATGGGAAACTTACGTATAATGACATTTAGAAATCAGTAAGTGACAAGTTAATACCACTACTTCCTCAAATGTTTCATGTAAGATACCTAGAAAATGAATTCTATGTTTCGTTTATATTATTTATTATTAATAAAACCTACTTAGCAATTATAAGGAACGGGTATAAAAGTAATAAACGAACTAGTGGAAAGGTGTCAAAATTTGGCGGTTAATGACTGAAGAAAACTACAGATGTGGCAAATGATTAAATGCAAATGAAAAATTTTAAATTTGAAAATTATAAACAGTAAGCCGCCCCAGTCCTATCTTTCTGTGAGGCGGTTCCGAGTTCGATTCCCGGCTGGGGCAAAAAGTAGGTAGCTATCTAATACACATCGCCTCAGTTCCTATAGCTGTGTGACGAAAGAGAGCTCAGGCAGGCCAAATATACTGCGATTTTTCTAACTTTGCCCCTCAAGGTCCGTCTTCAGGATGGAATATGTTGCGGTATTTCGCGACGTTCTCAGCCGTCCCGCTAGGCATCGCATAATCGCGACCACTGCTTGCGATCATGCGACTTCTAGCGACATGACGGAGAAAGACGCGAAATGCCGTATGATATTCCATCGGGGCTTGAGGGGCAGAGTTAGATAAGTCGCACTTTCTTTTATAAGCTAGGTGCGGTGATGGGAATACGTCATATTCGCCCCTCACCCCCAGGCAAAGCATGGCCCTCGCCTGGACACGCCGCTAGCTGGCACCAGCCGCAACAATCTGACCCGAATATGTCAAATAAACACGAACAAAAACGAAGAGGAATTTACAGGGTTGGTACTATGGGACAATTTGTAACTAAAAAAATATCGGACCTTTATTAATTGAGACGGGCATATCACTATTTCACTAATATAAAAACACTCGTTGATATTTATTGAATGTAATACATAAAACGTATTAGAGATTATTTCAATAAGGCGGAGAATAAAGCGACGTTTCGGGAATTTCATTTTTCCCCATCAGGTATTTTTACTACAAAAATAATACTAAAAACATTTACAATAAAATGCATTTTATATACTAAGAGTTACGAGTATGCAGCTTAAAAAATCATGGACCAATGCAACTGGGAGCCATGAAATTAATATCAAAGGAAAGGCCTCGAGAATTATCGAATAGACTTCTCGTGACTAGACTTCCGATTTGGAAGCAAAAGCTTAGTTTTCTCTCAATGTACTGCTCTCGCAAATATGAACACATTTGAATTCACTTTTACGATTTTTATTAACCAAGCCCATTTAATGTGCCTGAAAGAGATATTTCACTATTTAATGAAGTCTTTATAAAATGCTTCTTCGTTTTATACAAGTTTCGAAATGCCTATTAGTGGTAACTGAAGCCGTGTATAAAATCATCAGTGTTACTAGGCAGAAAAATCAAAGAAACTGAAGTACGTATCCAATAAAAATAACAGATATGCTAGGTGTGCATTGCATGAAATGAGCAGACAAATGTGCAGTTTTTATTAAAACATCGAAATGCACACTGGTCAGGAGTGATGAAATACATTTTTTTTTGTATTTGCTGGTACAACATATTGTCAGAGGTAAAAAAGTCATAGATCTTTTTGGAATTACGTTTCTATATTAATTCCAGTTAATTTTCCATACTCGTGTTTTTAATTAAATTGAAATAAGAGAAATTGATCTTTGCGAATCAATATTACCCAAATACGAAATTATTCCTACACTATTTTCGCCTTTTAGAGCCCTTTTAGACATCTAAAATCGAAGATTTTAATCCCAAATATCCGACGTCTACTTACAATGAGCATAGGGTAAGGATGCAATGTCGTAAAATAATTTTCTGAGAAAAAAATGAGGGTTGTGGGTAAGAACACGGTAACCCGTTGTAGGCCCGGTTGAACCAACAATAAACCATGCCAAAATAAACTATGCGAATTGCAATCAGTAATAAACCATGCCAAAATTTAATTCTTTTTTCGAAATTTGATTATACGAGTCACTTAGCAATATCTTAAAAAACATAACCCAAGATCAAAATCAATGATTCACGGCAGATTTGATTTGATTTATTTAGTCAAAGAACAGTAAAAGCTGTATGGGAGAGGTACCACCTGCGCACAATGTCTTCGATCTCCGGAATCCCTTTCCAACATTTTAACTATAGTTCCCAAATAATTTTCCAGTCCCTTTTCATATTTTTTCTCAGCATACATAAATAATATTGTAGTTATATTCTTGTCGCTCGAGACTTCCTGCGTGCAAAAGACTCCAAGTTAGGACCGCTCGGGCTATGAAACCTCAGCAAAAGAATCGAATGCGTTAATCGTCGGTGTATCTCTCACGAACACAGAGATCATTCCTTGTCACCAGGGGCCGACCAGCACAAAATTGTGTTGGGGCCCCCTTCTGGAAAAAAAAAAGGTTCCCAAGATTTGTTGAAAACCAAAAAAATAATTATTTGTAGTTAATTTTTAAATAGAAATATTTTAGTTCAGTACACTATTGATGAAACATTTACATGCAAAAACATTTTATGAGTTTTTCCGGATGTCTTATGCATTCTTTTCTGGGGTGAGGAGAGAAAATTCTTAATTTGCTGGCACGTTTAAATTTGGCTCCTATAATCACCACCAAATATTTCTTTTTTAATAGAAGAGCAAGGATAGAACAACTACTTTTTATTCACATTTCTGTATTTTTATGCCACACGTAAAATAATACTAAATGAAGCAAATCACTGGAGACAGTAGTCCATACTTCGTGCCTCTACCGGCGAGGAATGAAACTAACATTTGTCCGGCAGATCGTTTTAGGTGTCGTACTTCGAGATAGACGTGAATGCCATAAATATCTAAAAATAGATCACGAGAATGATCCTAAAGTTTTTTGAAAAGATACCCGGGTAAGGTTTTGGGACTAGCAAACGACTTTTTCTGCGACAAAAATCTTAGGCAAAAGGCACCGGGCTCGACCCGTCTACCGCACTTAATATACTAAAGAGCGCATTCAGTGCGTTAGAGTCTACGCCACGAGTGCCCATTGACGTGGCGTTTCTATTAGGAAGGACTAGGTACCTCAAATCTAACAAGACGTAAAAATTACATTCCTTAAAAAGTTTCGGTCATCTAATAGTTCTTTCGTAAGGAAATACAGCAGTAAACTTAATTGAAATACTATATCTTCTCAATTCCTGAATTTTTCGACTACAAAAGTGCCAGATGGATACAGTTACTGCATTCTACCGGCGAACAAAGAATACATCACATCGTTACAAAATTTGCTGACAGATGTCGGTAGCTGTCTTTCATGTTCAAAAACCTTTTACTGTTTCTATTCTAAAATAACAACTGATGAAAAATGATTGGAATAGAAACAAATAGGCTTAATTTTGAACAGGGTCTTTGTGCAAAGTTTCTAAACGAAATTATAGAATATTTCCCGTTACATTGCGTCCTGCTGTCTCATGCAAGCAACGTCATATAGTTGTTCCAGTAACTCATAGATGGCACTGCTAAACGGTTTGTGCGTAGCGAAAAGACAAATTATCCCAATTATTGTAAATTTTATTTTAAAGATGAACAAAAAATTGTTTATATCATTGGTAATTAAAATTTGTATGCAAAAATTTTTTGTTCGTTTCTTCATATCTTCTTATTCATTATGTAATTTATTATTTTCTTCATTTTCTCAATTCTCATATTCTTTTAACAATTCTGTAAACATGCTAACAAATATATATTATAATATTAATATTATATAATATATTATATATTATTAATATTATTACTATTAATAAGAATAATATTATTATTATTATATGAAAGTGTTTGCTAAGAATGAAGCGATTCTCTCCCAAATGTCTGTCGTGAATGACTTTAGCAATGACATCTGCATGAAGTTTGGTCTTGACAAAATATTCAAAAATCAATTTAAAAAGAGGCAAACTGACGTCAGAGAGCGTTGAAGTTGATACGCATACTGTGATTCAAGATCTTGAGCCAGGTAAAAGTTACAAATATATGGGCATTGAAGAATGTGAGACCATCTCGAACGACACAATGAAAGAGAGAATTCGCAAGGAGTATTACAGAAGAGTGAGACTTGTCCTGCAGTCTGCTCTGAACTCCAGGAATAAAATATCTGCAATTGGTCGTCTGGCGGTGCCTGTAGTCGAGTACAGTTCCGGACTAGTGGACTGGACTGAGCAAGAAATCCGCATCATGGATCGAAAAAACAGAAAACTGCTAACAATGCATCGCCCACCCTCGAGCTGATGTACTGTCCAAAGACTTTATGTGTCACGTAAGGAAGGAGGAAGAGGCCTCAGAAATATTGAGGCTTCCTGGCACAATGCAATAACCGGGATGGGAAAGTATGCAGTCAGTCATCAAGATGACCCTCTAATGAGGCAGGTCATGAAATCTGACCGAAGAATGGGAAACAGAGGCATTGTTAGTGTTAGTGTACACATGCCCCAAGTACTACGCACACTCACCAAAACCGGTGACGTCTGTTGGATTGTGTATGATATTGTACGACCAACAAATTCAAACGGATCGCACGATAGCGGCAAACAAACCGGATATAGTTATCCGGGATTTTGAGAAAAAATCGTGTTTACTTGTAGATGTTGCTGTGCCTTGTCGTAACCAAGGAGGCAGAGAAACGTCTTAAATACAAGAGTTTGGAAATCGAGATCAGCCTAATGTGGGGCGTAAAAGCACAGGTCGTCCCGATAGTTATCCGGAGCTCTGGGATTTGTTCCGCAAAATTTGTGTAAGAACTTGGCTAACTTTCAGGTCATTTAAAGAACTGGGAAGTGCAAGAAATAGCTTATTTGGCACAGATCAGATTTTGCGCAAAGTATTGCAGAGGCACCGACAGTCCCTAGATCTGGACCTATTGTAGATGCACTGATAGTCACCGGATCTGCTCCTTAGGTAGCTAGTTGCAACCGGAGTAGATTTTATATTCAGCCGACACATAACATCTTTAGTCGTGATTTAGAGGAATAATAATAATAATATGCGAAAGAAGAGAAAGTGTGATCAGTCCGTTTCGCATGTTCTGCCGCGTGGAAGCTTTAGTAGAGATTTGTGATGGTAATTGGCCGTCTTCACCTAACGCAATTAGGCGATATTATGTCATCAAGGTTTCCCATATAATATTGTGATGGAACTGCTCACAAAATGGAGGCGCCGACACACTTATGGTGTGGACAGTCGTCCCAAGTCGCAGGAGGGGACACGCGCTGAATTTATTTATAAGGGCGCCAAGCGCATGCCCACTTACCTGCTTAATGTCGCGGCGTTGAGCGTCTCAGGGGTGAGCGCCCTGGGTCGAAGGGTTGCATTTGGGTGGTTTCTTAAGATTTAGAATAATAACACTTTGCTATGGTATTAATTGGTTCACCGACCAAATGGCGGGGGACTAATTTATTCAAAAAATTAAACGAAGAGAAACTGTTTCAGGTTGATGCTGGGTTATTGTCACTTTAGTAGCCGATTAATGAATGATGGTGATGACAACTTACAATCTGTGATGTTAGATGGTAATGTCACCCGCGACTGGATTGCTCGCCGAGCGACGGAGAAGTGTAGTCCGGACCCTCAGGAGGCGACGCCGGAACGTTGCAAGGTTGGCCTCCGATTGCCTCCGGGTGATGACTCCGGCGCACGGGACGTCGGCGGTGGATGACGGGCAGGTGGCGACGTGATGCTCGCGCGCGTCTCAGGCCGTCACACGACACCTGGACCGCGTATGACGCTCGAAGCCAAACTTTGGCTATTCGGAATTAATTCCGTGAAGACCGGGCAAGTTTCGCAGTGGTCGGCTCAGTGTGTGCCTTACCCACTGCTGCTGTTCCCTTTCTACCGCAGGTTTCATTAACTGACTAATATTCGGTGGTTTTCTTAACTACCACTGTTAATCTACTCAAAACTTTACTTGTTGGTTTTTATCTCCATACGACTTCTCCCTGCACGACCGTCCTCTCTAGCGTCTGTCGCCCGTCCTCTCTCTCTGGCCTCGCTCGCCCGTCTCTCCTCTCTCGTTTTCTCGAAAAAAATCTCAAAGTGCCCACGTGCTTCCTGCCTAGTGATTTTATTGGTCGGATTTGAACTTCTCGAACCTTCTATTCATCAACGGTGCCTTCTGGTTGTTCATTGGCCGGCATTGTTAGGCCGGAGGAGCGCGCACGTGTCCCCTTCTGCTTTGGCATGTGATGATTTTATAGGCTTTTAGAGGATTATTGAGCCGGGTGCGATCGCCAAGTCGCTAAAATGGTTGTTCCGGCTGTCGATCATCCAGTATTGTTGGACAAAGGGTAAGATTTATTGTTAGGGGCTTCTGGAGAACTTGGGCCGTTGGGCGGAACTAAATCGGGTCGCGGTGACGCGTGGCCCTTTCCAACTTCCGGTAATTTGGCGTGACGCGGGGGTGAGAGGGTGCGATGGTCACCCGACGCATCGCGGTATTGTCAGTAAAAGGGTATAATTGATAGTTGAAAGTTTATGGGGGGCTTGAGCGGCTGGGCATATCTAATTCGTGGGGCGCGTAGTTCTTTCCTGCCGTCCGGTAATTTGGCGTGACGCAAGGGTGGAGGACTGCGATGGTCCCCGACACATCGCATTACCCCCCGTACAATGAGATTAAAAAAACGCATGGGACATGTTTTTTTTAATCTAAGAACAAAAAAGGAGATTTACAAAATAGATGATAAATAAATTTGGGAGCATGTGCCGACAGATGAAGCGGTTGAAAACACAAAAACCTGGCATGTCCAGAACGAAAATTAGGGGTTTCAATGACAACTCTAACATGATAAGACAATACTAGTTAATTAAGCACAAGGATAGAATTAATGAAGAGGAACAACACTAAAGCTATCTCTAAAAAACTAGATGACCAATAAATTTAGGACACAAAATCTTTAAGAAGTAATGCAACACATTAATGATAAGAAAATGAATGAAAATAATCTTTATCATTTTTCAAAATAAGAAATGGTGGTGGGCCATTAGCAACACCTACTCAAACTAAGAGCAACTAAGCACTAAATAAATAATTAAGAAGATAACATAGAGGGATAATTGGAAACAAAACTTAGAAAGACTGGCAAAATGAAACAATGGGGTACCTAAAACTAGTTAAACGCTACTGCAAATTGAATAATTGTGCAAAGTGAAGAGCCAAAAGTGGGAACCCTGTTAATTATTATTATATTTGACGCTCTTTTAATACGATTTTAGAGGTATAAAAACAAGTGGAATAAATGTGACATTTGCAAAATAATAGATAAGCATAATAGTCAACAGTGGCCAAATTATTTAAAACACAAGAGGAGGAAACAAAATATCAACACGATGGAGAATTGAAAATAGAATGGTAAACGTGAGGAAAACAACCAATGAACTAAACAAAGGACTTGGGTTCCAAAAACATTAAATTCATAATATCAGAATGGAGCTCGTTTCATTAATTAAAGTCAATGGCTATAACTCTCGTCAACTCTCGACAAAGTATATCTAAAGGGATATCTGAATTATTTCTCTCTCTTTTAATCAACAACGACGTTCACTTATAACAATCACTTAACCAAAGCATTGAAGTAGTAGCGAACCCACGAAATTAATTAATAATAAGACGTGCCAGGGCAACCGGGCTGGATCCACAAGAATATAATTAAAATAGGTTACCTAATCAGAGCGACATAAATGAGGGCTTTTATTCTTTCAGGCCAATTAATCTAGTCTAATCTCTGAAAGGAACAAGGTTATAAAAATTGTGAGGACCCAACCTCGGAACCATCTGTGCTACGTAAAGTGCAGCGTTGGGGGCTACAAGCCTCATAATTTGGTAAGGACCTACAAATAAAGGAAAGAATTTACTACTAAGGCCTTCAGGCTGATTAGATACTCTGAGAGCTTTGATTAAAACTTTATCGCCGACTTTAAATAAATGGGTTTTACTCTTCTGGTGTTGTTTTCTCGTATCACCAGCTTTCTTTAATTTGAGAGAATAATTTGACACCGATCCTCAGGGGAAATTGGAATTTGAGTGGCCATTTTTGCCTAAAATAGGAAACAATGGTTTCGGCTTCTTATTGAATTGAGCCTCGAAAGGTGTAAATCTGGAAGATTCATGGGGGATGTGTTAAGCACGTATTAATCTTCGGTAGTAAATCGGGCCAAGCGGTATGCTTGTGAGACGCATAAACCCGAAACAAACGTGATAATTCTTTCATGACTCTTTCGCTTGGGTTTGATCTCGGTGACCTAATAGAACAGAAGATTGTTTGGACACCTAAATCATTTAGCGATTGCTGCCAAAGGTCACTCGTGAACTGCGTGCCATTGTCACTGAGGACACGCTGATACGTCCCACATTCTTTGAAGAAACCTTGCACTAGGTGTTTTTAAACAGGACTTTGCAGTAGGTTTAACAATAGGAAAACACTTAACATATTTAGTAAACACATCTATTACTACGAAGATATGGCGGAATCCACATCTTCCTCTAGGTAATGGTCCGTAAAGGTCTACTGCGCATAGGTCTCTGGGTCCGTCTGGCAATATAGTAGTCAAAGGTCCCTGGTACGACCTGGGGCTGTCGAAGGCGGGCGCGAGACGGGGTGCGGTTTGGCCTTGACCGACATTAAAGGGGGGGCGGAAAACTGGTCGGCGCCGGGGGGGAGGGGGCGGGGGGAAAGTGCGGCGAAGGGCCGTGGTTAAAGGACGCTCTTGACCTTGCGAATGGCGTGGGGGAAATCCTCGATTCTGATTATTATTATTGCCATTACGTGGGCGTGAAGAGTTTTGACTCTGATTTTGATAAGAAGCGAATTGCACATTCGTTTGGTCGAAATCGCCCAATAAGATCTGAAATTGCTCAAGATCTTTTACAAAACTAGTTTTAAGGAGGTTTTGAATGACATATGGATAATGACGAGTTAATAGCCACATAATTTCGTCGTCAGGGGGAGTAGGTTCGCATTGTTTAAGTAGGGCAATGCGAGACACTGCATAATCCCGCATAGACATGTTACCATTCTGGTCCCATCTACCTTTAGCCAAATCCATTTTAAAATTGTATTGGGTGTTTCTATCCCAAAAACGATTAATAAATTTGGAACGAAAATCCTGAAATCAGCCGGAACTGGTAACAATGTTTGGAACCATTCTTGGGCATGGTCAACCAACATTTGGGCTATAACCTTCGGTTTAGAAGATTCAGGAATGTGTCTCGCTAAAGCAAAATAATTTTCAACATTACGTAAGAACGTAATGGGCTGTTCACCGCGATTACCAGAGAATTTTAAATTTGGAGGAATTGACAGTGGCATAGCATTAACCGGGAAAGCTGAAATAGTCTTTTCCGCTACTTTAATTTCTAGTTCGTCTATTTTGACTTCGATTTCTTTCCGTTCCATTTCCGCCTGTGCCTGGATAACTAATTTTGCTGTTTCAATTTTATTGTTCAGGGAGTCGTGAAGTCCTTCAATCTTATTGTCAACCCTTTTAGTTTCTTAGTCACCTCGCCTTTCAAGTTGGAAATTTCGGATTCATTGTCTTTAAATTTATCACGAGCCCAATGTCCCAAATTTAATTGCTTTTCTGAAACGGTTGCAATATCCTTGTTTATGCTGTCTTTAAATTCTGTCATTTGTTGAACTGTTTCAGACTGGAGCGATTCGCATTTCTTTAGTTGGCCTGTTAAATGTTCGTTGATGTCAGAAATTTGCGTAGAATTATTTTCAACAGCAGAGGCGAGAGAGGCGATTTTAGTGCTCTGTTTATCGACCTTTGAATTAACCGAATTTAGTTGTTGAGACACCTCACTTTGAAAAAGGGTGAAATTAGTGAGGTGTTCGTCTAATCTACTATCAAGGGCACAAAATTTCGAATCAAATCTGGAATTCAAGTCCTGAAATTTAGAATTTAATTCTTGACGCTGTTCGTCAAATTGTGATCGAAATTGACAAAATTCTTGACGCTGTTCGTCAAATTTTGCGATAAGAGTGCTGAAAAATTGAGACATTTGGTCTGAGGGTGGCGTCGGAGCGGCCGCGGCGAGGGTAGGTCCGGCCTCGGCGGTACTCGTCTCGAGTACCTGCTCTAAAGAAACCCCGACAGTATGGGCGAGAACAGCTGGGGGCGTGAGCTCGGCAGGCGCGTCGGCGTTTGCGGGAGCGGGGTCAGAAACCTCGGGGTTTTGAATGGGATTATTTTCAGCCATCGTGGAGCGAGCAATCCTCGAAGTGACGTAAGTACGATAATGACGCCTACAGCGCGTTACACATGAGTACACAATCAAACACAATAAAAAGAAAAGTACAAAACACACACAATGAAATGTTAGAGGATAACACTGAGAAATAAACATAAAATTTCAAATAGAAAGTAAACAATATTAAGTAAACATATAATTGTTACGTGACGGAAATAGCACGTATAATGAAAAAGGAAAAAAAAATAAAATGGAGTTCAATTAACCACACTTAAACACTATATGACGCATTAAGAAATTGTAAAAGAAAATAACAATAAAATGAAATTATGCGTCTGAAAAGAGAGTGAAATGTTCTTATAAATACACTTTGGGCTTCTAAGTTATGAGAATCACTGTAATACTCTGAGCATTCACTGATACAAAATATGTAAAAATTACCGGAAGTTCAATATAAAATTTAAGTCTCACACGCAAGCAAAGTGATTGAAAACCTCATAAAATACAAAATATCAAAAGAAACACACATTAAAACCAAATGCAATCTTCAGTTGGGCAATAATTGAGCAAGCGTAAACGGAAAATGGATAAGAAAGAATTAGTGAGTTCAATAAGAAATACACAGGTGCGAGTAACACAAAGTAAAATACTTGTTAAAAACCACGTTGTGTGTCAATTTATGCTCTGCACGCTGCACAAGCTGAATTATACGTGAAAAAACAAACGAAGTTGGGCGACCAATTTATGAGATGCCCGCTACACGAGTTCAATTATTCGTGAATAGAAAACCACGTTGGGCGTCCAAT
Source organism: Acheta domesticus (assembly GCA_031308135.1). Lineage (NCBI taxonomy): Eukaryota > Metazoa > Arthropoda > Insecta > Orthoptera > Gryllidae > Acheta > Acheta domesticus. The sequence continues at coordinate 36,982,879 of JAHLJT010002630.1, forward strand.
TTATGATCTGAGTCTACACAAGCTCAATTATTCGTATAAAAACAACCACGTTGGGCGTCCAATTTATGATCTGAGTCTACACAAGCTCAATTATTCGTATAAAAACAACCACGTTGGGCGTCCAATTTATGATCTGAGTCTACACAAGCTCAATTATTCGTATAAAAACAACCACGTTGGGCGTCCAATTTATGTGATGGAACTGCTCACAAAATGGAGGCGCCGACACACTTATGGTGTGACAGTCGTCCCAAGTCGCAGGAGGGGACACGCGCTGAATTTATTTAATAAGGGCGCCAAGCGCATGCCCACTTACCTGCTTAATGTCGCCGGCGTTGAGCGTCTCAGGGGTGAGCGCCCTGGGTCGAAGGGTTGCATTTGGTGGTTTCTTAAGATTTAGAATAATAACACTTTGCTATGGTATTAATTGGTTCACCCGACCAAATGGCGGGGACTAATTTATTCAAAAAATTAAACGAAGAGAAACTGTTCAGGTTGATGCTGGGTTATTGTCACTTTAGTAGCCGATTAATGAATGATGGTGATGACAACTTACAATCTGTGATGTTAGATGGTAATGTCACCGCGACTGGATTGCTCGCCGAGCGACGGAGAAGTGTAGTCGGACCCTCAGGAGGCGACGCCGGAACGTTGCAAGGTTGGCCTCCGATTGCCTCCGGGGTGATGACTCCGGCGCACGGGACGTCGGCGGTGGATGACCGGGCAGTGGCGACGTGATGCTCGCGCGCGTCTCAGGCCGTCACACGACACCTGGACCGCGTATGACGCTCGAAGCCAAACTTTGGCTATTCGGAATTAATTCCGTGAAGACCGGGCAAGTTTCGCAGTGGTCGGCTCAGTGTGTGCCTTACCCACTGCTGCTGTTCCCTTTCTACCGCAGGTTTCATTAACTGACTAATATTCGGTGGTTTTCTTAACTACCACTGTTAATCTACTCAAAACTTTACTTGTTGGTTTTTATCTCCATACGACTTCTCCTGCACGACCGTCCTCTCTAGCGTCTGTCGCCCGTCCTCTCTCTCTGGCCTCGCTCGCCCGTCTCTCCTCTCTCGTTTTCTCGAAAAAATCTCAAAGTGCCCACGTGCTTCCTGCCTAGTGATTTATTGGTCGGATTTGAACTTCTCGAACCTTCTATTTCATCAACGGTGCCTTCTGGTTGTTCATTGGCCGGCATTGTTAGGCCGGAGGAGCGCGCACGTGTCCCTTCTGCTTTGGCATGTGATGATTTTATAGGCTTTTAGAGGATTATTGAGCCGGGTGCGATCGCCAAGTCGCTAAAATGGTTGTTCCGGCTGTCGATCATCCAGTATTGTTGGACAAAGGGTAAGATTTATTGTTAGGGGCTTCTGGAGAACTTGGGCCGTTGGGCGGAACTAAATCGGGTCGCGGTGGACGCGTGGCCCTTTCCAACTTCCGGTAATTTGGCGTGACGCGGGGGTGAGAGGGTGCGATGGTCACCCGACGCATCGCGGTATTGTCAGTAAAAGGGTATAATTGATAGTTGAAAGTTTATGGGGGGCTTGAGCGGCTGGGCATATCTAATTCGGGGGCGCGTAGTTCTTTCCTGCCGTCCGGTAATTTGGCGTGACGCAAGGGTGGAGGACTGCGATGGTCCCCGACACATCGCAATATATAACCATCATAATTATTAAGAATCGAAATTAGCTATTATCTCACCTAGGGTCCGATTAAAAGAAGTTGGTGATTGACAGTTGGGAATGGAAAGGCGCGACATTGACAGGTTGCGTACCACTGAGCACGTGTTCCCGGGGCACGAAAATAAACACTTGAAATTCATATTTATAAAAGTTCCCAAATCATTTACTCATATTCTATGAAGCATCAGCTTCAGAAGCACAACTGTCAATCACCAACGTATTTTAATCGGACCATACTTCCCATTCAAAACAGGCAGAAATATGCACACACATACATCCATCTCTTTAAAAGCTGTTATCAATCATCAGTTATTATTTTCAATATCAACTTCTTCATTATTGTTCAGTTAATGAAATTAATTGATGTTTATTCTAAAACTTCTCACACTTGCCTACCTTGGAATTGATCATATGAGCAGAACACCAACTGTCAACACGAGGAGTTTATTTAAAGCAATGGATTCGGCAAAGGCATTTGAGCTCATTTAATTATGAGGCAAGCCATGTTCCAAAGCGCGATTCGTGTGTTATTGCTATTTAATTATCTCTGTCTAAATCCACACCTTCGTGCATCTCCTTACGTTACATTATTTCGTCGGATGAACGTTCGTGTCTCATCCCTAGGGCCCGGATGTTAATATGTCTTATTTTTCTTTGTGTTATTTTCTTGGAAAATGTAAATTAAGTATGATTTTATCTCCAATAACTAAAATTATGCAATTTTCACGGGTCATATACAATAATGTTTTGGATTTTATTTAACTCTTTTGTCATTTTCCATTAATATTTCATAACATAGCCATATTTTCCAATGAAGTTTCGTATTTTTGTCATTTTTTTGTATCCTTTTGATTCCATTTTAGCATTCTTCGCCTCAAAGAAATTTTTCACATCTTCTAATAGTTATCTGTAATTCCTTACATTTGTATCTAATTGTTATCTATCTTTCCTATAATATATATTTATGTGTATTAGGAAGGTGAGGTATATAGAAAAAAAAAGAAAAAGAAAGAAAGCATAGGTAGTACTAGATGCGGAGGCCTTAGTTTATATTTGAATTTGCTTGATTCAGGTTTTGTGCCCAAGGTCAACCGCTTCCTAAAACAACTGTAGCAGGTAGAATATTGTCTTCACAATTAATGTAATCGAACCAATAATGTGATGCAATGTGTGTAATAGTGCTATTAATTATGACAAAATTGTAAATAAAATATAAACAATAATTTATATGAAGTTGCTATATATTTCAGTTTCAAAATGTTATAATATTCACGTTATTATTATTATTATTATTATAATATTATTTTTCAGCAGCATCCTTGCTCAAAGAAAAGGTGTGTTCCCTGCATTCTTTTCCTTTCGAAAGTGACCTTTCTGTAAATTACGAAAAAGGACACCATAATGTTTCTCCTAGAGAGTTCCTGATGTTCTCAGTACTTCTAACTATCTTACGAAGACTTTAATGTTTGAGTAGAAATACTACAAATAGAGGAAGAGGTCGTGATACAATGGATATTGTCGAAGGTGAAAACAATTATTCATGAGTACATGTGCCGTTCCTCTCAAGTCTACATCTGATAACTACTCAAAGCGTGACTTCAAGGCCCTCGACGTGCTGCATTCTATTACGTTGCACGGAATGCAACGGATCCCAACGCGGAAGAGCGCATCCAAGATGGAGAATGCGGAGCGATAAGCGAATACAATAACGAGCCGTTTCTTGCCGTCTCTTTTTCGCCTTGTAGAATTCTCGAAAGATTCTTAAGGTTTAAAACTTTTATCCTCTCATTCATTAATAAACAAAGTTTACTCAAAATTACAGTGTAGTGCTTGTTTTCTTTCCTCGAGATGTGACGGTGATCTTCGATGGTGAGATCCGGCCCGATCTACTGTAGGGTGATAGAGTTTTCCCCAACCAGGTGTCTCCCACCAACGGGTCACCTCTCCGGTCAGGACAAGCTCTATGCCACCGATGGGTCTCCCTGTATGTGTGGTAGTGTAGTGTATGTGTGTGTGTGTGTGTGTGTGTGTGTGTGTAAGGGGATGAGAATAGGACAAGGAAGGGAAAGATTGATTGCGCGCGGTCCGTGGTCCGTTTGTTAATAGTACTGCTCCGGTATTCACCTGGTATTGGTCGAAGAAACCACGGAAAACTAGCAATCAGAGCAGTCGGCCGCTAGAATTCTTCCCCAGACATCGGCTGATTGCGAGCTAGCTAATGTCGTCGGGAGTGGCACCCCAGGACCTCGCGGTCAGAGTGATGATAGAGCAGTGACATAAATTGATGCCCTGAGCCGCCTGTGTCGATGAAAGATGGATTTGATTGGCCTAGTTACTTCCCCTTCGTCGAGAACGGCATTGCATTTGGGACCTCCCACCCTGAGAAGACTATTTGCGAACTCGCAACTGCAAGCGATATCCTGCCCGTGATTATTTTTCTAACCCGACTAGTGTGCCCGGCGCAAAAGAGAAGAGTGGATTTATTGGAGAGTTAGAATGAATATTGGCTCCTCTATTGCATTATTCGGCTCCAGCGAATAAAATGTCCGTATTCCGAATGTGAAAAATTCAAACGAATCCCGTACGGAAGGTATCGGATCATTGATTTGGAAATGCCTAGTGAGCACTGGGATTAGGTCAACGCGCTGCTAATGCATCGCATGGGTCCTGACTAGGGCTGTTCAAGTGGAAGGTTTGGGGCCAGACTGCTTGCGGTGACACACTGCTGTGGCCCACGGACCACTCGTCTTGCACTAGACTAGAGCCGATCGCGCCGGAACCCTCCTTCTTCGACCTCGGGCTGACTCAACAAGCAACGGGTCACTGACGGGCCACAGGTAAGCACTGGAGCAGGACAAGCCAAGTGGGCCGCCCACTTGAGCAACCCTGTTCTAGGTAACTGTCTCATTCAAATAACGAAAACTGTTCTCCTGTGAGCATCCATGCAATATTCCTGCATATCACTCGTCTTACACTAGACTAGAGCTGTCACGCTCAAGCCCCTTCCCTCCTCTCCTTTCGCGGGTGGCTGCCATGCCACGCAGCGGGCCACACTGACGGACCGAAGAAAAGCGCTGGGCCACGGCCGGCCTAGTGGGCCGGTCACTAGACCAAAACAATGAAACACGTACACTCTTTGAGCGTCCTTGCAATATTCCATGTACATCATTTACAGATGTTAGGTGCAGAGGCGTTTCATTCTGTCTTATTGCTGCGAATGGCATCAAAGCTTCAGAGCCCTAAAGCGTTCGCGTGCCCTGGAGGGGCCAAAGCGGTTGGCCTCAAAGGCGACAACCCGTGGGCACGGGGCTCAGCCCGCGCGGCTCCTCATGCGATGCCCATCGATTGCACGGGCTGCTTACCCGTTAGGAAAGGCTAACGTTGATAATTTCTCATTGGGATAAGTAGAGGGCAGATTTAATGAATTGTTGTTTTTTTTCTTTCTTTTCACTTTACAATTCATTTTCATTTTAAACATTCATTTCATGTTATGACAAGGGAAATTACACATTTCTCTACTGACACTTTTTAACATCTCTTGTCGATTTCGACTAATAAGTCATTGTTTACCTATTCGGTTATTTTGAAGCAGTTTTTACTGATTTCATTGATATTAATATAATTTTAATGGTACTGCTTCAAATAATATTTACGAAGATGTAACAAATATTCTCCACTAGAATTCCTGAGTAGCCTCTTCCGGTCTCTTCGCACAGAAAATTGTAATGTCAGCCGTTGTGAGTATATAATCTAAAGTTCTCGTAAGGCCTTCCAGCGCCGTTGTCAGTTTGGTCGATTTCGGAATAACTAAAGACATATTTCCTTGTAAAGAACAGTCCAAACCAAACGTTTGCAAGCCCGAGTTCACTTGAGTGAAAGGAAGAAGCCTTAATTACATCAATAACATGACCAACAGTTTGATTTGTTCATCTGAAGTGATTTTGATGCCATTTTTACGTCTTTTTTCTTTGATATTAAGGCATTTAAAAAAACACTTTAAGAGCCATTTTGACGATGTTTTAGTGAGGAGTCTATTTAAGGGGCGCGCCTTGCCTCGCCCCGACACGGCGCCTCATTCACTGAAGGCCTCGCGCGGGTTTCACCTCCTTAACGACTGCTTATCACGTGGCAATAATGGGACCAGGAGTACAGAAGCAAGCAGATTTTCTCTGATTTGCGTGCACGCAACACACCACGCACATGCACACAGTTTAGCTTTCGAGTTTCCATACTATCGAGCTACATATCGTAGATAAGCTTTATATCATAGTTATTGTATGTAACGACATCGGTTATAATGACGTACCGGCAGTTACGACGAAATTGCCATGTTCGGTGATTCAGAAGGCTCTTGTACGGCATTTTTAATGGATGAAATGATCATCGTTATGGCTTCTGAACAAACTTGGCGACTCGATTCCTTTGTAGCCAATTGACAAAAGGCGACGGTCGTCTCTCCGAATTTTGAAACGTACAATGTAAACATGACTTTTATAGAAAACCTATTTCAATTCCATCACAACCAACAGTAACGGTTATATTCATATTTTTATTTAGCACAATTGCATGAGAAGTCCACGTCGAAGGAGTTGTAAACCTTGCTTGTTAAAAATATCCAAGAAGAAAAAAGCCCTGGTTGAAGAATTTCATGCTTCGCTTCTTTTTTTTCGCACAATAAAATAAAAATTCTCTGGTAACAACCTGTGAATTCCAGGAATTCCTTTTTTTTGGGTTTCACACTTAATGTTAATCAATTTTGAATGACATGACACGGTTCACTTCGAAAATTAAATCATGGCCTTCTTTGGAATCTTTCTTATTAACCATTTTAGTAAAGAGTACAAAATACAAGGTGCATAAATTTGAGTTTTCTCCCTATGTACAAATGATATAACGACCGCGGTCGACATAATCATATGACCAGGATTTGTCAACAGCCACTTATAACGACGGTGTATTTTGGGTCCCTTTAAGACCGTTCCAAACCATATCGAGCGTCGATTATTTTATCCCCGTATCTCCCAACCAACCCATTAAATTGTGTTATTTTTTTAATTTATGTAATGAAACTAGTGATACTACAACAGCATATAATTTCTCACATCTGCCCAGCTATATTATAGTATACCATAAACATGCAAAAGTGTTTTGAGTCAGCAAACATTTTTCCTCGCCCCAAGACTCGAAGTCAGGTCTTCCGAGTTTAATAGCTGTAAACATTACCTGTACGCTATCAAAACGCAGTAAATGTGGATAACGTTGAGTGATTTTTCAGAAAAAATGTTAATTTTTTAAAACTTGTCTTTGTATCGCGCAAAATTACACGAAAATTTCTCAAATTCTGAAAAATTGAACATATCCTTATTGGAAGATCTTTCTTTAAGAAATAGATTTCATTAAGGAAAAGTCTTCATCTTCAATATTATAGTTGTAGGAAGACGCTCCAAAAAATTGCAATTTTGAAAATTTCAAAACAATCTGAGAATTCAACAAACATGAGATCTGCACCATTCTCTTAAGCATGCTTTACCCTATCCGATAAAAAAATTTAATACAAAAATTTGGACCCATTTTTTAAAAACTTCCCATGAGCTTCGTACCCCTGGGAAAATACTCCCAAAATTTAAAATGTAAGTTTCAAATTCAAGGTGCCTTGACAATAGCCACATCAATTGTGGAATATCAATTTGGGAGAAAATCTGATGAGTGGTTTTTAGGCGCTACCGTTGACCACACACGGACGGACAGACAAACGTTTTGCCGTCAATCAATTTTTCGGTATTAAGGACCTTCATAACTTGGATTCTAGCTATACGGCGTGTTAGAGGAAGTAATTTAGTATATGAATATTTGGAACAGGATTTATCCAATATTTCGTACCAGGGCCGGGCAATAAGAACAGGCGAAAATTCGCCGTTTTCCGGCGTAATATTACAATATTTTCTCTTTTCTTTCTCTTCGAAGTAAGTGAGAGAAAGTATAAAAATATTAAAATTAAAAGAAAGAAAAATTCCATATCATTCACTCGAGAAATTGTCTATGGTATTTTGTACTCACACGGGAACAATTTTCTGCCGCCTATGAAGATTATACGAACACGCATTCCACTGTGGCAGCTGAAGCCTTATGAAGAGTCAAATGTAACGACAGCGCTTGACTGAAGATTGTGATAATGACTAGTGGATTCGCAATATGTTCGGGGGAGCACTTTCTCTTTTTTTCGGATATCAGTAAATAATTATAAATTATGAATTTTCACAATACTGACAACTCTTACTAGAAATAATTCTAGCTTAACAATTAGACGATCTACATTACGAAAAGACGAATCTGAATCAGCAAACTTCTACCGGTTCTAAAGTCTTACAAGACGCACTTCATTTATGCAAGAACATAGTCAGATATTTTGAAACGACGCAAAGCTGTAAAACATCTGTGGAAACCATACTAATTAACAAACTTCAGACAATTTGTAACACATTAAAAAGGTTTTTGTACTAACATTAAAAATTTCTGAGAAATTTCTGGAAAAACAAGAGGAGTTTGGATAAAGCCCACGATTTAGTCAAAATTTATCATCACCGCTCCGAAAATCTCCTCTTTGCCTATAATGGCGGAAGAGTCCTAGTCCTTGAGCCTGGCACCCTCCCCCTCGCTATTGTTCGAGGTCCTTTGCGATTGGCTTTTTGACATGTGAGCTTTTGCATCAGCCCCATCGCGGCGGAAGTTCTTTCAGAATATTACAGCGACTATCAGAATATTTTGCCAGAGTTTTTCAGAGACTATTCCCACAAGAGTTAAAGGGCTGAAATGAAAATAAACTCAACTAAGGAAACAAGTCCGAGGAAGTATGTCCTCCTGCCTCGCCAATCGATTATGAGCCGGTCGGAGCTTCGGTTGTGGTGTCCTCGCCGTGCCCGCTCCTGGGAGGAAGAGCGCACTGTTCGGGCGACCACAAGCGGCCAACGAATAATTGATGGGCAGCGGCGGCAGCGACCTCTGTGAGACTCGGTGCACCTGCTTTTCATGGAGCTTATTTTGATTTTCTCGTATACGTACGTATATACGCAATAACATTCATAGTAAGGAGAAACTTATGTAATGGTTCGGAAAATCGATTTCGAAATTTCAAACGAAATACACGTTTTTGGATTTCCTGTTAACAAAAACAGCTTTGCTTTTTTTTCAAAACATCTATACGTCCGTCTGTGAAAAATTTAAGCGTTTAAACTACTCTTAGGATTTTTGTCAAATAAATATTCTCCAATCGATATGATCCGACTCTAAGCCTCATGATTTTGAAAGTAATTCTTTAAATTTTGGGGGTACTTTAAATGAAATCTCTGAGTAATTTTGAAAATTTTCTCAAAGATAGCTACCATATTTTCTTTAAATTTACTGTAAGAATATTGTCCCTTGTTCCTTGTAAGTGTTGCAGCGGAGGGATTAGCGTTCTGCTGACCCCAAATCGAAGGAGCCACACGTGTTTTGTGGTCGAATATGCGTCCCATGGGGTCGAAAAGGGTAACCGGCTGTCGGCTGGATAAAAGCCCTAGAAAAAAAATTATTGAATTAAAGAACGTCTCTTTCTATGTGATGTTCGGGAAGTGTAAAGGTACTCTTCACCACTCATCAGAGGAGCGACAGTCTTCGAAGAGAACAGGAAACAAACCAGCATGAGAATGTCTCTGCCGTCTGCACCACTGATTTTAAAATATTTTCCAAATACATACCTGTGTACTAGACTATAATTCACTTAGTGTACAATACTAAAATATTTATTTTAAATCGATTTAAATGAGACTCTTAAGTTTGAAAATTGTGAAAAGTAAAACATATTCGCTATCCACTATTATTTTATTTATTAGGTAGATGTAATTTTTAAGTTCGGAAAATGTGTACTGACGAAATCATTTTACAAATCGTATGGCGTATCTCTTTGTGTTAGTAGAATTCCAGAAATTGTTAATATTTAACGCAGTTAATAGATTTTTCAACATGTTCACTATTAAATTGTCAATGAATATGCTGCTTGAAGTAAGATTTCTTACGTTGTTTTCATGAAAATTATTTAACAAGTTTCGGGAAAACAAAGGAAATGCTACTGAGTGTATTCACGTCATTATTCATTTATGGCGCAATAAGTGCTTCTCATTTCAAAGAAGTTCTTTTCAGACGGCATGTAATGAATCTAACTATCTTACATTTTCGCAATCTAAGATTATCTATGCAATCTATCTCTAATGCTCTAAGTAACCTATATCTAAGATTAAGATTATTTATTGACAATGTGTAATGAAAACTACTAGAGACACTGAGATATTGATGTCCTTTTCTCTAGCTTCGTCATCTGAATTCTAATGAGAAAGTAGAGTAATGTACCTAATATAGAAACGAGATCATATTTCTCAAGGTGAACGTGAACACTATGGACAAAATGTAAAAAGTGAATTGTGAGTAGGAGTATGGTCAAAATGGTCCTAAAAATACATCCGAAAATAGTTTCTAGTCTTCCTCGAAAAGGGGGTTCGAAAATGACTTGCCAGTCCTCGGCAGTGACACACCGTGACACGACTTCATTGTCGAAGACACCTGTCAGCATCAGTAACATACACTGCAGTGTTCTCAGATTAAAATTTCGGGAAATAAATTAAAAACTCTGAAACTTAAATTTCAAAAATTGAAGCTCTCGTCTGGATAATAGCTCTCCTCTCTCCTAACTCACCAAGTGTAGAGAACTTTTAATCTCAGAATAGTTCCGTATTAGGAGTGGCTTAATGCGACGGCCCCTATACAGTGAGAATTATTTTGTTCGTAAACTGAATTTGGACACCTTGCATCTCCATTTGAGTCGACACTCAAAGTTTGAGGACAGAATTCGGGCTGGCGTAACAAATTAAAATGTAATTTAATTACGATTCTCTTAACACGATTGAGCGGTCTCCGGCCGCAGTCCACCGATTGGTCAACTGAAAACATGTCTTGCTCTGTTTACGTGATTCCTTTGCCACGCTAGAGTAGGGTTTGCATTCACTTGTCCCTAGTTTTGGGTTTATTGCATTCCCTTCCATGCGAACATTTCTGTTTTACTGGAGTTATCTAAAACTCCTGAGAATATTTTCGATTCACTGAAGGCAATATCGTAAGATACTAGGCTAAATTTTAAACTGAACGTACACTTCTTTTTGATTCCAGTAATTATTATTATTATTTTTTCCTCTATGTTTCGGTGGTGAGGTCCGCGAGGACTTCTCCATCCCTAGGAATTCTCCACCTTTCTGTCTAGCATTGGTCCCTCTTAAAAGCAGAGTTTGTTTTATCGACTCCCTTACATTCTTCCATTATCAAAACACGAGAAATTGCACATGAAAGATGAGATATCCTTATATTAATATTTTCGCAAATATTTCTATTTACAATTATCAGAGATGCTTCTGCTTCTGGATGTGAGTAGCTGAGATGAATTTCTAAAATTAATTGCTGAGTAAAGGTTACAGAATTCAGTGTAAGTTGAGCGTGTTTATAAACTGGCCATTAGAATTCAACAGTGCTTATTGCGAGAAATATGTTCTTGCAATACGCACTTACAATATGTCAGTTGAGAATTTAACACACTGCAGTGTTCTTGTTTAGAAGAATTTTGTGATTTCTATTCTACCAAAATTCATTCTTTTTTACTTTTAATGAAAGGTTCTGGGAAGGCGTTTTATAGTAAAATCATTACGTTTTAAGAATTCCTTAAAATTTATAGGATGCACTTTTTCTATCGGTATTTGTTCATTACTCATTTTGAAGACCAATTACACTGTAGTAGGCCTTGGGTCATTTGTTGTGGGAGTTGTAGTTAATCTATAGGAAGCAATCGGCGTTTCGTCGTCGAGCTCAAGTGTGTGGGTATGAGGTTAGCGAAGCGAAAATAGAAAGTTTTTTAAGTTCGAAAATTCAGAGTTCTTAAATCCAAAGACTAGTGAGTGTACTTAAACGGAATGCCCAGCAATCGCCTGGCAGATCTTGATAAATATAAAATACTAGGAAAACCGGCAGACGTTCTGCCCTTCATCTCCCTCTTTCCCCTGCCATCTCCGTTTCTCACTCTCTCCCTCCCACCCTCACAAAATTTTAGTTTTTAAGGCCCTAGAACGCCTCGTTTAGGAGTTATTTAACGATATAGATTACAAAATGCTGCCGAGTGTGTTGCAGGTTGCATTTGACGTGAATATGTAGCGCCATGTAGTGGAGTTACAACAGAATTAGCAACATACAAACCTTCTCGGTGAAAAATCACGTAGAAGTGCCAACTTTCATAGAGGTCTATCCAACGGTGTCGGAGGAACCTCCCTCATTTTATTAGTTCAGCAGAACGAGGGCTGAACGACATAAACAATGTTTTCGGGCTTCCCGATTTCCTATTCATTGAATATTTAATACTTTTTCTGTTGTAACTTTTCTACAGTTCTTTTGTGCGATGCAATTGCAAGGGTTCCACTAATATAGTTACAATTTTTTGAGTTCTCTAAACATAGTAACGATGAAAGAAGAGAAATGAATTTTTAATTTATTATTATATGGTTTGTGAATTTATGTCAGCAAATAATGAAATATTAACATCATTAATATTTTTGTAATCAACGTAATCTTAATCTTGATTATATTGAACTGTCGCCGTTCTTATTCGCTTGTAGACCACCACTCGACTTCTCAACCATGATTGACCCCTTCAAAATTACATTGACCCCGAACCAACTGGAGCGGAAAAGGTGGCTCAGGGTGGTGTCAACTAGTGTCACTCTTGTGTCTATGACCGGGAGGTCCTAGGTTTCGAGTCCCGACAGTGCAGTATTTCAACATTAACTAGATTGCTAGGTCGAATTCAGCTACTGTCTGGAGGAGGATTCCAGCGGCCGGTTGCTCTGATTGGTAGTTTTCCGTAAGTTTCTCCGATCAACAACAGGCGAATGCCGAAGCAATACCCTAACAAAGGGGTTACGCACCATCTTTCCTTCCTCTTCCTTGTCCTATCCTCTCCTCTTACACACACACTTACACTAACATGCACTACACTATCACACATGTCGGGAGACCGGTCTGGAGCTCAGAGCTTGCCCCGGCTGGGGCAGTGCCCCGCTGGTGGGAGATACCTGTTTGGGGAAAACCCCACTAGCAGACAGTACATTGCCGCCGGATCATCACACCCAGCGGGGGAAGATCACCGCCACCTCCCGTGCAAAACACATGCACTACACTTAAGGGGCCAACGACCTGAGCAGTTGACGAGCTCTTAATCACTATTCAATCAATCAAGCGACCTCCTTGGGAACCACTGCCGGTCTTCCGAAGCGTTACCCGCTACTCCCATGTAAAATTCTACACAAAGCCAATTCGTGATTCTCACGCGCATGCGCCTATAGGAGTGAGATAACGCGAACCACATCCTGCGCGGCAAATAGTAGATAGACATAACCAGTCCGTTGCAGCCTCAACCACTGCTCGCGCAGAGTTAATACGTTGGTTAAAAATAATTTTAATCTTACGGTATTTTGATATACAAGAATGTACGACCACTCCACTATAACTAGTGAATAGACGTGTTCAGTCAAAAATAAGGTTTTGCCACACCATTATTAGATACTGATTGGTTTAAAACTCTTTCGTCGCTGAAGTATTGTATTCGTAGACCAGAAGCTTCCTCAGCTACTTTCAAGTTTTGTAATTAAACTATATTTTAAAAAGCGAAATATTTATGTATTATTTTGAATTCAGGTAAAATTTATTTTTTTCGTTCTGTATGTCTTTGAGTCGTGATGCCTGAATACATTTTATGTGAGTCACTAGAAAAATGTCATGATAGACTAAAGAAAATGGAATTTCTTTAACATTAAAAAAATTCCCAACCTCCTTTGCATTATTGTTTATTGATTTGTTAAAATTGCTTGCTACACATCGTTTATGATGCATTTGGAAAAGACACATCTGCAGTTATATGTGTTTCTTTATCGTTTCCGTGACTCACCTTGAATGTAATGGATATTTCCTTGAAGGAAGTTCAATATTTATGAATAAAAAATAGCAAGTCAACAATTTGTCTGAGTTTTTCCTGTAATATGTACAGGTCCAACTGTGATAAGTTCTTCAAAAAGAATTAAAGAACACTTACACGCCTGGAAACCACATATGCACTTGCACTTTGCCACCAATTCATGAAAGATTAGTGCACACCTAGAATGACGTCGTAATAATGAAAAATAATGAAATAATTCCCAAAACAACAAAATGTTTGATCAGCACAGCATTTATTCTGTACTTTGCATTCATTTATACATATACTTTCTAAGTATTATACACACGTTATTTCTTTCTTCTCGCTTGTCTTTTCTTCCTGCTCTTTCTCCTTCCTGTGCGATTTCCCTCACAGAACTCTTATTTGTGTTTCTCGATAAATTGTGAAGTGATGACTGATAATTTGGATGAATGAGTCAGGTAGTTGCAACCAAGGAGACTCGAGGAAATTGATAACACAAAATCTCGCCTCTATGTCGTTGGCCACATTTGCCACAAGAGAGCGTAGTATTGGAAAGGGGCTCTAAAAACAGCAAGCAGATTAAAATATACGTTTGTTTTTATTATATTTTTGTAACACATTGACGGTTGTTTTTCTGATTTATTCCTCTGTATTTTTCGGAACGTCCTCTTTTCTTCTTTTTCGAAGGGCTAAAATATGTCGTATTTTTGGCAAACACGCCGCTGCTAGGTGTTTAATTTTCGTAACTGAGTAAGGAATGATAAAGAAGTTATGGCAAAAGAATCCACAAACGTGTGCCCAAGGGACAAACACGCGTCAGGCAGGCCGGGGGCCTCGCGGCGATGAGCTCCGCAAACAGCCCTCCCGCCCACGCGGAGACCGCGGGCTCATGAAATCGCCAGCGGCGTCTGCCAGGGGCTCATCGGGCATTCTTTTTGAAGGCGCCCTGTGCCAAGCGTGCTGCTTCGCCCACCGCGAGGGGCGGGGCTGGCGGGGCTGGCGGGCTGGCGGGCGGCGGGGAGCAGCAGCGCGCAGTCCCTCGGCCGCCCGCTTCCCCGCTCCAAGGCTCCGGAAGCGGCACAAGAGGTGCGTCCACGCAGCCCCGCCACGCGCTGCTCTGCCCACTCGTTCACCCACTGGTGTTTCCAGGCGGCGCAACTCCTGCGCTCGTTGCTAACGTAAGTGTTGTGCATGTAGCATCCCGGCGGGCGGCGGTGTTCCTCCCCGCCGCGTCGCTGGAACGTCACAAGCGGGGTTTCCCCTCCCACGTATCTCCTCAGCGGGGCACCGCGCAGCAGAGCTCTGAGCTCCCAGCGTGTTTGGTGTTGTGCGCGTCAGTGTGTGTGCGTTTGTACGCTCAGATGGCAGCAGAAAGTGAAGGAAGGAAGGGAACAACGGGAATGGTCCGTTTGTCATGGTTCTGGTGCAGCATTCGCCTCGTACTGATCAGGGAGTTCGCAGAAAACTATCGATAAGAGTCGTCCCCCATATCATTCTCCCCAAGATAGCGGTTGAATTCCACCTAGTTATATCTACCGTCGAAAATCCACCACCGTCAGGATTCGAACCCTAGGACGTCGCTGTCCGTCGCTGTCGCTGTAGAGGCAGAGCCATATCAAGTGTTTTCCATCTCGGACACGTAATAGCAGTCACGTGACGTTAGAGAACACATCGTCGTCCGCATCCTATCCGCTCAAGAAAAAATAGGTACAATATAATGTTGCAAATTCTGAAAGTCTCTCAATTATTCCGAAAACTGTGAACGGTTTAGGAAGTTTTTATTTTAGAAAGTTGGATTCAATATGTTTTTCACTGAAAATTTTTATTTCCTAAATAAGGAGGCTTCTTTGCTCCTTCCGGGACTGTCATTCGAACACCCTCGGCCACAGCGGGCAGCTGCAGATGCTGGGTTGAAGGGCAGGAGGCAGGGACAGGCGCCCTCTCGCGTCTCCGAGCGGGAACTCGACCTCCCCTCCCCCCAAGCACCCGGCGCAGCCCAGACGATTTCCCCCGGGCCCCCCCCCCAAGGAGCAAGGCGAGTTTTCTTCAAAACAATTCTTTTTTCCACAAACTGACTGCACCAAGCTTCCTCAAATAACAATAACACTCTACAGGAGTATTCTGGTCGGAGGTACGAAAGAGTACATACTCGTTTGCACACAACATTCTTGTCTTCAGTCTTGAGTATATTCATAAGTGAAAGGTAGAACTTTGCGCGCTGAGTATGTGCGCTGCCAGCACGAGTTGGGAAAGCCAGGTGACAAGTATTGAGAAAGACAGCCTGATCTGCATTCCCGTGTTTCATTTTCCGTAAGGCATTCCCGTACGCGCATCGTTGCAGTAACGCGCATGGAAGACCTCATCGACATAAGGAACATGACCCACTGAGGCCTATGTCTCTCTCACCCAAATCCTTTTACTTCGCAGAAATTCGTTATTGCGTTCGAGTTTTCCTAGTAGAGCAGTTGAACTAAAACCTTTCTTACGAGTGCAACTTTCCAATTCACAAGAAATTTATTTTTATGTTATTCACGATATTAACTAGGGGATAACTATTAGAGAGAATTCCCGCATTGAAAAATTTCTGCCTAGGTGATGCCTGACCCTTTGATCGCATCACACATTCCACGTTGCTTACTTTCTTGCATACTACTTACATAATACAGAGAAAAGATTGCCAAGCTGCAGAAAAAAGGCTATTTTTTTTTCTTTTAGACAGAAAAATTCGTTTTATAAGTTCTTGATCACAAAAAAGTGAATAATTTTAGTTCCAATATGTAGTAAATAACATCATGTACGGTCAAAATCTATGTTTTGTGGGTTCATGGTACCGAAAAATTGGTTGAGTCCGACGGTCTGTGGACAACGTAAGAGACTAATCAGTAGGCAAGATTTTCACCAAAATTCACATTCCTCCATCGATCTTACTGATAATGCAGCCTCTTGAATTTCAAACGGATACTTTACTTTTGATGGTACTTTTCAACAAGTCTCAACGACATTTTCAAAATTTGTTCAAAAATGGCTCCAAATTTATTCTTTAAATTTTCATCAAATACAGGAATGAACGATTATAGATTATAGAAATCGTGTAGATTATAAGTTTATAAAAATGGAGAAAGCCGATTTTTGTTAAAATCTCTGATTTATCGAAAATTGTATAAGTTAAAAAACTTTCGGAATCTTACGACAAATTATAGTTTTTGTAACGCAAGAACGAACAAATGTTTATTGAAAGAAGAATACAATGAGAGCGCGCAATCAAGTGTCTTTGGACCAGTCACAATGAGCGCGCACAAAATCGTGCCTGATGATAATCGCCCTCTTTTGAAATGAGGATAGTAAATGAATGAATCTGCACTTTATCTTAGAAAGAAATTCTCCTCATGACAAACAAGTGTAAACTTGCGTCAGGGTTTCTTCGGAATGACATAATAAGATAGTGGCTGATGTGTTGTTTTGCATTTCTGAGCTAACGGATTACTTTCCGACGTTCCCAAACAGAGGGCAAGGCTGAATACTTATTTATGGCATGTGGTAAATGTGGTGTTTACTTAACGCGTACGAACCAACATGTTGCAGGATGGTACCTCTAAATGACAATTGTGCCACATTTCAAAAAAGGTCATTTCCTAATTTAGTAAAGAAATATCTTTAGAACGTAGTACATTTCTATTAATAAAAACTCTGTTCACAAGAGACCTGATACATCTTGTCTCAAATAAAAGCGGGAATGTATCTTTCTAGGTATCATACTTTAGAACCAGTAGAGTGATTGCCATTAAAATTGGCACGAATGCCTTTGAGCCGACCAAATAAAGAAAAGTGGTTGCGTTACTTCAAAATGTATTTTTTTACAGGATTTAGTTAAACGCAGTCCCCAATGCATCTGGGTAGCATGTTGTCGGGTGTTGCCGGGTGACTGAGGACGGGGCCCATTGGGGGGGGGGCGAGTTGAGGGAAGGGCCGAGCGGAGCAGAATGACGAAAGCGAAAGGATATGAACCAGGAGGAGAGCAGCAAACGAGCAAAATGCAAACAATTTCGCAAACGTTTAATGATGTCATGTAATGTACCCCCCAAATCGAAATATCGGTTCCAAATTCGCAGGACCTCCAGTTCAGCCAAATCGACAGGGCAATATCAATTTTGAAGAAACTTCTATGAGCGGTTTCGGGGCTAATGTTGGCCACTGGTGGCGAGATGGACGGATGGGAAGATGTTTTGCAGAAAGATTACTTGCGGTCCTTGACCGTTTTGTTAGGGCACTCCTCCGGCTTTTGCTTGCTCATCTGAGAAACCACGGAAAACTACCGATGAGACCCGCCAACCGCTCGAATTCTCTTCCTGAATTCGACCTTGCTGTGTAGATAGTGTAGAAAATGCGCCACCGTCGGGACTCGAACCCTAAGCCCTCCTGGTCTGAGGAACGGCACTAACATCCATTGATGCCCTGAGTCCCCATAGGAAACTAACAATACGAATAGCTCCTTGGCTGTGCGTGAGACGCCGCGCCCTAGGCACAGGTGCCTTCCTACGACCTTCCTCAGGGCGAAATGCCCAGTACTAGCAAGCGGCATCTCCCGGGCACCCAAGCAGCCACTGCTCCGGGCCACGGAAGCTACGCTCCAGCAATGCGAGTTTCTTTGGAGGAAAAATCGCCCCATTTCCGATGCTGCATTACAAAGCTTCCTCTTGACTACGCAAGTACGTAGTAGTGCTTCCCACAGTGCCTGTGATGGATCAACAATGCGTGTGCCCCTCCGAGTGATGAGTAGTGCTACGAGCGAAACATGTGTGAGTCTCTGTCAGTGACGCTTGACAAGTCAGCGTAAGTCGAGCTGGCAGACTTTAAAGACCAGACAGTTAGTAGGATCCAAGAGCCTAGCTCAAAATGAATTTTAAATTTTGTACCTATGATAGAGTTTGTTTATTTATTTATTCTTCTTAATTTTTCATCTTTTTCTTTTTTGATTATTTTTTATTGATTTATTTTTAAATTTATTATATTTTTATCTGTTTTATTAGTTAATAATTAATTTATTAATATTTCATTATCACTATTATGTAATTCAACCCCTGGAGGCGGAGCCTCCGTGTGAATCAGGCCAGGCGTTGAGCCCCTTGCGCCGGGGCGCAGGGCGGTGCAAAGGTCTTCGGCATGAACGGAGAGCAGGCTTCGCTTCGTGCAAGTCACCGTGAGTGGCGCACATCGCCCCGGGAGCAGGGCGAAGCGCATAACGAATAACCACACGCCCTCTTTTGGCTTCTTCACGGGAAGGATAGCAAAATGCCATTTGCGCAATCGATGGCTACAATCATAATAGTATATTGCCCTTCTATTAATTTTATTACAAAAAAAAACAGAGCGACCTTTGAAGACTATGCCAATAAAGTGCCTATCTTTGATTCAAACAAAAAAGCCTTTTCTTTTAAATAACCATGTTTTTGTCAGGGTGCTTTTTATAGAAGCATTATGGTATCGTACCTCTTGACCCGTTTTTTTCTGTCTTGAAAACCCTAGCATGGCCTTTATTACCTAACTTTTTAGTAGGCATGTCTCTATCGTCATTGAACTAACGACTCTACAGAATGCATTCATACAAACACGTATAGCAACGCGTCACTAATCGTGAACATTTTGCACAGTGCAGAAGCACTCGCCCTAGCGTCCCGCTCCCCAAAATAGTTTCGCATCCTGTCACCTAAGCACCCCCACGAGTAGTGATGGCAATTTTACCAAACATCGATTCGATACATCCTTAAAGGGTTGTTGATGTCGATGAAAACATCGACAAAGAAACATCTATGTTTGATCACATCAATGGTTTTTTGGTCGCACATCACATGCTACTTGTATTACTTCCTTGGATTGAGTGGAGTGAATCTTATTCACGACCTGTGCAAAATGTCTGAGGTCCATTTTTAGCACTACTATCTATTCAGGCCTACCGATAACATGCGCCTACTGATAACATACACTCATACATAACGCGAGCAGCTCCCAAACTTCCTTAGACTGCACAGGCGAAATGTGAAGCGTGGTAAAGAGGATGTCGAAAAAGATCAATATTGCTTTATTAAAAAAATTAAAAAAGCATCGATGTTTTTGCAACAAAATATCGATGTGGAAGAAAACATCGAAAGAAAAATATCGATGTTCATACATCGATGTTTTGGTGGAAGACATCGGTTTTAAAAACATCGCAGTTTTTCTGCGATCCTTACCCAGGAGCCAAACCCAGCCCCTTGACAGCCTCGCTTGGAGGAGAGCCTTTTTCTCGCGGGTCCAGGTCCGCCCGCATGCCCCCACCCGCATTCCCCCACCCACTTCTCAAAAAGGACTGTCACACTCGCGGAATAAATCAACAAAAACAGCACTCGAACACTAGCTGTCTGTAATCTGAGCTCTATGTTTCAAAGCAATTTGTCACGCGCCAGGGTGCAACCCCGACTTACTCCTTGCTCTACTGCGCAGAAATAAACTAAAAAGCATAATCAAAATTAAATGAGATGTTCTGGTAACCAAGTCAGGAAGAAAGACACAGTTGTCCAATAATCCATGAGTTTCGTACACATACACAACAATAGTGTGGTTATATGCACTATAACGAACTAAAATAGAAAACCTGAAAAGACTGTTTCATGTCTTTCAGTACTTATTCTTGAAGACTAATGAACTAAGAGATGGTTCACAAATTCTGGAACAATACAATCACTATTCATTGTGAGCAAAGAGTAATATGTGTTTGAAAGAGTAATTGAAATGCATTAAATTTGCCAAAGTCTGTATATGAATGTTGTAATAAACTATAGTAGAAAATCCTGCTACCTTAACCTAAAAAACGTTATGCAGTAACATATAATTATAAACATTGAATTTGTTTTGCAGAGCGACATATGTGTCAAAAAATTACTAGACATTACGTTTGTATGCACTCTCTTACGTTTGTAACTCGAAAATATCTCTAATTTTCATTTCGCTAATTCTAACCTCTAACTCGAAAGCCGACTGCTTTTGATTGATCAATTGCAACTCACACAACGAAACGACCGAGATCAAATACATTTAAACCACACAATGTAACTGGTTTTGAAAATGACTTTAATGACAACGAACGGTAGATTAGCATTCGTTCTAATAATTGTAAGACATTAAAATTTAGTGTCATAGCACTTAAAGCTTTGAATTAAGCGCCCCTGATAACACATTTAGAACATGCTACCTTTCATGAAGAAAATAACATTTCATGAAGTAGAATACTCAAACTTCTTTCTACAGGAAACTCTTTTGTGTAAAACCTAAAATTTTCAGATATTTCTGTAAAAAAAACTTTTTTTAAGCAACTAAAACGCTATTTGGGGGACTCCTACTGAGGTGATAAACGTGCTCATTCGATTCCTCTCGACTAACAAATCGATTGGCAGAATTCTTATCTGGGTCTTCTATGCAGCGGTCATGCCACAGGATTTAATATTTTCAGATGTGATAAATATTTTTTTTCTCTTTGATAAGCGTTTTGAAAGTTCAAAATAGTTTTCAAATGTGCTCATACTAAATAGAAGTGAACTGCACAGTTAATACATTTTGATCGTATGCTTCACATTTGTGAAATTGTGGTCTCGTAGTTAATTAAAAATTTAATAAATAACGTGACCTTTTCATATCGACGATTTTGGACTACCGGGACGTCTCTACTCGCGGTGACGTCTTACTTGTTGCACCATCATTATAGCTTTCTCGACGGACGAATGCTGATGTAAAATGCATCTGCCCAAGGTCACTGACCACAATAATACTGGGTGTCTCCCACTTCCGGTCGGGCATGAATGCCCTGCCTTGCGTGTGGCTCTAAGGGTTCACAGAAAATAGGCTTCCTTCTTTCTCCCTTTGCCACAAACGACCAGTAATTTTTTATGAGGAAATGGGTTGACAATTATTTCTACGAGTACCACTCTTTAGTTCACACACCAGTTCCACACTTTCTTACGCTCTGAAATATGGCCGGCGACGACCATACTATTGACTAAGGGTTCGAGTCCTGACGTTGGCGGAATTTCGCCACTAGCTACGTGGTTATGAGGTCGAATTCAACCACTGTCTTATAGTGCGATTTTTCTAACTCTGCCCCTCAAGCCCCTATGGCCACGATGGAATTATCACACGGCATTTCGCGTCTTTCTCCGTCACACCGCTAAAAGTCGCATGGTCGCAAGCACTGCTTGATGCGGTCGCGATCCTGCAATACCTGGCTGAGAACGTCGCGAAATATCGTGACATATTCCATTGTGAAGACGGGCCCTCGAGGGGCAAAGTTAGAAAAAACCGCAGTTTAAGAGGAAAATTCTAGCGGCCAAGGCTTTGATCGGCACTTTTTCGTGCTTCTATTAAAACCAGGCTTACGCTGGAGATGTACCCAAACAACCAGGCCACGGGCGGCACACAATCTTTCCTTCCTCATTCTTGTCCTATCCTCTCTCCTTCCACACTTTTCCACTTAACATATGTACACTATCACTCATATCAGGAGACCAATCGAAAGCTTAGAGCTTGTCCTGTCAGAGGCAGTGATCTTGCGGGGTGGGAATCCCGCAAGCAGATGTATAGGTCGGCGCCAAATCTCATTCGAACGGGTGAGGAACATCGCCACCTCCTGGCTATAACATGCACTAAACATACGGGACTGAAGGCTTAAGAAGTAACGCGATTGAAAAAATTCTTTGTGGCGAATAAATTAAAACGCATGATGGCTTGTAGTTACCTCCACTTGACAGATTTATAACTCCCTCAAAATTCCATCCACATTCTACAAGGGGAACTAACACTCACTCAAATCCGCGACGTTTGAAACGGGTATAATTCTTTATGATCAACAAATTTATACTGATTGTACGGTGGAAACAAAAAATCCGGGGTTTGGAGATCAAATCTTCTCTACTTGAGTAGTGAGCCTTGACAGTCTCTCCGCACTGAGGCGAATCAGGGCCTCGTATTAAAAATTGCATTTATGCTGGTCGCAACAGGTCACTGGGAAACAAGAGAAGGGACCACACTTCGAGCATCTGCAATGACTGTGGCGAGTAAGCAATGTACATTTTATAAGCTGCAACTAGCACTCTCACCAACAAGGTGCCACTGCGAAGAGACTTCCTGGCATGCTCTTGCTGTGTCTCGCATGTGCTTGCCGTGCGAAACATCTTAAACACAACAGTTTGGAAATAGAGATTAGGCGAGAATGGAGCATAGAAACACACGTCGTTCCGAAAATTATCTGAGCACTAGGATATGTTCGGCAAAATTTACGTAAGAACTTGTCCTACCTCCATTCCACTTAAAAGTCTGGAAGTGTAAGGCATCGTGTTGTTGGGAACAGCGCATATATAGCGCAAAGTACGGTCGAGGCATCTACAGTAAATAGATCAGATCAGCTCTGAGGAAGCTGGTTGTAACCTGGAGAAGATTTTATTTTTAACCGACTTTAAATTATGTTGTCACCAATATATGGGATAAAAAATACTGAGGCTCAGAAGGCAGGCCAGCTCTTCCGCCTAACCACATAAAGATATACAAATGGTCAATCCAACGTATGGTCATGTTGCTGGAGGAGGGGGCTCACAGGGTTCCTTTTGTAATGATCGTGCATTATTTCCTTGAGCCAATTTCACACGAAGACTGTCTCCAGAGATACCGCGTCTATATTTTATCTTGCAACCCATGTGTGAGAGCACTTGCTCTTCTTTTTGGCAATTTGGCAACCGCATATCTGCATATCTTTGCGGTCGTAGGCTAGCGCTGCCGGAGTCAAGTGAATGATCTTGACTGTCCGGGTGACGCCGCGTCGAAGGCTGTTTTGCGAACGTTTCGACCATCTTATCGTGGTCTTCCTCAGGGCTAGTCTGCGTCCTCCTCAGGGCTGACTCAGGGCAGGTTTCCGTTTGAGACAGACGTGGCCGGCACGTCGGGATTAGCAGAGGAGGTGAGCGTCAGGTCATAAGCCGCAGCAACTTCCCTGTTTCTGGGTTAAATTAAAAAAAATATTAATAAAATATCAATAAGAAGTCCATTAATAAGTATTGAAAATAATAAACATTTAGTCCCGAAATAAACTCCCACCAAGAAGTCACGTTGATCGTTCGTCAACATTTTCGAAGCGATTCTTTCCTAATCGTGAGTTCTTACGACCACGGATGAAACGAGAACAAGTGACTGCCCAAGGACAAAATAAATGCTTTCTCTTTCTTCCAACAAAAATAGCCGAACCACCAAGGAAATATGAGAGCACCCGCCCGCTCGGGGATTCGCTAAAAGAGAAAGGAATGCCGAAGATATTTCACGCGTTGACCAATTGCCAAAACAAGAATATGTGCGTCCAGACACGGCTTGCAAGATAACAAAGATCCAGTATTGGCTTAATGGGTTAAGACACTACCCGTAAAACTCTAGAACCTCGTCCTGACGCCTACCAAATACTATTTTCCAGGTTGGAAACACTTTTGCGGGTTCAACCAGTATTATATTATGTAAAAGTTACAAATAATACGGGAAAAGTACGTGCGTTACTACTTTTCCTATGAACGAAATGAAAAAAGTATTAGTATGTTTTGTGAAATTTTTATTTTAATATAATATTTTTACAATTTAACATTGAATATTTATAAAAATATGAACTAATTTCTAGCGAATTTGTTTTTAAATTTTGGATTAGCAACTAATTTATGCAATAAAATACTAATTCGCTGCGACTTATAAAATAATGGTCTTTTTTTAAGAATTCTACTGACTGGGAGGTGTCGTAGGTGTGAGTCCAGACGGTGGGAGGACGGTGGCTTTTGACACTAGCTTCTTAGCTAGGTCGAGTTCAGCCGGTGTCTGGCGAAGAATTCTAGCGGCCGGCTGCACTGATCGGATGTTTTCCGTGGTTTCTACGATGAACACTAGGGGAATGCCGGAGCAGTATCCTAGTAAACGGCCACGCGCGACCTTCCTTTCCCCTTCCTTGTCCTATTCCCTCCCTTACTTGCAGACACACCAACATGCACTACACTACCACACGTGCCGGGAGGCCGGTCGGGAGCTTAGAGCTTGTCTCGGCTATGGCGGTGCCCTCCTGGTGGGAAATACCTGTTTGGGGACAAGTCCGCAAGCCGACGCGTATGTCTGCAACTGACCTCGCCGGAGTAAGAACACCGCCACCTCCTGCAATAGAAACGTCTGCACTACGGAACCAACGACCTTAGCCGTTAACGGCTCGGAATCATCAAACCATGAATCAACTTAGAATTTTATTTTCTCTGTTTCTTTTCACGCGCATCTTTCCGTCGGGGCTGCTCGTGGCCCGACGGGCGGCGTCGAGTCCTGCGCAGCTCTCGCTAAAGCTCGAGAACGCAATGGGCAGCGGGGCCGGCGGAAACTTGTTACGCAACAATAGGAACATTCTGCCGATTCCGCCGAGTCACGTGACCTTGCAACGACGTCCGACGCAGAGCTGCTGTTTTTGCCGCAATTGCTACCTTCATTTCGCGTAATTTTCTCAAGATTGGTCATTAGTTCGACAATAATGATGTAGAGCGGCACGACTCAAATGAACACCTTACGAGGACATAGTAATGGTTGATGGCAGGCATTTTGTAGAGATCCACGACTTCAATGAACACGTCATTAGCAGCACGACAGTTGTCTCCGCAGCGACTCTGTCCGGAAGGTCCTAAGGTTCGAGTCTCGAAGGTAGCGGGTTTTCAACATGAACGAGGTAACAGCTCTCTGGGGAACTCTAGTAACTTAGCGCTCTGGTCGGTACTTTTTCGTACTTTCACCAATCAACACCACGCAAAAGCCAATTAACGGCAGAGGGACCGCGCGCGATCTTTCCTTTTTTCCTCACCCTGTCCTCTCCCCTTAAACGGACTTGCATTCCAAACACCACCTATTGCACACGTATCGTGACCAGTCGAGAAGTTAGCGCTCGCCACGTCTGGGAGAGATGCCCCGCTGGGGAGATACCTGGAGGAAGAAATTCCGCGCCCGTCGACATGCAGGTTGGCGCCGGATCTCCCCACCCAGCGGGGAGGAGCTTCCTTACCTGGAAGAGCACATTCACTACACTAAGGGGACTAATGACCATAGAAGTTAACGTGCCGGAAATATCAATCAGTTAATAGGAAGAAAATATCAATATGGTATGCCGTAAGTCAGCTTCAAACATTCAATTAAGGACAAATTACTAAAGGAAATTATTTCGCCAGAAATGGGGGATCTTTACAAATTACACTGGACGTCTGCATGGAGCTTGAGGGCAAGAGAAAACTACCAAGCATATGACTAAGGCTTTCTGCTAATCGGGATCATGAAAATATAAAAGTAAAATCTGTAATTACCGCTGTAGAATTCCATTCCAGTTATATTCAACAAAAAATTCTTCTAGATTTACAAGTAGTATTCACATTTAACAAAGATGTTTCGCGATAGTTCTGCACGTCTGTTCGAATGTAAATAGTATTGGAAGATATACTACACTTCTTGTGAAACGTAACTTCTTTTTCTCCTCCGTAAATATTAATAACAGAAAAAATGAAAATAGTGACCCATAATTCTCACAGTTTCCAAGTTACTGAAAATATTAATATTTATAGTTAAAAAAAGCACTTTTCGTGGATTTGAAATTACTAAAACACATTAAAAATTTAATTTTAGCCATTAGCACTGTGTAAATTATTCATTTACTTCCTTTCTCTTGACAATATAGACTTCATAATATCAAGTAATGACATTAAAATGTTTGGAAATTTTAATTTGACTTTGACTTCGTTTTAGAAGTGTATGCTCGAAACGGACTTCGTAGATGTGTCCTTGACAATCTCATTAAAGCAACATTTTTATTTAACGTAAAAAAACATTAAAAACTGTGTAAGGGAAGAGTAGAATCTGTGAATGTGTCCTTGAGCTTCAGAATTAGCAATTATTACAGCATTGCTGACGAAATAAATAAATACTTTTATTTATAAATAATAAACGAATTAATAAAAGTTCTACAAACGAGCTAAAGAGCTCAATAAATCGCGAGGAGATAAGGAAGCTACATTTATTTTCAGAAGTAACTAGGGGGCCACCTCAGTTAGATCAGGAAATCTCAGCGTGATGGTGAAGAGGGTCGTTGCCACAGGCTGAATTACAGCGCTTTAAAAAAAGTATTTATGATCGCTTTTGAACTCCTCTGTCTTAAAGCCACCATTGTACCTTTTAACGTTGGGATAACGGTGGGGAAACACATACTAACAACATCCACAAAGATTCATGCCCGGGGTGTGATTCGAACCCGCGACCTTTCACGCCAAGGCAGCTACAGCCCTTCACACTTAGCGACCTCGGCTAACCATACTTGTTCGACGCAATTTTTGTCTTTCAGAATTATTCAGTTGAAGGGTCTACTAATGCATTAATATCGTTGTTAAAATAAATATTGTTTTCGTGATTTGTGTCTCCGTACTTGGTGTATTATTTCCAGAATATTATACCGAGTCTGAGATGGAGATTTATGCAACGAGCGCGACGAAGACTGATGGAATTCGAAAGAATTCCGAATGCTTAACCTAATTCCTAATGCTGGTTTGTATTCAAAGTATTTAAATGGATGTTCCATTCGAGGTCTGATTGGGAGAGAAAGAGCGAGCGAGAGAGAGAGAGAGACAGAGAGAGGGAGGGATTCATAGGTGATTCCGGGCTCGTCAACTACTAAGGTCATTAGTCCAATAAGTATAGTGCATGTTTTTTTCCTCGGGAGGTGGCGATGATATTCCCTCGCTGGGTAGTGACATCTGCCACCGAAGGGGCCACCGCCCCAGACGCGACGAGCTCTAACAATAAGCTCCCGATCGGGCTCCCGGCATGTACGGTAGTGAAGTGCATGAAACTGTAATTGTGTGTGTGTGTGTAAGAGGTGAGGATAGAACATGGAAGAGCAAAGAAAAATCGCGTGCGTTGCGTGGCCCATTTGTTAGGGTAGTGCTCCGACATTCGCCTGGAGTTGATCGAGAAAAACACGAAAAACTACCTATCAGAGTAGCCGGGTCGCTAGAATTCTCCTCCAAATAGCGGCTGCATTCGACCTCGCTCTGCAAATAGTGTCAAAGATTGCTACCGTCGGAAGTGGAACCCTAGGACCTCCCGATCAGAAGCACTGCAGTGACATCAGTTGATGCCCTGAGCCACCTCTCCCGGTGAGAGAGGAAGAAATTGAGGGAAGAGGGAGAGTGAGGGAGGGAGGGAGAAAGGCAAGAGAAGCCGCGTTTCGCCTCCCCGCCGGCCACGGTCACGGCCGCGTTCTTGGCGGAGAGAGGGGAGGAGGGGCAGCGGCCAGCCAAGGCCTCGATTTGCGGCAGGTCCGCTCACTCCGCTGCGCTCTCGCCTCGCGGCCGCTCATCCGCCACGCCACGCCGCTGCGCCCCGCTCAGCTCCGCTCAGCGCTCAGGTGAGGCCCCGCTCCCGCTACACAGCAATCCACCGAGATACCCTGAATGTATTCTTCATTTTTTCGGTGAGGACCTCCCGTTAAAATCGGATTTTGTTAGTAGAGAGCGATGAAAAGTGGGGATGCAAGGGAATCCATTTCTTATGTTACGAGTTCTTGATATATTTTCATCATTGTTGGCAAACGTGCTGTTTTGCCTCGTGACGTGGCAGCTGTGTGGGGGCGAAGGGACGCGAGCGCGGAAGTCGTTGTGTAATTCGTTCGTGAATACTACGAAGGGTCCAATGTCAAGATCGCGGCAAATTGGGGTATTCCGCCCTCCAGACATTCTGCACGGACGACACCAAAAAGACCTCACGACCGGCGAGCTCACCAAACAGACGGAGGCGTTGGGGTCACCAACCTGGCAAACGCTACACTGCGTCATGATGAACACGTCAAATTTCATCTCTAATAATTATTTTGTCACGTCATGTGTCATGCTTTGATTTTTGTGTTCAGCGACAATTATTGTAACGAAAATGCGTGTGTCGGTAATTAGTGTTATCAAGAAAGCTGTTTTGTTGTTGATGTACTAACTATTTGTAATGTTTATGATGTTGTGGTTTTGGTATTACGTTTTTGTGATGATTGTGTGAATATCTCTACAATAGACTCAATCTGACTTCACTGAAGTTTGCTTCAGTGGCAGAGTGAATGACCTTTTCTTATACATCGTATGTTGCGTTTTGCATTAAAGACGCATTTTCTCTTCAATTTTAAACGAATTTTATGTGCAGTACTAATTTTTGGGGAAGTTAAATTCCATTAAATTTTTCCGAAGTTTCACAATGGGTTTCGAAGTGTAGTTCAAAACTCTTTTGACACAAGTGACATCAAGGCACATATGGCGAAAAGAGAAAACAAAAAACACACAATTAAAAAATTATTAGGAAACCTGAAGCATGAAATGAGATAAATCTTTTAGCCACTTTGTATGTTATCGGCAGATGTTTGGCGTGTTGTGGACATGTCTTCGACACTGTAGTATATTGTGAGTATTGTAAAATCGCCAAAATGAAACAATAACTCAAGTCAGTGTTTAATCTGATTCGCCAATAAAATATTACTTCATATTTGGTACAAATATCAACACTGCTAATTGAATTTTCCGTGGGGTAACATTGTCGCCCCCTTTGTATTCGAAGGAAGCAAAAGACCTTGGCAGTCAAAGGGCTAATAAACATTTGGACGAACTCTAAGAAAGCTTATGTCACGTTGTGGTTCCACCGGTTTTTTTGTTCGTCCACGAATTTGCCGTTTTCCTTGACACGTAAACAGCTTCCATCTTGCTTGCGTGCATGTTCAAGGACTGAACCCGTCACTAAAAGTCAATCTCAGTTTTCAACTTCATCAGCACAAATCAACATCCAAATTCAGGAACTCGAAGCAAGTTCTCGTCCAATAATACTTTTTCGTCATACTGTACTTTTACATCGACATAACGCACCCAAATAGAGGAACCAATAGCCACTTCATGGCCCGCGTCCGTAAAGGATTTACAGTCCGCCGTCCCTAAAGAACAATGGAAACAAATGTGCTGGAGCTGAATTAGGGCCTATTAGTAAACTTACTCCAATAAAAGGCATTTCTTATTT
Organism: Acheta domesticus; assembly: GCA_031308135.1. Taxonomy (NCBI): domain Eukaryota; kingdom Metazoa; phylum Arthropoda; class Insecta; order Orthoptera; family Gryllidae; genus Acheta; species Acheta domesticus. Next base: position 37,012,678 of record JAHLJT010002630.1, read on the forward strand.
ACATATGATTTTTTCTTAGAACAAAATCGTACTATTACGATACGTATTGAACAACGTAGGCAAATAACTCTAATAAAAGACAATGTAAACCTCCGTTATCACCTTCATTTACCAACTACAACCGGGCCAGTTATTTTTTGTTCATCGGCCAGACGAAGTTCGTAACTAGAGAAATGCGTGGCACCTCTGAAGCAATAGAAGCCCCAAAACGAGACACCACACCCCAAAGACAATGGGGGTCTTTTCTGCTTGTCAACGGAATTCCCTCTTCGCTGATCTGCTCGCTCTGAAGCTAGGAATCTACATTTTTTGTAGTGTTTTCATCTCAAAGTGCTTCAAAAGATAAAACCTGTATAAATGTTCTGCATTGTTTGATTCTTCATGCATTGGCAGCTGAATATACTAAAAACTACTTCAAATTACGAAAAGCCAAAACTTTCAAACCAATGTGCATAGCATTAATTAGAGAACTAATTGAGGAGAACAAATTTTATTAAAGAAAAAAATATTATCTTCAATCTATTAGTTTTAGTAAGATGCCGAAAAATTGAAACTTTTGAATTTTCAAAAATTCAGAGTTAACTGTGAAAATTTGACATTTTCCATATTTTCAAGTGTATTTCACACAACTCTTGGAAGAATTTTTAATACAACTGAAGATATTTTTGAGAAATTTTTGAAAATGTCCCAGGGGCATCACATAAAGTACCCCCAAAATTTAAAGAATTCTTTTGAAAATTTCTGGGTTTTGAGTTACGCCAGATCGATCGGGGAATATTCATTTTGGGAAAAAATCTACGAATAATTTACATGCCAGTGTAGTTGACAGACAGACGGACGCTTTGAAAAAACTCCTTTGGTATCAGCGACCCCAAAACGTGTATTTCCGTTAACATCTCGAAATCGATTTTCCGCATCTCAAAATCGATGTTCTCTGTAATTCGTATATTACTCCGATGATACATACGTATACAAGAAAGTAAAAAAAATCAATATTGTAGTAGTAGGAAGACGCCGAAGAAATACTTTTTTTTTTCATTTTCGAAAATTCAGAGTTCTACGGAAATGAGATTGGCGTCATTTTTCTAACCGTCCTTCGCTCTATCTGCGGGGGAAAATCATAAAAAATCTTAAGCTATTTTGGAGAAAATGTTGAAAGTGTTATTGAGGCTTCGTGTAAAGTACCCCACGAATCAGAATATCCGTTTCAAATTCGCAAGCCTTCGAATGTGGCAAGGTGATCGGGGAATTTTAATTTTGAAGAAAACAGTCTACGGTTTAGGCGTTGCCGTTGATCACAGTCCGAAACATCGGCGGGCATAGACAGACGCAGAAGACAGGACACAGACAATGAAAACTAACAGACAGACACAAGGAGTCCAACTGACAGAAACGGACATCAATCGGAAGGTGGGCCTAAAGACAGCTTCCTTCTGATGAATCGTAGGAAGCGCAGCCAGGTAAATTATTTCACGTAGTTTTTGACGGGTCATGGAAGCTTCATATCCTCTCTTCATACGTTCAAACCGAAGTTACCTCGTACTGTCCGGCGTGCGAACTGCTATCGAGGACGCCGAACACGTGCTCTTTCAGAGCCTACGTTTTGACCCTCAAAGATGAATCGTCATTCAGGTGCTTGGGGAAGACCAGTTAACCCCAGAAAGCATAGTTGCATATACGCTCGCTTCTAAAAGCGGTTGGAAGGCGGTGTGTGACTTTGGAAAAGTAGTCCTGCTGAAATCAAGACGACTGGAAAAAGAGGAGGGAAATCTGATTGCACTCGACTATTACCAAGATAAAATAGACACATCCTATGACTGAGCCACTATTCCAGCTTTGTAATGCGGTTCCGCGAGGAAGATGGAAGAGAAGGGAACTTTCGCTTTAGAGAGTAAAAGTTTCACACGCTGGAGTGTATTTTAACACGTACCCTCGTAAAAAAAATGGACAGATTGTCGGAGAGAGAGAAAGAAAGAGAGAATGTGTCTGTATGTGTGTGTGTGTGAGAGAGAGAGGTTTTACCATAAACAGTAGACGTTTTCGTTACTAAGGACCCACGAAACGTGGATTTTGACAACACAACGTGCTACGGAAGTAAATTGCTACATATTGGAACGAGATTTATCAACGTCGATATTAGGGCAAAACAATACGGGATTTGCTGACAAAGAAATGCCATTCTCGGCGACAGTATTACAATTCTTTCTCTTTACTTAGTAATTACGTAGAATGGGGAGAAAGCAATAAACGTGAAAACTAGTCATAAATTGAAGCTAGCATATTTTTTATTTTCATGCTTCCGGAAAACATAAGTCTCGACATAATTACTTGTAAGAACACTTTTATTTCTAAAATATATTATACTCAATTTTAAATACTAATTTTCATTTAATAATGATGTATATCACAAAACGATATGCCAATATTTGTATACAATTCATTACCATTAAAGAACCGTGTGAATTCACAATGTGGTTACCCGAATTTATTTCTAACGTAGTTCGATTTCGTTGTGTGGATATTATTAAGCTGTCTTGCTACATAGACGACAATCCGAAGTTTCTGATCAATTTCTTGAACAAAAACCTCTTTTTGTATATACTCAACCTCATTACTTATACCTATAACTTGCCTCATTGCAATGCCAATACCTATAAAGATATCCAAGCCTTCACACCACCTTGAAACACGGCATCGAGGCGCAGAAGAAAAAGACGGTGAGTCAAGTGCTGCGACCGCATCGCTGAGGAAGTGGGGAAGAAGCTTTCAAGCGCGCGGAGCAGTCTATTCGTTCCGTTAGCAATGTTTTCACTAGACGGAGACAGGTGGCTGGAAACTGAGATTGAAAAGGCATGGTACGGTTCCCGAAAAGGGGGTGAAGCAGGCGATTGATTTATTTATTTGATCAAAAAACAGTAAAAACTTTACGTGGGATATGGAGGAGGAGATTATCGGCGCATATTTTCTTGGGGTCCAGAATGAAGGGGGAAAAAAGCGCGAAATTAACATTTGAAAAACTTTACATTTTCGTTCCCGAATTATAGAAAGCATATTTTCAACGGTAAGCGAACTGCTGATTTGATTTTTCTGCATTGCTAACAAAATAGTAACGAACATCAGTTCTACTCCTACCACTACAAGCAAAAGGAGTACTCAACAAAACGTGCGCATAGTGAAGCTACATGAGTTTATTATTTTATATTTATTTGTCAACTTTATTTTGCTGAGTTCCAAATGTTTGATTTATACAAATCTGGGAGTAAATTATTGATGATAATTGATTAGTATATTTCTCCAACATCACAAAACATGGTGCATCCTTGCGAATCTGCCTGAATAGGTTTCTGTTCATTTGTATGTTTCCGCTCTGTTATCAACGGGCCAAGTTAAATCTCAGAACAAGTGAGTTGTCGTGTCAGCCTCTGTGCCTCACGGCATGGATCTCCTTTCTTATCATGTGCATAACAGTGGGCGCATCTTGGTTTGGTGCGTTACAACAAGAACATCGCATTACGCAAAAATTTTAAAACAATATAACAATATAGCAGTTTCAATGCAATGAGCAACTCTCCCGGCTGAACACTTAACCTTTTTTAATACTATTTCATTGTATAACAAAGATGGGGCATTGCGTACCTTCTACATTTGCTTCTGGTAATTCAAGGTGGATGAAAGCATCACTTGTTAAGTGATCGAGCAGCTCAGGAAACCCCTCAACCGGGGTCGATGTGCAGGCCAAACGTTGACAAAATAAAAGAAATGACAAATAAATACAACAGATTTCACAAACCCTAAATAATAATGCATTAGGGACTGGGCAATATTAAAAAATACAGTACACAATAATAAAACTCACGTAAAATATAGTACCGACAATTATATTGCTCTGGCAAATTAAACAATATTTTTGAAGTATAACAAGGATATAAGTCAACACATGACGGCTGTCATTTCATCCAGGGTCGTATTGACGTTTAAAGGGACCACAAGGCCAACATATGGAGCCTCCTCATAATACATTCTGAAATATTTAGCACAAGCAATATTTGCATGAAATATATACATTTGCGCATGCATTAAATATTTAGCAATATTTAACAATTAATATGAAAATGAAATATTAACTTTTCAACCTTTAAAAATTAATATTAACTTATATTAAACATTTACAAACGAATAGAAAATCTGGTTAGTATTTTTTGCGTGCGCCTCTGCGCCTATTCAGAAGAGCCGAGCGAAGTAGTTGAGGGCGTAGAGAGCTGGCTTTGCTTGCGGGAGGCCCGGGTTCAATCCCCCTGCCGGACATCCTGACCGGGGCTTGCGTGGTTTGGCTCGGTCATCCAGGCGAATGGAGGGATGGAAATCAGAGATTCTACTGATAGGCCACGACCGCGAAACCGGCGTCGCTAGCCGAATTCGTTAACTATGTTAACTCAGGAAGGTTAGGCGTATTTGAGTCATCGCAGTTCCTGGTTGGATGATCGACTAGGAACCTTGGGATCTAAAGGCCCCAAAGCCAACTGCCCTATACGGGAAATATGGCTAGCCTGGAACTAAAGGGGTCTATGGTACTTACGGTACATTGTGCTTTACGAACTGATTTACGCATTAAAACCATCTTGAAATACTAAAGTGGTACTTTTATTATGCAGCACCTACAACGTCAAATAACACACAGACAACTTTGGAATGTATAGATGCTCACCTGTTCAGATCAAATTGACAATAACCTGAATTTTAGCTGCAATGTTCCATAGACCGTTTTAGTTCCAGGCCAGCCCTATAATGGCTAATTACAAATGAAAACTAGTCGTGTAAAACAGCACGTACTTTCCCGCCCGTACTTTCACGTAAAATTAGGGAAAAAGTACTCAAATTTTCGAAAAATTGTACATGACCTTATTTCAAAATATATCTTTAAGGAACAGATTTGATTAAGGAAAAAATTTATATCTCTAATATTTTAGTTAAAGGCAGACTCCGAAAAAATTTGTTTTGCAATTTTCCAAAAATGATAGTTTTCAACAAACATGAGACCTGCACGATTCATCGTTCTTCACACTATCCAACAAAAAACAATCAAAAACGATGGAGCCATTATTTTGAAAATTTTGAAAATATCCCAGGGGCTTCATGTAAATCCCAAAAGTAAAATACCAGTTTCAAATTCAAGGGGCTGCGACATCAGCCAGATCGATTAGGGAATATCAGTATTGGAGAAAATCGTCTGAACAGTTCAGCCGCTACTGTTTTTCACAGACGGGCCGACGTTTTGCCGTCCATCAATTTTTCGGTATCAAGGACACACAAAACATTGATTTTCACTACACCATGTGTTAGAGGATTTTTTTCTAGATTTAGCAACTGGATTTATCCAGTTTTTCATTACCTGGGCCCTGTAATAAGAGTTTTTCTGCCGAAAATTCGCCGTTTTTCTACTCAGTAGAGGGAAAGTACAGAAATTGCAAAGAGCCCTAAGCGCGCGCTCGCCCTGCTTCATTCACCGGGAGTGCGTGAGATGCATTCGCGCGGGGCACCCACTCGCTGCAGCTCGCGTTTGGCAAGAGAAAGCACCGTAATTCTCGGAGGACCGCAAAAAAAACCGGTAAGACTCGTTAGCAAAAAGCCAGCGGACCAGGCAGCGTGCCTGGATTTCACCTTGATCTCGACCACTCATCATATTCCTAACAGCGTGCAGCAATATACCGATGACTGAGAGCAATATTCAGCACAGAAAGTTAAAATGTTTACTGATCAAATAAATACTATTTTATCACTTTTTGCACAGGAAATTACACCGAGATAATTAAAATGCTTATTATCAAACCGACATATCTTCACGAAACAATTGTCTTCGCACAATGTTTTTGAATGTGAACAAAGAGTTCATATTCATCATATTACATTCATCATCTTGTAGTTTGCAGTACGATTTAACGGTTTTCAGGTATATTATAAGTAGGAGAAACGCACTTTTGGAACGAAATACTTCGCAGTGTGTCCAAGCAGGAATAGTCAGCCCTAGTGTGTATGAAGCAAGCTGAATGCTGCATTTCTAGTATTAGCTCAACGTTTTAAAATCTTACAACAGTATATTGTTATTACACAATAAATATATGCTTCAAAATAAATAATGAAAAGAACACAATTTAGTACGTATATTCAGCATAATTAATCAAACAAAAACTAACATTTGTAACATTCACATTTCCTGCGAACCTGAATACGGTGAGTTGCGTTTGGGCTCTCAAGGTTCCCACTTTTTCTCGCCTCTCACCAAGCAATTTACTGACCATCATTATTTACTCATTAAATCATTCGCCATCCATGATGTAAGCGAAAGAACGAGTACAGGAAGTTGTACACTCTGAAGTTACGCAAACAAGGAAATATGAATTGAAGACATTGGGGCAATAGGCCACATTTCTGATAAAATTGCGATATTAGTGTAGGGGAAGGTCGGGTCATATCGGACAGCGGGTGGTATCAGACAATTTAAGTAGTTTTGGGCACTGGTGGTAGCACGTGCCACACTGTCAGTGTGTTCCTGGAAACGAATTAGCTTTGTAAATGCCATACTTGGAAAGTACATCAATTACTTCGGTTATTGCGGCACATATTACACTTTTCTTGTATGTTGTCCGAAGATAACTTTGGAGCTTTGAAACTTCTTTTAGGGTTAGTTATATATATTCACCTGCGACTAGTATGTTTACTAAGATGATACGTTACAGCAGTACAAGGTTTTTTGTACAATTTATACCTGTGTTGAATTCTTATTAAGTTTGCGGGTCGTTCGGGTGGTATCGGACAAAGTAGAATCGGATGTTACGTCTTCTCTTCATTTTCCGTATTTCTTGTGTGTAGGTTGTTAGAAGGTAATACTCGAATACTAATGTGGATTTTGTCCGTGTTTCAGGTTTCAGGAAACTATGGGTAAAATTCGCGGGAAATGGGAGTAAATAATGCAAGGTAGTCACTGTGAAGGTCATTTCAAAAGAAAAACCTTTCAAAAATGATAGTTGTGAAGCTATAAACTGAACATAAAAGTTTAATATTTCTCACAGGACTGATGCAATGTTCCTTTTTGTATTTTCATTCAAGAACTGTTCTTTTCTCATGTAATAAATACCCATTTTTTGTTTGTATTATCCAATGTAATATTTGTTTCAATAGGTAGCGTATCTTTGATAAAAACTCTATTAAAATTATTTTACAGTTATTTCTTTAGTAATCCGATACCACCCTCCTCTTTTCAGACATGTAAATTGTCAACGTTTTTTACTGTCCCCAAATAAACATATTATTTTACTTTCAAATCAAACAGCTTTGACAGTGTATGAGTAAGAGGTTGAAATTTAAAATTCTGTACTTCACGAATACTTTTAACTAACCTTAATTAAGAAATCATATTTAAAGCTAAGGTGGCCGCTACCATCCGACCTTCCCCTATTTCGCACCAAAGAGGTTTACGTTAGAAATAATGCGGATTTTGCATCTAGTGAATGTTGATAGATTGTCAAAAATATATTCGTGGCATTGCTTTATCCTATTCAAGGAAATGTGTAAACGTTTCCTTTCCTTTTCTCAAAACTTCGTGCGGTGGCATAGCATGTTATTGTCCCGAGGTGTTCAATTTAATGCGAATACACTGGCGAGCTCACTGTAACATCGCCACATGCACTGATATAGAATCAGGCATTTCAAAACGCGCTCGCACGAGCCACATCCCCTTGACTCCGCTCTTATTTCCCTCCACATCTGGACAGGGGCTGCACACGCAGCTGAAGCAGGGCGAGGTGCGGAATAGCAACTCCATATGTTGGCCAGACTTGTTCTGTCAACAACGGAGATTCGAATTATGTTTATATTCCTTACTACTTATTACTATTTCAAGTTTATTTTCTTTTTAAATTCTGACTGAAATAAGCATTTTTGTCCTATGCAGTTATTTCTTTGTAGTGGACCATTACTTTGCTTTAGTAACTGAAATACAAATGCAGATAGCTAATTTGAGGCAAGAATTGTCAACTGGCGTCTTCAAAAAGGCTGACACTGGGCCAGATATCCTGTGCGAATGCTAAGATAGATCCGTACTTTGCTTCAGGACACAGAAAAGGAGCTTCACTCTCTGTGCACGATTTCTTCAAGTTAGTGAAGATTTGTTATTCAAATAATCGTCGTCCATGGTTTTGCGGCACTAAGTATACTTTTCTACGTACGGCACGATAAAAAATAGTTCAAGTGTACCGCGCATTTGCCGTTGCAAGTAGTTTTTATTTCCCGGGAGCAAGCACAGTCTTATAATCAAATCTTGCCCAAGAAAGATAGGATCACAATCAGAAAAATATCGAGTTTGATTTGTATTACAAAAGATTCTACACTTTCTAAAATCTATTGAAAATCTATTGAATCGAATAATATGGAAATATAATATCTTTTATTTTGGTAGTAAAATATTATTGTGCAATGTTTTATTTCTGAAATAAATGCACCAATATTACTTAAAATCTTGGCAGTGTTGACTTATTAATTAGAGAAATGGAAGTTTTATATTGATTAGATTGATTCTTATCTTGAGATAAGGAATATCGTCTATTTCTTCTGGAAGATCTTGAAATTGATTAGAACTAGGGATAGAGTATGATGGAGATGAATCATCCACAGAGTCGGTTAGTCGTTTGCGTTTAGAACTATAGTGATCAATACATGTTACATTTTCAGGTGGTAATAAAGCATTGACGGAAGAAGAATTAGTCAATTCACTTGTATTGTTGTACATTAACCGCTTGATTAATAAGTTCCTCTTGAGAACAAAGCTTTTGCTGTAAATCTCGAGCGTGTTGTTTGAGATGTATAATTTCTTGTCTTTCACAGATGTGTCTTTCACAGATCCTTGCTTGAGTCGCCATAATTAGAATAAGTTAGAAGTTTCTGTATAATTTGGATTGTTTCCCAAATTAAGTGCATCTGTTATAAGTCGCCCCATAGGGCTATCTGAATTGTCCATTATTTACTGCTGTAATCACTTCAATTCCTCTTATCTAAAGAAGCAGATAGTTCAATTTATAATAGTAGAACTTAATGCCAGTCAGTGTTATCGCAGAACTCACACAGTGAAGAAAGATAAACGTCCCGCCGCTTGGGCAGCCACCCCATGGAACAGGCAGCCATGGAGTGCCGCTCTAATGGGCTTTGGCTGTACAATTTAGCCCCGGACACGGAACGCACCCCTCGCAGATCGAGAGCGCAGCGCTCTCTAGCACGCCTTCAGCTTTCGGGACAGCGAGCGGTCAGCACAACCTTTCACTACGGACGCTCTCAGCCAACTCCAATGAAAAAAGATAAACACCTCATTATTATAAATGTATAGTGCTAATTTGAATTCAAGTGTGCGAGAATTATTGTAAATGCATACTTCCATTATAGGCAGCGCCATCTGGATCGCTCAACCATAGCGACCAGCGATTATGTTTATTATGTATATTTTCACATGTTTCGTTCATGTTCATGTTATGTGTAAGCCGAAATACAGAATTCATGTATTGAGTTAAACACAATGACTCATCATTCAATCCTCATAATACTCTTTAATAACTGAATCAAGTTATAATACTTATTAATGAGAAATACCTTTGCTTTAATTAATACTCATACGCCATTTTTGCTGCACCTAATTTGTTTCAATTGGTCTTCATGGACAGCGATCGTAAAGTGAGCCTTTAATCCCGGCATTTGGTAGCGTTACGTAGATAAAACTATAAGATTATGTTACTGCGTACAAATTTTTACTGCTTGTAAGTTTGTTACCATAAGGCCAGGAAAGAACCATCAATCCATGCCAATAATGCAGAAAACGCCGCATGTTTAGAAGGCACCATATGTAATACATTGCGCAAATTATTTCGTTTTGTTTTACATATTTTTCCAACGAATTCTATAGCTGTCAATACACTACAAACATAAATGAAATATGAAAACAAAAATAAATGTCGCATTCATTGTTTACACACGTTACGTACAATCAGTCTTAAGTAATTCAAAGATCTCTACTTTTGATATATTAAATAACAATCTCTAGAGCAGTGTTGTTAAGCTCGATGACACGAGCGGGAGTCCGTGGCACGAGTGCCACGAAGAAATCGCCCCTCCACGCAGTTCATTACCCCGCCATCAGACAACTTCATCCCTATTGTAAAACGGCAGGGTTACTACTTATAGTAACCCTTTCCCGACGCGTGTTGCGCAGAGAAGCTCGTGGCATGCTACGAAGCCACGACGCGTGCCACTGCCACCAGTAAAAAACCTTGACACCACCGCTCTAGAGAAATTTATTGTGTGTGTGAGAGGCAGAGACCACACAATCTGCGCCGGGGACTGCTCGAGATAGAGAAGAAAGCGCTGACTAACTGGTTGACGGCGGCGCTTATCATCGCGGAGCTCTCGCTGGGAACAACACTTGACACGAGGCCTCGTCTAACACCTCCGCAATGTTTATTCGAGGAGTCCCAGCGTACGCGAGCACACCACTTCCATCACTTCCTGATCATTTCATCAGGCGTTTCTACAAACAATCCTACGCTAAATAACTTCTAGGGAGTTTAAATAATTCATTTTTCAGCATTCTTGCACGATAACAAGGGTCGATCTTCACCGTTCATTGACTGAAAATAGTTACGTCGTGGTACGCGTACGGCAAAATAGGCACAAGAAGTCATGGCACATAAAACAAATGGGCACTGCAAAGTAAACAAAATACTGAATCAGCATGGCTGCCGCCTGACCTATTGAGAATAATCTCAAGTGCATTTGTTAGTTTCGATGAATTCGTACTATGGAATAATGCACATCTCTCACACAAAAGCCTCATTGGCGTACGGTACTCATTTCAGAACGTAGGACTCGTCTCCTCGCCTCGTCCTTCAACTATTCATTCACGCACCAAAGCCTCGCGTGCTGTACTAGTTGCGTAAATAACTACGATACTCACTTGGAGACCTAATTTCCAGAATTCATTGGCTCGACTTCTGCGATAAGTTAATCGAAAATTAACAATGTAAAAATAGAGAGAGGATGAGCTGAATCTAACACAAATTCAAACTATCTAATAAATCAAAGCACTAGCCACGCCGACCGGGCACCGGACCCCGCGTATCCTGGTTTACTTGCAATGGCCCTGACCACTAAGCTGCCGAGTCGACTAATCCTATGAACGATTTCTTGGTCCTATTTGTCCACCAGTGTCACTTCGTTGGATGAGAAATAACGTCAAGAAAATATTAACTAGGGATTATTAATACTTGGAACAATTTCAATGATAAAATACATTTGTTTCACAGAAACAAAATCGCATCCTAGAAAAATGTCCTGCGCGGAACACACCCATGTCCTAGTGCAATAGCGAATCCAACAAGATGCGAAGGAGGTGATCATTGAGAAAAGAAACTAAAATTTAAGAAAAAATGTATGAAGGAACCTAATTGCATTGATGTACCTCTTAAAATTTTGAAAGAGACCCCAGAATCATGGGCAATAAAACATTTTATTTTGGTAAATATGATCAATTTCTTATTTTCTCCCTTTTCAACCTGACATTTTCATAAATTAATTCACGTTTGCGGGGGGGATCTCGAAACAACTTATGACATATGGGTAATATAAAAACGTTTAATGGAAAAGGAAATCCGGAGGGGGGGCAGAAAAGTAGTTGGCCTCTCTTGTTTAAGACACCACTCACCTACGACCAACTGAGTAGTTTGATATGAAAATAAGCTCGTTTCAATTGTGGGAATTTTACAGGAGACAAAAATCTTGGTTTTCACACGCAGCTTGATGTGAATGGGATATGTCCTGGCCACATTTTATGTGGAAACAAGCTGGATACGAACTGTATGTATAAACATATTACGTTCAGGTGGTTTTCAAGGATCCCATGAACTCAGCGATAATGCAAGCAATGCAAATTTTGGTAAATAATAGAATGACCTACTTTTGCAAGTAAACGTCTCGGTTAAGTCACACGGCGATCAAAATTGGGCCGTACTTTACAGCCCCATGAAAAGCAGTTTCTGATGTCAATTGCAAATCACCGCTAGAAAATATTTTTAAAAAAATAGGTGATATCAATTTTAGCTCACAGGTTCAATAAATTAAGTAAACACGGAAAATGGAGAGCAACTAACAAAGGAAAGTAGCTTCTTACATCATGTGTTTCAAGTTGCAAAGAACAAGAAGTTTATGCGAGTCAAAAACCGAACTATTGTATGAACTATCGAGCTGAACAAAAATTCAAGCGCAGCGCATAAATTATGCACACTTCACATTTCAGTTTTTTGTTCGGGCCGGTTACTTTCTCACGTTTTCCTCGCGGACTGCCACGCAACTACTGTGGCAAGGCCGCATCGAAGGCTAATATGAGAAAGCGACATGAAATTGTTTTGTGAGGAGTGTGCCCAACCAGAGTTCCTTAAGCACTCCTGTAATTACGCCGACTATTCCACTCATGTCTATCCATGTCGTAACCAATGATAAGCAAGAATATATTCAAATTAAACCAATCCCCGATGTCTATCGCCATATGATAATCATTTTGTTTACCTTTGCACTCCGCTGTAATCACGGCACTTTGTTTACCTTTTTAATATAAAGATAGCAATTGTTTTACGTCCACAATAGCTTGTGAGCATCAATGTGATATTTTTTGTTATTTACGTTGGTAAATACGCACTTAGCCTCTTAGCAACCAACCATCTAAACAACGCTTTAAGAACGCGTCCATAGCAACGGCCATTAAAATGCTCGAGAGTCCATTAAAAATATTTTAGCGGACTTTCGGGTTTAGATTTTATCAGTGCTCGTAAATCTTGAGATAAATAAGACTTTAACACAAAACACAATTTTGGGGAATAAATGTAAACAATTGTCAGAGGAATATGTACTCGGTAGTATGTTGCTTTCTCTTTATATTGTTTACGGTGATGTCTGCAAGTTCTTATCCCCGGCAAGCACTAAATACTCCAAAAACAAGAATGACCTTCAAAAGCAGGTATATGTGATCGTCAGCCTCTTGTAAGAACTTAAGACCTCAAAGAAACGTTTTTAACACTTTAATTTACAAGACAAGACATTCTTGGATGTTCAATAACATTTTCAGTTCGGTGATTCGATACTACTCGTATCAATACCACCTGTGTATTTAAGCCCATGTTGCTGGAAGCCATCTTTGTGACGACACGCTTAGAAGGCTTAGATTACTCCTCTGTATTTACGCTTTCTGTACACATCGTTTGTGCAGTCTGACGACGTTTATTTGCATAATCGTTCATTATTATCAAGATCATTATATATTCAATCATCAAGATTATCTCTTGCAGGAAGAACTAGAGGTACTGTTAATAGTTAATAAGAGTGTTTCTTATGTGTGTAGTGAAAACATTCAATTAACGTTTTGCTGTGGTCTACAAGTGCTATGTAACTGTAGCACCAGTGTCCTGTGCACCAGTGAATAGTTCACGTGCCCTTTGGTGCCTGAGGCGTTGGTGGTTTCTGGTCAACGGGATCTCACCCAGCGGTATGCGTGCCACCAGTCCAGCCCTCCGCAGACGGCGCGAACCGTCGACGCGGATGGGACTCACTCATGCGCTGCACCACAAATTACAGCAGTGCAGTGCTCCAAATGGAGTCAACACTGTGGACGAAGCCGTTCTGTCGGTTAAGATCAGGGCCGTCAGACGAACGAGCACGCCAATGGCCTTCGCAAAGGTTTGGGGCACGCGGCGATATCAGCTTAGCGAAGTCTCTCGAGTTACAGGCGGGAAGCAGGGGTGAGAAAACATTGTGCGAATGTGGCGAGTTGGGTGAAACACACCGGTTGGTATATCATAACGAGACATTTATTAATTTTTTTCGAACTTTAAGTGGAAATTGATATGTAAACAAAAACTGCAGTTATACAAGCATTGATCATTACACCACGAAAGTATTAACGCACTTTCTACTTAGTGTTAGAGAATGCAATATAAGAGAATTATTAATTCTAATGAATATTTGTTAGAAAATAAATATAAACCAAAATATGTATTAAATCAAGATAATATTGTATATCAATTTCAGAAAAGCACTGACACTATTATTGAAAATAAACATTTAAAGAAATATGATGTGCATATCTTTCGTGTGAAAATGAACGCAATAAAAGCACTTAAAAATTATAGAATAATGATGAATAGAGTCTGGAAAAATATGTAAAATGACGTCAAAAAAGGTTCATAAATATGTAATGAAAACAGTAAAAATATAAGTATGTAAAATCGGATACATTATGTAATATTAAAATACACTAAGTTTTAAACACCTAATACAAAATTGCATTTATGAAAACTTTCCTAAAAACATTTTAAATAATACAAACGTTTTAAAAATCATTCGGAGAGTACAAGTTGATGTACATTTTGCACTATATAAGAGCCCACTCCAACAAACTTTTATGTCTTCTTACGCCCCGCCACGACTGCCTTCTGTGCATCCCTGAGAAATCGGAGCGCGAGCTTCCCTCGGCCGAGGGCCCTGCGTGCCCTAGCGGAGCGCAAGCGCGCTCCGAGCACGTACGTGCTCCGTTTGACAGCCCTGGTTAAGATCATGCGCTGTCGCCACGTCGTCACGTTCTGTGCTCCAGCACCCGCTCGTAACTGACTACGACCCTCCTCTGTCCACTGGTTACACACACGCGTCACTGTCGTAGCGGCCGCAATGTCACGGTACGACAGACTCGCTTCCTGGAGACTGATCATTCTGCCCCATTCGAACTCACCCAGATGCTGATATTGTGTCCTTTAGCGACGATGAGGCATACCGGAACTTGCTTGCACTTTTCCATGTCGTTTGACGGCTCTTCACCGCCTGAGTATGGCGTAACACTGACTTGACCTGTCACGCAGGGTACTGCTAGGCCAACGCGCACGTCATCTCTATGCAAATTTAATCACTTCTTGAGGATACACTGTTCCACACTTCACCGAATTCACCGAATTTTAAGTGATTCCGACCATTCACTTCACCACAATTCACCGAATTTTAAGTGATTCCGACCATCCCCTCTGGGTGTTGCAACGTCTATTTGTGTTGTGTCCGCAGGCCAAGAGAGGCGATGGGCCCCGCAGAGGAGTGCGGAGACGCGCCGCCAGAGGCGCTGGAGGAAGGCGAGCTGCGCGGCCCCATGAACGACTACCCTCGCATCAGCGACTACTTCGCGCGCCCTCTCGCCCAGCGCCTCATGGAAGGGCTGGAGGCGCGCGGCGACGAAGTCATTCAGGTAACCCCACACACCTTCTGGAGGATTAAGTCTTTCACGTAACACCGCACACCTTCTGGAGGATTAAGTCTTTCAGGTAACACCACACACCTTCTGAAGGATTGAGTCTTTCAGGTAACACCACATACCTTCTGGAGTATTGAGTGTTTCAGGTAACACCACACACCTTCTGGAGGATTGAGTCTTTCAGGTAACGCCACACACCTTCTGGAGGATTAAGTCTTTCAGGTAACGCCACACACTCACAGTGGGTTTCTTTGAGGGAATTGTTTTCATGCACGTATCACTACACTCTGAGTGGGTTCCTCTGGGGGAATAACTTTTTTCAGGCATCACCACACTCTCGCAATGGGCTTCTCTGGGAGAACAACGCTTATCAAGTGTCTACAGACACACACTATCGAATGACGTCATTCATGTACCTCAGACATTCACTAGACTTCTCTTAGAGGAATGACTACATTCTGGTATCACACAAGAACTGGACGCTAAAGGGAAAATGTTATTCAGATAACACATGAACCCACACAAGGCTCTTCTGGAGGACTACGGCACCCCCACAGATAAATTCAAAAGTCTGCTTGTCAGAATATAGTAAATTTATTATGTGAACACGTCAAGGGATGTGTAGTGTTCAATATCTGAAGTTTCCATACCGAAAAGAAAAGAGTCCACGGTATTATAGGCCTGTCAAATACATATGCATCTTCAGAAATAACGATGCTTGTCAGATTGTTACATATCTCTCAAATTTGATTTCTGACAAGTTAATGCTTTCCAAAAATAGAAAATTTAGGTTTCGTAACGGCATATACTTTGTCAAATTCGATGTCTAACATTAAAATATGTCCTAAAAACAATGCTCTGCAGGGGTTCTAGGCATAAAAAAGTACGCATGTCATGAGGTTTTATGTCTGTCACGTTCGTGCTCTAGCATAGATATATGATTTAAGAAATTTGGTCGCTACGGTAGTAACTTTCAAACGTTAACATGGATATGCATTATTTCTATGTAAAGAATCGACCATTTCTCTGCCATTCGTCTCGTAAGTTGTTAGTGTCATAGTGCAAGCGATTAAAATCTTACGGCGTAGTCTCACCCGAGAAAGTTGGACCATCTAGAACTGCAACACTCGGATGGACGTTTTCACTTAAAAAACTCTGCCATCGCGTGATTGGCTGTCCGCCTCGTCCCGCCCACCCGGACAAGTCCTTACCTTATCGGCCGGCAGGCGCCACTCAGCTGTCTGGGGCTACACGGAGTTCATCCATTCGATATCTTGGCTTTCTCATGGTTTCAAGATTAAACTGACATGTGAAAGTTCAAGAAGTCAATAGAGGATTAGCTGTATTATCGCAATTCTTTATCATAAGAATCTTTAAAAGTGCATCATTCAAAAAATTAAAATCTTTTGAAAAAAATATTGCGAATGACTAAATATTCTTTGGTTAATTATTGGACACTTCATGATTTATCAATAAAATCTTTAAATGTTTTGTCACAATACTGACCCAAAATTTGTATAATAATTAACTTCATTTTCAAGGAATAGGCACATGGAACAAGCTGAATCACATATTTCCCTCGCCTTAAAAACATACATCTTTTTCATAGTTTTCTTCGGTATCTTTATCTTAACTATTAAGTTTTCACTTATTCCTAAATTGTTTTTCGTGGATTAAACCTCGCAGAAAGATACCGGCAAAGAAATCAACACAAGATGTTATGTGCAATTTAATCAGAGTGACGTGAAACAGAAACTGAATCACATCACTCTTACACCTTATAAACAGACACTTCTTTTCATAGTTTTTTCGGTACCTTTATCGTATTAGATAAGAACTAAATATTTGACACTTTACTTTTTTCCTTATTTTTTTGATGGCGTGGATTAACCACTTGTAGGAAGTAACTGATAAAGAAATAAACTCAAGATATTATGTGCATTTTATTGCATTGGTCTGAATGTTTCTGATAACAAACGCTTAACAACTTTAGAATGTTTACTCCCTCAAGGAACGTACATGCTGCTGTAACGCCGTGGTTGAAGGGCTCGCCGCTGGAAGTTGGGTTCGAGTAAGAAGCCATTTTCACTCACCATCATTCATTACGTGCGGAACGACTGAGCGGAACTTCCGATGGGCCACAACTCCGGTCATAAAGGGCCTCTGGGGATTAACATACAGTTAGAGACTGTACTGATCACTAAAAAGAAAAATATTTATTTTAACAAAACAAAGATTCATTAGTTTTCTTTTTACTGTATAATTAAAAAAATACGTAATATGCCTGTAACAAGTAATGTACTTCATCTTTCGTATCAACGACCCCCATCTCGATCAGGCTTTGTCCAGTTTCCCTGACCCATTGAGCAAAGGCTGAGATGGTCCTCGTTTTGCTTCTAGACATAAATGTAGTTTCACTGTGGCGCACATGGTTTTGAACTCTCCTTTTGCTTGCAGTGGTTGGAGTAGAGCTGGGAGTGAGTTGCTATTTTGTTAACAATGCAGAAAAATCAAATCTAGAGTTCATTTACTGATGCAAATCAATTTTATGAAACTCGGGAACGAAAATGTCTAGTTTTTCAAATGTTACTTATATATTCGCACTTTTTAAAATTTTATTATTATTTATTCTGTTTTCGTTTTTGTAACTTTTATTTGTCTTTCAATTATTTATAGTTAAATGTTGGGAAGGGATACTGGAACTAAAAAAAACGTGCGCAGGTGATCTTTTCCCCCATACCTCACATACAGTTTTTACTGTTTTTCTGCTAAATAAATCAAAACTTTCTGGATGATTATATCAGAGGTTCACTGAAACCAAAATACACTAGTTTCTCCTCGATGATTGTCTTTGTAATAACAGAGGTTTAGTAATATCTCCCAATACCGTTAATTCGAAATTTCAATACATTATTTAACCTTAAAATAATAAATTGTTAGTATTATTCGTCGTGTACAATCTTTTGTGCATTCTCCTTGTAGACCGTCAGAGTGGGTGCTTTCTCGACCTTTGATTCATGTGTCCATGCACAAAATATTTTAGTATAGTTTTTATATCCTGAATTGACTTTTATCCTATTGGAATCCTCCATCTGTATGCTCTTTGCCATCAAACTGTTTTTCTTCTGTTCTCGATCCTTCCAGCATTAACGAGATGGTATTTCACTAGTTTTCATCTCGCAGTCCACGTCGATTAATCACGCTCGACAGAATTCCTGAAATAATTTCCTCAGGAGTTACAATTCAGTTACCTCAGTCCCTTTCATTCGCCGTAAAAAAACTTTAAAAAATAACCCTCCCCATTCAAACTCTTAGCGTTTTAGATACTGGGAACCTGAGGCGAAGTGATGATATAAAAGGAAGTTGTATTTCCTGTATTCAGTACAGCCAATGTGAAGAGTACAATCAATTCAATTGAATGATGACTCCTTTTAAGTGGCGAGGCTCAGGCCATCAGGTCTGCTCTTCCGACTGACCCCACAAACTTCGCTACGCCCCTTTCACCATTCAGCGGAAGCGACTTGAATTTAACTCAGAGGTAGGCTTGGGGATATTTTTTAAGTTTTTTTAAATGTTTCAATACCTGCAGTTAATCTAAAGCATGGGACAACCGGCTTGACCGATGGAAAGCGCGCGATGGATACGTTTGTGCTACTAAGCGGTTGTTTGCGTGCGTGTGGATGCGCGGCTGTGCCTTCGCCCTCGGTAGCCGAGAGTTCCCCACTCGCAGGGTCGACATGAGTGGCCGTTGCGTGGTGTGGTGCGTAGGAGGGGGCGGGAGGCCGTGACCCAGTCGTCAGGAAGCTGCCCGCGCCTGGCGGTCCACTGGAGCGAGGCCGAACGGGCCACGCGGCAACAAAACAGGCATTGGGCACGGGTTCAGCTATCCTTTTAGGCTAATAACAATACTAGAATGTACATGGCCCTCGCGGTTAGCTCATGATCAGCCTGCTGGATTTCCACGCTGGCGCGACCACGGGTTCGATTCCCACTCGGGCAAGATTATAGTGTACGTTTTCTTTGCAATGTCCCGGTACATGCTGCTGTGTGACGATGGTTGAGAAGGTCTCAGGTTGAGAAGACCAGAATACGGTGCAGGGATGCCTTTTCAGTTTTTCGTGGTTTTTCAGACCAGTTTTTCGTGGTTTCCATGGCCGCGAGGCCTGGGACGCCGCTGGTAGGCCCAGGCTTCGTCAGAGGTTGTTGCGCCGAAAGACAGAATGTACAAGACTAACGCCGGACGTGGCGAACGTTAGCACAACGCCTTACGACACGAGGGCACGTGTGCTTGAGAGGTCGCCAGTTCGATCCCCGCCAGATGCCGGATCTTTGCCTGATGTATTTAACTTCGGCGTGATTGAGGTGTTCGTCGGAATCGAACTCACAGTCTGACTGTTCTGATCAGCAGTTTTTCGTGGTGTCCATGATCGCTTCCTAGCGAATGCCGGAGCAGATTTCTAGAAAGCGGGCCACGGTCCGTGGGCGATCCTTCGTTTCCTATCCTGCTCCCACTCCCATCCTTAGGGCCGAGTGATGAAATGATCACTTCTCATACGGCTCATCCCATCTATCTTATGAAACCTCCGACAAGAGTCGGAGGCGGTCATGGCCGAATGCGGGTCACAAGAAGAATATACATGATACGTCCTTCCGTTTGAGCTAGCGATTTTTGACATATCTCAAGTACCTACCTCGTTCCCAAAATAACTACATGTGTTTCATTAATTGTTTTAGTAACAATAAACATGTTAAATTGGGAATAAAATTAAATTTTATGTACTACACTTTTTTAGTTTTTGGTATACTTTTCTTAAAGTTGAAAGTGCTACTGTCACTCAAGAGTCACACCATCGCCGCCGCAGGAATGAACACTGTGAAGACTCTAATTCTCTCAGTCAAAATGGAAAACGCAAATTCCGCTTACATCCCTTATTGTAATTCTCGTACATGGGTCGTCCCACTACCCCGAATAGAGGAAACGGTGCCTTCTAATGCCTGTTTCACGCGGCGATATTTTATTTTTCTACAACTTTTCATAAAACCTTAATTTTATAAAATATAGATTCTGATGGTTAAGTTCAGAGGTTTATAAAAAGTCATTCATATCCTATTTCCATCCAATTATTTGGTTGCTACAATTCAAGAAATGGATTTTTTTCAAAAATACTAGTAAATACATTATTATTTGATAGAAAGTAAGTCTACGGTGAGTTTAACTTGAACCCTGATGTAATTGAAGAGTGCGGGCTCCTGGAGATTCGGTATTTATGGCTTGTCAATTAACATCTGTTTGACAATTTCATTCACATGCCCACGTATTCTCATTTTAAGACATTATTTATATAATATAATTTATAGCTCTCACATTTTTTGTAATGATCTCGGAACAACCAAACCACTCATAAAAACTATCTCTATCTTGTAACTGCATTCATTAAATTGACATTTCCGAAACGTAATCAGCTGGTTCTCCAGCCCATATTGCTGATGGAAGAGGACGTTTTGCGGAGCGATGCCACCTGTCACCACGATGCAGACGATGCACTACTTGTCCAACAGTCGAGCTTAGTTCGGGTGGCCCCCAGTCGGGCTCTTGACTTCGTCATGGCAGTGTTCCAATACTCTGGGCGTAGAGGAAGGGACTTTTGTCCCGGCGCATGTGAATGGCGCGTCGCCATACACGCGAATTTGACTCCGACACTAGCCCGGATAGCTAGTAGCTCTGAGCTGGCAGAGCGGCCCTAGACCTAGGCATTGTATGGGGAGGTTTCCGCAAAGGCTAACTGCATTCCGGCGGGATCCGTATATTGATCGGAACGGGTTCCTTGTGCACCCGACGAGGGTGCGGGTTAGAGGCTAACGCCCGGGTGCCCACCCTGGGGCTTCGGCCCCCTAATAAAGTACAAGTGCTGGGGTGCCTATTTAGGTAAGCACGTTTACACACATACACTGTCCAACAGCCGGGAGATGGACTGAAGCAAAACGTGTTGCACTCGGAGTCCAGTTCCGTCAAGTGTCTCTCCTGCATTCTCGGCCGCGTGGCGCACTGGGCGTGACTGGGAGGCGGCCGCGCGGCGCGGCGCGGCGTGCCGATGCGTGCGCCCTGCACGCGCGTGCCACTGCGTGCTCCTCGCGGGGCGGGGCGGGGGGACACTTCCGGCGCGGGACACGGCCACGCACGCTATGCATACCTTCTGCAAAAACGTCAAATTAAATTTTCTTGTCCACGAATATAACTTAGAAGTTACTAAGCCAGCTTTAAAATCAATTAAAAAAACATTGATGCTTTTTGGTCTAAATATAATTAACATCGATGTTTGAATTTTGAACATCGATGTTTTGTTATCGTTCACTAATGTTAGTAACTCCGAGGACGAAGCTTTACCCTTGCAGGGGGAACTTCATGGGCTCCACGATTTCCTTGCTCTTCGAAGGCACTCGGGGCAGCTCCCACCCGTTTGGCTGATGGAACGCTCCAGTGCGAATCAGTGCGTATTCCTGGCTGAGAATGGCTCGAACAAGGACACTCTGTCGCCACAGAAAAAAGCGCTGCCAACTTCCTCAGAGCAGCCCAATATGCGGGGCGGTGTTTGAGGTGAGGAAAGAATTGTTACAAGAACGAAAGTCCATCACTATTGATATTCATGTTCTTGGTACAGCGCGAATACGACGAACGACGAATAACAAGTATTTCGAGGAATCATAAATGTGATTCTTTACTGTTCAGCGATGTTCAGGCGATGAGCTGGTGGCTATCAGCTTTCATTCAGTCATGAATTAAATAAGACATAAATGAACTAACAAAGTATTTTATTAGATTGTGCAGCGATGCGTTTAACAGTTCTGAGGTTGAAGTCGTTAAAAGCTCAGTTGTCGGTCGACTTACCAAGCACCTCCCAAGTTCCAGCAGTCTCTCGAGACGATCTATCAAATATCACCAAAGTTTGTAGTGCATATGCACATCTTGTTGCGGCCAGAGACGAAAGTGTACATCAAAAATAGTGTTCTTGATGTTGCTGCTGCTACTGGTTCAACATGGTTGACATGTCGACCATGTACAACCAGTACATGGCTTACGACTGCTGTAAGTGCAGTATTGATTAAAATTAAGGCAAAACTTCTAATGCTCGCATTTTGAATTTAATGAACCGTTAATGCAAGTTAAAAAGATATTTAAATTGATTTCATGGAAGAGAAAAACTAAATTCATTGTAACAATTTCTTGTTGTTTGGTAGGGAAGACTGATGAATCAATTCAGTTGCTGCAGAAACGAATATTTAACTTAATGATTCTTTTCTTTTTCCTAGAGTTAGTCCCGCGCAATTGCAAGATACACAAGGTCTCTCTGTCGGCGTATGCTGGATGTAATGCAATGAGTTTGGAAGGGAGGTACTAACCCACGACCTCCCCCAATCCTGTGAAGGTGGGATGATGACAACGGCAATGATGATAATCGGAAGGGAATGGGAAGGAAAAGCCTGATATGTCGAAGAGACTAAGCATTATACGTTTCTTTGTTATGGATATGGGAACTTACAAGTAAAACCAGAAAACAGTAGATAATACGGTATAACAACACACTGTACAACAAACATGTATAATAACACATTGTAATAGATTAAGAGTATCATTTGATTCGGCCTAATGCGAGTCACAGGGTAGTAGTTGTACAGCATTATTTGATATTTCAACTTCCCATATTCAGTACTTTGTGTACTCTACATATATCATATGACTCCGTACATTCATTGCGGCATTTGGACTATTCCAAGCAATATTCATTAATACAGGCAAAGAGTGTGCTGTTGTTCGCCTATACAAGGAAAACGTCTTTATTTACAAACGCGCGTGAGTTTCTGAAGCAACCGGGAAGAACAACGTTGGTGACGAAAGACTAATCAGTAGAGTCCGGTTTTGTGTGCAAATGCATTTTTTGCTTATTATTACTTGGAGAACGATCCCGTGTCTTTACTAATTTGATCATTTAGAGCGTTCCTGACGAATTTTATTTTGAATATTTTTGCATATTTAGTCATATTTTACTAATACTTCATACTTCTACAAATTCAGCGTACTTTTTTGGAGAGATAAGGGGGATATGTTAATAATTTATTAAAATCAAACCTCCTCAATTTGTGATTTATGATTTATAGTTATCGTGATTCATGGAACAGCTCACCCGTCACCATGAAGTGAATATCCTTTTATCTAGTTGCCGCGGTCCACAACTTGAGATACGCGATATTTTTTTAGACCAGGCTTGCGGTTTTGGAAGAAAGCGAGAACAAGGAAGTCTCACAGCAGATTTCAGTAACAAGTTATTTGTAAACATAATATTGCCAATTTTACACAATGGATGGAAAATTAATACAATAACGATTAACTGTAATAGTGAGCATAGTGTAAATAGAAAACTTAATTTATACAACTTATTGTCCAATAAATTCGTTTTCAGATATCCTTGATTTTACAGTAAAAATACACTTCCATTATTTCTTTATGTAAATGTGCTGAGTTTTCATCTAGTATTAGCCTGTTTGAGGTTCTATTCCAGAACTTATTCGTAATAACGTAGTAACTGCAATCACCTACAAGTGATACGGCCAAGTGCCACTGTGTTTCTGTGTGTTCGTCGCTCTCAGCGATATTCCTGGCACGTACATCCCGTCTGCACGTGTAGAGTGCGCACTCTGAGCGACAGAGGTTGCACAACGCATTTGCACGATGTTGCCTCGACCGCCGCACTTAAACTTCCGTGTCTTCATAAAACTCTTACACCTGTTGAGTGTTGTGTGGTAGGCAATCAATAAGAATATTATTATCATATTTGCGGATATTCGTCTACTTGTATTCATTTTTGGCGCTCCCGTACGATAAGCCTTTCAAGGCTTCAGTTTGACACCAGAGATATATTACTCGTCACAGAGCGGTTTGCTACTTTTTCAACTTGTTCTGACCCCATTCGCTTCGAACTAAGACGTCCGGTTGACGTCCAGACACACTCTTCCAAGAGCGACTCGCTCATGAACCAGGGCAGGGCTACCAGCTTTCCAGAGTGGAGATTGAGCGCCACATACCCGATGCTTCCCTCAAGTTGGTCAGGCACAAGGTCCAAGTGGGGACCACTCGAGCTGTAAAATCTGGGCCACGGAGATTACT
Organism: Acheta domesticus; assembly: GCA_031308135.1. NCBI lineage: Eukaryota > Metazoa > Arthropoda > Insecta > Orthoptera > Gryllidae > Acheta > Acheta domesticus. Next base: position 37,037,154 of record JAHLJT010002630.1, read on the forward strand.
CCATCTTCCCTCTGCGCCCAGGAGACCTCTGCCCTCCCATGGGAACCCGAATGGCAGGTGGCATATTTCCCGAAATTTCAATATCAGATGTGGTCTACCGACCAGTGGTGTGGCAGTCAGCTGGCCTTTCGCCGCTGGTACTGGGGTCCACATCTATCTTGATCCACATGGAAAGATGGAAAGGAATGTAGACAGAGGGGTGTCGGAAGTTTTCACCGTTTTCTGTTTCGTTACCACTTCTTTCACCACTGTTTCTTCATATCATATCATTCCCATACATAATACCGTTCCTCTGATACGGCCAACAAGACTTAGATACTGAGAATTATTATTATTATTTTTATTATTATTATTATACTGATGTACTAACATTTAAACAACTCATACCACAAGTTTTAAAGTAAAGTGTATTGGTAGTCATAATAACACATTTCAAAACGCAACAGAATAATTTTGATATTTCTTCGAAATAATTACTTGATTGTTGTTGAATTCCTATGTACGAAGAAGATAGAAACAGTATGTTTTAAAAAACGGGAAAATAAGTTTTCCACCTCCTTCGCAATGGGAAATCAGATTGTTCCGTATCAAAAATTGAACCCGCACTTCTAAATGAGTATTAACACAGGTAAAAGTGGCCTCGCCATGTGCAAATGTGTATATCGATGAAGGCGTACCCGTATGGGTGAAAACGTGTACGTACGGGTGAAAGTGTACCATACAAGTGGAAGTATACCTGCATGAGCTAAAGCGTACCCGTACGGGTAAAAATGTACCCACAAGGCTGAAAGTGTACCCGCACGTAAGTGTGCACGTACAGGTGAAAATATTCCTTCGTCGGTAAAAATGATTCTGAACAGGTATAAGTGTATCTACAATGAGTAAAAGTGTACCCGCTTGAGTAAAAGTGTACCCCTACGGTGAAAATAAATCTTCATGGGTGAAAGTGCATAAAACGTATAAAAATGAACTAAAAAGCATAAAAGAGAACTCGTATAGGTGAAGTTATACCTTTGGGTAAAAGCGTATAAAATGTGTAAAATGGTGCTCGCGAGGGTTAAAGAGTACGCGCCTCGCAGGTGCTCTCTTACTCATAGAAGAGTACGTGACAGTGAGTCGGTGCTCCCACACGGGTAAACGCGGCTGTGCGCAGGTGTACCCGCACGAAGGCGTGAGCTGGACGGCGCGGCAGGTGCTGCAGCGGGGCCTGCAGCTGGCGGCGGGATGCAGACGCTGGGCGTGAAGCCCGGGGACCGCGTCGCCTTGGTGGGCGGCCGCCACCCGGAGTACGGCCCGCTCTACTTCGCCACGCTGGTGCTGGGGGCCGCGTGGTCCCCGCTCAACCACACCTTCGACGACGGTAATCGGCGTTCCATTCGCCTTTGGCCGTGGATCTGAGAGGCTCATGCAAACGATTCCACTTACTAATAGACGGTCTCTTTCTCAACGATAGGAATCCTATTGTTTAGGTGAGGTTGTTTATGGCGCAGTGGTGGTGGCGGAGGAGGACACTAATTGTGCTGCATGATGCAGGCGGAGGGGGATGAAATGATTGAATTGTATTGAGGTTGTTTTTGGCGCAATGGTATTGGCAGAGCCAGAGGATAGTAATCAAATTGTATTAAGCTGGTCGCTTGTGGCGCAACGGTGCTGGAGGAGGGAAATTATAGTAATCCTACTGTACAACGAAGATACATTGTGGCGCAGGGTACTGGCGAGGGGGAGGAGTGTAATTCAATTGTATTAAGAAGGACGTTCGTAGCGCAGTGGTGCTACTGGGAGAGGATCATAATTTAATTGTAATAACACTGTTTCTGGCGCAGTGATGTTGTCGGAGGGGGAAAATTGGGTGAAGAAGATCGTTTGTGGTGCAGCGATGCTCGAAGGGGAGGAAGGAATTGAAGTGTATTAAGAATGTTGTGTTTGTCGCGGTGGTGCTGGCGGAGCCAGAGGATAGAATTCAACTTGCATGAAGAAGGTCGCTTGTGACTCGCAATGTTGCTGGGGGAGGGATAGGAAAGTAATTCAATTATTTTAAAGTGTTGAATAGTGCTGGCGAAATGGTAGAGTCGTAATTCAGTTGCATTAACATGCATTATGGTTGTTTTTGACACAGTAGTGCTGGCGAAGCAATGAAGATAGTAATCAAATGTATTAAGAATATTGTGTGGGGCGAAGTGGTACTGGGTGAGGTGAGATACTAATACTATTGTATAAAGATCGTTTGTGGTGCAGTGATGGTGACGGAAGGGGATTATAATGTATTAAGGTTGTTTTGGTGCAATGAGTTTGCGGTGTGTGTGATTTGCGTGTTTATTGTGTTCTCTTAGATTTAGAGATCTAGCTATCGGCGTCTAGAGCTGCAGTCTTTCAGATCGGTCCCCAAGCGCAAGCCCCTTCTCCAATCATTGTGGTTGCCTAACAATCGTTGTTTTTCTGGGCTGGCCATTCTACGATATACCGGTTCTATGCCATGTTTTGTTTGTAACATATGTCTCCGTTGCCACCACTTGGGTCAGACTAGTAGGAGGTGCATTGCTGTTTCTTCTCCACATTCACACAATGGTGGAGTGTATTAATTTTAGTTTGTTTAACATGGATTAAACGGACCGTGACCAATGCTGGTGATGGTTTTACATGTTTTGAGTCCTTTGCGACTTAGAATCTTTGGTAAAAATCAATGGGCCAGTTGTTTCTTTCTCCCATTGCTCCTGCCATATAGTACTGTGTAACTCGTTGAAATTTGCATTTTCTGCGAGAAAATGGGTTTCCCTCTTTATCAAGTTACTGGATTGGTGCCTTTTTAAATTATATTTAGCGGCAAACAGTTGTACCGCCAGATCCAGGGGCATTTACCTGTGAGCCTTTGCAGTGCAGAAGCTGGTGCAGTTAGCAGTTCTCTACGCTTCTGTGAGGACTAACAGTGTTAATCATTGTGCTTTATCTACGGTTCGCTTAATGATATCATATGCGATTCATGCGACCAGACAGAGAAGCAGCATGTGATAATAGGCATTAATTCGCCTCGATATATTCTACACAGAGCTTTCTTAACAGTGATATTTTGTGCATCAGGTTTTCGCCAGTTTTATTCTTCGGAAAATTTCTTGCCATCATATAACTTTGTTTACAAGGCTATTGAATTTCAATTGGGGGTCGAGATTCACCCCCAGGTAAGTTTACGCGTTTGAGCTTGGGTCCCTTATAGACGATGGCCTGTGATCTGTGCAAGCAGGGAAGTTTCTTGTATTTATGTGTACATCGTATTTGATACATTAATATCTGGCCTGAAGCCATGTTATATAGGGGATAGGTCACCCCTAGCACTCATGTGCACATGGTGTAATCAAAAACTTGTCTAGACTTACCCAGCACCGCTAAAAGGCAGATCGAGCAATAATATTTAAGATCAATTGCAGGTCGGTCGGTGTCCTTCTTTAGAAGGGCTACCTTCGCCACCTTCGAACTGTCAGGAATAATGAGTTTTTGAGAAAATTCTTATATATTTTCAAGATACGGTCTCAAATTTCAGCGAGGGCTGTCCAAACCATCTCGGAGTAAATAGAAGTAAAGACTGTGTGTAGGAAGTCAAATTGTAAAGGAAATTTTGTGTGCTTGGAAGGCGACCTGCGCCTGCTGCTGGGCATCCTGTCGTGCTCGCGGAGCGGGTGGATAGACTGTGTGTGCTTGGTAGGCGCCCTAGGCGTGGTGCTGGTGGAACGGGTGGATAGACTAGTGTGTGTGCTTGGCAGGTGACCTGCGCCTGCTGCTGGGCATCCTGGAGCCGCGCGTGGTGCTGGCGGAACGGGTGGATAGAATAGTTGGTGTGCTTGGCGGGCGACCGAGGCGTGGTGCTGGTGAAACGGGGAGATAGACAAGTGTGTGTGCTTGGCAGGCGACCTGCGCCTGCTGCTGGGCATCCTGTGGTGCTGGCGGAGCGGGTGGATAGACGAGTGTGTGTGCTTGGTAGGCGACCTAGGCGTGGTGCTGGTGAAACGGGGAGATAGACTAGTGTGTGTGCTTGGCAGGCGACCTGCGCCTGCTGCTGGGCATCCTGGAGCCGCGCGTGGTGCTGGCGGAGCGGGTGGATAGACTAGTTGGTGCGCTTGGTAGGCGACCTAGTTGTGGTGCTGGTGGAACGGGGAGATAGACGAGTGTGTGTGCTTGGCAGGCGACCTGCGCTTGCTGCTGGGCATCCTGGAGCCGCGCGTGGTGCTGGCGGAGCGGGTGGATAGAATAGTTTGTGCTTGGTAGGCGACCTAGGCGTGGTGCTGGTGGAACGGGGAGATAGACGAGTGTGTGTGCTTGGCAGGCGACCTGCGCCTGCTGCTGGGCATCCTGGAGCCGCGCGTGGTGCTGGCGGAGCGGGAGGTGGCGGATCGGCTTCGTCCGCTGCTGGCCGAGCTGCAGAGCCCCTCCACCCTGGCCGTGCTGTGCGAGGGCGAGGAGTGGGCGGCGCTGGCCACCGACGCCGCCCCCGAGGACTGGCCGCCGCTGCCGCCGCCGCCCGCCGACCCGCGGGGCGCCATCGCGGTGGTCGCCTGCTCCTCCGGGACCTCGGGGCTGCCCAAGGCCTGCGCCACCTCCCACTTCGCCATCGTCGCCGCGCTCTCCGTCTTCTCGTGAGTCGCTGCTGTACACCCTTGCGCAAGCACTTGTCTTCGACTCCCCAGAGGGCCGTGGGGTGGACGGAGTTTGATCGAGAATTCTTCGGGAAGGTGGGACGTAAAAAGTTCTTTTTAGGTTTGGGGCAGAGCGTATTCATGTCTCTGGCACTCGCCCGTTCTATCGGCAAGGCTGACCCGGACGCCAGTTATGTGCACTCATTGGTCCCTCGTAAAGCCCCTTACTTTTCACAGCGAAGGCGCACAAGTGCAGATCCACGCCTCTGAACTCTCTGGATGTTGTAACTGTAGATGTCGAGGATCAGGAGAGAGCCACACGTGTATTTGTTGTGAAGGTGCGACCAGAATTTAGAATCACCTTTTCGCGAGATAGAGCGATACTTTTCGTGACTGAGGATTCATTGAGAAGGCAGTTCACTGATGATACATTGAAATAGTATGTTCTCGTAAAATGATCATATTATAGATCTCTTGTTATCGGGTAGAGTCACATAACCATAACAATCTTGGAACTGAATATTTTCGGAGTGTCTGGGAGTTAATGCCACTGTTACGGTCGTGGTGGCGTGGCAGTTATAATGCTTAAATGGTCGTGGGTAACGCGGGGCAGTCCGAGTAATGCCTTAATGGTCTTGAGTAATGTGGGGCAGTTGGAATAGTGCCTAAATGGCCGCGGATAATGTGGGGCTGTCGTCGTGAGGAAACAGCTGACCTTCTGGGAAGAACGAGCCGCCGTCGTTTTGTCAATATTGTGTTGAACGGTATATAACGGTACATCGTCTCAATTCAACCATGAAATTACTTACTAATACAAGGAAGTGGTTACTTGCCTCCCTCCTAATGCCCCCTCATGGAAACTCTCGGCATCGACACCGGTAAGCGCGGGCCGCGAGAAAGGAACGATGCGTGAGACACTCCTCTGTGGGTGCTGGCGCCGCAAGGAACTGAACACGAAAACGTCTGATCCCAGTGGAGCTTCTGAGCGGCATGTCGCCACAAGCGCAATTACACTTACAGCAATGCTTTGTCAGCAGACGAGCCTCTCGGAAGCGTTGCCAAGGGGCTCCTTGTGAAGGGTCTCTGTGTTCTTCAGTTCCTGAGCCGACGGCTGCGTGTTGCAGACGGGATGACGCTGTGGAAGGCCTCACGGAAACCATAGTGCTGACGTCGCCTGGCTTCTGGGTGACCGGCATCTGGTTCACGCTGCTCAGTATGCTGGACCGCTCGAAGCTAGTGTACGTGTTTGGTTGCGACGAGCATCAGTTCCTCGACGCCATCGAGAAACATAAGGTGAGCTCCAAATCAGACCACTAGTCTTAACACTTTACATTCATCGCTGTTACGCATATGCCTGCACTACTCCTTTCTTAGTCGTAACATTATCGCTGTTGCAGCCGCCGGTGATCTTCACAGCCAACAACTTCCTGCTGTCGGCGGCGAAGGTGCACGAGGCGTCGGAGCCCCGCAGGGACCTGAGCAGCCTCCGCTCCATGCTCACCGGCGGAGCCGCCATGAGCCGACAGGCCGAGGAGTTTGTGGGCGAGATCATGGGGTGAGCACGACAGATACTCTTCTCAATACTCGTTCTCACAAACGCCAAACCTGGATCGTTGTGTGTTCGAATGCGCTCATCAATCTTACCGGTTCTACCAACATGGATGGAAGATTTCGCTTTATGTGTGTTAGGTTTCCTGGCCAATTAGTCTGCCTTGTCCCCCAGTTCTTTGCCAATCCATCTTCCTGCTTTCTCGTGACCTGAATGTAAGAATACGTGTGTGCGCAGGGCGGAGGTGTACAACATGTACGGCATGACGGAGCTGAACGGGGGCATCGGCATGATGAAGCGGCCGCAGTACAAGCCTGGCTCGGTGGGCACGCTGAGCGCCCTGCTGCGCTGCCGCGTGGTGGACGAGGGCACGGGCCGCGTGTGCGGGCCCAACGAGGAGGGCGAGCTGCGCTTCAAGGGCCCCATGCTGTCGCAGGGCTACCTCAAGAACCCCAAGGCCAGCGCCGAGCTCTTCGACGCCCAGGGCTGGCTGCGCACCGGCGACCTGGGCCTCTACGACGAGGACGGCTTCTTCTACGTCACGGGCCGCATCAAGGACACCATCAAGTACCGCGGCGCGCATGTGAGTACACATATCCTTCCTCATTCATGCTTCACAGGCGGAAGCGCGTGTCCATCTGACAAACATCCAAAACAAACACAACGGGGCACAACGTCCCGTACATATAGCGTTGATTGAAACATCTGTACGTGTTCGGTAGCGAGGTAAACTGCTTGTATTGCCTAGGTCGACATCGAGGGCGCGCAGGAGAGCGGCGTGGTAGGGGAGGAAAAAGTGTTGGTTGGGAGACTATCTCAGGTTCCAAACTGTGGATGCGAGGCCGTGGTGGACAGCGTCGTCGTGAGCCGGAGTGTTGTTGACTGCTTCTGTTACTCAGATATCAATGGACTCCTGACATGCTGGAGCGACGTGATGGGCAAGAAATATTGTGGTTGCGAATGTTACTCACATGAAACGGGGGTTTCGAGCAAATGCTGGAGATGCCATACAGAGGGAGAAAATGTCTTCGTTTCTGTGTGGTGTTACCGGTGAATTCGGACGACCGGAGGGCGTTCGGCAGAGAAGCCTGGGGCAAGGAATGTCGTTGGTCGTTAGGCAGGACAATGACATTGGCAGTCCGTTGCTTAGGACTAGCTAGTGTGCCAGTGCGCGTGATGTGCGAGTGATTGCAGTCGACTGGCTGTGTGTCTCAGGTGTCGCCGGTGGACATCGAGGGCGTGCTGGAGAGCCACCCGGCCGTGTATCAGAGCGCCGTGGTGGGCGTGCCCGACCCGCTACAGCAAGAGCTACCGAGGGCGTACGTGGTCCTGCGACAAGGAGCCCAGGCCTCCGAGGACGAGCTCTGCCAGTTCGTGCAAGGTACCTCCCAAACACGCACACCTACTCGCTTAGAACATCCGACGCTCGCTGCTATGCAACACAAAATTGTGAAAAATAAGCGCGGATTAACAACGGATAATTCAGAAATACAAGGCCTCTTATTTACTTCACTTCATATGATGAATATCAGAAATGAACTCCAAAACTTAGAAATGACACAATTATAAAGCCAACGGTAATCAGTACATGTCAACTAATATTTGCGCCGTCCACCAGACAATTACTTACTAATATTACAATTCTTATCTCTGAAAAATATACTTCTTCATTTACGATATATTTTATAAAGAAGCATTCACATTCAGTGCCTTTATTACCCCATCGCTATCAACACTTATTATTTTCTATTACATTCTCCGAAGTTCGTGGCAAAATGAAAATTCACTCTTGACTTACCAAGGTAAGAAAGCTTTTCAGAAATCTTTCACATAAACTGATAGCTTTCTTGAAGGCAGTGACACCGTGGTTCTCCACAATAATTCTTAAAAATTCGTTGAGAAAACAGTCCATTCACAAAATAACAATTCATCAAATCTAAATTGTGATGAAAATTATCCAATATAAACACTCTAAAACGTCTTTAACTTTTCTGAAAGCGCACAAACAAACAAAAATGGTGTTTTCTGCGCAACTGCGAAAAAAATCTTCTCTTATCAACATTTTGTTTTCCTTGATGAAGCAACTGAAAGATATAAGTCTGCATTGTTCTTCAACAACTCAACATTTACCAAATTAATAATTTTTGTCAGAGGGGAACAATACACCATCACTAACGCATGTTTCCGTTTGGAGATTGGAAAAATTTACCTGTTAACTTTAACCATGTTCTGTTATGGTTATTTCCCTAAATATCTCAAAAGCGTACAGCCTTAGTGAGAATCTCAATGTCAAGTTTTACTATTGCAGTCGCCAGTATAGAACCTTTCCTCCCAAAGCAATTCCTAAGTCCCTTGCCCCATTGCTGTGTAGCGCTGCCAGGCAGTGTGTGAAGTGAAATGAAATGAAATGAATGTTGTGCAGAGCGCGTGGCACCGCACAAGAGCCTGCGAGGGGGTGTGGTCTTCCTGGAGGGGCTGCCAAAGGCTTATAGACCTTTCTTCCCAAAGCAATTCCTACGTTCCGTGCCCCATTGCTGTGTAGCGCTGCCAGGCAGTGTGTGGAGTGAAATGAAATGAAATGAATGTCTGTGTGTGCAGTGCGCGTGGCGCCGCACAAGTGGCTGCGAGGGGGCGTGGTCTTCCTGGAGGAGCTGCAAAAGGCTTATAGACCTTTCTTCCCAAAGCAATTCCTAAGTCCCTTGCCCCATTGCTGTGTAGCGCTGCCAGGCAGAGTGTGGAGTGAAATGAAATGAAATGAATGTCTGTGTGTGCAGAGCGCGTGGCGCCGCACAAGTGGCTGCGAGGGGGCGTGGTTTTCCTGGAGGAGCTGCCGAAAACCACCACTGGCAAAATCAGCCGCGCCGCCATCCGCAAGCAGTATGTCCTTCGACAACAGTCGGGTTGAAGTCTCGTGAGTGCCCCTTTTCTTCTTCCTCTCTAATGTCATTTGTCTTCAAAACGTTTCATCCTTTCGCTTTATCTTTCCTTTGTACCTGTTTTATCTTCTCTTCTGCGTTAGAGTCCCTATCTTCTGTTCTACTGTATCTACTGTTCTTTTTAGTTTCTTCTTATTATACTCGGCCTTTCTAACCTCTTATACTCAAGCTAATACCGACCTAACGCCCCGAAGATACCTGAAAATATTTTTTTCAGTCTACTGTCACGCACTATATATGTGCTCAATATCAATCTCCGTTTCGTTAGTGTTCAATATTTTTTGTTCTAGTAGATTTCCTAATTACTTTTTTGATTTCCGTGCTCTTCCGTGCTTTGTATTTGTTTCTAATTATTATTCTCATTAATAGTTTTAGTTCATCAATTTAACCATTCCCTGGCTAATAGGCATCCTTATTTATTTATTTATGTTTCCAATGTGCAATTTTCCTATAAACTACTTGAACAATCTCAGTTTATTCTCGTCTGTCTCTTTCTCTCAGGTCTTGAGCGGAGGGTGGGCGATGGAACTGGCAATGGAGATCCATTGTCCACGTCTGCCTCTTCCGGGAACACTCGTGGATGGACGACCCTTGCTTCTCCACAGTCACCTGATCTCTCTCTTTGAAAATATTTCCTGGCAGCCTGACCATCTTCACTAATGCCTTCGGTGAAAGAAACTCGTTTGTGGAGGAATACAAAACATTATATTATATCATAGAAGTGACTATAGAAGTTTATAATATCTATAGAGGACTCGTCAAGATTTGGCGGTGAGAACGGGTGCTTCGACATTGCTATGACCATACTCTGAAGGATGAAAATGTACAAAATACTTTACATATGCAGACTACGATACACGTTGTAAAATACATTTGAATTACACTTTTAAATATAGATAAATATACTTACTAATTACATTATACAAATAATAGAAAATAGTAATCCCAAATAGTTTTCCTTCTGATTATGAAAGATGTATTCAATTATAAAATTTAATTTAAAATTAAATTTACACGTAAGAAAATATATTTTGAATACATTTCATGTTGAAAATTATATGTAACAAATGTTCATGTAATAAACAGTAAAATAATTAAAATTTGTTGTCATTTATCCATTTGGTAAGGATAGTGCGTTGTCATTGACAATAAAAGTTTGCTTGAAAATTACATCCACACACAATTTGTGGTATTACCCTAAACTGAATAATAACGTACCCGAAACTCTGATCTCAAAGATAAAATAACACGGTACTAGCATGAAAGAATTACCACTCATCGTTCCAATTAGTTGTCAATTGAGCAGGGGTCCCGCAGGGTTGATATTAGACCTTGCAACTCTTTCTTTTATACCTAAAACAATATGTCTTCGGCCACTAGAATCATTACAACAGATACCTTTGCTAATTATACGAATATTCTTTGAATAAAAAAATTCTCAAATAATCGGTAATTAAAAATAAATATTCGGCCGGTTTAGATGAGTTTCCGGATTGTTTGTTAAAGACGTGCGCGCCAGCCATTATACACCCGTTAACTCACATATTTAATGCATCCTTATGCACCGGAATTTTTCCAGATATTTTTAAAACAGCTAAGATTAAGCCGCTCTTCAAAAAAGGCAACAAAAATGAAGTTCAAAATTATCGGCCAATTTCTCTTTTGTCAGTTTTTTCAAAAATATTAGAGAGACTTTGTTATGTGCGAATGGAAACCTTTCTCAATAAACACGAACGCGTTTTCAAATTGCCAACATGGATTCCGGAAATCAAAATCTACGGAAACAGCCATTTTTTCTTTTCTTAAGGATGTTGCCTCATCATTGGATCAAAACGAAGCAACTACTGGAATATTTTTAGATCTTTCAAAAAGCTTTTGACGTCATAGATCATAACATTTTACTTTCAAAATTACCTTCGTATGGAATCCGTGGTATTGCTCTAGATTGGCTATGTTCGTACCTTAAACAACGATCTCAGAGAGTAGAAATACCTTACTGGAATGATGGAACTTTATGTACACACCTTTCCGGTTCTTTGCAAATTGCACGTGGAGTCCCGCAAGGATCGATTTTAGGCCCTATTCTCTTCCTATTATACGTAAATGACATGCCCTTAGCGATTCGAAACGGAAGAACAGTTCTCTTTGCGGATGATACAAATATTCTTTGCAACAAAGAAACCGTAAATAGTACAATATCAGACGTTTCAAATTGGTTCCGTAATAACAAATTAAAAGTAAATGAAAATAAAACTGTTTCAATGCAGTTTTCCATATCAAATAAAAAATTCTGTACTCCATTGAAAATGAACGGTGTGCCATTGACTGATGTTAATGTAACAAAATTTTTAGGTCTATCAATTCAGTCAAACCTCAAATGGAATGCCCACTTAAATGAATTGAACACAAAATTAAGTTCATTATGCTACGCGTTCAGAATTCTTTCAAATTCCGTCAGCCTTCATACAGCTCGTTGTGTATATTTTGCCAATGTTCACTCCCGCCTGAGATATGGCATAATATTTTGGGGAAACACATCTTATAGCTCACAGACTTTCAGATTACAAAAAAAAATTGTACGAATAATAAGCAAATCCAACCCACGTGATTCTTGTAAGTCACTCTTTATTAATCTAGGAATTTTACCATTACCTTGTCTCCTGATTTACGAATCAGTAGTTTTTGTCAAAAATGACTTACTTAAGGGCGGGAATATATTTTCAGCAAACGCCGATGTCTATAAGTATAACACACGACGTAGTAATCATATTCACCAAGTGGCAATATCAACAGCTCACTACAAAAAATTCACATACAATTCATGTACATTACTCTACAACACTTTGCCAGAAGACATTAAACGATTAAATTCAATAGAAAAGTTTAAGTCCCAAGTAAAATCTTTTCTACTGCATAACTGTTTCTATACAATTCGAGACTATACCGAGCATCAAAAAGGAATGTAGAATTAATTTTAACAATGATAGTTAATGTAATTATTTATCATTTGGACTGTACAATTCTAAAGAACCTGTAACAAGTATTGTACCACAGTTTCTGGGTTGATGGCCCCCATCTCGATCAGGTTTTTCGTCCAGTTTCCCTGATCCTTGAGCAAATGCTGAGATGGTCCCTTGTTTTGCTTCTGGACATAACTGTAACTTCATTATTTGTGCACGTCTTCTGAATTTCAGTGGGAAATATAGTTATTCAAATTATCGTTTTTCATATTATCGTGGCAAAAAGTATTATTCTTTCATGAAGAACATGAGGGTTCAGGGCAGGAATTTATAGCTAATTTACCTTTGAAAATATATTTTATTATATAGGAGCAAATATTTTGTCAACAAAACTCGAAAAAAACCTCTCTTTTCTGTATTCAAAATTCGACTAAAATATGGTTTAGGATAGAGACCACAGAATTATGAAAACGTGCACAAAATTCACTTCTCCCCATAGCTAGTCATACGCAGTTTTTAACTGTTTTTTGACGTAAATAAATAAATAAATAAATAAAAGGAATGTTAAATAGTACGACATTCAGATATTTCTATTTCATTTCGTAATAGCAAAATTAAATAACATTCAAAATCAACACACAATAGAATGATGTTACTGTAACAAAATTTGTTTCTCACAATGCAGTCAAACGCAAATCGAATAATAAATTAACTTAAAATACATTAAGTTCATTACGTTACGCATTAAGAATTCGTTCAAATTCGGCCTTTGTTCAGCTCACTGCGTGTATTTTGCAAATATTTATTTCTGGCTCACTTAAGACTTAATACTTCAGGGAAAACACATCCTATAGTACTTAAACATTTAAGTTGCAAATAAAATTGTACGATTAAGAATCAAATTTAGTCCTCTTGACTTCTACAAGCATCTCTTCATTCTTCTTGAACCGCAACCATTGCCTTGCATTGTTATTTACGAATCTGTAGTTGTGTTAAAAATACTAGATAGAGTGGGAACACATTTTCAAGCAGAAAGAGATATTTATAATCACTACACATGTTATATGCAAAATCGAAAAGGCAAATCAAGCCTCTATTATAAATGGCTGATTTGATTTCGTCAAAAAAGTCAGTGGTACTACAACAGCACGTACATTTGTCGCATTATTAGGTGCCAAAAAAGTTTGAAATTCTTCACTTTTCGAAAGTTAAGATATTTTAACGAAAATGATATCTGCGGGATTTTTTAAGCGTCCTTTTCCGCAATCCAAGGACAAAATTTATTAAAACATTTGAGAAAATTATTTAAATTTTGTTGAGACTTCACGTAAAGTAGGCCTCACAATCCGTTTCAAATGCAAAGGAACCTTCAGTTCGTTCACATCGTTTTGGGAATATCAATTTGGAGAAAATCGTCTGAACTGTTTAAATCCGTCGTTGTCGAGATTTTCGCGCATGCACAGTCTAGTTTTTTTTCTAAGCTGTCGAGCTTACAGCGTTGACTACAGACGTACTGTTGGATATTCTGCCATGAAACAATTTTTCGTGATCAAGGACCGAAAAACGTAAATTCTCGTTACATAAAGAGTCAGAGGTAGTAATTTAGGGGCCGTACCTATATTACATAACGCAAATTTCGGAGTATTGAAATAACCCTTCTCCGTTGTAAAGCGCGCTCAACCCTCCTTAATAATTGCGTGGTTTAACGATGCAAATAAATTTTCTGTTCGTCGGCAGCCAACAGTTCTAGTTTTCAATAGTTGCTAACCTCGCTTTGTTGCAACGTTTGTTCATCATAGAGGAATAGTACATAGCAAAGGGATTCCGGAGTGCAGGAAAACATGCGCAGATTGCATTGTCCCATGAAGTCACATAGATATTATATTGTTATTAATGATAAATACATAAAATCAAATAAAAATATATCATACGAATTAAGTATGACATGAATAATTTTAATAAAATTATTTACAAAAGTTACGCCAAAACGCAAGTAAAAAACACGCACGTCCGCCGATTTTGGTTCCTTTTTGTGTCTCCAATTACCCGCCACCTCGCCTCCTCGTTCGTTACATCACGAACCGGTCTATGCCACTTATCTCCGTTTGTGTTCGCTGATGCGAGGTCAGAGTCCAACCCAGGCAGCAGACAGAGAGAGAGAGGTGAGAGTGGGAGAGGGGGAAGGGGAGGGGATGCCGTGCGGGAGCGATTCGCGCGGAGGTTTGGCATTCGGTCCTCGCCGGTCGGCCGCGCACCAGCGCTAGCTCGCCCCTCTCGCCGCTCCGCTCCGCTCTGCTCAGGTGAGGCCCGCGTCCGCCGCGACGCACCCGCTCCGCTTACATTTGTCAAGGTCCATGCCACGAGCGGGAGTCTGTGGCACGAGTGCCACGACGAAATCGCCCCTCCACGCAGTTCATTACCCCGTCACTAGAGACAACGCCATCACTATTGTAAAACGGTGAGGTTACTGCTAATAGTTTCCTCTCCCGACGCTAGAGGCGCAGAGAAGCTCGTGTCATGCCGCGAGGCATGCCACTGCCACAAGCAGAGAACCTTGACACCACTGGCTTACGAACTGCACTTGCGAATTTTTCGCAGCTGCCCCTCAAGGCCCGTTTTCAAAATAGAATGCATCAAGGCATTTCACGTCTTAATCAGTCGTGCCGCTAGATGTCGCATGATCGATCCCGTATCAAGCACAGCGTGTTCACGCGACATCTAGCGGCACGACCGAGAAAGACGCTAAATGCAGTGATATATTCCATCGAAAAGACGGGCTTTGAGAGGCAGCTATGGAAAATCGTAGTACAAGGTTTAAGGAGCAGGGCCTTTGAACGTCTCATCGAAATCGGAGACAAAGCTGAAGGGCTACTATAGGAGGCGCTAGTGTCGCCGGGTATAGCTGCAGGTTAGAGTTGCAAACTTCCGCACATAAAATTGGTTAATTTGTGAGAAATACGAACAGTAACTTCTAAATATTCAATTATTCATAAGTGTATGCATTAAAGAAACGGCTGAAAGTGCGAACATCGGCGCTGACTTTCGTTAACACTTACGTTCCCGACGCCCACGCAAGGGCTACGCACGTTTTAGGTATCGTCGGCAGCAGCTCGTATTTTAGTTCCTGAAAGGTGCTGCAGAAGACGGCGCCACTGTAATGGTCTCCACCACTGTGATATGGAAGATTGAAAGGTCCTGCTTAAAAGTCTTACGGCACTTCCATTCTCATCCAATAGCCGATGCTTTAAGCTTCCTTTTGACGAACAATTCAGAACCTTTAATGAATGCGCGTATGTGCAGTGTGCATTCTGGAATCCCAAAGGTCAGGCGCGAATTTACTGGAGGGAATGCGCTATATCGTCCCCTCTAGAGAGTTTGATATCCCCTGTTGAATATTAATGTCCCCTTGTCAGAGACTACAATTAATCCTTATTAGCTGCATATTTATTTATGATTTCAACATTCTGAATCGTCAAATAAGGAAACCAAATGACAGAAATCGTAGAAGAGAACATTCTTGGGATTCATTCAAACTGTGTTACTGTTAGAGAAGTAATTGTTTCACTATCCATTCTCCAAACGTTTTATTCTGAAATGTTGAATGTCCCCTCAGGAGGAAGCAGCCTGCCAAAGGCAGCACTGTGCACTACGCGCCTTTGTTAAAATTCCGGAATCGTTACTAAAAAGGAATCCTGCAAATCGAGTCTTAGGTAAACGGCACTTTCCACATAATTCGCATTCACTGTTTAGACCAGGAGTTCCCAACGGGGTCGGTATTGACCCCTGGGGGTCTGTAAAATTTTCAAGTGTCAGTGATGATCCAAGGATCGATTGGGGGTCTACAACCGAAAATGAATCGGTGATTAAGCAAGTATAATCAAAATAACATTGATTACAAAAAAATTACATGAACTAGTTTATTCTTTTCTGATAAAGAGCAATTTTAAAACGCATAATAGTAAATAACGAATTCATTCTTTTGTATTCATCGTTCATACTCAGGACGAGGGGCTTAGGCTGGTGCAACTGGTGCAAAATGCAACAAAATGCACTCTATGCTAATTTTCTACATCACACCAGCTATATTATTATACCAATCAGATTTAGATCTCATAATTTCATGGTTATTGCAGATTTGGGCACTATTTGGATTTTTGCACCTAGTCATTTCAGAACGTGATTACGCAACTGGCTAAGGACGTTTAGATAACTCAGCAAATTATAATTATATATTGAAACCGAAATTCTACCATCGAAAAATATACTTCCAGTTATACACACTATACAAATGTTATGGTCAGGGAAAAATCAACGTTTTATAACCTTTGCACTATTAAGATTTGACATTCAGAATCGAAAACGTCTTCGATTATTGTAAATCTAGATATTTATCAAAATATTGATGAAAGAAACTTAAAGACATTTATGGGCAATTATTTGTGTTGTGATTATGCATGATATGTAATAGAGAATACCGTACAGGGTCGATAGAATCAACAATTCTTTTAAAAGGGGTCGAAGAACAAAAATGTTGGGAATTCCTGGTTTAGATATTTCAATTTGGCGTCACCTTTAATTTTACGGCTGAGCGCTTTTCGTGTCGAGGCGAGTCCAAGAATGTCATACTGGACCCCCATCTAGCAAATGCTGCTTTACGCTGCAGCGAAATCATCTCATGCACGACTTAGTGGAGAATGTTTCATTCTATAACAACCTCAGCGAACCACAAGGCGGTCCATGTCCTTCAACGCCAATCTGAAGTGTTAATAATTGCAATTGGTAGAAGGAGCGAGAGACGGACAGTAGATCACTGGCTCTCCAGAGCTTACCATCGAGGATTGACTCTCGGCAAACAACACAAGTGGAGTGCCAGTGCCGTGTCTAGGGTAACTGACGGCTTTGGGCAGCATTGAATATGCCCTCTATTTATAAAATAAGGAAGAAACGACCAAAATTGCATTCACTTTAAATACTTGTTACTAATGTGAAATCTGTAATTAAAGCATCAAATTGATAATTTTATCTTATCTGATCACCCTTCATATGTCGAGTACTTACGCATTCGGAGTCTGTAAAATACCTCATTACAATATCCGATGTAGTAAAGGTTTCTTAGCAATAGTCTGGTTTACAATATGAAACCACTAAAGTATTACTTAATTCACAAACGAAAAGAAATATACATGACCATTCAATAATTAGTTGCTAAAAATGTATTTGTTATTTAAATTTAATTATTTTGCTATCGTAGTATTTATAGACGTGCTTCAACATCGCGGCCTATAAATTTGTTTATCAATTTTAATTTTCTGATGTATCGAGCCTTTCACGTAACCAGCGGCAAGGTTACCTGATAGTCTCACACCATGACGTTTGAGACTCGTGATATCAGTTACACTTTCTGCTAAGAATGTACAGGTAGATACAGGGATGGAATATACAGAGTTTTCAGATACTTTACAACACTTGGAGATTTCATAGAAAGTATTAATACCAACACGCTGAACTGTATGTTTTTTTCTTCGCATGGACAGAAACAATTGTCGATTCTCAGCTTTTTATGGCCACAAAAGTAAATAGCCACTAATAAAAGCGGCTACTTTTAGGACATGTACACAGAGCTAAAAGTTCAATTTTTAGCACTAGTGCGACGATGGTTAAATGTTCAGATAAATCTGAGTACAACAAAGGAAACAAAATACTTTCGTCTGATCAGCTACAACTGATCTTCATGTAACATGGTACACAATTAAGTGATTTATATACTTGAATTAAAGTAAAAAGCAAGTCAGGAAGGCTGTCTAAAACATTGTGCATGATACACGTGGTAAAAGTGATTTTACTTTTCTCGTAGGATTAAGCCACTTGTTTCGAGACATTTCTTACTTGCAAAATAGTCACATTTACCACTCGTATCATTAATAACTTTTATATAAATATACGCAATTCATTGCATCGCCTGCTATTGCCACGAAAATTCGTTTCTTATTTGTTTTCGTGCGTAGAATGGTACAATCAGGATATTTATCCTCAACATTTCAACATTCGCATTTTAGAGCTCGTCGCAACTATACGCTCCAGTAACTCCAAAAACTGCAGGAACCCAAACATCAGATTAAAATAAGTTAGTAATGAAATTTACTTTAACAAGAAAAATAAAGTATTCTAGTACAATTTACTTTATCCACAAGGACAATATCATCAGGGGTTAGTTTTTAAAAATACCAATATCTGATTTTTTTCTTAGTCTTTGTCTTTTTGGCTTCGTAGTTCATGTGCTTGCTTTTTAGCGAAACAATCAGTCAAACACATTGCTAATATCTCTATTTTCCTGGCCACTCATTTGAAAATTTCGACCATGAAGACACCCATTTATAGTTTTCTGACTAAAAGGAAGAAAATTATAACACACATCATTTGCTTTGCTTCATAAAGTTTAACATATATTGTTACTTACTTTCTCCGCAAAATATTCTAACAAAATAACATTGCCTTCATTAGAAATTCACTTTCCCTCTCTTCACCGTTTAAAAACTTCGAATTATTAATCATTATTTTCTTATGATTGATTAGATAGTAAAGATTTCATAGGCTTAGCGGCTTCGGTCGTAATACATTTGCGGGGATTTCATCAATGTCGCTTAGCCCGCGTCCTGCTAAAATCATCTTAATTACAGCATCACATGATATTTTTAATTACCACCGAACTCAACATACATACCATAAATAGAGTAAGTCATTGCCACCAATCATACAGACATACTGTTAAAAAGTGTCAACATCTTCAATAGGCGATCGTTAAAGCTACAGCGCTCGTAAATAAAGTAACTAGCATGCAATATTCGCATATTTCACCCACTGGGGAGGTAAATAACTTTGACTAATGAAAGGAGACAAGTGAATATAGTGAGGTACTCTAATGGGAAATTTGATGACTTTTTG
This sequence comes from Acheta domesticus, assembly GCA_031308135.1. Taxonomy (NCBI): domain Eukaryota; kingdom Metazoa; phylum Arthropoda; class Insecta; order Orthoptera; family Gryllidae; genus Acheta; species Acheta domesticus. The sequence goes on from JAHLJT010002630.1 coordinate 37,056,163, forward strand.
CTGATAAACAGCTGGGGTTGGTAAATAGCTGACTAATGAAAGAAAGCGTGTGAACGTAGTGAGGTACTCTCAAGGAAAATTTGATAATATTTTGCTGATAAGCGGCTGGGGTTGGTTGAAGTGTCAATCAATCATTAGTCACTCAGAAAATAAGTGCAATACCCAATTAAAGACACAATTAATGATAGAAATAAAACATAAAATGTGATCAATTTGAAAAATGTTATCAAAGTATTGTATTAAAATCATTTTCCATGAAAAGAGTTCACTGACGCAATTCGAAAACTGTCACGGTTTATTCACCATGTAGTAAAATGCTGAATGGCGACTCTTATCAGTAGCAACATTGACAAGGGACTAAATGGCAATACGCCTTTTCCATGTTAATAATTATTATAATGCTATAATAATTATACCTCTTTTACCTCTCCGATCCACATGATCTATAGGAAGAGAGCTTTTAGGACATTCTATTACATTATACTGTTCGGGTTCTTCTCGATACTACCTTACCTGTTCGTAAACGTGCAGAATCTGCAACTGTATGTGAAATGAAACTAATTACTTGAGACGTTTAATTGCACGGGTGTACCTCTCAGTTCGGTAAAAGGTAAATAATATTGCAAAGAGTAGAGTTATGCTTTCCCGACTCTATTTTCGTTTGGATAACTTTAAGTAGATTTCCGGAGAGTAAAATGCTTTTGTAATATTTTTGTGACTATTAAGGAAAACGAAAGGCTAACTGTAAAGGAAGATCGTATAATTAATTCAAATGTTTTTAAGGAAGTGTTGTGAATTGTTCCAAGAACATGTCGATAATACTGATTACACTGTCTGTAATACTGAGCAGTGCTTTATTCAAAATTTGATTCAAACATCAATTTCATTGTTCTTTATTGTTATTTTAAATTCGATAAGTACATTGGAAATTACCTTTTTAATTGTTTTAAACAAATAAACGTTAACAACTTCCTCTCTTAATATGGAAAAGGAAAGACAGAAAAGAGGGTAAAATTTAATATGGGAGAATTCTTGCACGAGTAGGCTAGTCATTATTATAGTACTATAATAATCATACATCTTTTACCTCTCCTATTTTTTCTATGACTTCTGAATATTGAGGGCCGTGGACGCAATGGGGATGAGAACCGCAGAAAAAAGTCCGCCCGTCTTGAAATAGGAGTGGGAACGCAATGGGGAAGGATCCTCCCAGAAGGGGGTGGGAAGGAGGAAAAGTAAACCTTGGAAATGTGACTTCTGGGACTCGACCAGGAGGTCCACGGGTTCCAGTCCCGGTGCTGGCCAATTTTCGACACTAGCTGGTTGCTTGGTTGAATTTGTTCACTGCCACTGCCCGGCGGAGAATTTTAGCGTGCGCCTTCTCTGATAAGTGGTTTTACGTGGTTACTCCGATTCATACCACCCGAATGCCGGAGCAGTACCTTAACAAACGGGCCTCGGACCGCGCGCCATTTTTCCTTTCTCTTCCTCGATCCCCCCACTACCGCAGCTGGGAGCTTAGTGCATGTCTCGTCTGGGGCGGTGCTCCGCTGGGAGAGATACCTGGAGCGAAATCGCCCGCAAGCCGACATGTGAGTCGGCGCTAGATCTCATCAGTGAGTGCAGGAAGAACACCACCATTTCCTAGGTGAAAATATTCACTACATCAGCAAAGCTAATGCGCTCAACGCTTGACACCTTTCAACCTGGGAAATGACAGGTGACCTCGAAAACTCTCACATACGCATCTGAACTGTTGGGTCGAGCGCAGACCGTGACGTGCGTGAGATGGTTCAAATGCGGGGCCGGCTCCTTTGGACGGCGCGCGCAACTCACGCTCCTTATTAAGTGACGCAATGAGCGGCGGCGCAGGCGGCGGCGAGAGATAAGGACCTGATACAAGGCGCTTGTGGGGCTCCCAATGGCTCATTGTCATCCGACGATGACAGGAGAGAAAACAGTGCATTCCTTCCTGTTGATTGGTATATCTTTCCTTTTAAAGCACCAACAGTTGACATTCTGAAAGAAATTTGAGCTTTCTACTCAAACGAATTTCGGGATTTTTGATTTATACGGAAAGTAGTTGGCCCCAGAGGTGTTATCACTTGCAATTATTAACCGTTTTATAGCACAAATAGTAATAACATTTATAACATCTTGCAATTCATAGAAACAACGCTATCAACACATTTATGTAATCGATTTAACGATTTGGCGCCAAACCTCTAGTTCTTCTCGGGACAAATTTTGTGATTTTTGAGCTCGAGATTTTTCTTTACGCACGCCCGAGATAGTTTATTCTCCCCCAAAAAAGGCGCAGATTAAAAAAAGAACAATTTACTAGAAAATTGTTATTAAATAGACAAATTAATTCAATGAAACATTGTTCTTAAAGTTTAGAAAAGAATAACTTGGTTTTGATCAAACCGTTTCCAGTAACTCAAGAAAATGCCTGATTTCTTCGTCTGTTTCAGCCCTTCAGCACAGAAAAACAAAATTAAGACTACAAGTAATAGGAAAAAATCAATAAAAAACAACTTTCAACATCTTTGATTTTGCTTATAGTGATGGAAAATACATGTAATCCAACAATTTAAATATGTAAAATTTTCGTTTGGAATATTAAAAATACACGAGTGGGGCGCTGTAGAGCATGGAGCGCTGCAGACAGCATTTGTTATATTCAAATCTTCTTTACGGCCGATAGGGAGAAGGCAACGGAACAGAGATTTCCGCGTTTTATTTAGAATGTTGCGAAGTGGGAATACTGAAGCTCCCTGACATATCGAATACCCGTATTCCATTCTAGAACAATAAAAGCACAAAGGCAGCACGGAGTGCTGCCGCGCGCCCGCCGAAATGTTAAACTAGTTATTTTATTTTTTGCTATTCAAGTGGGGCGTGTGTGATATAATGGGAGATAATTTTGATGCTTAACTTTTCCATATTTATAAACCATGAATTCAAAAATATATATAATTTTTATTGAAAGATCGTCAATTTGTAACGACAGAATGTCGAAGGTGGTGTGACGGAAGAACATAGAACAAATAAAAGCGCGTCTGGAATATCCCTACAATAGAAATACATCAATGTCCATGCCCAGTAGTTGATAGCTTTCAGATTTGAGGCTGCAGGACATTTCCTCCGGCCATTACAATGGAGTTTTGTCGTCACAGAGAGCGATTGCGTAAAGAAAATATCGTTTCTTTCGCAAATCTTTCTCTCTGTCCATAGTATGAGGTATTTCCATGGGCTGCCGAAACATAACCAAAAATAAGATATTATTTACAATAGCGAACATTTCTGGAGATACAGAGATGACAGAATGCACATATGTGTCAATTTTTTCTTCTCGGGAATAGAATTAGAACGATTCAGAAACAGAAAAATGTATTTCTTCGTAAATGTGCAAATATGTGATTTCCATCATGTGCCAAACGCGAAGTCTATTGTAGAGTTCGTACCTACCTACCGAATATAATAGTTCATACGTCATTAGTAGTCAATAGATTCAATAGCCAATGCGGAACCGCGTTGTAACCTGACATAGTAGCCAACTTATGTACGAGGAGAAAAAATCGACACACGATCCTTGACGAATCGTCAAAGTTAACGGAGAGTCAATCCTAACAGAAAAGTGTTGGCGAAACGTAACAATGCGTCAATATTTTGACGTTCGTCGAAAATAACAATCGTCAAGGCAGATTTGACAAGTGTTGGTAAAATCCACAGATCAAGTTTTTATTAAGTTCAAAGATTGAGGTTTTAAGTGCGAAGAGCGTGGATTCTTGTTATATCTATTTAATCATGTCCGTGATTTATGCTGTGAATGTTTTATTTTTGATTGAAAATAGCCCAATACTATGAAAACAAGTGAAATGTGAGGTGGACAGAGAGAGCTCTCGGCAGGTTTTCTCGGGATTCTCTAGAGCCCATTGTCACTACAATTCTCTTTCAGCATCCAAAACACAGCCCCTATAATTTACTAATTCACTCAATCACCTTAATGATCGCAATTACTTTAGTACTTGAAGAAACTCAAATTTAAATGAATAAAAATTCAGTTATAAATTTTACATTTCTGTTAACTTGAACACTCTTTCAAATGCAAGGATGATCGGTTTGAAAAAGTGAAGGAAAATCCCTTGCTAGAATGCAGAAAAATTCTCATCCTAGAACATGCCCGTTTCGAGCAAGAGAGTGAAATCTGTCTTAAAAAAAGAGACAAACGGAAACCACCGTCAACGCCTGGAAGCGGCCACGTAGCTGAACACTGTTACATCTTCAACGGGTAGAAAGAAAAAGAAATTGCGTTTTCACTGGTAATGTAGGCATTTAGTATTACTGAATCTGATAAGCTAGTTTTTCGCCGGAAAAGCCAATGAAATAGAGGTGAGTGTGCTGATTTCAAATAGGTTTGTTTTCGCTTCTCACAAATAATTTCTCGTTAATCGTACTTTAATTGATTTCACGGAATAAGGTTTCCGGGAACTCTCGTTGGATTTGCCTTGGGCGATGCGTAACATGAATCATATCCGCGCCCTTTCCAGAAATAACATAAGACAGTGTTGCGAACTCACCAGAACTTGTCTCAGAGAGTGCGTCCAACGAAAAAGACGTGCGTCCAATGTGGAATATATTACAAGAGAATTTATGACAGTCGTTTATCTGTGTTCCCAAGAGCTGTGGATTTTTTCCACCGCAAAAGGTGAGTGGGCACTGCGGTTTGCCGCATCCCGGGTAACGTCTTCTCAATACGGAGATTTTCCTCATCGCGAGTTCCTATGGCGCATGAACGCCTTACTTACACGAAGTGGAAAGTGTCCAATGCTCAAATATAAAGTAATAGGAATAGTTCTGAATCGGTCAGCAGATTTGTTTTATTGCAAATTATGTAATATATTATGCCTCGCAATCGTGTCACAATCATTCAACTAACGTCTGTTACATTTATGGTTCTTTTACACCAAACCTCCCGAAGACGCAAGATTTCCCCACGACATAAAAAGCTGTGCCAGGTGTACTTTGGATGTCCACTAGGTGATCAAGACAAAAGCTGGACACCACATGTTATTTTCAAACCAGATGGTCCAATTGTGGAAAGTAAGATGGTCTCTTCACGGAATTGAAGCAACATTACACTTTTGAAATAGAGCCCATTTATTGACGCATCCCAGCACAGTTTGAAGACAGTCTTACTTCACAGTGGCAATGTAAAGTCTTCGGTTTACATTGCCACTCTCTTGCGAGAATGTAGGCAATTTAAAGTTTTTTAGACAATTTCTTTTAAAAAAAAACACTACAATTTTTTTAAAAATTCTCCTTTTCTCAATGTGTCAAGGGGCGAAAAAATACGCTCTTAGTGCCATTTCGATATTTTCGAAAATTGCAAAAACTTATTTCAAAACTAACAAATTGAAGAAAGAGGTTTTTCTGAGACTAAAACTATTCCAAAACATCAGCTCTTTATAAAAGTTCAAACATAAGATTTTGAAACAAACGAGTAGTTTTCTCGTAATTAGGGCTTGGAATTAATACAATTTATAGAAAAAAACACGTTTTCAATAACTGCTACAATTTTTTCCTCGAATAGAAGAAAGTACGTTTAAAAGAATGGAGCAGGACTCATTTTCGGTGAACTCTCTGAACTTTCGAAAATTGCAAGTTTAGAATTGATACGAGGAAGAATGTGCTGATGTAGCCCCCTAGTTTAAATATAAACCTTTAGTCTAAATATATACCTATCCTAGTGCCTAAATGCTGGCTATTAGCATCTACCAACCTTTTTTGATATCAAAATCGTACACCAGTAATCATGTTTTGGTAAGAGAGCTCGTTATAAGACAAGAAAGAAGATTTAGGAGAAACGAATTACTTACGAGATTCTAGCTGCTTCCACCTATTGTAATGTTCACATCTTAATTTTTTGCGTTTCTATTTATTTGCAATGTGTGCGCAGGTGAGGAGAGGCGATGGGCTCCGCGCAAGAGTGTGCCGACGCGCCGCCAGAGGCGCTGGAGGAAGGCGAGCTGCGGGGCTCCATGGAGGGCTACCCCCGCCTCAGCGACTACCTAGCGCGCCCTCTGGCCCAACGTCTCGTCGAAGGGCTGCAGGCGCGCGGCGACCAAGTCATTCAGGTAAAACCTCCCATACACTGTCCCTCTGACGCGGAGAATGAAGTATCTACGCAGTCCCATTCATTGGCCCTCTGCGGCGATCCGAAAGAAAAATTAAAACTCGACCAGTCAGTTAGACACTGACTGGTTCAGCACCCTAATAACAAAAACATGTCTTTGTAGAAGTTAGGAGCCCGTATAGTGCTAATCTTCACAAGAAAAATATTTATTTCAGAGTGTCAGTCAAGTAACACAACAAACACAACAGTGTTCGTCACATTGTTACATGTTTTGGACGTTGAAATCTCAACATCGATAAAGTTTGAATCCAATAAATATCCTCACAGATAATTGGCAGGCTGTCACCCCTACATCAAAATAAGTCTTAAATCTATCCTTCAAATAGAAATATTGACCCGCCGACGTCAAAAACATTTGTGCCAGTCAGGATGTATTGAGATGTTACTTGATTTATGCAGGTGTACCCCCACGTATGAAATTGTGTCTATCCGGTGGAGGAATAGCAACGGAAGTACTTGGACGGGTATCAAGTACCCCGTATCAGGAAATCGAATGTCCCCGTGATCAGATATTCTCGCACGGGTAAAACAATTTCATTGCACGTAGATTGCATGTGGATAAGGGTATTCGGAAAATTAAAACTCGACCAGCCAGTTAGACACTGAGTGGTTCAGCACCCTAATAACAAAAACATATATGTCTTTCTAGGTGTTAGAGGCCTGTAAAGTGTTAATCTTCACCAGAAAAATATTAATTTCTGAGCGTCAGCCAAGTAACACAACAAACCAACAGCGCTCACAGCGAGCAAGGATAACAGTCTCTTAAAAGGGAACGCGTATTTTCCTTTGCGCGTGCAAGGGTAGTGTTAAGTTTAATGTGATGTGCGCAGGTGTACCCGCGAGAGGGCGTGAGCTGGACGGCGCGGCAGGTGCTGCAGCGGGGCCTGCAGCTGGCGGCGGGGATGCAGACGCTGGGCGTGAAGCCCGGGGACCGCGTCGCCTTGGTGGGCGGCCGGCACCCAGAGTATGGGCCGCTCTTGTTCGCCACGCTGGTGGTGGGCGCCGTCTGGGCGCCGCTCAACCACACCTTCGACGACGGTAACCACCGCCCTTGCACGCTTCGCCAACAGAGTGCTTGAGAGATTGAGTGATTCCGGGCGCGTCGACTACAGAGAGCATTCGCCCCGTAAGTGTAGTGCGTGTTTTCTTCGGGAGGTGGCGGTGATCTTTTCCCCGCTGGATGGCGAGATCCGGCGCCGCCCTACCGTCGACCAGCGAAGGTTTCCCCTCAACAAGGTATTTCCCACCAGCGGGGCACCGCCCCAGCCAGGACAAGCTGTATGCTCCCGACCGGTCTCCCGGCAAGTGGTAGTGTAGTGCGTGTTAGTGTAACCATGTTAGTGTTTGACGATAGGGCAAGGAAGAGGAAGGAAAGATTGCGCGCGGTCCGTGGCCCGTTTTTAGGGTAATACTTCGGCATTCACCTGGTCGGAGAAACCACGGAAAACTCCCGATCAGAGCAGCCGGCCGCTAGAATTCTCCTCCAGACAGCGACTGTATTCGACCTAGCTGAGAAGCTAGTGTCGAAAATCCTGCCACCGTGGGGAGTGGAACCGAGGAACTCCCGGTCGCAGAGATTGCAGTGACATCAGTTGATACACTGAGTCATCTCTTTCGGTGAGTGCGTGAGAGGAAAAGGGTCTCTTGCAATCGTAGTACTTTTCAGGACGTACAAGAGCCGTCGTTCTTAGGTCTCTTGGTGATTTTTAGAACAGCGTGCGGGAGAATTGCAATCCAATTCTATGATGATCGTGTGTGACGAAGTGGTGCTCGGTGAGAAGGGATAGTAATTCTATTGTGTAAAGAAAATACTTTATGAGAGGGTTGTAATTCAATTGGAAAAATATTTTGGCGCAATGGTGCTGGTGGAGCAGCGAATGGAAAGTAGGAAAATTGTAAAAATTGTGAGAATGGCGCAGGCGAGTTGCGCTAGGTCCTGGGCATGATTAGTGCCTGGACGACATCTCTCAGGGTTCTGCTCCCCGCCGTGCAACCTGGAAGACTGAATTTGCATCGATGCCTACGATAAACGTCGTAGTTCTATTTGTTTCCTCCAGGACCACTTCAAGTCTCTTCCATGTAGGTTCAATTGGTTGTCATATACTGAGTCAACTCTTAGTGACTGAGCTCCAACACCTGAAATATCGCAAGCCACTAAGTCAGGCGTGGTGAACAATGCGAGCTGTTATTTGCAATGTTGAGACTGTTGTCCTGATTTTGTTAGCCCACTTGCCTGCGCCACTCGAAGAGAGAGATAATTGTCCGCGTTTGTAATGTACTGTATAAGATTCGACTGGACTGCGTTGTACTGTACAAGGATATTCGGATCACTTCTTGTATTTCAAAGTGTCTCGATAGTAGTCATAGCGGCTACTGCTCTACCAATATTAATCTGTAAGACTGTAAAGTCCATAATCAGTATCAGCTATTTCCAATTCTGTTGTTGCCCTTAACTCCGGGCCCTTCTCGCAGAAGGCCTTTTGTCCAGTTTTTCTTTTGGAGACTCACAGTTCGCGCATTTTGTAGCTGAATCTTTGGGACAAGCATCTTCATGTTCACCAGTGCAATAGCCGCTCACCCTTTTTCTGTTGTCCACATCTCAAACAATTAAGGCACCGCAAGGCTCCCACATTTTACATCGATATGAGATCATTTCAGCATAAAACCGTCCCACAGCATCCCATTCTTTCTAGATTTTGGGTGATACTCTCAGTAACCAGCTTCTATGCAGCTTCGTTTCCACGTCCTTGCCCGTCGTGAACAATATTTTGATTTATTGTGCCATCTCTTTTAGATCTGTGTCTTCAAATTATTCTTTATGATTTTATTTACAGTTTGTGTCTAATCCGTAGTTCTTGGAATGTCATGGAAGATTACTTTAGGTAAGAATGTCCTTTTTTATAATACTTCCACTGTCTTGTAGGTTTTAACTTGATCCTGGACAATTTTAACGGATCTGCGGCTTCAACCACGACTATACCGCTTTCTGCGCTGTACTGTCTTACTAATTTTTGCCTTCTTTTTTTTTACTCTGGCCCACCACTTCCACCATGTTTTGGTAGGTCCATTGCTTTCTCTCTTAGTTTAACAATGATGGTATGTTAAGGTTTCAGTATCTCAGCGTATATTTAGGTTTCAGTATCTCAGCGTCGCAACGGTATAGGACGAGTTGGTAAATCCATCGAGTATATTCTCTCTTCCAGCGGCCTTACGGCTCCCTCAACAGTCTTTTTGGCTTTTTTTACATTCTCAGGCGGATTAAGCAGGCTTCATTGTCTTGAGTAGTAGTGCTTTATATTGTCTCGGAGTTGCCCAACTTTGATTTTTTCTGAATATTTATCTTTGAGCTCTTCTTTACAAGAAATATCATGACAAGCTGAAAAGGCTTCTTCACTCTCGCATGTCCCATCATTATCAAAAGATTCACCTCTCAGCCGTCTCTACATTTTGGCAGGAATGTTGCCTGGCCCTAGGGCACTAGGAAGTGGGGGATTGCCACTTTTCGTTTTTGTCGGATTTGACACAAGGCTACTGCAGAACAGGTGTTATCCTTTCCGCTCTAATCTGTCATCACAATCAACCTGGGTGCCCCCCAGAGGTTCATCGTCGACAGGGTATTACGCGTCTGGTTTATAGCTAAGAAAACACCATGAACACGTGTGGATATAAGGCGGGAGCGTATGGATAGAAGCAAAATTGCAAAGAAAAGATTGTGAGCTTGGCAGGCGTGTAGAATAGTTTGTGGCCTGGGCGTAGTGCTAGCAGAGCGGGTGGATAGAATAGTTTGTGTGCTTGGCAGACGACTTGCGCCTGCGGCTGGGCATCCTGTGGTGCTGGCGGAGCGGGTGGATAGAGGAATAGTTTGTGTGCTTGGCAGGCGACTTGCGCCTACTGCTGGGCTTGGTGCAGGTGGAGCGGGTAGACAGAACAGTTGGTGTACTTGGCAGGCGACCTAAGCGTGGTGCTAGCGGAGCGGGTGGATAGACTAGTGTGTGTGCTTGGTAGGCGACCTAGGCATGGTGCTGGCGGAGCGGGTGGATAGAATAGTTGGTGTGCTTGGTAGGCGACCTAGGCGTGGTGCTGGTGGAGCGGGTGGATAGACTAGTTTGTGTGCTTGGAAGGCGACCTGCGTCTGCTGCTGGGCATCCTGTCGTGCTGGCGGAGCAGGTGGATAGACTAGTTTGTGTGCTTGGCAGGCGACCTGTGCTTGCTGCTGGGCATCCTGTCGTGCTAGCGGAGCGGGTGGATAGACTAGTTTGTGTGCTTGGCAAGCGAATTGGGCGTGGTGCTGGCGGAGCGGGTGGATAGACGAGTGTGTGTGCTTGGCGGGCGACCTGCGACTGCTGCTGGGCATCCTGGAGCCGCGCGTGGTGCTGGCGGAGCGGGGGGATAGAATAGTTTGTGCTTGGTAGGCGACCTGGGCGTGGTTCTGGTGGAGCGGGTGGATAGACTAGTGTGTGTGCTTGGCAGGTGACCTGCGCCTGCTGCTGGGCATCCTGGAGCCGCGCGTGGTGCTGGCGGAGCGGGGGGATAGAATAGTTGGTGTGCTTGGTAGGCGACCTGGGCGTGGTTCCGGTGGAGCGGGTGGATAGACTAGTGTGTGTGCTTGGCAGGCGACCTGCGACTGCTGCTGGGCATCCTGGAGCCGCGCGTGGTGCTGGCGGAGCGGGGGGATAGAATAGTTTGTGCTTGGTAGGCGACCTGGGCGTGGTTCCGGTGGAGCGGGTGGATAGACTAGTGTGTGTGCTTGGCAGGCGACCTGCGACTGCTGCTGGGCATCCTGGAGCCGCGCGTGGTGCTGGCGGAGCGGGTGGATAGAATAGTTGGTGTGCTTGGTAGGCGACCTGGGCGTGGTTCTGGTGGGAGCGGGTGGATAGACTAGTGTGTGTGCTTGGCAGGCGACCTGCGCCTAGTGCTGGGCATCCTGGAGCCGCGCGTGGTGCTGGCGGAGCGGGTGGATAGAATAGTTTGTGCTTGGTAGGCGATCTAGGCGTGGTGCTGGTGGAGCGGGTGGATAGACTAGTGTGTGTGCTTGGCAGGCGACCTGCGCCTGCTGCTGGGCATCCTGGAGCCGTGCGTGGTGCTGGCGGAGCGGGTGGATAGAATAGTTTGTGCTTGGTAGGCGACCTAGGAGTGGTGCGGAGCGGGTGGATAGAATAGTTTGTGCTTGGTAGGCGACCTAGGAGTGGTGCTGGTGGAACGGGGAGATAGACAAGTGTGTGTGCTTGGCAGGCGACCTGCGCCTGCTGCTGGGCATCCTGGAGCCGCGCGTGGTGCGTGCGGAGCGGGTGGATAGAATAGTTTGTGCTTGGTAGGCGACCTAGGCGTGGTGCTGGCGGAGCGGGTGGATAGACTAGTGTGTGTGCTTGGCAGGCGACCTGCGCCTGCTGCTGGGCATCCTGGAGCCGCGCGTGGTGCTGGCGGAGCGGGAGGTGGCGGGTCGGCTTCGTCCGCTGCTGGCCGAGCTGCAGAGCCCCTCCACCCTGGCCGTGCTGTGCGAGGGCGAGGAGTGGGCGGCGCTGGCCACCGACGCCGCCCCCGAGGACTGGCCGCCGCTGCCGCCGCCGCCCGCCGACCCGCGGGGCGCCATCGCGGTGGTCGCCTGCTCCTCCGGGACCTCGGGGCTGCCCAAGGCCTGCGCCACCTCGCACTTCGCTCTGCTCACGGCGATGTCCGTCTTGACGTGAGTCGCAGCCAAACCTCGAGAACAAAGGCAGATCTCTTCCGTTGACCTGCTTCTAATCCGTCGTTAGTGATCGCCCGTGTTCTACGTCGGGGACATGTCTTGCTCTTACGACTGTGCCGCATGCATAGGGTAGCAGCAGTTGCATGGACTCAGTCTCGTCGCAAACTCGTTGATGATTCAGAGAGAAAAACAGATATCACAGGGTAGCTTACCCTGTACTTCGTGTTATAGTCAATTCCATTCTTCTGCTTTTACTTCGCAGTGCATCTACAACTCCACGCGTGATATGTTCATTGTTGCAGTAATATCATCTCTGCCGCACGACTCTTTCCACACGCCTCAGATCACATCACAGTAATTATTATCACAAATGAAAATTTTGTTATTTTAATTGAACACTTGATTATTCATATTCAGAACTATGAAGTGAAACGCTCAAAACATTCTTTTTCCAGTAACTTCCGGGTCATAAAAATTAATGGTCGATGTTGACTCAAAAACGGTTATGACTTTTACTTGTCTCATTTCTCTCAACCCGAAAAAGTGCCAACCGTACGACGCAAGGCTATGTTAGTATGGTGATCTCAGTTTCTCACACATTAGCGGCGAGTCTTGGAGTTTTAGTTGACAATTTTACTGCCGAAAACTACTTAATATCAGCCCTGCGTATAATTTTTCTGAAAAATCTGTCATCTTAAACTCTTATCTAAATATTTTTTAATATTATATTTTCAATATCTGTCGGCCATGATACAGACGACAGTTCTTGGTCATCCTGTTGAGTAAATGGACGATTTGCTTGCCACAGACGGGAAGACGCAGTGGATGGCATCAACGACACCATCGTGTTCACGTCCCCCGGCTTCTGGGTGACGGGCATCTGGTTCACGCTGCTCACCATGCTGCACCACACCAGTATAGTGTATGAGTACGGCTGCGACGAGAAGCAGTTCCTGGAGGCCATCGAGAGGCACCGGGTGAGCAAAGGGCGGCCAGGGTCTTCAACTCTCACCCCTGTGATGGCTCAGGGCCACAACAGAGCCCCGATATTGGCGAATTTCCGTGGCCACCGACATAGCTAGAAGGAACGCTGGCGCTCTTTGCAGGAGGATTCGAGCTGCCGGCTTCTCTGATCAGCAGCTTCCCGTGGTGTCTGCGATTAATACTAGGCAAATGCCGGAGCAGTACCCGGAGACACTTATTAGGGACCGCGCCAAATATTGCTATCTTTAAACTTGTTCCAACCTGTCTCTTTATACACGCACATACACTAATTTCCACTACACTACCGCACATACCTCGACAGCATAAAGCCTATCTGGGCGGGGACCATCATAACAGTTTTGGTAATATTTGTTCATTAATTTATTCCTGCTGTCTGAGCAAATGCGGAATATGATAAGAACATAATATATCGAAGGATTTAATTTTGCTAGTTAATTAGCCAGTGCTTTATTACTCGCCCCAGAAGTTACGTGGCGTACCGAGCATATTCCGTCTCTTATATCATCGCCTCCATCCGGAATTATCCTTGTTGTTGTTGTTGTTGTTGCTGCAGCCGCCAGTGCTCTTCACTGCCAACAACTTCCTGCTGTCGGTGGCAAAGGTGCATGAGAGGTCGCAGCCCCGCAGGGATCTGAGCAGCCTCCGCTCCATGCTCACCGGCGGAGCCGCCATCAGCAGACAAGCCGAAGAGTTCGTGGGCTCAGTCATGGGGTGAGCATGGCAAATACTCAATTCTCATACACACAAACGCTGCAGCTTGTAATGTTATGTGACCTATTGCGCTCACCACTCTTAGCGGTTCTACTAAAGGGTTTGGATACGTTTCGTGTTCGTGTTATGTCTGAGCTTAGTATTCCTCGCGAATTAGGCTGCCTTGTCCTCCAGTTCTTTGCTAATCAATCGTTCTGCTTTCTCGTGACCTGAGTGTAAGAAAACGTGTGTGCGCAGGGCGGAGGTGTACAACATGTACGGCATGACGGAGCTCAACGGGGGCATTGGCATGACGAAGCGGTCGCAGTACAAGCCTGGCTCGGTGGGCACGCTGAACGCCCTGTTGCGTTGCCGCGTGGTGGACGAGGGCACGGGCCGCGTGTGCGGGCCCAACGAGGAGGGCGAGCTGCGCTTCAAGGGCCCCATGCTGTCGCAGGGCTACCTCAAGAACCCCAAGGCCAGCGCCGAGCTCTTCGACGCCCAGGGCTGGCTGCGCACCGGCGACCTGGGCCTCTACGACGAGGACGGCTTCTTCTACGTCACGGGCCGCATCAAGGACACCCTCAAATACCGAGGCGTGCACGTGAGTTCCCACGCGTTGTTTCTAGTCATTCTGATGCCAATCGCGACACGAGTGTCGTCGTGGTGAGTGACGAGGAGGGTGCGGGGCGCTGCGCAGGTGTCGCCGGTGGACATCGAGGGCGTGCTGGAGGGCCACCCGGCCGTGCACGACAGCGCCGTGGTGGGCGTGCCCGACCCCGTGGAGCAGGAGCTGCCCAGGGCGTACGTCGTTCTGCGACCAGGAGCCCACGCCACCGAGGAGGAGCTCTGCCAGTTCGTGCAAGGTACTTCCCAAAACGCACACGTGCGCTTTTTAAGACGCTTAGCCACCCGCTGCCGACTGTTGCGACCTCGGAAGAACGAGAGAGATCGGAGAGGACTCCTGCAAGCCACATCAGCGGCTACTACATAAATACAGTTACCGTGTTCTTGTCACTCCATTCAATGAAGATCAAACAGCAACTGCTTAGCAATGGAACGACCAGAAAAATTGGAATTTGAGTCCCTGACAAATTATAAACATGGCGCCCATACAACAATCACTCAGTAATTGCGAATTTTGTGAACATATATTTCTTTCAATTTAATGTAATCTGTTGATTTGTTATCCCACCGTTGTCCCTACGTTTCCCTGTTACATTCCTCGAAGATTGTTTCAAATTGGAGATTGTTATCGACGTTCAGGGGGGAAAGGTTTTTACAAGTCATTCAGACTATAACACGCCGAAGCAAGAATGAAGGATGCGATTGCGGCGCATCGTAAAACAGTGTGAGCATGGCTCTGTTCAGTTTCGCTAACAAAAGTCACTGGGAGCCTGAAGCGAGTTCAAAAAATGCTCCTACGAAATCACCATGGTCTCCATCGTAGAGGTTGTGAATCAGCAGATAAAATATGACTTCAGAGAGTCATCATGCAAGATTAGCACTGATTGTTTTATTTTTGTCCCTTTAAGTTACTTTTTTTACTTTTCACCATTCTAGTAAAAGAATGCAGTAAAAGTTCTCTTTACATTGAATTTATAATACTTATTCATTGAATTTAAACATTTTATATTTTTCCTTAAATCCCTGTCTCTGTCGTTGCAGCTGTAAACACAAACGGTGGCGCTCCTGTAAACATCATTCTGAACTCGGTAGAGATATAAGCTACCAAAGGCCGACAGAACATTTCTCCCAAAGCAATTCCTACGTTCCTTGCCCCATTGCTGTGTAGCGCTGCCAGGCAGTGTGTGGAGTGAAATGAAATGAAATGAATGTTTGTGTAGAGCGCGTGGCTCCGCACAAGTGGCTGCGAGGGGTGTGGTCTTCCTGAAGGAGCTGCCAAAGGCCTCTAGACCAGGGGTCCTCAAACTACGGCCAGCGGGCCACATGCGGCCCGCCGAGGGAATTTATACGGCCCGCCGGGATTTTATGGTTTAAAGATTTTTTTCTTAAAATCCGCACATTTTTTATTATGTGTTAGGGTGTCTAGGGATGGCAAAAAAACGATGGTTTTAAAACAACGATGAAACATCGATATTTTGCTTTCGATGTTTTTTTCACATCGATATTTTGTTGCCAAAACATCGCTGTTTTTTAAAAAAATGTTTTTAATGAAGCAATATCGATGATTTGCGTTATCGTCTTTACCACGCTGTACATTTCGCCAGCGCAATCTGAGTAAGTTTGGGATCTGCTTGCGTTATGACTGTTATAGGTACGCCTGTCATTGCCTGAACTCTGCCTCTCAAGGCCTGTCTTCATGATGGAATACGTCACGGTACCTCGAGTCTTTCTCAGTCATGCCGTTAGATATCGCATGATCGCGACCGTATCAAGCAGTGCTTGCGACCATGCGACATCTAGTGGCAGGACCGAGAAAAACGCGAAATGCCGTGTGATCGGCCAAAGAGGCTTGAGAGGCAGTTAGAAAAATCGCACTATATAATCCGGCCCTCCGACGGCCTGAGGGACAGTGAACTGGCACCCCGTTAAAAAAGTTTGAGGACCCCTGCTCTAGACCTTTCCTCCCAACCCAATTCCTAAGTTCCTTGCCCCATTGCTGTGTAGCGCTGCCAGGCAGTGTGTGAAGTGAAATGAAATGAATGTGTGTGCAGAGTTTGTGGCTCCGCACAAGTGGCTGGGAGAGGGCGTGGTCTTCCTGGAGGAGCTGCCAAAGGCTTATAGACATTTCTTCCCAAATCAGTTCTTTCGTCCTTTGCCCCATTGCTGTGTAGCGCTGCCAGGCAGTGTGTGGAGTGAAATGAAATGAATGTGTGGGCAGAGCGCGTGGCCCCGCAGAAGTGGCTGCGAGAGGGCGTGGTCATCCTGGAGGAGCTGCCAAAGGCTTATAGACATTTCTTCCCAAATCAGTCCTTTAGTCCTTTGCCCCATTGCTGTGTAGCGCTGCCAGGCAGTGTGTGGAGTGAAATGGAATGAATGTGTGGGCAGAGCGCGTGGCTCCGCAGAAGTGGCTGCGAGAGGCGTGGTCTTCCTGGAGGAGCTGCCAAAAGCCTCTAGACCTTTCCTCCCAAAGCAATTCCTAAGTCCCTTGCCCCATTGCTGTGTAGCGCTAACAGGCAGTGTGTGGAGTGAAATGAAATGAAATGAAATGAATGTCTGTGTGTGCAGAGTTTGTGGCTCCGCACAAGTGGCTGCGAGGGGGCGTGGTCTTCCTGGAGGAGCTGCCAAAGGCTTATAGATATTTCTTCCCAAAGCAGTCCCTTAGTCCTTTGCCCAATTGCTGTGCAGCGCTGCCAGGCAGTGTGTGGAGTGAAATGAAATGAAATGAATGTGTGTGCAGAGCGGGTGGCACCGCACAAGTGGCTGCGAGGAGGCGTGGTCTTCCTGGAGGAGCTGCCAAAGGCTTATAGACATTTCTTCCCAAAGCAGTCCTTTAGGTCCTTTGCCCCATTGCGTGTAGCGCTGCCAGGCAGTGTGTGGAGTGAAATGAAATGAAATGAATGTCTGTGTGTGCAGAGCGCCTGGCGCCGCACAAGTGGCTGCGAGGGGGCGTGGTCTTCCTGGAGGAGCTGCCGAAAACCTCCACTGGCAAGATCAGCCGCGCCGCCATCCGCAAGCAGTATGTCCTGCGACAACAAGCGGGTTGAAGTCTCGTGAGTGCCTCTTTTTTTCTTCCTCTCTAGGGTCATTTGTCTTTGATAATGTTTCATCCTTTCGCTTTTTTTATCTTTTCTTTGTACCTGTTTTATCGTTTTTTCTGCCTTGAACTCCCTATCTTCTACTGTTGTTTTAGTTTCTTCTTATTATACTCGGCCTTTCTAACCTCTTATATTCAAGCTAATACCGACCTAACGCCCCGAGATATTTGAAAAAAATGTTTTCAGTCTACTGTCACGCACTATATATGTGCTCAATATCAATCTCTGTTTCGTTAGTGTTCAATATTTTTGTTCTAATAGTTTTCCAAATTACTTTTTGATTTCCGTGCTTTGGATTTGTTTCTAATTATTATTTTCATTAATAGTTTTAGTTCATCAATTTAACCATTCCCTGGCTAATAGGCATCCTTATTTATTTATTTATGTTTCCAATGTGCAATTTTTCCTATAAACACTTGAACAATCTCAGTTTATTCTCGTCTGTCTCTTTCTCTCAGGTCCTGAGCGGAGGGTGGGCGATGGAACTGGCAATGGAGACCATTGTCCACGTCTGCCTCTTCCGGGAACACTCGTGGATGGACGACCCTTGCTTCTCCACAGTCACCTGATCTCTCTCTTTGAAAATATTTCCTGGCAGCCTGACCATCTTCACGAATGCCTTTAGTGAAAGAAACTCGTTTGTCGAGTAATACAAAACATTATATATCACAGAAGTGACTATTTATAACATCTAGAGAGGACTCAAAATTTGGCGGTGAGAACGGGTGCTTCGATATTGCTATGACCATTCTCCGAAGGATGAAATTATACAAAATACTTTGCATATGCAGATTACGAAACACTGTAAAATACATTTGTATTACACTTTAAATATACATAAACATACATATCAATTACACTCTCACTCTCTCTCTCTCTCTCTCTCTCTATATATATATATATATATATATATATATATATATATATATATATATCAGGGGCGTGCGGTGACCGATTCCTATGGGTAAGCTCTGTAAATAGCAAGGGTGCGACTTGATGTGTTTGAGGAGACAACACGAAAATCCATTTAGTTACTGTATATAAATATTTAATTATATCAATATTATTATTATTATTATTATTATTATTATTATTATTATTGCTTATTCTGCAGGAGGGGGAGTCTGAAATTATTCGTTACACTGTTTTCACATATTTCCACTTTGAAATTATTCGATAGTAATATGTTTTAAATCTTGTTTAATATTTTATATTAAATAATTTTTTAACATTTTAATTTGCAAAAATTTGAAGAAGCTTGAAACATTTGGAGACGAGTGTCCCCTCTTCCCTCTTAAGCTTATGCTGTCAGGGGAGAAAACGAAAAGTATCACAGATGAAGCAAGTGAGAACAAAGGTGGTACTGTATTACGATTTCCTGCGTACCACTCGCAATTGAACCGCAATAAAATGGCAACTGAAGACGTACATAAGCTGTTATAACATTTGAAGTAAAGCATAAGGAACAACAAATATTTGTTATTTCATCATATCTACTGGTTAAATAATGTTGAAAGTAAACAATCTTACCTCATTTATTTCAAAATAGACTCCATTCTCCTCTTTGTTTGGCAAATTCTGCTGCTCCATCATATGTCAGAGCAACCAATTTGTCGCCGAATTTTACTATTTGTTCCACATGATTAAATAATCCATTGGCAGATCTATCCACCCTTACGTCCACAAACGATATAAATGTCTCCTAAATTTCTACAGTTTTTCCTGAACATATCTAAGAGAAGTAGCTAATTGTGATTTGTTAATTACGTCGGATGTTTCATCTAAAATAATCGCAACGTGCTGAGCCGTGGCAATATCATCTTTGATAGATTTGCTCAAGAAATGGCAGAAATCAAATCATTTTGAATTCTGTTGGAAGTGCCTTTAAATGTTTTGGCAAATTCTAGGTGTTGTTACAATGTAGTATCATACGTACTCAACAAATTTAGAAGTTCAATGTAATTGCCTTTGTTAACCGACTCTTCATTTTCACGATGCCCTCTGAATGGCAATCTCTGCATTGCTAAAAACAAGTTGCGTTAATTAGGCGTTTTAATATGTCTCTATTTTTTTCTGTCTCATTATGTCGTGTTACGTCTGATCTCAACTGAAGATCAAGTTCAGTTTCGATGCGGACACTTCCAAAACTGACCAGCTTAACAAGTGAACGCAAATGACTTTGTGATCGTTCGTGTTTTGCTATTGCATTGGAAAGGTTGTTCAAATTGTTATAGCCTTCTTTGTTCCATAGATTATGATCATGGGAAAACAGTAAACATGGTCAGCAAAATAATTTATTAAGTTTTCTACTACCTTAGTTTAATCATACCATTAGTGAGATCATACTTTTTAGTATTAAAATAGTGAAAATATTCCCTTCCCTTTTCTTTGTGCAAACATCTTAAGTCAGGAAGTTCCGGAACAGGCCTCCCTTCTCGAATAACATCACTTTTCTCCACAAAAGTACGACAACTGAACGAATTTTTTAAAATATCCTCAATTATAAATGTATTTTCTGCCATAGCTCAGTGCCTTACCGCTACGAAGCACTAAAGACAGCACACGGGAAGAACACACAGAAATAATACGCACAGATGAAAAAAACACGAGTTCGTATTATCACTTACAACACCAGACTCACTAGGCGGCGCTTACCACTGTGTCATATGCGGTACTGTAGGCGGCGGGCCTGGGTAGCTGCGCTTACCAGAGAGCTACATACAATCAAATGGAGCTTCCTAAAAGTCAAGAGCGCATGCGCGAACTCCCTAATGCATTTAGATGGAGAACATCGCAATGCTCACTTCGGGCCGGGTGGCGGCGCTTACTATCTCCGTCTCTTTCATCCGCTTTCCGTCTCAGTCTGCATCAGCGTTGTATGCTCGATGTAGGGCCACGCTCTGGCCGGGCGCTTACGCAAGGCAGTGTACCCTTCCTTGACAGAAATTTAAGCTCCTAGTTGAGTTCTCATCATAGTGAAAGTCGCAATTTAACTCTATAATAATTACATTTAACGGATTTTTTTTCAGGGTAAGCGCAGCTTACCTAGCTTACCTGGAATGCACGCCACTGATATATATATATATATATATATATATATATATATAGAAAATATTAACAATTAATAATTTTTCCTTCTGATTATGAAAGATTTATTCAATTATAAAATTAACATTTACAATTAAATTTACACGTTAGAAAATATATTTTGAATAAATTTCATATTGAAAATTATATGTAACAAATATTCATGTAATAAACAGTAAAATAATTATTTTTTTTTAAATTAGTAAACTCATTCAACATAGAGATAGTTCCTGAAGTCTCCTTTCCCGATTTCCAAAAGACATCAATAGGACAGTATGTTGAGGAACTCGAAAAGCTTTGTTTTACGTTAGCGGGGTGGGAAACATGGAATTTTTGATGAGTGACTTCCTAGAAAACCACCTTGCCTTGCTCTTGCAAAAGAAAGGCTCTAACCTGATAAGGGTTTTTTCAGGCCTTAGTTTATAATTCGACTCAGATTTTCCCACATTTTTGGATGTAGAAAATATTATTTTCAAAATATGAGGTTAAAATATTCACATGGTAAGTACTCACAAAGAAAAAACAGTTTATTCATGTTTAAACTAAGAAAATAATCATTTTAGGGCATTTATTTTATTTCTTTGCTTCTCATATGAACTTAGCTGTAATAATTAGTTAAAAAATTGACTTGTAGATGCTTTTCAGTTCATAAATTTCGTAATAAATTGATTAAAATAATTTTTTCTATAAAAATGTTAACAAAAAATTTAATTTTTTTATAAAAATTCACCTAATTCATAAACTTTCATAAGAAGTTTCGGATAGTGCTACTTATGAAATGTAGACAATTTCATATGCTTTTGAGTGCTGCAACCGGCAAATGTCTAGGATTTGATTTACGACGTGGCGGGCCGATTTTGAAACCATGCTTTTTTACGATTTCCGTGTCTTAAATAATATGTTTTAATATGATTATAAAATATGTAATATTGCCAAAAATTATAAAATACTGGAAAAATAATGGAAATGTCTTAGTATTGTTGGAAATGTTTATTATACATCGAATAATATTTTTTGTTCAAAATAAAAACGATTTATATATCAAAATAATAAATCGGGAGCAAACTGCTCAATTCTCTTTGTCAGAAGAAGTTTGTTTACATTTACAAGATTAAACTGGAGTTCAAAAACGTGCCTACAACAGAAAATATATTATTATCTAGCTGATGGTGTAATAGTTTATACTTTTTCACCATAATACCGTAAACGGCTTCTACAACCCATTGTAGTTTTGTAACGAGTTGAGTTTCGTTTGATTCTTTTGCAGTCAACTTACTTCTTTAATCTTTTAATGCCGGCATAAGTACAATAAAAGCAATATGTAATAACATTTGTTTGTATATCGCTAAAAACCCATTCGAATATAATTCATCGCCTTTCTTCAAACTTTGGCTACACCCTTAGGAATGGACAACACATTCTTGAGTATATAAGCATTATTTTGAGTTCCTAAATATGGACATCCAATTTCAACAATATACCCGTCAGTAGTGCAAATTGTAAACGGTTTTCACAAGGGAACTTTTTTCTGCCCGGAGAACGATTTTCTCTGGTAGTTATTATTTGCACTTGTGTCATGCCTTGTGTGTGTACAGTCCATTTAAGCACTAATCGATCTTCCAAATTATACAAACATTTCACATAGGGTGATGAGTGATTATGAATAATATGTTCTCTGTTACAAGCATCAACGCAAAACGCATATGGTAAAATATTGCTCTGAAATGAGTCCATAACAGATTCTCAAAAACTCCAATACAATTTGATCGCTTTTTAAACCCAAAATTGATCCTAATACATTACTCGAATTTACCGTTTTTAATTTAAATTTAAAGAAAACGATTAAGATCTGCAAAGAAAATCTGTTTTCGTGTTTCTCGTAGAAGATAATTTTAGTTGCAATTCTTGAAATTTTTTATAAAAATTATTTATAAAAAGTTACGCCAAACCGGAAGTAGATGACAGGCGCGTCCGCCATTTTGGATCCGTTTTGTGTCTCCACCTCGTTCGTGACGTCACGAAGCGGTCCATTCCCTTAGGGGCCGTCCCTAAATTACGTAATGCAACTTTCAAAAACGCACTTCCCTATCTCTATGTAACGCTGCCACAGACCCTCTCCCTCCCGGCGCGTGTGGCTTGTGCAGTTTGATGGCCTGCTCCGGTGTGGAGCTCATCCGTGATGCCGTTCTCAGATGACTTGTTTGGAATTGTCCCTGCGGGCGCCCCTTATGATTGTCTCATTTGTGGGCGCCCGCCAGATTTAATTTTCACTTTGATTGATTTTTTACCTTCATTTGGCTGCTTTTCGATTGCTTTTAAGAAGTGATTTATTTTATTTATTTATTTGTCAAAAAACATTAAAAACTGTATATGACGTGTGGGGAAAGAAATTTATCTGCGCACATTTTCTTGAGGGTCAGAATTAAAAAAAACGAAAAAATGAATTTAGAAAATAATTATTTTAGAAAAATAAAAATATTTGAAAAATGATTTTTCCCGAGTTATAGAAAATCAATTTCAACTGTAAATGAACTACAAGCAAAAGGAGTGCTCAACAAAACGTGCGCACAGTGAAGCTACATTTACGTCCAGAAGCAAAACAAGGGGCCATCTCAGCATTTCCTCAATGGACCAGGGAAACTGGACAAAAACCTGATCGAGATGGGGGTCATTGACCTGGAAGCTTTAGTACATTACTTGTTACAGGCGTATTAAGTATTTTTTTAAATGTACACAATGCAAACGTAAACTAATTCATTATATATCTTTGTTTTGTTACATTAAACATTATTTTTCTTTTTCACGATCAGTATAGTCTCTAATTGTATAGAAACAGTTTTGCAGCAGAAAAGATTTTACTTTAATCTTAAATTTGTGTACCGACTTTAATTGTTTTATGTCATCTGGCAATGCGTTGTAAAGTAACGTACATGTATTGTATATTGATTTTTTTGTACTGAGCTGTTGATACTGACACTTGATGCACGTGATTTCTACGGCGTGTGTTGTAATTATAAATATCAATATTGCATGAAAATATGTTCCCTCCGTTAAGTAGGTCATTTTTGACAAATATTACAGATTCATAAATAAATAGACAAGGCAATGGTAAGATTCCCATCTCAATGAAAAGAGGGTTGCAGGAATCACGTGGAAGGCATTTTTTCATTATTCGAATAATTTTCTTTTGCAATCTGAAGGTCTCAATACTACAGGATGAGCTTCCCCAGAATATTATGCCATATCTCAGGCGGGAATGCACATTTGCAAATAAACGCAACGAGCTGCATGAAGGCTGACAGAATTTAAAAGAATTCTGAATGCGTAGCATAATGAACTTAATTTAGTGTTTAATTCTGTTATATGTACATTCCATTTGAGGTTTGATTGAATTGAAAGACCTGAAAATTTTGTTGCCTCAACATCAGCTAATTGCATATTGTTCATTTTCAATGGAACATGCGATTTTCGATTTGAGATGCAAAAATGCATTGAAACAGTTTTTCTTTCGTTAACAATTAATTTGTTATTATTAAATCAATTTGAAACATCTGAAATTGTAATATTTACTGCTTCTTTTTTGCAAAGAACATTCGTGTCATCAGCAAACAGAACCGTTCTTCTATTTTTAATAGATGAGGGCATATCGTTTACATATAACAGAAAGAGAACAGGACCTAAGATCGAACCTTGCGGGACCCCATGCTCAATTGGCAAAGAATTGGAAATATAAGTATGTAATGTCCTTTCCTGCCAGTATGGTATTTCTTCTCTTGAGTCCGATGTTTAAGGTAAGAAGTTATCCAATCTAGGGCGATACCACGAATTCCATACGAAGGTAATTTTGAGAGCAAGATCTTATGGTCAATAACGTCAAAAGCTTTCGAGAGATCTAAGAATATTCCAATGGGTACTTCATTTTGGTCTATTGATGAAGCAACATCTTTGAGAAAAGAAAAAATGGCAGTTTCCGTAGATTTTGATTTTCTAAAACCGTGTTGTGAGTGATGAAATGGCATTTTCGTTTTGTCATTTTCCCGGTTGGCGCACACTACCGGTCTCTGTTTTTTTGTTAAGCTTTATTTATTTACATATAAACAAGTTTTTGATAGTTGTATACATACCTACACTTATATTTAAAGTGATTGGTAATCTGACTTATTTTCTAGCTTACATACCAAGTTATACTTATCTTACTAACTTATGACTAATATGTACAATACACAGAAACTTTACCCTTAATATAAACAAAAGAATACTATATACAACATGTAATATGGAGAGTATGTCGACCCCCTCCCCCTGTAGCGTTACGTAATTTATGGACGACCCCTTATCTCCGTCTGTTTTGTTGCGTTCGCTGATGCGAGGTCAGAGCCCGACCCAGGCATCGAAAGAGAGAGGGGGAAGGGGAGGGGATGCCTGCGGGAGCGGTTCGCGCGGAGGCTTCGCATTCGCTCCTCGCCAGCCGGCCGCGCACCGGCGCTGGCTCTCCCTCTCGCCGCCCCGCTCCGCTCCGCTCCGCTCTGCTCAGGTGAGGCCCGCGTCCGCCGCGACGCACCCGCTCCGCTGCTCACGAGCGAAGGGACCGTCCATAAATTACGTAACGCACATTTTCAATGCCCCTCTCCCCTTTCTAACGCACCCGTAACACGCGCTTAATTAATTACGTTACGCTTGCGAATGGAAATGCAAGAAGTGAAAATAAATTTTAGCACAGTAAAAACAATTTGTATATATTTTCTTTGTGTTGAATACTAAAACGAATGGTCATTAAAGTAGAAATTACTTGGCGATGCTGACTGTACCTAACAATAAGACAGGAAAAAGTTGTGAGTGAAAGAAGAATACTTGGGCGAGAAACGGTTGATCAGCTACCCACACGCCGCCGTGGGTGATGCAAGAACGAGAGTCTACAGCGTCAATTTAAATGAATTCTAGAATAAACTTCATATCACTTCTAAATATGTTCTTCGTAATCTTAGATTCAAAAAAAGTTGGAAAAATATCCCATATATTGTAACAATTTACAATGATATATCTTTAGTTTATGTTTTAAAACAAATTAATTCTTTAATATTTGAATGTTTTAGTATAGGCCTCGAAAAATTAATTATTTCAGCAACTGCTGAAAAATGTAAAAAAATGAATATCAATGTCACGTAACACTTAAGTAATGCCCCCTACCCCCATGCACGTAACGCTGCCTCAGACTCCCTCCCTCTCCTTGTAGCGTAAGGGTCATTCCATATTAAATCAACACAGTCATTTTACATCACCATCTCAGATTCAAATGAAATTTGACACATAGGTAGTATGCATGGAGAATAAGAAAACTACAAATTTTGAGTAAAATATTTCCACCCGTTTCTGAAATACAGCCGTGTAAAATTTTGCAAAATTGGCTTCCCGAAAATTTTTAAATTGATGTAGAACCTCACCAAATTAAGATAGAGAGCTGGAACAGGCGTCATTTTGCAGCTTTCTTTATAGCCTTTTATACGATATACAACTCAAGAGGCGTTGCGTTAAAAAGGTTTTCAAATTTGAATTTAAAATTTTGATTTTGAGTTTTTTCAAAATGCTCATCTTCAAAAAATTTGAAAAAATTCTATAACAATCCTTGTATACATCCAAACAGATGGTGCAAGTTTGAAAAATGGGACTGCAATGGGTTCATATGGTAATCTTTATTTAAAATGCACAATAATTACTTACTCTAGATTTTACTGATTTAAAATGCATTTTATTTCAAATTATAAGACCTAATATATACAAATTATTATTTTGTGTTTTTTGTTGGTGATTGTGTTGTGTTTTATTGTTATTGTTGTTGTTATTATAATAATAATAATAATTATTATTATTATTAGACCGCGGAACTTCATGCAATTGCGAATGTTTTCACTATGCATATCGAAAGGAAATGTATATAACTTTATCTATCACCAAAACTAAAACAAATCTACCTTATTTTTATTTTGCATGTGTGCAATTTTTTAGTTTAAATGCGTATTTTAATGTATGCGGTATATTTTCGTGCATGTATTCCAGGTTTTTGTGGAGAAGAGGATCTTTTCGGGTATTTCTATTTCAACTTAGAAGTGGCTTTCTTCTGACAACGCGGCTAGGGAAATTGAACTTCCTTCGCACGGTTTCGGGATTTAGTTTCTTGCCAATTCCAATTTATAACTGTGGAGTAACTTTTGGTGCATTAATACGAGGGTCCTTCTTTATTATTTTCACAACAAGATTCTCTTCTGGATCAGAAAGTCTTCCGGACGTTCTCCTCCGGGTTGCAGTTCAATCGCCTATTCATTGATGGACCATGAGATTGTCACTCACTGTGCTTTTTTCATTAATGACATTTGCAAAATTTTGGGCATCATTAACCCTTTGCATGATGGTAAATAACCAGCTGACGCTGCTCAAAGTTGGTGTTCATTCCTCAACGATTCATTTCACTTAAATGTTTAGGTTCCCACGTAGCTGGTTCATCAACTTAAAGGTGACCATGGTTTGTTTTATTTTTGGTGATAGGTAAAGTTCTATAGATTTCCTTTCGATATGCAGTCAGTAAAAATATGCAATTGCATGACATTCCGCGGCATAATAATAATAAGAAGAAGAAGAATAAGAATAAGAAAAAGAAGAAGAAAATTCATAACAATAAAACACAACACACTCGCCAATAAAAACACTAAATTAATAATTTGTATATATTAGGTCTTATAATTTGAAATAAAATGCATTTTGAATCAGTTAAATCTAGAGTAAGTAAATATTGTGCATTTTAAATAAAGATTACCATATGAACCCATTGCAGTCCCATTTTTAAACTTGCACCATCTGTTTGGAAATATATAAGGATTATTATACAATTTTTCCAATTTTTTTGAAGATGAGAATTTTGAAAAAACTCAAAATCAAAATTTTAAATTCAAATTTGAAAACCTTTTTGAACGCAACGCCTATTGAGTTGTATATCATATAAAAGGCCATAAGGAAAGCTGCAAAATGACACCTGTTTCAGCTCGCTATCTTAATTTGGAGAAGTTCTACATCAATTTAAAAATTTTCGGGAACCCAATTTTGCAAAATTTTACATGGCTGTATTTCAGAAACGGGTCGAAATATTTTACTCAAAATTTGTAGTTTTCTTATTCTCCATACATACTACCTATGTGTCAAATTTCATCTGAATCTAAAATGGTGAGGTAAAATTTTAATTAAACTGTGTTGATTTAATATGGAATGACCCGTAACGTAATATACGGACGACCCCTAAGGCTTACGAGAAGGGCCTGCGGACTCCTCCTCAAAACCAGACAAAGCTGGAGGTGCTACTAGAGGCGCTAAGGTCCGTTCGCTCTAACTTCACTCCGCATATAAACAAACTTTGAGTGTAACCCTCCGCTCTGTAGTTTGTGATGGGCCAAATTTTTATCAGTAGCAGTTCCGTTCTTGATTGAGAAAATTCTAAAACAATGCTGTATTTTTGTTTGGTTAGTGGAAGGTGTGTTTGCTCATTGCGTTGATGTTTATTTCGACATCGAACACAATAAGTGAAGCAGTTCCCGGGATAATCCGGTTTTAAACATTCGCAGGGAAAATCCCTCGGGAGTGGTGAAAAGAAGTTGGTATTGATGTGTTTGAATAATTAGCGGCTAAAAATCCGTCAATGATTTGTGGCAGGTGGAAGAAATGACTGCTGAATTGCAGGTGTCGGTGTCAGAAGTGTTTGAAAACTGTGTAATGCATTATGTCATTGGAAAGGTAACTTCTCCATGTAAGAAGATATGTAGAGCAAAACAGGTGGAGGGCGAGTGCGATGAATTTGTTAATCTGCCATTCGTATTCATGTGCATTTTTGTATAAACGAATTTCCAACATAAAATAAAATTCTTGATGTGGTTAATGAAGATTTGGGACTGCCAAATTTTAACAGAACGTCACTGCATGGTCTATTGAAATTCCTGCTTCGGGTGGGATTTCACTGCTACCTTGCAAGAGCACACGTAAATTTAAGTTCTGTGATATTTAAGAAAATTATCTGCATATTTTGGCTGGTATTTTGGGCGTATTAAAGAAGTTCTAGTGAAAATAATATGCTATGACAGTTCTGGCTGTGACATGTGCGGGCATTTGAGTGTGGTCGTGGCGCGAATGGCGTAGCCAATCACGAACTACAGAGCGGAGGGATTCACTCAAAGTTTGTTTATATGCGGAGTGAAGTTACAGCGAACGGACCGTAACTCCTATAGTGCACGACGCCCTGAAGAGTAGTGTGGTGTGCGTCCGCCAATGAGAACAAGTGGTGACCACGTGCATTTGTTTACGTGCTGAGTAAAGTTAGAGCGAACGGACCTTAGCTGGTAGCTTGGTTGAATTTGTTCACTGCCACTGTCCGGCGGAGAATTCTAGCATGCACCTTCTCTGATCAGTGGTTTTACGTGGTTACTCCGATTCATACCAGTCGAATGCCGGAGCAGTACCTTAACAAACGGGTCTCGGACCGCGCGCGATCTTTCCTTTCTCTTCCTCGATCCCCCCACTACCGCAGCTGGGAGCTTAGTGCATGTCTCGTCTGGGGCGGTGCTCCTCTGGGAGAGATACCTGGAGCGAAATCGCCCGCAAGCCGACATGTGAGTCGGCGCTAGATCTCATCAGTGAGTGCAGGAAGAACACCACCATTTCCTAGGTGAAAATATTCACTACATCAGCAAAGCTAATGCGCTCAACGCTTGACACCTTTCAACCTGGGAAATGATAGGTGACCTCGAGAACTCTTCACATACGCATCTGAACTGTTGGGTCAAGCGCAGACCGTGACGTGCGTGAGATTGTTCAAATGCGGGGCCGGCTCGTTTGGACGGCGCGCGCAACTCACGCTCCTTATTGAGTGACGCAATGAGCGGCGGCGCAGGCGGCGCCGAGAGATAAGGACCTGACACGAGGCGCTCGCGGGGCTCCCCGATGGCGCATTATCATCCACCCACGAAGTCTACTGGAGAATTCGCGCCAACCTGCCGAATATAATAGTTCATAAGTCATCAGTAGTCAACAGGTTCAATAGCCAATGCGGAACCGCGTTGTAACCTGACATAGTCAGGTACCCATAACCTGACATAGCCAACTTCTGTACGAGGAGAAAAATTCAACACACGATCCTTGACGAATTATCAAAGTTAACGGAGCGTCAATGCTAACGGAAAAGTATTGGTGAAATGTATTTGTTCAATATTTTGACGCACGTCAAAAATGACGATCATCAAGACAGATTTTACGAGTGTTGGTGAAATCCGCAAAACAAGTTTTCATTAAGTTCAAAGATTGAGGATTTTAATTGCGAAGATCGTCGACTCTTGTAGTATCTATTTAATCTGTGTCCATGTTTTTATGCTGTCAATGTTTTATTTATGATTGAAAGTAGCCCAACCATTGAAGGGGGCACCATTTCAGAAGTGGCAAGAAAACCACTGAAATGTGAGGTGGACAGAGAGAGCTCTCGGCAGGTTTTCTCGGGATTCTCTAGAGCCCATTGTCACTACAATTCTCCTTCAGCATCCAAAACACAGCCCCTTTAATTTACTAATTAAGCCCCTCAATCACCTTAATGATCGCAATTACTTTAGTACTTGAAGAAACTCTAATTTAAATGAATAAAAATTCAGTTATAAATTTTACATTTCTGTAAACTTGAACACTCTTTCAAATGCAAGGATGATCGGTTTGAAAAAGTGAAGGAAAATCTCTTGCCAGAATGCAGAAAAATTCTGATCCTAGAACAAGCCCGTTTCGAGCAAGAGAGTGAAATCTGTCTTAAAAAAAGAGACAAACGGAAACCACCGTCAACGCCTGGAAGCGGCCACGTAGCTGAACACTGTTACATCTTCAACGGGTAGAAAGAAAAAGAAATTGCGTTTTCATTGGTAATGTAGGCATTTAGTATTACTGAATCTGATAAGCTAGTTTTTTCGCCGGAAAAGCCAATGAAATAGAGGTGAGTGTGCTGATTTCAAATAGGTTTGTTTTCGCTTCTCACAAATAATTTCTCGTTAATCGTACTTTAATTGTTTTCACGGAATAAGGTTTCCGGGAGCTCTCGTTGGATTTCCTTTGGGCGATGCGTAACATGAATCATATCCGTGCCCTTTCCAGAAATAACATAAGACAGTGTTGCGACCTCACCAGAACTTGTCTCAGCGAGTGCGTCCAACGAGAAAGACGTGCGTCCAATGTGGAATATATTACAAGAGGATTTATGACAGTCGTTTATCTGTGTTCCCAAGAGCTGTGGATTTCTTCCACCGCAAAAGGTGAGTGGGCACTGCGGTTTGCCGCATCCCGGGTAACGTCTTCTCAATATGGAGATTTTCCTCATCGCGAGTTCCTATGGCGCATGAACGCCTTACTTACACGAAGTGGAAAGTGTCCAATGCTCAAATACAAAGTAATAGCAATAGCTTTGAATCGGTTAACAAATTTGTTTTTCATTGCAAATTATGTGATATATTATGCCGCGCACGTGTCACAATCATTCAACAAACGTCTGTTACATTTATGGTTCTTTTACACCAAACCTCCCAAAGACGCAAGATTTCTCCACGATATTAAATGCTATACCAGATGTACTTTGGATATCCACTAGGTGATCAAGATAAAAGCTGGACACCACATGTTATTGTCAAACCAGATGGTTTAATTGTGGAAAGTAAGATGGTCACTTTACAGAATTGAAGCAACATAAGACTTTTGAAATAGCGGCCATTAATCGACGCATCCCAACGCAGTTTGAAGACCGTTTTATTGCACAGTGGCAATGTAAACCGCAATGTAAATTCTTCGGTTTACATTGTCACTCTCTTGCAAGAATACAAGCAATTTAAAATTATTTTAAACAATTTCTTTCTAAAAAAAACATTACAATTTTTTAAAAAATTCTTCTTTTCTCAATGTTTCAAGGAACGGAAAAAATATGCTCTTGGTACCATTTCAGTATTTCTGAAAATTGCGAAAAATTATTTTAAAACTACAAAATTGAAGACAGATTTTTGCCAAAGACTAAGATTATTCCAAAACATCAGCTCTTTACAAAAGGTCAAATATAAGATTTTGAAAAAACGAGTAGTTTTCTCGTAATTAGGGCTTGAAATTAATGCAATTTATAAAAAAAACTTTTTCTCGAAACCAACTACAGTTTTTTCACGAAGAAAGTACGTTTAAAACAATGGAGCAGGACACACTTTCGGTGAACTCTCTGAATTTTCGAAAATTGCAAGTTTAGAATTCATGGAAGTACGTGCTGATGTAGTTCCATAGTTTAAATATAAAACTATAGTCTTAACATATACCTATCCTAGTGCCTAAATGCTGGCTATTAGCATCTACCAACCTTTTTTGATTTAAAAATCGTACACCAGTAATCATGTTTTGGTAAGAGAGCTCATCATAAGACAAGATGATTTAGGAGAAACGAATTACTTATAATTTATAGAGATTCTAGATGCTTCTACCAATTGTAATGTTGACAACATCTTAATATTTTGCGCTTCTATTAATTTGCAATGTGCACCCAGGTCAGGGGAGGCGATGGGTCCCGCGGAGGAGTGCGCCGACGCGCCGCCAGAGGCGCTGGAGGAAGGCGAGCTGCGGGGCTCCATGGAGGGCTACCCCCGTCTCAGCGACTACCTCTTGCGCCCTCTGGCCCAGCGCCTCATGGAAAGGCTGCAGGCGCGCGGCGACGAAGTCATTCAGGTAAAACCTCACACACATACATTGGCCCTCTAGTAAGCGCCCTTTGTACGGCTACCCTCGCATCAGAGACTACCTAGTGCGCCCTCTGGCCCAGCGCCTCATGGAAGGGTTGCAGGCGCGCGGCGACGATGTCATTCAGGTAAAACCTCCCATACACTGACCCTCTGACGCGGAGAATGAAGTATCTACACACTCCCATTCATTGGCCCTATGCGGCGTCTCGAAAGAAAAATTAAAACTCGACCAGTCAGTTAGACACTGACTGGTTCAGCACCCTAATAACAAAAACATGTCTTTGTAGGAGTTAGAAGCCCGTAAAGTGTTAATCTTCACAAGAAAAATATTAATTTCAGAGCGTCAGCCAAGTAACACAATAAACTCAACAGCGCTCACAGCGAGCAAGGATAACAGTCTCTTAAAGGGAACGCGTATTTTCCTTTGCGCGTGCAAGGGTAGTGTTAAGTTCAATGTGCTGTGCGCAGGTGTACCCGCGAGAGGGTGTGAGCTGGACGGCGCGGCAGGTGCTGCAGCGGGGCCTGCAGCTGGCGGCGGGGATGCAGACGCTGGGCGTGAAGCCCGGGGACCGCGTCGCCTTGGTGGGCGGCCGCCACCCAGAGTACGGCCCGCTCTACTTCGCCACGCTGGTGCTGGGGGCTGCGTGGTGCCCCCTCAACCACACCTTCGACGACGGTAATCACCGCCCTTGCACGCTTCGCCAATGGAGTGCGAGCAAGATTGATTGGTTTGTTTGTGATTCCGGACGCGTTGACTACAGAGGTCATTAGTCCCGTACGTGTAGTGCGTATTTCTTTCCTCGGGATATGGCAGTGGTCTTTTCCCCGCTAGATGATGAGATCTGGCGCCGACCTACCGTCAACTAGTGGGGTTTTCCTCTAACCAGGTATCTCCCACCAGCATGGGCACCGCCCCAGCTGGGACAAGCTCTAAGTTCCCGACCGGTCTCCCGGCATGTGTGGTTGTGTAGTGCATGTTAGTGTAAGCGTGTGTGTAAGGGGTGAGGATAGGACAAGGAAGAGGCTGGAAACATCGCGCGCGGTTATTGGTCCTTTTGTTAGAGCATTGCCCCGGCATTCGCCTGGTGTTGATAGGAGAAATCACGGAAAACTACCGATCAGAGCAGCGGGCCGGTAGAATTTTCCTCCAGACAACTACTGTATTCGACCTGGCTGACAAGCTAGTGTCGAAAATCCTGCTGCTGTTGGAAGTTGAGTCCTAGGAACTCCCGGTCAGAGAGACTGCAGTGACATCAGTTGATGCACCGAGTCATGTCTTTCAGTGAGTGCGTCAGAGGGAAAGGGTCTTCTGCAATCGAAGTACTTTTCAGGACGTACGTGGGTCGTCGTTCTTAGGTCTTGTGGTGATTCTAAAGCTGCTGGAACGTTTCATTCACTAACACCATTGACGCCTGTAACTGATACTCACAACACCAAGAAAATGGAAGACCAATCTTAACCTTCGACGACCGTGCCCGACGCCCGCAAATCTCGGGGCCAACGGAAGGGACGTACGATATTACATAGATCGAAATAATTTTATTCTTTGAATA
This sequence comes from Acheta domesticus, assembly GCA_031308135.1. Classification (NCBI taxonomy): domain Eukaryota; kingdom Metazoa; phylum Arthropoda; class Insecta; order Orthoptera; family Gryllidae; genus Acheta; species Acheta domesticus. Next base: position 37,089,876 of record JAHLJT010002630.1, read on the forward strand.
ATAGACGATTTTCATCGACGATAGTAGTAAACTTGAATTAAAGTTATTTGTAGAGAGGTGCTGGCGGAGAAAAAGAATAGTAATAAAATTGTTTTAAGGTTGACTTTGGCGCAATGATGCTGGTAGGGAGAGAGCTTTGTTATTCAAGTGGTTTAAGATTGTTTTTCACACACAAGTGCTGAAGTAGCGGGAGGTTAGTAGTCAAATAGTGTTAGGTTCGTCTGTGGCGCTGCGGCGCTGGCTGAGGAGAGAGAGTAATCAAACCATATAAAGAAGGTCGATTGTGGCGCAGTGGTGTTGGCGGAAAGAGAGGTTGTACTTCAGTTGTACGAAAGAGGTTGTATTTATCACAGTACTGTTTGAGGATATCCGGATCACTTCATGTATTACAAAGTTTTTCGATAGTAGTCATAGCGACTATTACCAATATTAGTCTGTAGGACTTTGTAGCATTTTCGCGCATTTTGTTGCTGAATCTTTGGGACAAGCACCTTCATCTTCACCAGCGCACTAGCCGCTCACCCTTTTTCTGTTGTCCAAATTTCGAACAATTAAGGCACCGCAAGGTTGCCATATTTAACATCGATATGAGATCATTTCAGCATAAAACCGTCCCACAGCATCCCATTCTTTCCAGATTCTGGGTGATACTCTCAGTAACCAGCTTCTATTCAGTTTCGTTTCCACGACCTTGCCCATCGTTAAACATATTTCTATCTATTTTACCTTCTCTTCCTGATCTGTGCCTTCAAAATTAGTTTTTGATTTCACGTACAGTTTGGGTCTTATCCGAGGTTCTTGGAATTCCATGGACGATTATTTTAGGTAAGAATGTCCTATTAGATCATACTTCCCCTTTCTCGTAGGTTTTAACGTGATCATGTATAATTTTAGCGGATCTGCGGCTTCAAACACGAGTATACCGCTTTTTGCGCTGTACTGTGTCTTATTAACTGTTGCCTTCTTTCTTTTCACTCTCTGGCCCACCACTTCCACCATGTTTTGGTAGGTCCATTGCCCTTGTCCACGTCCCTTAATTATCAAATAATTCACTTCTCAGCCGTTTCTGCATTTTGGCAGAAATGTTGCCTGGCCTTAGGGCACTAGGAACTGGGGGATCGCCACTTCGTGTTCGCTGGATTTGACACACGGCTACTGCAGCACAGGTCTCTTCCTCTCAGCTCTGATCTGACATGATACTCAACCTGGGTGTCCCCCAGAGGTTCATATTTGACAGGGTATTATGCGTCTGGTTTAAAGCTAAAAAACACTATGAATACGTGTGGCAATAGGGCGGGAGCGTATGGATAAAAATAAAATTGTAAAGAAAAGATTGTGTGCTTGGCAGGCATGTAGAATAGTTTGTGTGCTTGGCAGGCGACCTGAGCCTGCTGCTGGGCATCCTCTGGTGTGTGTCGGAGCGGGTGGATAGACTAGTGTGTGTGCTTGGCAGGCGACCTGCGCCAGCTGCTGGGCATTCTGGAGCCGCGCGTGGTGCTGGCGGAGCGGGTGGATAGAATAGTTGGTGTGCTTGGTAGGCGACCTAGGCGTGGTGCTGGTGGAACGGGGAGATAGACAAGTGTGTGTGCTTGGCAGGCGACCTGCGCCTGCTGCTGGGCATCCTGGAGCCGCGCGTGGTGCTGGCGGAGCGGGTGGATAGACGAGTGTGTGTGCTTGGCAGGAAACCTGGGCGTGGGGCTGGCGGAGCGGGTGGATAGACGAGTGTGTGTGCTTGGCAGGCGACCTGCGCCTGCTGCTGGGCATCCTGGAGCCGCGCGTGGTGCTGGCGGAGCGGGTGGATAGACAAGTGATGGTGGATAGAATAGTTGGTGTGCTTGGTAGGCGACCTAGGCGTGGTACTGGTGGAGCGGGTGGATACGCGAGTGTGTGTGCTTGGCAGGCGACCTGCGCTTGCTGCTGGGCATCCTGGAGCCGCGCGTGGTGCTGGCGAAGCGGGTGGATAGAATAGTTGGTGTGCTTGGTAGGCGACCTAGGCGTGGTGCTGGTGGAACGGGGAGATAGACGAGTGTGTGTGCTTGGCAGGCGACCTGCGCCTGCTGCTGGGCATCCTGGAGCCGCGCGTGGTGCTGGCGGAGCGGGTGGATAGAATAGTTGGTGTGCTTGGTAGGCGACCTAGGCGTGGTGCTGGTGGAACGGGTAGATAGACTAGTGTGTGTGTTTGGCAGGCGACCTGCGCCTGCTGCTGGGCATCCTGGAGCCGCGCGTGGTGCTGGCGGAGCGGGTTGATAGAATAGGTGGTGTGCTTGGTAGGCGACCTAGGCGTGGTGCTGGCGGAGCGGGTGGATAGACGAGTGTGTGTGCTTGGCAGGAGACCTGGGCGTGGTGCTGTCGGAGCGGGTGGATAGAATAGTGTGTGTGCTTGGCAGGCGACCTGCGCCTGCTGCTGGGCATCCTGGAGCCGCGCGTGGTGCTGGCGGAGCGGGAGGTGGCGGGTCGGCTTCGTCCGCTGCTGGCCGAGCTGCAGAGCCCCTCCACCCTGGCCGTGCTGTGCGAGGGCGAGGAGTGGGCGGCGCTGGCCACCGACGCCGCCCCCGAGGACTGGCCGCCGCTGCCGCCGCCGCCCGCCGACCCGCGGGGCGCCATCGCGGTGGTCGCCTGCTCCTCCGGGACCTCGGGGCTGCCCAAGGCCTGCGCCACCTCGCACTTCGCTCTGCTCACGGCGATGTCCGTCTTGACGTGAGTCGCAGCCAAACCTCGAGAACAAAGGCAGATCTCTCCCGCCGACCTACTTCTAATCCGTTGTTAGTGGTCGCCCATGTTCTACGTCGGGGACATTTCTTGCTCTTGCAGTACGATTGTGCCCCATGCGTACAGTAGCAGCAGTTGCATGGTCTCAGTCTCTTCGCAAACTCGTAGATGTTTCATGGAGAAAAAAGAAATGATAGGGGAGCTTCTCTTGTACTTCCTGTTGTAGTCAATTCCATTCTTCTGCTTTTACTTCGCAGTGCATCTACAACTCCACACGTGATATGTTCATTGTTGCAGTAATATCATCTCTGCCGCACGACTCTTTCCACACGCCTCAGATGACATTACAATAATTATTAGCATTAATGAAAATTTTATTATTTTAATTGAACACTTGATTATCCATATTCAGAACTATGAAGTGAAACGCTCAAAACATTATTCCTTTTCCAGTACTTCCGAGTCGTAAAACTTAATGGTCTGTGGTGACTCCAACAACGGTTATGACTTTTAGTTGTCTTACCTCTCTCAACGCGAAAAAGTGCCAACCGTACGACGCAAGACAATGTTGATATGGCGATCTCTCAGTTTTTGACACCTTAGCGGCAAGTCCTGGAGTTTTAGTTGACAAGTTTACTGACGAAAACTACTACCCCCCACACCCAGTATCTGCCCTGTGCATTATTTTTCTAAACAAACTGTCATTTTGAAGTCTGTTATCAAATTATTTTTAAATATATTTTCAATATTCTCTATCGGTCATGATATCTATGCCAGTTCTTAGTCATCCTGTTGAAACTGAATTAACGATGTGATTTCCACAGACGGGATGACGCACTGGATGGCATGAACGACACCATGGTGCTGACGTCACCCGGTTTCTGGGTGACAGGGATCTTGTTCACGCTCCTCACCATGCTGCACCGCACCAGGCTAGTGTATGAGTACGGCTGCGACGAACTGCAGTTCCTGGAGGCCATCGAGAGGAACCGGGTGAGCAAAAAGCGGCCAGGGCCTTCAACTCTTACCCCTGTGATGGCTCAGGGCCACAATAGAGCCCCGATATTGGCGAATTTCCGTCGCCACTTCCATAGCTAGAAGGAACGCTGGCGCTCTTTGGAGGCGGCCGGCTGCTCTGATCAGTAGTTTCCCGTGGTGTCTGCGATTAATACTAGGCAAATGCCGGAGCAGTACCCAGAGACACGTATCACGGACCCCGCGAAATATTGCTATCTTTAAACTTGTTCCAACTTCTCCCTTAATACACACATATACACTTATTTGCACTACACTACCATACATGTCTGGGAAGCAGTCAGTAGCTTAAAACCTACCATCGCAACAACGGCTTTGGTAATACAGTAAAATCTGTCTAAACCGGAACCTGTACAAGCCGGAAACCTGCCTTAACCGGAAAATTTCTGCGGCCCGTTAAGTTAAATGGCAATTTACTGTGATATACCAATTATTCAGGAAAAGAGTAGACAATGGCAGGTGGTTGCTAGGGGGCTTTGTTGATATAAGATGGAAGTCGACTTTTTGTGAGGTAGAAAGTTCTGTTGGTTTTGAACGAGTGATAGTTGTAACCAAATGTTCTGCGAGGTTGTAGTCGTTCACTAAAGTAAAAATAAAATTGCTGAGTGTAGTGCAACCTGAAAGTGATTTAAGTTATTTAGGTGCAGCGCCCGCTAAGATCAGTCAGAAGTTGAATTGTGATCCAGAAGTGAGAAAATGCCTGCAAGCAACGAGCAAATCCGCAGCAATCAATAACCAAAAAACTTTCACGGAGGTTTCGCGTCCGCCGTATGGCGGGCGGATCGGGTGGCCCAGACAGTTTCATGGTAAGCAAATGGTAGATTTGACATTCAGTAGCAATAAAGAAGTAGAGATTTGTTACATTACACAGCATAAAACGGAATCTGTCCAACGCGGAAACGGAACTGTCTTTCATGTCCTGCGGGGGGGGGGGGACCTTCGTAAAACTGGAATTTCTGTTAATTTAATGCAGTTCGCAGAGACACGCGAAATACTCTAAATGGAATGAATGCATCTGCAAGTCTATTTTAATATCTCTGTCCATGTTATATGAGTTTCACACGTGGCAGCCCTACAGTGAAGGAAAGGGGCTTCTGCTGTTCTCGTGGTATTCGACTTTTGTCGATCATTTGTGTTTCAAGGCGTAGGCCGTAGGGGAATTCTCTCTCTCCCGACTCTCTAAGCGTGGGTACGTGTACGGGAATTGCTTCAAATCAACTAACTCTAGGCTGTGACCATTGTGCGCTGAAAGAGTCTGCAAGAAGTCCGGGTGCAGCTACTAGCCAGTGAGGTGGTGTGTTTTTATGAGTTTCACAACTAGTTTAACAATGATTAAAAAAACAACATAAAACTCTAAATATTAAAATTTGACAGCTTTGGAAAACCATGGAAAATGTGTTAGTAAGAGAGAAAACCAAAAGCAAAAACTCTAAATTAATGATGAAAAAAATTATATTATTTCAATGAACAAGATGTGAAATATTTTCTTTTGCCGAATTGTCAGAAATAATTATGTTTAATATTCAATTTATTGGTGTTTTGTTCCGTAAAGAAGTTTTATGTTAGTATATGATTTATAATTATAATAAAGTCATGTTACTAGTTTCAGGACGGAAATATCAATATAAAAAGTGTTATAAACGTACAACCTTGCATAAAACGGAAACCTTCCTAAACCGGAAAAAAACTTTGTCCCAATCGATTCCGGTTTAGACAGATTTTACTGTATTTATTCATTAATTTTTTCCCGCTGTCTGAGTGAATGCGAAGTATGATGAGAACTTGATGTACCGAAGGATTGAATTTTGCTAGTTAATTAGCAAGTGCTATTGATTACTTAGCCAGTGATATTTTACTCGCCCCAGGAGTTACGTGGCGCACCGAGAATTTTCCGTCTCTTATTTCACCGCCAAATGAAGTATGTTTGTTGTTGTAGCCGCCGGCCCTTTTCACTTCCAACAACTTCCTGCTGTCGGTGGCAAAGGTGCATGAGAGGTCGCAGCCCCGCAGGGACCTGAGCAGCCTCCGCTCGATGCTCATCGGGGGAGCCGCCATCAGCAGACAAGCCGAGGAGTTCGTGGGCTCTGTCATGGGGTGAGCATGACAAATACTCTTCTCAATTCTCGTTCACACAAACGCCGAAGCTTGGAATGTTATGTGTTCGATTGCGCTCACCAATCTTAGCGGTTCTACTAAAGGGTATGATACGTTTCGTGTTCGTGTTATGTCTGAGCGTAGTATTCCTCGCGAATTAGGCTGCCTTGTCCTCCAGTTCTTTGCTAATCCATCGTCCTGTCCGCAGGGCGGAGGTGTACAACATATACGGCATGACGGAGCTGAACGGGGGCATCGGCATGGCCAAGCGGTCGCAGTACAAGCCTGGCTCGGTGGGCACGCTGAACGCCCTGCTGCGCTGCCGCGTGGTGGACGAGGGCACGGGCCGCGTGTGCGGGCCCAACGAGGAGGGCGAGCTGCGCTTCAAGGGCCCCATGCTGTCGCAGGGCTACCTCAAGAACCCCAAGGCCAGCGCCGAGCTGTTCGACGCCCAGGGCTGGCTGCGCACCGGCGACCTGGGCCTCTACGACGAGGACGGTTTCTTCTACGTCACGGGCCGTATCAAGGACACCCTCAAATACCGAGGCGTGCACGTGAGTTCCCACGCGTTTTTTCTAGTCATTCTGATGCCAATCGCGACACGAGTGTCGTCGTGGTGAGTGACGAGGAGGGTGCGGGGCGCTGCGCAGGTGTCGCCGGTGGACATCGAGGGCGTGCTGGAGGGCCACCCGGCCGTGCACGACAGCGCCGTGGTGGGCGTGCCCGACCCCGTGGAGCAGGAGCTGCCCAGGGCGTACGTCGTTCTGCGACCAGGAGCCCACGCCACCGAGGAGGAGCTCTGCCAGTTCGTGCAAGGTACTTCCCAAAACGCACACGTGCGCTTTTTAAGACGCTTAGCCACCCGCTGCCGACTGTTGCGACCTCGGAAGAACGAGAGAGATCGGAGAGGACTCCTGCAAGCCACATCAGCGGCTACTACATAAATATAGTTACCGTGTTCTTGTCACTCCATTCAATGAAGATCCAACAGCAACTGCTTAGCAATGGAACGACCTAGAAAAATTGGGATTTGAGTAATAACAACCACTCAGTAATTGCGAATTTTGTGAAGATATATTTCTTACAATTTAATATAATTTGTTGATTTGTAATCCCACCGTTGTCTCTACTTTTCTCTGTCACATTCCACTAAGATCGTTACAAATCGGAGACTGTTATCGACGTTCAGGAAAGAAAAACATTTACAAATCATTCACACTAACTGTCGGCTTTAAAGCCAGTATTACCGTGGTTATACTTCACAATTCTATTTAAAATAAATAAATTCATTGATTCTGAATAATATGAATTAATGTATTATTTGTTTTTTTAAATTAATTTGTTTTACAATTTTAGAAAAGAGTTTGTTTCACAATTTCGTAACTCAAAAACATTAATTCTTTATTAATATCACTAAATTTAACAATTTGTAAAGTTAAGGACTGTCACAACTTTTCTCAAATTAAAAAGCGTATCACACTATACCTCAGAAATGCAAATGCTTAATTTGCAACCCAGAAAATCATTGTCTTATTATATTTTCTCTTTCCCTTTCATGTAGCAAAAAATGCATACAATAAGTTTCTTAAACATGTAAATATTTACAAATGAATGACTTTTCACAGAAGAACGTAAATCTCATAACTGTACTAGTCAGCGCAGTTTCCTTTACGCAGACAGAATAAATGCTCTTTCCTTTACTTCAGAGGATGTTCGTGAATCAGAATGAGTGTGCGTAGCAATACAATTCGACACATGTTTTGAAATAAAAAAGGTAATTGGGTTTACTTACTAATTGACGGAAAACGAAATCCCTGCGACAATCATTTCTGCAACAAAAGACGTCCAGCGTTCTTGATCTGAAACCATTGGCAACTCCTTGGCGTAGGCAAGCTAGCCACTTCCTGTAAGGATAAATATGAACTAATTTAATATATTTCACAAATAATACACTTTAAATGAGTTTTATAGTTTTCCTACTGGAAAAAATCAAATAAACATTTCATTATCATGGTATGTTTCTTCCACATTACCGCTAAAACTGCACTACTTCTCGGAGAAGGTACATTTCAAAAAACCTTCTTTCAAGAAAGAAAATAAAAATATAGTATTGTTTTATTCGTAAACATTCAGAATAATTTAGTAGTTATGAAAACTTGTTTTATTGATTATTCGAAAGACTTGTAAATGGCTTCACGCCGTGTTTGAATAAAACAGAGATGATTTTCGTTCACTCCTTCTAGTGGCGGATATTTCAGTCATCATTAGCGTCCGAGGCTACAATTTCAGCAGAATTCATGGCAGTGAATGCAGGTGTGTAGATAACGTTAATACTTGGGTGAATATTCGGATCCTGCGCATTCGTGAGCTGATCTGTCAATCCAAGCAGTTGCCCATCAGGAATATAATTACATTATCGACGTCAGCGATTGAATGGCAAGCAGATGTGCACACAATCTCCGACGGGCAGAAGATAGTCAAACCAAAGGATAACGCCGAAAGTTAAATGTTTGCATAAATTGAAACACTACAATTAAAACCTGTACATTAAGAATACAAGATATGTGCTGAGCACCACACGATGTTAAGGCTAGGCGCCTCTGCTTTTTACATGTTCTCTATCACTGTTATTTCCCTAAATATCTCAAAGGCGTACGGCCTTAGTGAGAATCTCAATGTCAAGTTTTACTATTGCAGTCGCCAGTATAGAACCTTTCCTCCCAAAGCAATTCCTAAGTCCCTTGCCCCATTGCTGTGTAGCGCTGCCAGACAGTGTGTGGAGTGAAATGAAATGAATGTGTGTGCAGAGCGCGTGGCACCGCACAAGAGCCTGCGAGGGGGCGTGGTCTTCCTGGAGGAGCTGCCAAAGGCTTATAGACATTTCTTCCCAAAGCAGTCCCTTAGTCCTTTGCCCCATTGCTGTGTAGCGCTGCCAGGCAAAGTGTGGAGTGAAATGAAATGAAATGAATGTCTGTGTGCAGAGCGCGTGGCGCCGCACAAGTGGCTGCGAGGGGGCGTGGTCTTCCTGGAGGAGCTGCCGAAAACCCCCACTGGCAAGATCAGCCGCGCCGCCATCCGCAAGCAGTTCGTCCTGCAGCAGCCCTGAGCGCTTCTCTCATCTTTCGTTTCCTCTTCTCTCCTCGTTCAAATCCAACCAAGACCACGTTGACCGGAAGAGATGGCCCAGTGCATCAACCTGGTGTCACTGCAGTCCCTCTGACCGGGAGGTCCTAGGTTTGAGTCCCGACGGCGGCAGGATTTTCGACACTAGCTTGTCAGCTAGGTCGAATTCAGTCGCTGTCTGGAGGAGAAGTTTAGCGGCCGGCCGCTCCTGATCGGTAGTTTTCCGTGGTTTCTCCGATCAACACCAGGCGAATGCCGGAACAGTATCCTAACAAACGGGCCACGGACCGCGCGCGATCTTTCCTTCCTCTTTCCTTGTCCTATCCCCTCCTCTTACACACACACACACTTACACTAACATGCACCACACATGCCGGGAGACTGCTCGGGAGCTTACAGCTTGTCCCGGCTGGGGCGGTGCCCCGCTGGTGGGAGATACCTGATTGAGGGGAAACCCCGCTAGTCGACGGTAGTTCGGCGCCGGATCTCACCATCCAGCGGGGAAAAGATCATCGCCACCTCCCGAGAAAAAACACGCCCTACACTTACGGGACTAATGACCTAAGTAGTTGACGCGCCCGGAAACACGAATCAAAGACCACGTTGTACCTCCTAGAGTCGGATACAACAAAGATCGTTCCTAGAGTCGGATACAACAGGTCCGATCGTTCTCGGCGACGAGGCCGGTCTGACAACGCTATGGCATTATCGAAAGACTACGTTACCGTTATCGAAATACTACGATAACAGGCCTAGATTTCCTCTGACTTGGCTGTCGAAAAGGATGATGGATAATGAATGCTGTAGGCTTTTCGAGGTCTCTCGACACATTTATTGTTCAATCTTTTGTATTAAATATCTTAAACACATTATTTATTCACTGTCAATGGAGGGAATTACTGAACTACGTGTTCAAGCTGACATGCTCTACATAAAAACTGAATTAAAACTAGATCGCGTCTATTCAGGTATATTGCAAACTCTGGATAGGAATGAAATGTTAGCACGGAAGTAATATAATTTTGTAAAAAAATGTTTTAAAAATTAAATAAAAATATTATAAAATTATTAAAATTATTTAAAATTCTGAAATTATTTTCTCTTTTATATGGGAGCTCATGATTTTTCTTACTAGGAAGACGCAACGAAATTGTCAGCCGCTACCAACAAATACGCATCGCCGACACTGTCGAGAATGAGCGGTACCCATAGTTTGCATTCTCGGACGGGCTCTAGGTATAGATTTCACGTGTAGATAAGGAGCGCGCCCGCACCCCGAGGCTGCAAAAGCAAGCCAGAGAGAACGATCGCAGTTTACGCGGCTCTAGCGCCTACATTCATTCGTCGCCCTTTCATTTTTCCTTTTCGTTTCCAATGATGCATCCTTTCACATATCTTCTCCCTTCCCTCATCGGATCACTTTGTTCTTAGCCGCCTCGGAAATCTATTTTAACCACCTTTTTTAAATTTCTCATCCTATATTCAGATTTTTTACAAATATCTTATATCCATGCTCTTATCGACTTCTTCTGTCAAACATCTGAATATCTTTTTTGTCTATTGTCATATGTTTTATGGATATCTTCATGTAATATAAATATGTTCATTATAGTATCTGTGATCTCGTAATTTCCTTCTTGTTAATTTCAATAGTTCTATATATTTCCTTGATCAAACGTTTTCTCATACTTTTAGATATTTATATTTTTTCCAATTAATAATTAAGTTCTATTCTCACGAATTCATTCATCGTTTTGACCAATGTGAAGAATATCACTTCTGGAATAAATACAAATTTTACAGCCGTCCTTTTCTCGTTATCTTGGGACTGTATTTTAGCTAAAAGATAAGTGAATGGAAATAATGAATACGTGAAGAGATTTTTCCTCAAAATGAATGTGACAATACAAATAGTCGTAGGGCATTCAAAATTATTAAACTTCTGAATAATATACAACTTACTTCGACTTAGAAAATTCATTCACATATTTTCTTGAATTAAATATGAAACGCAAATAAATAATAATGTAAAATGTTTATATTTTTATACATATGTGTAATATTATATTTAGTAGTTATTAATATGAATCAATTGTTTTGAAGAAATATATTTTACCATTACAGTCGTTATGCCTCTTTGTGATACATGTATACTATGAGTTAAGTGGCTCGTTCAGAAAAGCAGACGAAACCCCCAACAGCAGGACAAGACATTTTTCCCCGAGGGGGACATTTCAATGAAAAGAAGGGCATTTTATACAAAATGAGGACATTTTTCTCCACAATATATTTTACAATTCCAAACCATTGTAGTCTTTAAAATCATATTAGACTTTGTTCAACAGAAAGAGACCACTTTCATAGTTAAATGGTAAAAATGAAAATGGAAGCTTCCGATTGGATAGCATCCTCCCTCAACCAAACATCAATCAAAAATAAGTTTTGTATCACAATAAGCCTAATGATCTGTACTCTTCATTTGAGTAAAAATGTAAATATTCATGACATGAAATTCCTTTAATGAATTAAATTATTAACAAAGTATGCTAGTATTATTTTCAACTCAAGAGGACAAACAGAAGGACATTTAATGTGAATGTAAAAGAGGAGGGAGGACAGTGTTGAAAAAGGAGGACGTGTCCTCGTTTTGGAGGACAGATGGAGCCAGTTGCGGTCCGCATTGAGCCACCGGGCGACGCTCACGGGAAGGCGAAGGATCTCGCACTTGCCCACGGGATGGACGAATGCGAGGCGGAGTAGAAGCGGAGACCCCGGCGGAGGAGCGAGCAGAGGGGGCGTGGCTCCCCAGGCAGTGCCAGAGTCCCTAGATACAGGGAGCAGCGCAACCGCCGCCATTTAACATCCTCTCACCCGATAGCGCCATCAAGCAGAATTCAGAAGTTCAACAGAAATGATAATAATTCGTGACGTAATGGGGATTTTCAAGAATATTAATAAGGATTTGGGGTAGATTCATGGTTCTCAACACACACAATTCCACACGGTTCTATTTCTTCTGGCAACTGGATATAAAATGGCGGGATCGGTGGAACAATGGAATGCGCTACTCTCTGCATCTAGGATCTCTAGGCATCTCCACACAGCAGCGACTTAGAAATTTTCACTTCCTCGGACACGCAGTACGTTTACACGGCGTAATACATCATGGTATAGAGAAAATTAGTAATGCTGCGGCGAAAAGTGCCGTCTTCGACAGAAAACCTCATTTTATGGCTCCCTAATTCCGTAAAAGAGATTTTTTCTTGTAGTAAATTACTTTAAGATGTATGAGCCGAGAGCCAGCAAGAAAATCCAGGTATGATAAGCTCAAAGCTAAAACTTTTTGAGAAGTTAGCCAGTGTTTTGAAGAATAGGGAAACGCAAGTATGGCGGTCTAGTTTTTTTTCTTTCTAATTCATTATATTGTTACAAGAAATTTAAAGAAAACAATTGGAGCTATTTTTGACAAAATTTTGAAAATGTCGCATGTACTTCGTGTAAAGTACCCCCAAAATTAAATGAATATTTTTCAAAATCGCAGAGCTCCGAGTGAGGTCAGATCGACAGGAATTCAGTTTGGAAAAAATCCTAGGCGCTAGTGTTGTTCACAGACGACAGATGGCCTGATGTTTTGAAAGAAAACACTTTTTCGATATCAAGGATCCACAATTTCTGAAATCTGATTACATAACATGTTGGAGGGAATAATTTACTACATATATAATGAGGATTTCTCTACTTTTTCTGTATCAAGACACCGCAATTCAAGTTTTTGTATCGAAAAATCGCCGTTTTTTGCCGCAGCATACGTAACTTTATATTATTACTCCGTGTATACGTACGTACACGAGAGAGTAAAAAAGAGGGACTATCAATTCCAAGACATTCTAAATAGGTATTTATAGCATAGAATATTGTGCTATGCTTAAAGTTTGCACTCACGAAACAAAATCGTTTCTGAAGACGTTTTAAGTGTTCAGAAAATTAACTGATTTTTCCGTTTCAATTTAATTGTAATCGATTAATTTGAGAAAAAATTATCAAATAATCGATTTTTTCTTCCAATTACTCGATTAATTGTTGCCATCACTATCTGCAGCTGTTGGAGGACTGACATGTGATGTTTTGAACGAAGAAACCTACGACGTCACGCAGAAACGAGAATCTATAGTGTGCAAGCGCTAAAATCAGTGACGGATCCAGGGGGCATGGCCGCGCCTAAAGTGCCTAGAGTTTTCGTTTGTTACCTTCTTTTATTTGGAAAAACTGATTTAATTATTAATGCAAAATTACTGTAATTATTTAAAAACAATATTATATAGTATCATACATACACTACGTAAATAATATACAATATAATAACAAATGTTTATTATTGAACAAATGGCCCCTCCAAAATGATCGCCTGGCTCCGCCCCTGGCTAAAATGCTATCAATTTTAAGCTCTTGAAAGCTCCGAGTTTCAATGTACCGAGCTGTGCAGTGCTAGACATCCTGGGGTACAGGGACTAAAGCGAAGTTAGCGACAGATATAGTACCTTCATTCATAATACCTCCATACCTTCCTTCATAAATGTAACTTCATTCTTTGTGCACGTCTTCTGAATTTCATTGGGAAATATAGTTATCCAAATTATCGTTTTCCATATTATCGCGGCAAAAAGTATTATTCTTTCACGAAGAACATGATGAGGGTTAAGGGCACAAATTTATAGCTAATTTACCTTTAAAAATATATTTTATTATACAGGAGCGAATATTTTGTCAACAAAACTTGAAAAAAAACTCTCTTTTTCTGTATTCAAAATTCGACTAGAATATGGTTTAGGATAGAGATCACAGAATTATGAAAACGTGCACAAATTTCACTTCTCCCATAGCTCGTCACACAGTTTTTAACTGTTTTTAACGTAAGCAAATAAATAAATACCCGCGCAACTTTTCTTGAACGATGACGTGGAGAAATGCGGATAGAGTGGGGACATTAGTTACGACATCGCTCACTAGATTGTATGAAGCAATGCCAATCTCTGGAATATCAGTCATGTCTTCGCAACTTTCTCAATAATTTGAGTTCTATCCTTCTCAGGAGTTCGAGTTATCTGCTGTGATGAATCTGGACCTGCTTCGGCCATTTCTTTTTGGAGAAAAACACGAATATGAGTTCTCGTCTTCAACAGAAAATAGATTTTATTACGTGCCAATGAAGATGTTTGTAAGTTTGTCATCGAAAGACATTGGAAATCAGTGCTCGCTGCGAGCGTTTACCTGCAACTGTTTATTGTGTCAGAAAGGGAGAAGATTCGCCATCGGTCAAGATCGGCGGGTACTATATCTGTTGCTAACTTTGCTTTGTTGATACCATAATTCGTCAATCAACTATTTATGATAAAAAAGTGGGGAATAGATTCTGGAGCTCCAGAAAATGTGAGCAAATTATACTTCTCCATACGTCACACAGCTTTTACTACTCTTTGGTAAAAATTAATCAAATAAAATTAGGGATTCTAGGCAGTGTCCCACAGATCTGCCATCTATCGACAAGTTTCGTACTAGAAATTATAAAACTGTCAACAGATGTCACTGAGAGTCTATGGTGGACAAGGCGGCAAATTGGACTTCTAAAACATTTTTGTCAACATTTTACCAATTAACAACGAATTATTAATAAAAAGCTTACTAACTACATGAAATATAAATTATGATTAGAACTAAAATTGTAAGTGTCGTTATCGATGTGTATTGGGTCTAGGAACAACCATTCAAACAGATTTATAAATAATTTTGGGCGTAATTTACAGTTACTAAAATCATTTTACCAAAATACTTTAGTAACTAAAATATATGCTTGTGAGGGGGTAGAAATTTTCGCTCCGGACGCTGGGAAAGCTAGTAGCAATGCTCAGCTGGTTTTCAGCACCACTCGCCACTGAAGATATTATACGAAAAGTACGTGGTACTGAACGACATTCGGCCGATGTCACAAATAACGGACGTACTATTAGTAGATTGGTTATGTGCTCTACACCGGGCTAATGATGTTCATCATTATAACAGGTTATACTTCATACAGTTTTTACTGATTTTTTTCCACGAAAATAAATCAAATGTTGCGATCTTACTTCATATGTACTTCTGGAAGTGAAAACTAGTAAGTAAAAAGTAACGATTTCTTGCACCTTTTCATATTTTCGACCTCACAGAAATTCTGGAGACGGCCTTCACATTAACAACGAAAGTATTGTACGTAAGCAACAATCAAGAAATAACCGTTTCTGCTCCAAACACTAGTAAAATAAAACAAATGGTGCTCGTATCTAGTATACTGACCAAAGATTGAGGTATCTCAATGAGTATGAATTTTCCTAGATACACGGAATATGTAATCTATTGTTACTGTCATGAGAACATTATAATTTCTGTAAATAAGCACGTATTTATATAGTTTAAATGGCAAGATACGATCATTTTAAAATTACTGTGCTTACATTATATTCTAAAAAGTATAACTAACATATTTACACTCAAAGTAAATCGTTAATTTAACAATTCTTTCAAGTCAAACGTGCAGTTCGTAAATGAAGGCTTCACGAAGCGTTTTAAATCTTAAACTCTTATTTGTTTCTGACAAATGTTTAAAATACATTTTCACAATTATCATTTACATTCCATTTAAAAAACGATATCATACCTCGTGACAATACTCCTTTGAAACCACTTTCCATTATTCCATTTTCAGAAGACAATTTAATTCTTATACACATTAAACATTACACAAAAAGTCTTTCACACACGCGCGCGCACTACGAATTCAATGGCTTCTGCAATAATCCAGGGTCGCCAACGTTTGATTGTAATAAGAAAAGCTTTATCGACAGAAATTGAAATTTTCAGCAAGTACTTCTCTTGACGTTCAAAAAGAAATTGCTATATCATTTATTCGTTGAAAACTAACTTATAAGAGGAGGGAATCTTTTTAAGGGAATATTTTAACAGTAGTTATTCTTCATGCTTGACCATTTACAGTATTTTATAACACAATTTTGTTAATAATTATTTTCGTTTAGTAAATTAAATATACATATTAATTGTATGTATGCATTTAAAACCCCATAACTACCAATCAGAACTTAGGAAATGGGTAAACCTCTGGATCAGAAGTGGCTCACTTTTCCATTTTCTAAGAATTTTTAAATATTATATTCTTCCTTATAAGTGTCTTTACTTTTGCTAGGATGTAATGTTGGCATTGCTTTCTTTGCTTCCAATATTTGATTTGGAACATGATCAATATCTTCCATTTTAATAATGTTTCCTTATCCTCAAACACACAGTGCAAAGCCCATCAAAATGAGTCTTGTTCAGAATGAAAATGATGTCAACAAATATCTCCCCTGAATGGTAAAAAGATAAAGATTCTGAAAATTAAAATTATCCTTAAATGGAAAAGACAAAAATGCTGAACATTTCACATGGATAAAGGGGCATAATTGCACTTGTGGTACATCAAGAAAACTTGCTCCACTCATTTTCTTGAACATACCACTAGTGCCCTTCTTACATCAATACCAACATTTGTGACATACCACAATACGTGAACATACCAATTATACCCTTCTTTATCCACTAGTTTTGTTAATTACTATTGTACCATATCTGAAAAACTGCTTACTGTGGAATATTTATTGAAATTTATCAGTATGACATTTCAGTGTATAATACCTCCTTGAATTCCACTCATTTTATAACATTCACTTCAAAAGCTTTTGTAATTCATTCAAATAACAAAACTTATTAATTTCACAAATCTCAACTATTTAGAATTACTTTTATTTCATTTCATGTTTAATTGCCGTTCCACATTTTCAACATTATGGCATGCCTGAGCCCATATGCACTTTTTATCCCACAAAAAATAATTTAATAATTATATCCAAAATCCCTACAATGCCATTTATCACACTTTTTCCCGTTGCTTTCCATCTTTCACAAAGAACCCTCAGTTCATTTTTATGTCACGTGGGGACAAGGCATTTTTTTGTAGAATGTAGAATATTGGCAAATTAGAATATTCAACCCTTCAATGGTTGTACGAGGAGTTATTATGAGTAGTTCCAGTTATCCTTGCAATATAATATTTACATTTGATTTCATAAAAAAATACTCTCAAATTATTTTAAATGTATTAAAATTTTTATAATTAATTATAACTTAGAAAAAATAGATACTTCAAATACAATTATTAAAACTATGAATGCATATAAAAATAATGCCTGAAGTTGGATATAAAAGAAAGAAAGAGAAAAAGTTCCTTTGTAAGGAGAGAAAGTAGAGAGTAAAGCATATTAAGCAATCAAAATTGGCAATACACTATATTTAGGCCTACATACTTCTATAGAAATCAAGTAACTTGCATTTGTCCGTGCAACTGATGGTTTCCCCTTTTAGACCACTAATAGAGACATATGAGGTGTCACTCGATGCATCTCGGTCTCCTGATAAGAAACTGACTGCTTTATTGCACATCCTTCATGAAAATTCTTAGAAATATCTTGAAAAACTTTTCTCAAAATAAGTGTTTGTGTGAAAATTAAAAATTAAAAGGCAAAAGAGCATCACTGTTACCTTGTTTTATTTGTTTCCCAACTTTTGTTCCCATTTACAGGAACAGTACAGGAATCTCTCTTTTCTGTATTCAAAATTCGACTAGAATATGGTCTAGGATGGAGACCACAGAATTATGAAAATGTGCACAAAATTCACTTCTCCCCATAGCTCGTCACACGCAGTTTTTAACTGTTTTTGACGTAAATAAATAAATAATAATTTAATTCCAGTACATTTCCCACCTACCCCTAGGGATGTGGTACATCCCCTCAATTTTTTAATTACTACACCCCATGAGAAGAGGCTAGTTATACCACAATAGGCAGACTTAGATATGCGAGGGCAAAGGAGTGTTAAAACCATACGCAATAGTCTATTTATAGTTCTTCAAAATCTCTTTTATGCATTTCATGAACTCAACATAGTTGTTTTGCTTACATATGAAATTAAAACTAACTGATGAGACTATTTGAGCATCTCATCTGAAGAGGCTTCATTTTTATGTTTCATGGCATGCATGGTACCAATAACACATTACAAAACAGACAAACATTGGGTTTCTACATCATTTTTACATCCATATAATAAATTTAATCTTCCCTTACTTCCTCATACATCATAAATATATAAATTGAAGACTCATATCAACTTAAAAATTTACCATATCCCTAAATTTTCTGACCAAACCTCAGTTAAACACTTCATAGAAAACTAATGCTGTCGGCTACTATTTACTAATATTTATTTTATTTTGCTTAAATTATCAAAACTGAAATTTGAATGAACATGCACCAAATAATTTAAGCAATTTCTGGTTCGACAACCACAAGTGAGAGATCTTGCTTTCCTTCAAATACATGGTTTGAAATGCGATGGTCCATTCTTTTGCTTCTGGCCAATAAATGCAATTTTTAGTTTACAACATAAATACATTTCTAGAAGGGCCGTATAATCTGAACACCTTTTAAATGTGTAATTTGAAAAAATGAGTGAGTTACGTAATTGGTTGATTTCAATTTATTGTAGTTCTTCTACAATAATTCTAATCTTTTTAAACTACCAAATTGATTATTCACTAGAATAATTCACAATCATAATGGAGAAGACTAAAATAATTTTTTAATCAAATTTATAATTCAGTCTTCCTCTGCATAAAACGTGATGTAGCAAAACATTGGAATGAGATTATTAAATCTCTTTGAGAAAGGTAAAAATGATTTCAATATCATTTAATTTTCATCAGCAATACAACATGCTAACAAAATATTATCTCACATGGTGGATACCTAAATTCATTTAGTATCTCGATGGACTTCTAAGTGCCTAGACTTTGTTCATAAAACGTGGGAAAACAGTTATACATTAATAGGATCCTTTTACTTCAAATGAAATTATATATAATAAGCTTTTTAGAAAATCAATCTCATTTCACTAAAACAAAGTTGGTAACAAGTCACAAAATATTCTCAAGTTGGTAGACAGTGATCAAAAAATATTTATTTCAGCTTGAAATAAAAGTTTACAACAAATCTGTTACAATAGAAGTTCTTGATTGGGTGTGGTGCATCTAAGAACTACAAGCTCAGAAAGACAATTGTATCACGTTCCACAGTTGTTTCACATATCACAATATAATTGGTAAATATTTACATCCATTTAATCAACATCAATAAAATAATTAAGTAATATCATAAGATTAATTTAAAATCAAGTGAGTCATTTCCTTCTTCAGAAATATTTTAATTTTTATTTGCAAATTGCCACTACATAATACACAACACTTTTTTTTTCCACGCCATTTCAATAAAATAGCTACTCTTCATGTCACAAATATAATTTCAATCTTTCTTTGTTTTTCTATAATTATCATGCAATACACTAAGTAATGGTCATATTTTAAAAACTTTCACATAAAACTGGAATGCATGTTTCACAACAGTCACAGGAACATACACATATGTTAGCTCAAGAGGAGAATTGAGCATTTTTATGAATAATACTGTGAAAAGAGATCCACAAAAATAAACATTTTTGAGGCATATTAAATAGATGTCTACAGTACATTTATAACAATAACAATTTTTCAGTATACATCACTGTAAAAAATAAAAGTTTATTTCAGTTGCACTATCTTTCTCGCCATCTCTGTGTCGTGCTATTCTTACAATGAACAATGAAGATTTGGAAAATTTGAACAGTTTTCAATAATGGAGGGAATTAATTTTACGGAATATAATTGTCAATGTTTTGCAAGTCAATGTGTAAATTTGACAATTGGAAGGTGTTACGCATCAAACTATCAAGTGACATTCTCTACTTTGCAAAAATAATCAGTAATTTCTTTAAAGATTTTTGGTACTTGTAAGATGCTGATATTTTGTGTAGATCTACTCCATCACTACATATGATGTATTAAAATTGATGCTTAGTTTGTTGATGCATAATAATGTCCAATAATTGAAAAAAAAATAATTTTCAATCATCCAAACGCACTTAAAGATTGCAATTTGATTAAGGCACAAGAATTTGCCAAATTGCATCAGTAGTGTTGACAAGAGAGAGAAATGAATTCAGATTAATCTTCATTAACAAAGTGAAGATGCATTACCAGTGAGCAACGATTTTTAAAATCACAAAGAGAAATAGATACATGTGATAAAAATTTGTATTCAGAATTTTTACCTCTATGAAAAATATTTGACAAGTTCTCAATTCCAAAAATTCAAAAAAATGTTTTTAATTTCAACATAAAAGGACTGAAAAATCTCCAATCACTTGACATTATTGATTTCACCCAATTTTGATTAGCACGAGTTTGCAGCAACTCGGTAAAATATTTTGAAATAATTTTTTGTAGTGCTACAAACAAATCAATAATGTTACATATCAAAAAATCGATTTGAGAATCAACACATTCACACAGAATTAAGAAAAACATTTCTCTCAATCATTTTTCCTCACATATTTAAACATAATACTGGTAGTACAGCCATTGTTAACAATGAATTTTAAGATAATTGGAGTCTACAAAATTGTTACTTATCTTCAACTATATCATGAACTAAATTGCAATATTGTGCATCAAGAACAGTAGATTCCCTCATAACTGTCATGGTACAGAGTCATGGTCAAAACAAAAGGCCTGACAAAAAAAAAACAACAAAAAAAAAACAACAACAAATGAGTACATATACTACACAATAATACTATGCATATACTTTCGATATACATACAATACATTATGCTTTCTACCCTGTATCATATTGAAGTACAACATTGTACACACCAACAGTCAATCTTCACGGGTCAAGACAATCAAAAAGGGGGACAAATATGAGGGTTTCTACTGTAATTTAAAGGTGTTTCAATATTTTCCAGTACCTGATGAAACAATCATTGAATTTCTTTGTAACAGAAATAAAATTTCAAAATGCCCTAGGATTTATTCCTGTTAATACATGCTATAGCATCTCAAATCTCATGCTCACTAATCAATATTATTTCTGACTAGGATATCACATAAAAAGTACTTCGCTTGTAGGAAAGTTTACAAACCACTGCATGAGATTAAAAGTGCTTGTAAAATTCTTCTCATTAATCAGTTCTCTCTATTTGGCACTGTACAGACTACAAAATGAATTCTGCACATATGCCTAATGTACTCATTTACTTAGCCAAAAGGCAGATCCAGAAAATGTTCAAAGTGGGCCCAACTCCTTTTCTAATGGAAAACAGTAAATAGATATTACATTATCACTTTATTACAAAGTCAAATAATATAACTGACAAGTCTTGTTATATAATTCTGTCTTTGTGATTTCAGATGGTATATATAACAATATCCAAAACATGAATTTTCAAAGCAACAAATGTATCCCCAAAATGTTAAAATCTAATTTATGTATTGTGTATGTATGTATATATGTATTTATTTCAATGTCTTTGCACCTTTCATTGCCTATAGATGCTTTGTTCTCAGGCTGAAACTATTATCAAGATCTAATGCAATATTGAGATACAAATGCTTAATCAACCATATCTCCCTTCATTTTTCCCTGGTTCCACCACTTGATTTAGCCTGTGTAATAATTATTGGGAACATTAATAACTATGCTTGTTAAAACATCAAAGATACACTTGACGTACTGATACCGTCTTTCTCCATTTCATACATTCTTACTTCATTTGAATAAAGGATGTGCTGTAACACTTTGGCAAGACTTCACTAAAATAAGTTTTTTCCCTTACCCTCAAAAATTTGTGCTGGTTGCACATTTTTATTTCACTGATGTAAAATTTACAGTTACTGTATTCAATAGTCTTATTAATAGTCACAATTGTGACTTATGAGAGCACACTAATTAAACAAAGAACACTCAAAACAAGACCATTAAACTTTAGACTTCCACAATGATACACATACAGACAGAATATAAAACTGCACCTCACAAAATTTCACAAAAGAATGGTATAAATGATTATTTTTAATATGAGAAATTAAAAGCACCAAAATTTCACATAAATAGTTATCACAAATATAATTTACAAGATATGACAATCATAACAAGATGTCAATGACAATCATATTTTATGTATTTGTTACAATGAAACATTCATGTAACTAAATCTGTACTTCAATTACAATAAGTCTTTCAGATCTTCTAATAAAATTTAAAGAATTTGTACTTAGAAAAAGAAATGTAAAAAAATACATTCCCATAAAAAATAAAATAACCACCCAAAGGTTGATTTGTACTTTTGCTTTGGCATAATCCAAACAAAAAGAAAAATAAAGAACACATTTTTCATGCATTCTCTATCTTCTTTGCGAATACCAACACTAGTTACTGGCCACCTATTCAGATACTCAACAACAAGAATATGGCAAAATGTTGTTAACTTTGTGGTCACAATCATTTTTTAGTTTACATTGACAACTTTTCTACTGCACCCAATTTACAATTTATAATTGGATGCAAGAACATGTGTGTTACTTTCTCAATAATCTGAAATTCATTCAAGGAATTCAAGGATGCCACAAGTGATCCTCTAATTTTGCACACATGAGCTGAATTATTTTTAACTATCAACTTGTGCTCAGTCCTGCTAAAATACTTACTTAAACAGTTTCAATAAATTTGCATATTAGTGCACAAATACACAAAAGTTATATTCTCACAAAATTACAAAGATGAAATATAGATCTCCCATAACTTTTCTTTCTTGTTCTTTAGTTTTTTTATTAGAAAATTAAATGAAACAATGCAAACAAGAACACATGTTGATAGTTCCACTCAAGAAAAGATTATTTAGCCTTGTAGACCCTTCATCCAGATGAAGCAGAATGAGTTGTGGACTGTAGGATCTCATTTTTCAAACCTGCTGGAAGACAAGCAATGTCCAGCTCGTGATGGTTAACTGCTTCAAGAGAAAGACTTCGCAGACTAGGGAAGAAATCTAACATGTATGCCTCTTTGTAAATAGAGCAAAACAGGAATACTTTATCTTCAATCACAATGACAGAATCAAATTGCCTTCCTGGAGGCGACCCTTTGTATTTAACCTGTCCCCACTGATCCCTGCGAGTGGAGTACTTCAGAAATATCTTTTCATGGCCATCCTCATCAGAGTATGGGTAAACAAGACGCTCAGTTGCCATCATGAAGACATCGCTAAGTAAAATATAAACGTCTTCCCCATGGTCAAAAATAGGTCCAGCTGGGCCCAAAACACGTTGAGCTACCAGGAGGATCTAACCATCTCCAAGAACCTTCTGAGGTGTCGTAACACCCAATGCAGTCATTATTGTCGCCAATGTTGGTCCATTTTATGAACAGGACATAAATTCTCCGGCCAAATGCTACCGTTCCACGTGGAGTTAAGCGTAGGGACCATGTATGACGGCATTGACATGTCCAAATTTTTGTGCGCAAATCCAAAGCATACATTCGTGGTTTACCTTCTGAAACATTCACGAAATAATCGATGCAGATGTATATTCTGTTGCCAACAACACAAGCGGCTCCCCACATTTTGCCCTGCGGAATCTCTCCTAGGGCTTCTGTGTCTGTCCACTCCATGGTTTCAGTGTCAAGGCAATGCACATGGCGAGCAGCAAAAGAGTTGGGACTTTTGTTGCCACAGATGTAGATTTTCTTACTGTGAGATACAGCAAAGAATGACTTCAGAGCAGGAACACTACTGTTCTCTGACTGGTCAGGGAAATCCACAGAACGGAGTGAATAATTTTTGGCATCAAAGATCAGCACTTCAAATCTATCCGTTTTATCACTATACCCAAGAATATATATTTTGTGCCCAACAGATACAAGTCCGTAATTGAGCCATTCCTTCATCTGTGGAATCTCACGCACATACTGCATCCACAGTGTTCTCTCATAAGACATCTTCAATTTCTGCAAAAATATTACACAAGCACAGTATTATACTGTCAACAGAACTTTTCTTTTCTATTTATACACATTTGATGGTCTTTCTCTGTAGTAGTCATTAAGAATGAGCTCATCAAACTAGGCAAAAAACCCTTAAGAATGTATCCAGTATATATAAACAAATCATTGATATTTCCACTCTTATTTCCCTTGGTTAAATATATATTTATCATCTTGTAGTAAGTTCTGATGATAATATGATGGTGTCCAAAACATGCAAGACACTCATTCACTCACTAAATCTTTCATTAACTATTGCACATTACACAGTCATTTCTGGATATAAAGAATATGAATGTAGTGAACTGAAGTTACTGGCTTCAATACTGCCAATTTATATAATAGTACCAATTTTCAAATCAAGGGTCTCGCAAATTGTTGTGACATTTATGGTCAATGAAAGGTAACTATTTCAACTCATCAATGACAGTTGTGTGTAGCTTGAAGTCTTCATCAACAAGGACTGCAAGATAAAAATTTGTGAAATCTGATCTAGCTGGGACATCATGATTATAATCAAAAGGTTTTCAAAAACAGGACAGAACAAAACAAATGAGAAGACAAAGAGGATACAAAAATTAAGTAAGTGCTCCACCAGAACAAGAAGCATTGAAGGGAGTTAAGACTGTATTTAAATATTTAAAGTGAATAAACAAGATAAAATCAAGAGAAAAATAAACAAGAAGCACAAAAATATTGAAATTCGATATTTGGAGTGATTGGATATTTTACTGCACCTATGAAATATTAATATAAATCCTAGTTGAAAAACTATTATATTTTGGAATTATTGTGTATAACAAACCAAAAAGGTTAGTTCCCAGAGGTTCACTATAACCAGAGTCAACTATATAATCATTATTATCAGTATTGTATAATATTGTATATAATCATTATTATCATTATTATCTACCAGGAACACCTTAACCCAGGAGAGGGAGTGCAGGGTGACCGTCACCTCAGCACTGTTTCAGACCCCATTGGACTTTAAGATATATTTATAATCTTTCAGGCTTCTCAATACCTTTTAAACAAACAAGGAAAGTTTTGGGTACATAGATGGCTGCTTATCTTTTAACTGCTTCCTGCCATTTCCAAGGAAGTCCAATCGCAAAAGAAACATGTCACAGAAAGAGGGAGGATCACGAGTCACCCACCGCTTCCTTTTGTTATTGGTTCTTGCTGTGCAATTCAGAGGAGTGGTGCACCCAGATGCACAATAAGAGGTTTTACTTCTTATTTAGATTTTTGCTCCTAGTTTTTCCATTACAAATATTTTTTTAAATTTTATTTACATATTATTAATGAACTGATATTACATTACAATATATTTAACTTACATTATATTGATTATTTGAATTATTATTTCAAAACTGTTTTTAGGGAGTTTTCTCCCTAAACATCTTACAATAACAGCTATATTATTCTGTTCAATGTGTGAGGGCTAGCTACATGTCAAACACATTTTTAAAGGTTGCTAAAAGAGAAAATTCATAGAAATTAGTAAATTGCTAGTTCTCATTTCCAAACTATGGAGATAAACTTTAAAATAAATATATATTTATTACAGAAACCCAAGATAGTTTTATTTGCAGTTTTCTTGCCTTTTTTATTGCAGGGTGACACAGTCATCCTACAATTTGTTACAAAATATCGCTCGCTTACTGCCAGGTTAATAGAGACTAAAACTGCTGGATCAAGGAACAGATCATTTGGATTATCCCTAAATAGTCCAAAATTTAAAGTCCAATTTTGAAGGTACCGTACTTACTTTCATCCATTTAAATAATGGTTATTTATAATTTTTTGCTAATTTGTCAATATATTCACACCTGTAATTTGTATACATTATTGTTCTATTAATATTTCTTTTTACTTGTGAAACATACACAATGTATTTCTACAGCTGAAAATTAATCTACAAAAAAATTTAAAAGATTTGTAACATGTAATTTACTCTAAATATGTGTTAAAAGACAGTAATTCCAGAGTGAGAAACAAATCTCATTGAAAAAATGTTTTTGGATTTTTAGTCAGTGGTTACAAAATAAAGCCTAATAAAAAAAGGACAAAAGTTTGGGCAACACTTTGCTCATTTGCTGCAACTCAAAGATTTTTAGAAATGAATGTAATCAGTTACAAGAAATAGGATTTTCAAAGCTCTTTCAACTGGTAAAATAGCATACTTGTGCTAGACAAAATTTATCATGAGAGACCACTTGTGTTGATGTTGCATATTTTGTATACCAAGATGATAAATCAAACGCATCTCCAAGAAAACAAGCTTTTTCATGTTGTGGCACTGTTGCAGCAAATTAGTGATGTCAAATGGACTAATACACAAATAGGTACTTGATAGTATATTGTTTCTATGGAAAAACATCTATGAACTTTGCAAGAAGAATACAAGACAATCTGAATCTTATTTTAATATAACAGATACTACACGGAATTATATTCCTTTGGAAATAAATTATTCTCATAATTATTTAGCTTATTAAAACATTAGCTGTCATATAAATAAAGACAATTAACAAGCATAATTCTTTTATATTTTCCACTAATTAGGAACTTTTATTTAATCTATATTAAGGGCTCAGAAGCTGCTAGTCCTATAACTAATAGAAATCTCTGACAAACTTTACTGTATTTCTCTGCTTCTTAATGACAAAATATAATACTTCTTACAGAGGCATAAACTAGAAAGCTGAGGATCTAACATTCCAATTTTTGTCAACATCTGGCACAGAATTATATGATTCAAAATCCTTCATATAGATTTTTGTTTATTTAGTATATTTATTAAGAAAAAAAATTATAGGGATTTTACATTTAAAAATATTTATCCTTAGCAGAACAGAGAATCTGAAGTCAGAATTAATTTAGATCAAGCATTCAGATCATAATAGTAGTTTATTAACCAGAAAGGGTAATATCTAGCATTATCATAAACATCTACTCAAAAAATTGGATATAAAAATAAATAAACACATCTTAAAAACAAACATTTTAGACCAGATTTTGCAAATCTGCCAAATATAATTTTATTTTTATATTTGATCTAATTGAAATTACTGTCATTATGTTTGGCCTAATTCCTCATGTTGTACACAAAACATACATTTAAAGATGTTTTAATTTCTTTTTTATTTTGACTTTTTAAAAATTTGTAGTCTGTGTCACTAACTTATAATCAATAGTTTCATAATCAATAGAAGGAGTTAAATATATTTTCACAACAAACGCAAAAATATCAAAATTAATAAATGTCTATCTCTTTTAAATCGGCAATGAAATGCCTCCTCTGACAAGTTTTCATAATCTCAAGTTTCTGAACAAAAGCATTTCCCTCTCTATGCAGCAATAAAAAGGACCAAGCACGACCAAGCTGTTTGAAGAAAAATGCGTTCTTGACAGAAAGATATTGATTGAAACTTTTGAACGCGTTTGGCTAAACCTCAAGAGTTCCGAAAAAAAAGTACCCGTAAATGTTCCGCGCGCTTTCGGAGTACCAAAAGTGGCCCAAAAATAAATCAAACAGACATCAATCAATTTTATTTAATCTATAATATAATTTACAACTTAATATTAAGATAAGGTTAGCTGTCGTAAAAGGCCTGACAATATTGAAGTAGACCTACAACTTGTATCGTAATTTTTAATCAACACAAACCAAACGTGAAAGTAATAAAGTGGCAATAGGACTTCCTTATTCTCCATAATACAATACCTGATAATACTTCTTTATTGAGCAACAATGACGTTATAGATCTTCGCTAGCTAACAATGTCTTTCCAGCTAAAATTCTAATGCACCAGCGACTGCGCTGTGATGACAGATGAGAACAGCTGTAACCGGCATAACCTGACAGCTGCTGACAGCCTGTGAACAAGAGCCTGGGGAGGTGGCAAATCAATGAGCACGTTCTGTGTTCCCCTGTCGAGCTCCGAGCGCTAGCGTTAGCAAAGAATAGACTGCTACGAAACTGCGGAATCTTTCAAACAAGAAAATAAAGTACAGTCTGCTATGAACTGATTTCGAATCTTTTAAATACGAAATTAAGTCTTTGGGAAAGAAGGTCCTTCTTGCGTTGTCTTCTTTTCTGCTGATAATGAATAACATTCAAGTAGGCCTACATATCCAAACAATTACTCCTGAAAAAATTTACATCACTTATTGTTTTCTAATACTACATTTATGTTCACATTTGTAGTTTTTCTTTTCTAAAAATATTTATGCAATGTCATCATTACCACCTCAACCTTTCTATAATTAGGTAGTATACATTATTTTATAATAGTAGGTATTTTAGGAAATCATGCCTCAATGCTGAATTCAATATGGGAAGCAACACTTAAAGAGAGAATTCCAAGAGATACTTCTATTAATTCCATTCAACTGTAGTCCAAAAGTATTTTGTTTTGCGGATGTGACTCAGTTGATAAAATTAACAATGTTTGACATGGGTTTTTGACTGGATAATAGTAAATTAATGAAATGTTGTAGAATGTGGATATTGGGACCATGAAGAATTCAAATTTTCTCACAAATTAATAGCATGTGATATTCCAAATTCTGCAAGCGACCTCTTATAAAATGGTTTTTTAGTTGTCAGTCACAGTAGTATTATTTTAAACTCAAAAAATTATAATTCTTCTTTTCACTACTTTATAAAAATAAGAATTTAAACAAATGAATTGACTTTTGTAGGATTTTTTTTAATATTTTAAATAAGATATATATGCTTAATACAAAGTCTCAAGTATTCGTTCTGTAAAGAGAAAAATCCAGGTAATATATCCAGGGAATATTATCTAGGAAAATTATAAATGATATATATAATTTGATGCAGTTCAACATATGAATTGAATAGATTATGAGTAGTCTAAATCTAAGAAGACTGTAAGAATCAAAATAATAAACAAAAGTTCCCTCTACTTACAAACTCTCTATTTACGGCCATATGACAAAAAACTTTAAATAAATAGTATAATTTCTATTCTAATATACGGAAATAATATAATAATTTTAATACAATATTTTAATCATGTTAATTCTTTTATTTAATTAATTTTTCTATTTTTTTGGTGTCTACAATGCCAATGTATAGTTTCAGTAGGGCAAAATAAAGTTTACAATATAATTACAATTTCTACAGGACATAATGTTCTTTGTACCATTACATGCTGACAGTCAGTGCTTGTAAGTCTGCATTTCTATTTCAAAAAGAATATTTGAAATCTTATGTTGTGCAATTGTTTGCAATCTTCCATCTCTTAAGTTCCTGATCCGTCTAGCAATGTAATCACCAAAAGCTGAGAAATCATCCATTTTATTCCTTCTGGCTTTGCAGACCTCAATGAACTCACTTGCTTCATTTGCATTTTTTTTCCCTCTTTCTTTCCTCGCCTTCTTCAGGGGTTTTGGCTTTTCAGCTGTCATTAAAGACACTTTTTCAAATGGAACTTCAGCAGAATCAAATCTGTCTCTCATATAAACATCGGAATTGGCCTAAAGAGAGAAAACATATTTATGTACATAAGTTATTATTCATAGATTGTGCAAATGAGAAGGCTAATTTCAAACGAGCCATCTCCGGTTTTTGTGAATTTTCTAGAGGCCAAAATTCATTCGATCCATTTCCCATGGAATTTAGTAGGTAATTTATTAGTTTCAATGATGATTTGGTTAGGTTCACATTTACTTTTACAGTTTTCCAGTGAACCATGTGAAGATAGTAAAATTGGCATTTAAAATACAGAGATCACTGAGTTTCAAGAAACTGCTTGGATATATTTTGCAGTCAGATTTGAC
Source organism: Acheta domesticus (assembly GCA_031308135.1). Classification (NCBI taxonomy): domain Eukaryota; kingdom Metazoa; phylum Arthropoda; class Insecta; order Orthoptera; family Gryllidae; genus Acheta; species Acheta domesticus. The sequence goes on from JAHLJT010002630.1 coordinate 37,119,710, forward strand.
AGATTATAGAGTGTGCTGTCTTTGACACCACAGAAAGAAAACATTTCAAGTTTTTGTCTATAAGACAACTTAAATTATCCTTATTTTATTAGACCAAAATACTGCATACCCTTTTGGAAGTTAAATGGGATTTACAATATTTATATTGACAAGTTTTTATGTATACAACATATAAATAATATAAAAGAGTATCTTGGTCTATTATTTCTCCTTCAATGACTATCTTCACTCTTCTTAGTTCCTGTCCTTGGAATGTCATTGTTTTTGTTGTTGTTTTTTGTCGAGATTTTCGTGTCATAGGTCTTTGCAATTTTATTCAGTTCATGTGATGCTATATGGAGTTCATCTTCTGATTTGGCCAAAATTATTTGATCGTCAGCAAACAGGACTGTTTGTGTAGTTTGTTTTTTGTTAAGTTGATTTACTGACTTCTTCCATTCTTTGATGAGTCTATTGGCATAAACATTGTGAAAGTTGGGGGATAGGCCACATTTCTGCTTCAGTCCTTTGTTTGCATGAAGTGATTTTGTGATGGTCTTGTTATTCATTTTTATGGTGATTTTTGAGTCCATACATAGTTTTTTATTCCTTTACTAATTTCTTCTGGTATTCCTTGTTCTTTCAAAATGTTCCACAGTTTAACCCTGTTCACCATATCATAAGCCTTTTCAAAGTCCATGGATATCACATATGTTGGTAAGTTTCTTTAATTTCTTTTGTCTAATATAGTTTGTACTGTGAATGCAGCATCCTTTGTGCTCCTGCCCTTTCTGAATCCACATTGTTCTTCGCCCATGATGTTTCCACTGCCCTCATTCATTCTATTCATTAATATATTAGAAAATAATTTTGAGATGGTTATTAATAATATTTAATTTTATGTGGTTAAATATTAATATGCTGAATCTAACTGCATAATAATGCAAATATGGACTTAGCTTTTTTAAATTATGGGTTAGATTTCGAATTTCACTTTTTCCTGAGGCTCAAACTTGCTGAGCCCCACTGATTACAATACGTAATAATATTATAGAGGAACTATATCTTTGACTTAAAACTCCATGATAATTTTATTCAAAAAGTTAATGTCAGGAAAACAAAATTGATGGGGCTAATTTCAAATCCAGCCATGTCCCTTTTTACTGAAATTGTGTTAGTGGTAGAAGACAATTTTGGCATCCATGTAATACAAGTTTCACCAGCATGTTATTTTTTTGTAATAAAAATCAAAGTCCATAATAAACACAGCAACCTCCAAAAATTGATTGCTTCAGAGTTGGCAATTATTAAACAACCAATTAAAGAACCAAAACAGCTGACTCAGTGTGTGCAGTTCTCTGTTATTGTGTACATAAAAACTTGTTAATATAAATATTGTAAATCGCATTTAACTTCCAAAAGGGTATGTAGGATTTTGAACTAATAAAATATGAATGGTTATGAACTAATATATAAACATATATAGCAAATATATACACATACGTATTTCAAGGTTGACAAGAAGAGAGAAAGATAGAGATTTGCGGGTTTAAAAAATATTTATTTACATAAAAGGCCTAGAAAACACACTATTCCCCATCATTGTAAATCTCACTGTATTTTCTCAGAATTTTAATGTTAAGAAATGAGAAAATTTCATGCTGAGACATTTTTGAAGGGAAATAATCACAAATCAGTGAATACAGTAAATTGTATCACAGTTAATTCTCATTATCTCCTTACCCCCATATTTTCAAGCTGAATAAAAATGAGAAAAGAAAAAGCATTTTAATAAAATATCATATTTTTAGATGGTGTGAAAGTAAGATGTGTGGAGCTTGCTACAGCAACACAGTGCTCCTTCAGTATCTGTTTCAATTGTAAGTTTTTGCATAATTACGTTTCTGAAAAGGCAAGTGAAAAATGAAAAATATTTTGCACAAATAGTTACGCCTAATCTGTGGTAATCATGACATGTAATTGGCTGCGATTATTCAGTCCATAAGTCAATCTCAATCCCTTTCAGCACTAAGCAAGTCTAATATTAAAGAAATCCATGCAAAAATAAATGTTTTTAGTTTTAAAATTAAACTTTTACTTTAAAATAAAACTTTTAAAGTTTACTGTTCAAAATTATCAGAAAGCTCTTTCATCAGACAGGACAGAATATGGACTTAGCTCTGCCCCTGCTGAATAATCTGATAAGTCAACTTTTTGATTTTTTAAGTATGTAGAATACTACTGGCAGTATGCCCTAATCATTCTCTACATCTGTATATAATCATTTTGCTTCTTGTTGCTGAGTATGCAAGTATATTTATAAACACAATGTACATGTTATAATAACAAAATCTCTAAGTCAAGTTATTCATGTTATGAACTGGTTTGAGATATGATTCACATTATGAAATACTTGATAAACACCAAATGTGTTTAGTTGTCTGTTTATTATTGTTAGAAAATTAGTTCAAATAATCACAGGAGAGCTCAATGCCTTGCTCTCCTGTCAAATTTAGTCTTAACAAGTTCTCAGTTTATTCACAGATCAAATATTTATTGTATTGTTTCATTTCATTCAGCAGTCAGCAGTCAAGTAAAATATTCTGCGACATCCATTCTCAGGAGGGAGGCCCAAAGTGTCCCAGGCAACAGAGCAATGGCCCTTTTTGGAAATTAAACAAAAATGCAAAATTTATTCTCATTTTTTATCTGGTTACACTTTGACTTTAGATAACATAAAAGAAAATATAGAAATGAAATTGAAAAGACTAACTTTATTTCTTAAATATAAGAGTACGTTGTTTTGCAACAACTGACATCTCTGCAAAAGAACAGATGTCTCCAATCCATGGGCAGCAAAATTATGACTATATATGGTGAGAATGTTTCTATATTTCTGTAATCAGTAAATACTAATCATTTTCAGAATTTCTATCTTTTGGGATTATTCTATAACATTGTATGTTGCGAACCACAAAAATTTGTTATTGAATAAATCCAGGAGAAATGCAAAACAAATACAAAATTTTGAGTATGTACAGAGTGTTGTCTCTAAAGATTTTGTTTTGAAAATAAATAAACAAATAATTCAAAGAAAAATAAATAAATAAAAATCTCTCCATCCCCCCCCCCTTGCATGAAAGTTTGTGTGAGCACCATCAACAAGACCCTATAGAAAATGTTCGCCATGGAGGATCAACCAAGGTATTCATAAAGGGATTTTTATAAAACTCTGTTATACCTCTTTGAAGTCAGAGAGCAGCTCACTCAAAACAACTATAATTGTGTATTGTCTTCATAACTGCATGTCTTCACAGTTTCATGAATTCAACTTCGTTAGAAGTATTATGATTTTGGACTTCTTATGTGTAACAACAGTTATGAGGGAAGTTAACCTTCAAAAGCCACACAATTGTCATCAAAGTTTTTTATACTCTCAAAGTTTCATAAGCCTAAATTAAATTACTTAGGAATATAAAATTTTGTTTTTACTACACTTGATAGTAGGCACTGCAAGTTAAAGAGAAGATTTCCTGTCTCTAGTGATCCTTAAATGCATAGCTTGGATTCCTTTCTGAGATTCTGGCTCTAGCAGTTGCCCTGTTTATCTATCTACACAGAAATTCATCATTGAATATGTGAGTAGTTTCAAATTTCAGAGCATCTATGTTCAAATGGGATCGTGCAAACATTGAAGCTTGGAATAGTTAAGATCATTAACCTCCTGCAGGATTAGCTTCACAAAAAATTATTACTTAGAAATTTTACAACATAACAGTAGCAAGAAGCACTCTGTTCAAGTTTGAAAGTTACTTTTTCTTTCTTTCTTTTTTTTTTTTTCACCCTTCAAATATTTTATCTCATTTTTATCTTTTAGTTTCAAATACATATTTTATGAAAATACTGAACTACTTCGAAAGGAATAAAAATACTAGGGCCTATTATCTTTTAAAATGTGCCAACAAATATAAAGAATTTTAACTTGAATTAATGTGCAAATGGAAAACTAAATAATCTTCAATCTAGATAACAATTCAAGAATTTTACAAGGAGTCTTTTAGATTTTCAAGTAACGCTACAGTTTTCAATGTGTACGTTAAATATGTTAAAAAAAAATTTATTCAGCCAACTATAACAAACTCTTTGGTAACTTTTATCTTGCATGAAACTTTTGTAATATTGGCAAGTTTAAGTTATAGTTCAAAATTCTTACAAAAATCATATCAATTTCTCAAATTCAAATATATCCCTTCCTTCAACAGGAAGTCGTAATAGGCACAGACTAGGCGTAACATGTTCTTGTTTACTTACTGCATTGCCGTAAGCCAACGTCTGTATTACTGACGAGCGACCCACTTCAAAGAAATGTCCCAGTGGCAGGGTGTGGAGAGTGAGAGGGTGCACACTCTGCTTGTTGCAAACAAAAAAAACGCAGCCATTATAAAAGCATCAGGTGGAAAGTATTCACAAGTTCATTCTCATAAACCACAACAAACTAAGCCTACAAGAGGTATCTACGAAATGAAGATTATATTTTACTATTTCTTTCTTTCAATAAAGGGCCAATTAATTCACTTTGGTCGTCGCTAATGTCGTTAGTGGTCGCTAATGACCTAGTAGTTGATGCGACCTAAAAAAAACAAAAACAAATAAAACTATGTAATAAACTAGTTGAGTTACAGCACTATATATTTTCTTGCATTGTTTCTAACTTTTGCTATTTCGAAAATTCAGAGAGTTCGCCGAAAATGAGGCCTGCGTCAATCTTTTAAGCGTCTTTTGTTCTGTTCACGAAAAAAAAATGGAGCGAAAAAAATGGGGGGGAAAATGCAGTAAACTTCAAGTAGAAATTATGCGAACGAGTAATTTCCGATGAGGTGGTGAAGACCACGTTTGAGGGTATAGTCACGCGCGGAACATCGAACGAAAAAATTATAATATTCTGGGAAGAAAAAATCACTTAGTAGGCTCGACTTCGGGTACCGAAGATAAGTTCAATACATCACAATAAGAGAAATGTAGAACAACTGAAATCTCGGAATAGATCAGGGAAATTAAAAATGTTGAAGTTGTTCAGGATTGGATTGTTGAAAAAACCCGCGAAGATGCGAGGTTTTTAAATCTCGAATATTTTTCAACAGTACTCTAATGTCCAGTAATTAAAGAAAAAAATACTTTAAAAACCCCACTGGCCCTTGAGAATTCATTTTCTAAACAGATTGGCAGAAAAGTGATTGGCGCCGTATTAATAACGTAATACGTATGGACTGCAAATCGATATTTGTTTGTATTTCGATTTTTGAGGATGGCATTGTTTGATCATTTTGTTGGCTTTCTTAGGGTTTCTAAGATATTAATTCTGTCCTGAAAACATGACTGTCGTTCCACATGATCAGTAAAGATGAAATGAAAGTCAAACTTACAGTTTCTACTTCAGAGTCATATAATTCCTCCACATGCTCCTCCTTGACCTTCAAAAAAGAAAAATGTACAATATTATTTCCATTTATTGATTTTTTTACGACCAAACTAGTTAAATACGTACGTGACGTTTGATGGATTGAAGCTACATTTACTGTCCAGAAGCAAGGCAAAGTATCGTTTCAGCATTTGTTCAGTAGATCGAGGGAAATGGGAAGAAAAACCTGATCGAGTTGGGATAATCGCTTTAATTGTGATTTTCAACAGAATCGTCTTAACGGTCGCCTATCAAAGCCATTTCAGTACCTGGAGAACGGCAATAGAGGGGGGAACGGGGGTCAACATAATAAATCCCAATAAAATTGAAGGAAAATCTTTTATGTTTGAGAATTAAATGACACATTGTTATACAATCATTTCCTTTCACTCAATCACGCCCGTTGTCTGAAGAACTAGAGAAACATTCCCTGCGTTGCTAAACTGTTCTCTACATAAGCACATACTAAAATAATATTGCAACGTGATTGCAGGCTGGCCTGGCTGCAAGAGAACGCCGTATTTTCTAAGAAGTAGTCGTTGCGACTGTTTCTATTTTTTGTAAACATCCTAAAAGCGTTGAAAGACGAAAATATCTCTCGACATTCAGGAAGTTTCTAATAATATAATTCCTGAAGTATGAAACAATAACTTCTTACCTACACATACGCACGCACGCACACACATACACGCACGCACACACACACACACACACACACACACACACCAGAAGATATAATCACCCCCCTGTGACCTTTTTTGGACGCAATTACAATCAGAAATATGTTCCTCAGCAGTTAAGAAAGCCAAGTTGTGACCACGTTACTGTGAAACAAATGTTCACAGAAATGTCACGGAAATGTCACAAGAATTGTCACTTCGAAGAATCCCGGTCGGGGTGGCAATTCTTTGAAAAAATGTAATTATTAAACAAAGATAATGCAAAGAACTAAGCTGGGATCCTTGGCGTGCGCCTGTTAAGTGACCTACGTCCATGGAAACTAGGACCGATTGTCTTTGTTTTCTAGGGCGTATAACACCTCTCGTTACATTTAAATACTCAAAATAATTTAAATATAATTTGCGATGAGACAATAACATTCGTAACTTAAGATGAAGACATACTCCAAAGAAACGGAGGAGAAAGTTCTTTTAAAGCGCGTGAAATATCTTGTCAGCTCCAAAGTTATTGACTTTCACTATCAATTGATATATTTTCTATCAGGGATGTACCAATGAAATTGCACTCCCAACAGTATTTAAGAACTTTAAAAAATATTACTCGAAACAAATAAAGAAAAGTGATTTAAAACCATTTTACAGTAAATAGAAGAAAAAAATATCCAAAGAAAACTTCGTAACAACGTGAACTTCGGAGGTATTATATATAAAAGTAAGCAGTTCATTTCGTGTTTTCAGTGAAATAAATTTCCCCGTTTTATTGGTTGAGAATCGGTAAAAAGCAGGGCTGTCCAACTTAGAAGGGCTTATGGGCCACATATCAAATTCTAGTTAAGCCGCAGGCCGCACCGTAATTTAAGACGGTTTTTACCCGAACTACTCACATACTGAAACAAATATATTAAATACAACTTTTATTAAACATACTTAATGATTAATGCACATACAAAGAGAAAATTAATACATCATTAAATAAAAATAAGATAGAATTTTATTACATTTTGTTGGTGCAATAACATTTTACGAAGCAGTCGGGCGCCGCATGCGGCCCGCGGGCCGCCAGTTGGAAAGCCCTGGTGTGAAGGCGTGTATTACTCGTTCACTTTACATTTGCAGACGGCAGAATTAGGAACTAATGTTGTTTCGAAAGTGAAGGCCCGAACACACAACCGAGAATACACGAATGGCCCCGATGTCAACCAGCATCTGACCAATTAGCCGTCTACGAAGGCAGCACAAGCGCTACGGACACAGCTGACGAATTATGCCTTTCTGACGGTGAGCTGGAGTCGCGCTCTTGAATGATTAAGATAATATACAATAAAATAGATTACACCACACGCTATTCACAACATCCACGTACAATATTTTTGCACTTATCTACTGCTTAATGGTTTATGTTCTTGCTCCGCCGGGGTTGTGTGTGCTGCTCAGCGCCATCTATATCATATTAAACGGTCAGTATATACTGCAGACGCGCGTTTCTCATTCAGTCGGCGGTGACCTCATGTAAACAGATCGCAGCGCTCCGTCTGCAAATGTAAAGTGAACGAGTAATACGTCAGAAACGTAAGTGGCAGAAAGGCACTTTACTTGAAAACAAAATGTGCTTCAGTTGAAGGACGGCGCAGTGGAAACATCAGAACGTTATTTTGTAAGCAACCACTTACACGCATTCAATTATTCAATATTTATTTAAAGTTAAAAAAAAAAACCGGGGAGCAAAGAGGGAGCAAATAAGGAGCAAAGAGCAACCTGTGCATATATTTTTTTGAGTTTTGGGATCACCACCCTAACTCACATACGTATTAAGTAGAATTATGAATACAGGTAGCAACGAGCGGTTTTGTCAAAAAAATGGGTAAGAAAACATTCGCTCTCTTGTAATGGAAGCGACAGATCTTGGCTGCTATCCCTCAGCGCGCCTTTCGTGAAGGAACCGACTTCCTGCCGCGAGATTGTGGAAAACGTTTATTTGAAAAACTATACTCCCGACTGAGCTCTACAACGTATACAGATAGTGAAACTAGAAGCAAAACAAGAGGCTATCTGAGTATTAGCTCTAAAAACAAGGGAAATTGGCCATAATCGAGATAGGGATCATTGACCCAGAATCTGAGATACAATACTTGTAAATAATAATAGTAATAGTAATAATAATGTCTTTTTGACGCTCAGAGCAGTTTCTAATTGCATAGAAACACATAATTAGTACCTCCACTTCCTTGGAATCACTTTCTTCTGTCGTACATTCGCGATCCCCCATCATAACGGCAACAACCAATATTCATCAGTTTTCTATAGATACACCACAGAGCACATATCAAAACATCTTGCATCAGTTTTGTCTCTAGACACAAACAGTTCTTCCATCAATCCATGCCACTCACAAAAATTGCAATGTTATAATGACATTAAGTCAAGAAAACCTAAACCCGCTTGGTGCCGATTGTCACATTAGTTTCAGAGGAAATATCGATATGATGGCATTTCATAATCGATGCATATAGATATATAATGATTTTATTATCGACCATAACGAGGATCGATTGAATCGATAATTATTAAGGGAAGAATGTTTGTAAGAAAAAAACAAGACCATCTGATATCCGCGCAACTTTGCTTAAACCGATGCATGGATGACTGACGGCTGAGTAGAGTGGTGGGAGTATTGGATGACTGATGGGAGTATTAGTTACAAAATCTACCACTAGTTTCTCATGCAATGCCTTCTTAACTTTCTCAATGATTTTGTGTTTGTCGCTATTGTAAGTTCTCCTAACTTTCTCATGAGTTCGAGGTTCCAGTTAAGGACCTGGGTCTGTCTTTGCGATTTCATTAACTTTTTTGCGGAAAAAATACGAACAGGCGTTCTCACCTTCAACAGCAAATAACCTCTGTTTCCCGTCAATGAAGCTGTGTTTGGAATGTTGTCATCAGTGTTCGCCGCGTGTTTTTGCCTTCACCCCTTTATAGTAGCAGGGAGCGGGGAGGTGCTCTCTCGGTCAAGGCACATTCCATAGACCTGAATGCTAGTATCGAATTATACTAGCATGGACGCCATGGAAACCCAAGCTTTCAAAGAGTTAAGTAGTGTTATACACGCACGTTTTCTTGAGCCCCGGAATTCCTATCCTCACTCCTTTACTAACGATAGTTGAATTAAGAAGAAATGATAACAATGAGCGTTGTTGACAAAATCGGGTAACTAGAAATGTTTGCTTCCGTGTAGGCCTCACAGACACTATTTCGTCAAAAAACGAACAACAGCTGATATATCAGCTCTGCCACAGCCGACCCCCCACTCTTCTTGCATCAACGATAGCGCATCATCATCAATTGCATAATTATTGCATTAAATCAAAGATAAACAATACGAATTAGTGTACATTTTCAACCAATAACCGTATCCGGCTGCTGACGTTCTACTACACCCAGGGGAAATTGTTTACAAAATGTTTTGTACTAATCCACGGCCTCCTCATAAGTGTGTCAGCACTGGTTTAACACGTTCCTCAGGGTGAAAGAGTCAGATTTAATCGAACACCATCATATAGTAGAATTTTTACAATTTCGATATAACTGTGTTCGATATTCGTATCGTAACATCTTATTACATTACTTAGCGTATCGGCGTCATTTGTTTTATTCTCCAATGACGTAATATAAAAAGATGTCTCACTATACCACTTCGTAAATTCGTAATGTATGGGGATGCGAAAGTTACGTACACACACTTAAAAGGGATGCAAGAGGGGGATACGCGTGGTTTAGGTTAGGGGGGTGGATGCAACGTAGAATGAAGGATTCGAATGACAATGGAATCTGTGTACTGTGCGGTGATAGAGAAGATTGGATCCACATTCTGTTAAATTGCTGCGCTACAGAAACTTGGAGAGGAAAATGGATGGGAATGGGGAACTATGGGCTTCCAATTTAGAAACATAACGCTCGCTCAAAATATATTAGCTGATAACAGATCTCACTTTATGAAAGAATTAGGAATATTTTTAGGAAAGGTTCGAACTATCAGGGAAACGGTAATCAGGGAGTGGGAAAACAGTATTGGTTAGTAGTACGAGCGGAGCCTAGACAGGAGATAAAATAATTAATTCAATAAGCAAGAGATAATTAAATTAACTAGTGAGGTAGTCAATAATGCTAATCATTAATATTAATTAGTATATTAGTCAGTATTAATTAATTAATCAGTAAGCGATAATTAAGTTAATCAGTAGCAAATTGTTCGGAGAGGCGGTGGTGCGGGCGATCTTCTGTGGCGGTGTTTGATTTCAGGGGCTGAGGAGGCCAAAGACGGGATGGAGAAGATGCCCACGCCAGGAAATAAATAAATAGTTTAGAAAATAAAAACTAGTAGTTTAGCATGTACTCGTCTTCTGACGGCAGGTTTTTCCCCCTTCAGGGGTTTTTTCCTCAGCCGTACCTTATGGTCTCCTTTCCGCGGCTTTGATGCGATGAAGAGACCATTAGGGGTGAATGCCAGAATTCGAAAGGTTAGAATGCGGTAGGATGTAGGTATTGTAATGGCTTAAAGGCCTTCAGCCTAGCCACATAGTTAAAAGAATTGAAATTATGTATCAATGTGTCATAATTACCTATTAAATAAAAAAAAAATTCGTAAATGATTGTGAGAGAGGTTCGGTTGATAGAGGATTGTTGTTTCCGGGGGTGTCAACTGCTATGGTCATTAGTCCTATTTGTTTAGTGATAATTTAGTCTGAAAGTGGTGGTGTTCCTGCCCCGCTGGATGGTGAGGTCCGGGGCAGACCTACACGTCGAACTGTGGAGGAATTCTCTCCCCAGACATTTCCTCCCCGCGGAGAATCGCCTCAGCCTGAACACGCTCTAGACCTCTCACGTGTGTGGAATGAGTGCGTGTGTGTGGGTGTGTGAGAGAGAGAGAGAGAGTGAGGGGAGAAGATATGGAATGGGAAGGGAAAGATAAAGGGCGGACCGTAGGCTACTGCTCTAGCATTCACCGGTGTTCATCAGAGAAATCATGGGAAACTACCGAAGAGAGCAGCCACCCGCTAGACACCTCCTCTAGACAATGGCTGAATAGCTTTTTAGTTATACTCCGATTTAAACGTTGTGTCCCTTCAAGGTCACGAGCTGGTTCTAGCCAAGTTTACTTCCAGGGAAAGCGGGACACTTATCCAATTAGGAGCATCAATACAAAAAAGTCATAACGAAGCTTCCGGTTAGATGACTTCCCTTCTCCTTCCATCTTGCTCCGTTGACGAGGCACTACGTTTAAAACTGAGAATAGTGGGGAGAATGGAACCTTAGGACTTCGCATTGGAGTTGCTGCAGAGAGCGGCGTTAGTTGGTTAATGCCTTATTTTACGTGGCGACACTCGGGTCATCAGGCCCGCTCTTCCACGTCTGACCACGCAAATTTCGCTACGCTCCTTTCACTATCTGCCGGAGAAAGAAGGTATTATCTCGGGCGACGATTTGAATTTAGCTCAGAGTCTTCATTTAGGCTTAAGGATTTTTTTAAATGCAGTAAATCTACTACATGGCACAGCCGGTTTTACTTCCCCTCCGAAAGAAGGCGTACGAAGGATTTTCTCGCCCCTCCACGGTTTCGATCGGGTTTCAACGCGCACATTTACGTACAGCAGCCCGATGCGCTGACCGTTATACCATAGAATCTGCTGTGGTAGTGGGGTGGGGGATGGGGTGTGGAAGCGGCACCTGGGGCTGGGGGCGCGGGGGGCGAGGCGAGCAGCCGTCGCAGCGCGCGCTCCTTGGCTCCGCCCTCCTCCCCGCCCCGCTCGCCGCCCTGCCGCTCGCGTCCAGCGCGCGGCGCAGCAGCCACACGCACCGCGCGCAGCCGCGCGCCTCCGCCAGGCGCAGCGCGCGCAGCCCCGCGCCGTTCTGCGCACGCGCAAACGCAGTGCGCCCGCCGGCTCTTGTACCCGCCCGCGCACACGCCTCCTGCAGCTCTAGTAGCACCCGGCGTATGCGCGCGCACCACGAGCCCTCCGACTCTTGTACTAGCCGGCGCACACACACGCTTCCTTCAGCGCTTGTACCGTCCTGGGCACACGCACACTCACCGCACTCTGCGCGCGCGCACACACACTGCGCACGCCGGCTCTTGTACCCTCCTACGCACACGCACACACACTCATTGCGCCCTCCCGCTCTCGTACCCTCCTACGCACACGCACGCCCTCCCTCTGGCTCCAGTACCACCCAGCGTACACAGTCCTCCTCCATATTGTATCGTCCGTCGCACACACTCCATGCGCCCTCCGCCTCTTGTACCGTCCGCCTCCTACAGCTCAAGTAGCACCCGGCGTATGCGCGCACCACGAGCCCTCCACTATTGTACTAGCCGGCGCACACACACGCCTTCTACAGCACTTGTACAGTCCCGCGTACACGCACACACACACACATTGCGCCCTCCGGCTCTTATACCCTCCTACGCACACGCACACATACCGCACACTGCGCGCGCGCACACACACAATCATTGCGTCCTCCCGCTCTCGTACCCTTCTACGCACACGCACGCCCTCCCTCCGGATCTAGTACCACCTGGCGTGCAGGCAGTCCCCCTCCATATTCTTGTATCGTCCGTCGCACGCACTCCATGCGCCCTCCGCCTCTTGTACCGTCCACACACACGCCTCCTACAGCTCTAGTACCACCCGGCCTATGCGTACGCACCACGAGCCCTCCGACTCTTTTACTAGCCGGCGCACACACACGCCTCCGACAGCTTTTGTACCATCCTTTGCACACGCACACTCACACACTGCGTCCTCCGGCTCTTGTACCCTCCTACGCGCACTCACTACCCCGTCCACGTCTTGTACCGTCCAACGCACGACGCACCACGCGACCTCCAGCTCTTCTATCTTCCTACTCACATGCACTCCCCCTTCAGCTCTTGTGTCGTCCTACGCACATACACCACGCGCCCTCCAGCTCTTGTACCGTCCGACACACACACACACATTCCCGCTCCATACGACCTGCTTCGGCACACAAATGCCTCTAATAGATTGATTGTTAGGGCGCGTCAACGACTGAGGTTATTAGTCCCGTAAGTGCAGTGCGTGTATTTTTCATCGGGAGGGGGCGATGATCTTTTCTCCCCTGGATGGCGAGATCCAGCGCCGACCGACCGTAGACTAGCGGGATTCTCCCCTATCTCCCATCAGCGGGGCACCGCCCCAAGCCGGGACAACTGTCAACCCCCGACCGGTCTCCCGGCATGTGTGGAAGTGTAGTGCATGTTAGTGTGTGTGTGTAAGGGGTGAGGGTAGGACAAGAAAGAGGAAGGAAAGATCGCGCGCAGTCCGTGGCCCGTTTGTCAGTGTACTGCTCCGGCATCCGCCTGGTGTTGATCGGAGAAACCACGGAAAACTACCGATCACAGCAGCCGGCCGCTAGAATTCTCCTCCGGACAGCTACCGAATTCGATCTAGCTCCCTTACTAGTATCGAAAAATCCTGCCGCGCGCCGTCAGGACTTGAACCTACAACCTCCCTCTCAGTGCCCTGCAGCGATATCAGTTAATGGACTGAGCCATCTCTCCCGGTCACGAATGCCTCTAGAATGGCAGAGTCTCTCCATGTAAATTGCTTCCTTGGGTGGTCCTTTTGGCGCATAGGACCCCTTCGGAGACAAGATGGCGCCACCTCGCGCTGTCTTGCGCTCATCTCGCAGTCGTCATCCTCCGAAGACAAAACGAATCGATACATTTAGCTCAGCGCCTGTCAGTTGTTGAGTAAGGCAACCCGCTTAACCTTTACGTGTTACACGCCTCGCGTTGCAGCTGTCCTAGCGAGTGCCTTGCGAAATCAACATTAGCTGCGAGAGATGGAGGAGACGGAAAAGAAGAAAGAAAAGGGAAAAGGTGAAGAGGAGTGCACGAAGTAAGAGAAGTCGTAGAGCGAGAAGAAAGATTAGACGAAGAAGAATCACGAGAGAGAGAGAGAGAGAGAGAGAGAGAGAGAGAGAGCGAGAAAAAAGAACAAAGGGTGAATTGGTGTTAGTAGCTATACGAAATCTCTTTGTGACAAAATGTGATCGGCCAAACACTAGTCCCTGATGAATTTGCTTACCACTCAGATGTAAATGTCATATGGGCAACGTTTTTAAAAAAAATATGGTGGAAAATGATGTGGAGTTTGACAATAGCATCATTACAATAGTAATTTATACAATTAGTTTATAATGTTAAACATTATTGCATGAGAACATCTTTTGAAAACGAGCGGCGTCAGGAGCGAGTTTTCAAATTTGTACCAATGCAATAAAGCAACATTATAGACTAATTGCATTCGCTATTTTTTTATATGACAGTATTATAAATTTATAAGAGAATCAAACTTAATTTTGCCAAACAACTTTCCTGTGATGCCTCGGATACTTGACATCCTTGCGAGGAAACTGAGGTCGACTGTTCCGTTCACCTCCACCTCCCTCCTCTCGCTGCGATTGGCTGAATGTGTGATGACGCAATCATTCGTGCCATACAATCTAATACGCTATCATTTGTGCCGTAAAACGCCTTATTATGAACTGTTTCTTACAACAGAAAAGGTCGTTTATAATGCTGGAATACAAAAATAATTATGACGCGTTGTTTTGTCATACACGTTTATTTCAGCATAACGCTTTTTCGGCCGTATTTCTGCCATCTTCAGTGCTAAAAAAACAAAGTATCTAAATTACTATTGATGTATTAAAAGAAACCATTTCTGTATTTAAGAGAACAAAAATAATTTGTGAATAATCAAATAAAAGGGAAGTGTAAATTATTTAGTTCTTGTTTAAGGACGGCCCCTTAGCAGAAATTAATTGCCGTGCCCCCATCCCCTCCACGTCCTAGAAAGATGGCCCAGTGCATCAGCTGATGTCATTGCAGTCCCTCTGATCGGGAGGTCCTAGGACTCCACTTCCAACGGCGGCAGGATTTTCGACACTACCTATACAGCTAGGTCAAATACAGTCGCTGTCTGGAGGAGGATTCTAGAGGCCAACTGCTCTGATCGGTAGTTTCCCGTGCTTTCTTCGATCAAACCAGACAAATGCCGGAGCAGTACCCTAAAAAACGGGCCACGGACCGTGCGCAATCTTTCCTTCTATCCTCATCCCTTACACACACACACACTAACATGCACTACACTACCACACATGCTGGGAGACCGGTCGGGAGCTTAGAGCTTGTGCCGGCTGGGGCGATGCCCCGCTGGTGGGAGATACCTGGTTCAGGGAAAACCCCGCTAGTCGACGGTAGGTCGGCGCCAGATCTCGCCATCCAGCGGGGAACAGATCACAGCCACCTCCCGATGAAAAAACACTGTCTACACTTTGGTGCTAATGACCTCTGTAGAAGCGCCCGGAATCACGAATCAATCAATCAATCCAGGTCCTCGTACCTGCGCGCGCGGGTCGGCGCGCGAGTTGTCTTGCAGCGCCGCCAGGGGCAGCGCCGTCGCCCCCGGCGCCCGCTCCGCCCGCGCCACCCGCTCTGCTGGCTCCACCCCCAACAGCTCTCTCAGCTGCGCACAGCACAACATCCATCGCATCGGTCCCAAATCGACTCTTCTCTGGTGCAGCAAAAGAAGTCAAAATCTGGGGAGCTTGGTCCATTTGTTTAGGTAATAACCGGGCTTTCGCCTGGAATTGATCGTAGGAACCAAGAAAAACTACCAATAAGATGGAATTGTCCTTCAGATCGTGGCTGAATTCGACCTGCACTGAGAAAAATGTATCTTTAACTCCTAATAATGTTAGCTTAGTTGAACGTGTTTGAGGTAAACAGGGAAATATATTAGAGTCACGACAATCCGTAATTGGGGTTGATGGTATCTCGAACTACAAAACACTCGGATTACATGAAAAAAGAAGTATAAAGAAGTCAAATTTAATATGCAGGTACATGCATACACAAATTAGCGCTATCCGGCCAAATCAATGTAGCAGACTGACACTGACACCGATCGCCAGACGTCTGACTTTCGACGCAGAGATGCCGACCCGTCAAGAGCCAGCTTTTGATTATCCCTGCTTGCAGTGGCGGACAGTGGGTTCAAAACTTGGGGAAGCCCAGACAAATTCAGGCAGGGAACCATAATGTGAAATTGAAAGTCAATGACCTTTGGATTACTGGTAAACTGTTATCGGTGACATTCCAAATAAAAGAATTGATTTAATATTTCTCTTTTTTTAGAATCATCTCTCCAAGAAAAAGGCACTTCCATTAAAGATTTTAGTGTCCACTGAAATACTAAGTCTGCAACGCAATGGTTCCCATCGCATCCACAGGTCACGCACTGTCTATGACCGCAACGCGCCTTCACAGGAGGCGGCCAGACGCGCGAGAGCCTCCGTGCAAAACCAACTCCAAAGCTGGACAAAATGAAACTACTCTTTTCTTATTGGTTGGCGGACGTTGTCGTGGCAACAGGGAGGTTTGCGTCAGCTTGGGCCGCCGGTATCCTGCAGGCACAAGCAGTGATAGTACTTGGTGGTGCTACCTATAGGTGACGCATAGAACTACTGGGCTCCATCTTGACTCGAAACGCAATTTTCGCAGCAAGAGAAACGACTTCTTTTAAGTGTATACTCGCCAGCCGTAGACATTTATGTCAATTTTAGACAAAGTTAATTCTAACAATTTTTAGGTTAAAAAATATGTATCTTTTAGTGTTGCTAATCAATTTTGTGGGGAGGCCTGGCCTCCCTTGCCTCCTCTGAAAATCCACCACTGCCCGCTTGTCTGACTTGGCACCGTGCATGCGGCCTTTTTTTCATCTCAAACTGCACGAAATAGCGGATAAGCGAAGCTCGGATTACCACGATTCTACTGTATATGAGCTTCAACTGATTCATGTCTATGTGAGTTTTGTTGGCAGTTGTGTAATAAACGATCTCGATGCTTCAACAAACTCAATAGTCGTTGTAAAAGACTGATCTTGTTTCCATTGAAACCTGTATTCATTGCCTGTTGGCAGTATGTAGGAATATGATAGCCGCAAACAAGCATTTTCTTAGTGCAGCTCTGTAGCTACAGCCTCAAAGCCAGTCACCGCCGCACTCGAGCTCACTCCGGGACTTCATTTAAACAGCAAATGATCTCGGCTGCCCGGGTGACGCCGCGTCGAAGGCTGTGATGCCGGTGTTTCGACTATCTCGTTGTGGTTTGGTCTACGCAGGGCCGGTCTGCCAAGCCCTGAGGAAGACCACGGCAAGACGGTTCAAACGTCGCCATCACAGCCTTCGACCCGATCTCACCCGGACAGCCGAGATCATTTGCATGACTGGCCGCGGAAGCCCTACGACTTCAGAATTTAACCTTCCAGCGGGCGCGCGTAAACTTTTCACATCAACACACGCGTTTACGTTATTCAAAAATTCCTGAATAAATCAAAGAAACTGTAGAACAATGCAATTTTATATCGCATCATAATATCTAAGAATGCTATTTACGACCAAAAAACATATCCGTTGATTAGCAGTCGTATTTAGTATCAAAATTCTCTTGTTCCGATCCAGTATCGTGGTGATGCACGGCTATGTTTTCAATATTCAGGTCACTGTCACTATCCAATTCACGATCTTCCGCTCAGACAGGTCGTGTAGAATATTCTGAATTTTATTCACATGAATTCTTTCTATGGACAATATTCACAAAATTTTGATCAAGTCAAATTATAAAACAATATTTTAAAACAACAGAAGGCGCACAGTGTATAGTTTACGTCACTATATACTTATCCCAAATAGAGCGTTACAAAAACTGAATATCGCGTACAAAGTAAACAGTGGGTACAGGAATATATCACTAATGATACCTGCAAGGAATACCACGAACGCAGAAATCTTTGCCAACAATGAGTTGAGAGCAAATGAAAAAAATTCTTATTGTAAAATTGACGACCGCGCGCCCAACCTGGACGGTTAAACAGATTTGGCGCCTGGGTGTGGGGAGGGCAAAGCAACATCCAGGGGTTTGTCTTTTCGAAGCCTGCCCTCATGGCCAAACGGCTTCGCCGGTCACGGACGCGGTAAACGCCAGATCGTAGGCCACCGGTACGTGCTCCAGCGCAGCGATGTGCTATGGGGGTGGGGGTGGGGGGGAGGGCGCACCTCGTCGACGGCGCCCGGCGCCGCCCGCTGCTCCTGCGCCTGCGCCGCGGGGCGCCGCTGCGCTCTGCGCATGCGCTGTCGCGAGCGCCGCTGCGCGCGCCGCTGCTGCTGCTGCTGCTGCTGCGCGCGCCGCCCGCCCACGCGCCCCGCGCCTGCGCACGAGGCACGTGGACTCACCGCTCCGGAATCATCAGGCAAAAATACATAGTATCCGGGGAGGAAACGTCGAAACTTCGAAAATAAGCTCTTAAGACAATTCTAAGCATATTTTGTCTCATAAACTACGTGGATATCCCAATGGTTGAGCAGCAATGAGCACTCAAAAGTTGGTTTGAAAAATTGATTTCTCAGGCAAAAATTTGCATTATAGAAGCATAGAAACACTCCAGAAACATGTAAATTGTTTATTAAGTACAAAAGAAATTAATATATTTGCTCAGACAGAAAAATTAAGCGAGAAAGAAAAAAGCAGTCGAAATGTACAAATTGGATGCTCTTTTATTTCTCGCTTAATTTTCTAAGAGTGCCCGTCAACGGGAAAACTTCAATGCGCGGCAGAAATTGGTGGTGTGTCACACCCCATCCCACTTCCGACCTCTGAAATGTAAATGTATGTGAAAGTGCTTCAGAATGACAATCACTTTTCAGTAAACATATGAATACTGGCTGTAAGAGTCTATGTGCCAAGTTCACACGTAGTATGTAGTGAGAACCAGACCTGTCTGTACATTTCATCTGTAATAAACTTCTGTTGGAAAAGAACGTTTCTTCATTTCTATAGCAGTACAGCATAAGCAATCGGAACCTGAGTCAGAGGAAAGCAACTGGCTTTGGACTTCTTTAACTGACGCACCTCCTACCCACCGCCCGCCCGCGCCAGGGCCTCTCACAGAAATTGGTGGCGCGCTCTCCCTGTTATGGATGCATAGTAGACTGTCTATCGGCACAACAACCTCTGACAAAGGTAGCTTCGATGTAGTAATAATGTCGGTCTTTTACAGCCCCACCTGTATCCTCAAGAAATAACCTTCCCTTGTACTCCCTTCCCCAATCTGGTTAGAACTAAGTATAGCACAGTGTGTGTCAAGGTCCCTACTGGTGGCTGTGGCACGCGTCGTGACACCGTGCCATGCCACGAGCTTATGTGCTGCAACTAGTGTCGGGAAGGGGAAACTATTACGAGTAGTAGTAACCCGCTGTTTTACATAGTGATGGCGTTTGTCTCTGGTGTCCGGGGGTGTTTGCACTGCGTGGAGAGGAGATTTCGTCGTGGCACTCGTGCCACGGACTCCCGCTCGTGGCACCGACCTTGACAACACTGATATAGCAGAACTGCCTGCGGACGGGAGGGGGGAAAGCGCTGCCGAAGGGTCAACGGACCACGACGTGCACCCGTCCTTCCCAACTCTGAAGCAGTTGTAACTAGTGTCGCTACGGGCGCGTGGGTCTCAGTTGGCCTAAGGGCCTACTGCCCTCAGCGGTGCGAAGGAGAGGGAGGCTCCTGCAGGTAGGTCAGAGACGTCCTAACGAAATAAACGGCGAAGGCCGATGTTGTCCCACCTGGTGGTCGTCGTCGAGGATCTTCCTGAAGCAGGCAGGCGCAGTCGCTGCCGCCGCGCAGGGCCCGCTTGAGCTGCTGCGCGCCCTTCGTCATCATGAGCAGCAGCCTGAGGCGCCGCTCCAGGTCGCTCCGCGAGCCCCGCGCCGGCGCCTCCTTCAACCAACACGGCACTCCGCTCACCGCCGGAAACGGCTTTTGCGCCTCGGACCACCAGTTTTTTCTCTCTCTCGGTCGGAAATATCGGTTTCTCTTCTTTCATTCATCGTTTTTTCTCGTTTCTTGTCTCTCGGAACTACGGATGGAAAAACCACCGACCGGTTATGAGTCTGGAGAGGTTTTCAATCATGTTTTCTCTCTTTCTTTCAAAAATCGGCTTCCTTTGTTTAGGGTAATTATTTTTTTCATTTTTTCCTCCCCATTATGAAAAGGAAGAATCACACCGGTTATGACGAAATAATTGCTTTTTATTTTGGATCACCGGTTGTTTTCGCGCTCTCTCTCTCCCTCTCTCTCATAACCGAAAGCTTATGATTGAAAACCTGTTTCTTTCATTTTGGATCATTGAATACTTTGTTTTTTATCTCGACTGCGAAAGGGAACACACCGACCGGTTATGAATTTAAAAAATAGTATTGGATCACCGGTTTTCTCTCTCTTTCTCATTCTCTCTCTCTCTCTCTCTGTCATAATCGATGTTACGATTGAAAACCTGTTTCTTCGTTTGAATCAGTTGGCTTTATCGTTCTATCTCTCTAGATTACAAGAGGGAACAAACAGACTAGTTATGATTGAAAAAAATGTTTTATAAATAAGAATTATCCAGTTTTTGGTATAGAGAATCGACAATAAGAATTTTTTCCCGAAAAAATCGCCGTTTTCCGCTGCGAGCCCTAACTTTTTCTATACGGCTTGTGTAATTAGCGAGCAAGTAAAAAATATTTCCTAACGGACCGCGTGAAGGCCAAATATTAAATGGCATGCGGCCTCTTTCTTAGAAACGTGTTGTTACATGACGTCATCTGTGTTTGTAAGCAGGGCTTGGGCTGTGAGAATTTAGGGCTGCATGAAGTCAGAGGACAGAATAACAGAACCAAATATTTGCATTATTCAATTAAAATCCAAACAGTCCTAGTGTGTCGGTTTTTTTCCCGAATTCCTGGGTATCAAACGAAACCATAGCCACGTCTCTCATGGCTGGTGGCTGCATCTTAATTTCCGTGCATATGGGAAATTAGCAATGTAGATAACACAGACAAGTATGTGCTGTTGTAGCTTGACCCGCACCCTGGGGTGGGGCTGGAGCTGCTGGGCGGCCTCTCGGAAGATCTCTCCAGCTGCAGGTAGCAGCTGCCGTCGCGCTCCCGCGCCGGCCCCGCCCCGCGCCCCGCCTCCGCCTCCGCCGCCGCCGCCGCCACCCCCTCACGCTCGCGCTGCGCCCAAGGGACAAGGCCTCTCAACACACGCAGCGGCCGGCAACGGAAATGCTCAACTGAAAGCCTAAAAATTCTCTATATACAATTTTGTATGTATAAAATATTTTTTTGCAATTTTCAAAAAACCAAGTTATTCCCGGACGTAGAACCAAGACCATATTTTTATCGTCCCTCATTACATAAGTGAAGAAAATTTAAAGAAAAAATTGGAGCAGTTTTGAGAAACATTGTTTTTGTGAAACATTGTTTTTGTAAATTTGAAGTGCAATTTACGCAAAAACTACTCGTTTTCTTCAAAAAAAAGGTACATAACCTTATTTAAACTGCTAATTTTGTACAATCGACTTTGTCGGAGGCAAACATCTCTATCTTCAATTTTCCAGTTTTTAAATAGTTTTTTGCAATTTTTCGAAAAATTGGGGCTATCAACGAAAATTATACCTACGTCATTCGTTTAAACGTCCTTCGCATTATTCAAACAACAAAATTAATAAACAAATTTGGAGCAATTTTCTTTTAACATTGAAAATCTCTGACAGGCTTCATGTAAAGTACCCCAAACATTAAAATATCGATTTCAAATTCCAGGAGCCTTGACATCAGTGAAAACGATTGGGAAATATCAATTTTGGAGAAAATCGGCTGAACGGTTTAGGCGCTAGCGTTGACTACAGACGGACAGACGGCCTGTTTGCCGACAATCGATTTTGCTGTATCAAGAAGCAACAACACATGGATTTTGACTACACCACGAGATAGAGGATTTTTTTTCTAAATTTAACAACTTATTCGTTACCAGACCCCAGCTATAAGAGGTTTTCTGGCGAAAATTCGTTTTCCGGCGCATGATGACATACATTCTCTTTTTATGAGGTATTCGTAAGAAAGTAAAAAAGAAGAAAAACATCAGAAATAAAGTATGTGACGTAGGTATGCACTGAATGAATGCTAGAGTGAGCGACCTTCGGATTCGGTGGTATAATGGTCAGCGTATCGGGCTGTTGTACCGAAGATCGCGGATTCAAACCCGATCAAAGCCGTGGATTTGTAAGGGCGAAAAAAGTCGTTTTTTACGCCTTCCTTCGGAGGGGAAGTAAAGCCGGCTGTCCCGTGTTAGTAGATTTACTTGCATGTAAAAGATCCTTAAGCCTAAAAGAAGCCTCTGAGCTAAATTCAAATCGCCTGTTTCGTCGCCCAAACCTTCTTTCTCCGCTAGATAGTGAAAGGAGCGTAGCGAAATTTGCAGTGGTCAGTCGGAAGAGAAGACTTGTGGTCTGAGTCTCGCCACGTAAAATAAGGCATTAACTTCACTACATGCAAAAGAGTTCACTCGTGTGGGAAAGAGGGCTGTTTGTGAAAGAGAGTGCTCACGCGCTGCGGGTGCGGGTGCGTGTGCGGGGCGGTGCAGGCAGCAGCGGGCGAGGGCGTCGGCGAGCCGCCGCTCCGCTCCCGCGCCTGCCGCCCGCGCCCCTCTCGCCACTCGCGCAGGCCGTCCGCCGCCAGGGGCCGCTGCTCGCTCACCCCGCCCGCGCCAACGCCCCACGCCTCCTCTTGCTGCTGCTCGCGCCACAGCAGTACATTATGAAACTGTAATGACTGGTATCAAACACGAGTGGGCTATTACGATACGAGCGATTGTATTAATACCCATTACATCGAGTTTCATACGGTACATTTTATACTGCTTCTAGAAGTCAAACTTTTACACTGAATCGTTTCGTGGCAATTGACAAGGATTCAGCCAAGGCCACCTAGCGGACAGCTCCCTACCCGCCCCGCCGCAGGTGGCTTTGTTTTACCAAAACACCTGCGAGGGAGTACAGAAGTTGTACCACTTTTTCTACGACTTTTCTAAATTCAACTTTTACATTGACATGGAGGATTCAGCCAAGGCCATCTAGCGGATAGCTCCCTAACCCTGCCCTTGCATGCTGCCGCAGGTGGCTGTGGCTACCAGTCCTCCTGCGGGGGAAGAACTACGCTAGTCAAGTGGGAACTACGCTAGTCAAGAATTACGATCCAATTTATTTTAAATAATATTCCACGTAAAAATTACTAATAATAAAATAAATTAAAACTGATAAGCATATATAATATCAGATGTAATTTTAATGTACACAATCGAAAGAAACATTTACTATAACGATTCTGAATGATTAATGAAGTGTCAATACTTCGTTTGAAAACTTCTCTGTGATTGGTCGAGTACCTGATAATAATGAAATCTGAATAGTAAAGAATATCATTATGCAACTGGTTGCAGCCATCAAATGACAGCATTATACAATGGGAGTAGAAAAAAGGATTATGCAACTAGTTTATGATGTTAAGGTTTACTGCTTGAGTACTCGTTTTGAAAACGTTTTGCCCGCCCATAATCCTTTTTCATAATTGCCCCTCATAATTCCCTCCGTAAGAGTACATTGTAGCAACTATTCAACTGTTTTCGTATATCCCTCGTCACCACAATCCTTTAGATCCAGGTAACATATGCAGTGTGTATGAGGCTCCGTAAGATCGGAAGACAATAGCAAGCAATAACGTATCAGTAAAAACAATTGTTTTATTTTCCACGACCGGAAGAAAAATGTGGATTTTATTGTTAGCGAATGAGGGACTAAAGTGAAGCATTAGCTCCATAGACAGGTAAATTTTTATTCCTTAGACATTAAATATTATCTCCCTTGTTTATATTATAATAATTAAAATAAACGACACACATGATACAAATTTACTTATTTGAACACCACGTAAAACACAAGAGATTTGTAGATTACCACGACTCGTGCCGGAATTTTCAATTATTTTATTTCATAATTTAGTTTTTATTTTATAATTTACAGGCAATCGCCCTTTTACAATTACAGATATAAAACATTTATTACAAATTATTAAGTCTTTAATTTATAATTTGTTTGTGATTTGAATACGTAAGCAGGAGCTGACATATCAAGTTTTAGCATTTTTGCTAGAAAACACATGTAAACAAGCAGTGCATTTCGAGATATTAAACCCCGAATTCGGTAATTTAAATGTCTTTTGATCTTCGTTTCGTAAATTAATCGCAGGTATTTACCAACACGCGATAGACAAAAGCTGAATACTTCCAACATTGTTACTATAGAGATTGAACAGTAAGTATCATAATTGTACACTCTGTAGAATTTTAGGGAACTTATATTAGTTGCTGTAGAACGTTGACTATAATCATGAGTTACAGAAGGAGACGGTAAATATAATTTCCAAGCAACAAAATTTAAAAAAAACTTGCAAAGCCGAAAAATCTAACTGATAGGCAATTTCTCATGCACAGGTGATCTACAGACCACTTTCAGACGCACTCAAAGAGATTTCAATTATCTGCCGAACAACTGTACATTTAGGATTGCCAACAATCAAGAGCAAATGTCACATGTGGAACTTCTTTGAAAGAAATTTCTCGCCACTTGTCCATTGGCAAAACGTGATAATTTTCGACGTGTACTCGCCGTTTAAATTGGTAACGTTTATTCTGAGAGTGTTGTGCATACAGAGTTGCCTGACGTGGCTTACGTCTCTGGCGAGCGCCGCCTGCTGCGAGTGTTTCTGGCGCCGCCGCTGCGCGCGCTCGCATCGCGCCGAGAGCAGCAAGCGCAGCAGCTGCGTGCGCAGATCGTCCGAACGCAGATCCTCCCACTGCGCACAACGGGCAAGAGCCCTTCAGCATATGGGCAGTGTTGCCAGACGTACCGGTTTCTAGTACTTTTACCAGTACTTAATGAAGATAACGGGATGACGACATCCTGGTACGCTTAAATACCAGGATTTTAAGTCTACAAAACTGATGATGAACGATTTAAGATCCCTTTAATATTTTTTTAAATTTAGTTATTTAACACGAATACCAATGTTACAAATAACTGTGATAAGTGTGAAAACATTACCGTAAAACATTAAGAGTAACATAGGATGATATTTTTCCAGCACATACTCTGGGAGAAAAGAATACAGCGTCGTAGCCTGCCGTTTATGATGGAAAGACGTTTTTCTTTCCACCATGCTTCCATTTAGTTTATTGATATAAAATGTCTCGATATCGAGTTAAATGTAACGAACTTTTTGTGTCCTTTAAAAACATAATAGAATTATAGTATGAACAATCTTAGAATCAATTGTAATTGGCACCAGGAACTGTAGTGGAAGTACCAAGGTTTTTGAAGATTGGTACTGGGAAACACATTTATTCGTATGGCAACGCTGCATATGGGTCATCCGCTTTACAATATTTAAATGATGGGTTCGATAGTGTTCGCAGGTTCTATGGTATAACGGTCAGCGTATCAGGCTGTTGTACACAAGAATGCTGTTTCCAATGTGATTGATGCTGTGGATTTTTTAAGGGTGAAAAAATCCTTCGTACGCGTTACTTCGGAGAGGAAGTAAAGCGGCTGTCCCATGTAGTAGATTTACTGCATGTAAAAGATCCTCAAGCTTACAAGAAGCCTCTGAGCTAAATTCAAATCGTCACCCGAGACAATACCACTGCTAGATAGTGAAAGGAGCGTAGCGAAATTTGCGTGGTCAGGCGGAAGAGCAGGCCTAATGGGATGAGTCTGGCCAAGTAAATAAGGCACTAACTAACTAAATAATTACCTTCATTCCTATAATACATTATAGAGGTGCAAACGTTTCACTCTCTCACGGAAATTGTTGTTTAAAATAAGAAATTATTTCATCTTGTCAACTGTATTAAATATTTGTATTATTATAATCCTAATATTTGGTATTGAGGTTAGAGCGTAAATTTTCGAGGTTAGGGTTTGAGGTGGATTTAGTTAGTCCTTGTTGAATTGATTTAGTTCTGTTGAATGATTTCGGTATAATTCGTTTTCTATTCATAATAATATATAAAATTAAAATTTCCTACAAAATATCTTTTTTATGTTTCGTTTAAGCACATTAGAATTGTTTGTTTATTGATAAAATGTTCCTTAGTTTCGTTAGTATGCATTATTCACACCAGCAGTCGCAAAAAACTGACTGATGGCAAAGCAAAGAGTGAACAGAGTAGCGCAGCTAGAAGTGCTTTGGTTTCGGCAACTGTTTCCCGAAGTTCTCTTTCTTGCCGCTACAGGTTCATAGCGCAATTCCTCTACCCGTTGGCGTTTATTGTGAAGCGCACGTCCCTCGCGTTCCCGTTCCCGTCCTCGCCTTCGCGTCGCCCTTCCCGTCCGCGGAGTATTGTAGAACGGCCTTTATACTATTGACGTGAGTATCGCGAGGACCGTTTTCCTCGTTGTAGTGAAGAAGCGTGCTTACGCGCTCGTGGCGCTGCAGGCGCGCCTGCTGCACGCCGTCGCTGCGCGCCTGCACCTGCGGCCGCAGCAGCTGCGCGCGGCTCGGCCCGCTCTCCCACGGCGCCGCCGCCGCCGACCCGCCGCAGCTGCTGCGCGACTCCGCCTACGCCACACCAGCGACGGCTTTACCGCACGTGCCCATCTACCCTAGCTACATTATAAGATAAAAGTATCCGGACACGGAGGCGACGGTGTTATGGTGAGGTCGTGTTTTTCATGGAGGGGACTTGCAGCCCTTGTTGTTTTGCGTGGCACTATCACGGCACAGAACTACGTTGATGGTTTAAACACCTTCTGGCTTCCCACTGTTGAAGAGCAATTCGGGGATGGCGATGCATCTTTCAACACGATCGACAACCTTTTCATACTGCACGGCCTGTGGCGGAGTGGTTACACGACAATAACATCCCTGTCATGGACTGGCCTGCACAGAGTCCTGACTTGAATCCTATCGAACACCTTAGGGATGTTTTGAAACACCTACTTCGTGCCAGGCCTCATCAACCTACACCGATACCTCTCATCAATACAGCACTCTGTGAAGAATGGGCTGCCATTCCCCAAGAAACCTTCCAGCACCTGATTGAAAGTATGCCTGCGGGAGTGGAAGCTGTCATCAAGGCATGGGTCCAACACCCTACTTGAATTCCAGCATTACCGATGAAGGAGCACACGAACTGGTAAGTAATTTTCAACCACGTGTCCAGATACTTTTGATCATTTAGTATACATAGCTGGGTCCAATTCAGCCATTGTTTGGAGGACAATGGTTTGCTGCTCTGGTCGAGAGTTTTCCGTGTATTTTCTATCAATACCAGGTGAATGCTTGAGCAGGCTACTATGTTGCCAGTGCTAGCAAACGAGCAACGGACCGCGTGCGATTTTGCCTTCCTCATTCTTGTTCCCTCCTTTCTCCTTACACCCAGTAACTTGAACTACACTACCGCACATGCATGGAGAGAGAGTCGGGGTTTAAAACGTCTACTGGCTAAGGTGACGCCCCACTGGGTACGAAATACCTGCAGGAGATATACCTCCCAAGCTGAGTGTAGGTTGGCGGGGGAGGATACACCCTACTCATCAGATTAACTAATACTACACTTATGGAATTAATGTCTACAGCAGTTGACGCGTCCTGGAAACACGCAGTAATCAGTGAATAATGCTGAAACCGGCTGCAGGCGTGTGTGTGTGTACCTGCGAGGCGGCGAGCAGCTGCGCGAAGACCTGGTCTGCAGGTGCGGCTGCAGCTGGCGCGCCATCTGGCCCACCACCTCCGCCTGCGACAGCCGACGCCTCGCGCCCGCGCCGTCCTCCGCGCTCCACACCGCGCGCAGCGGCATCTGCTGCGCGCAGTCGCTCGCGCTCGTCGCCAGCCGCTGCTGCGCCGCCGCCGGCGTTCTCTCGCACTCCGTCTCCGACCGAGACACTCGCCGCGCGAGGTCGCTCCCCGCGGCGGAACTCGAGTGAAGGACAAGCGCGTCCTCGCTTCCCTTCGAACTCGTCTGCTGCGCGCAACAGCGAGCCTCGTCCCGCGGTGACAGTCGTTCCGAGGGTCTTCTCGTCTTCGAGGACATCTGCTGCGCTCTGTCCGCGTTTTCCGCCGTCCTCATCTGCCGCGACAGCTGTTCGTGACTCGGCGTCATCTGCTGCGCGCCGTCGCTCCTCGTCGCCCGCTGCGCCTGCGCCCTCCGCGCGCAGCTCGGTCCTCATCTGCCGCGACGGCGACAGCCGTTCGTGACTCACCAACAGCTGCCGTTCGTCACGCGGGCTGGAGCGCAACGTCATCTGCTGCGCGCCGTCGCCCTTCGTCACCTGCGTCCTCTCCGCGCACGGCCGCTGTTCCTTGCAGGCGCTGGAGCGCGAGAGCATCTGTTCCCTCTTGGCGCGCTGCGCCGGTGTCATCTCCGTGAGCGAGCGCGACAGCTGCTGCGCCTGCGCCTCGCCCTCGTGGCAGGGCGGCGGCGGGGAGCGCGGCCACGCCAGCAGCAGCGGCACGCTGCGCGCCTCCGACACGCGCCACAGCAGCTGCGCGCTGTGGTTGTCCAGCAGCTGACCCAGCTGCTGCGCGCGACCCACCGTTACAGTACTTCTCCTCTCACGAAGTAAATGCGACAAAGTGAAAAGTGGTATACAGTAGAACCCCACTAATTTTAACCCCGCAAATCCGAAATTTAGGATAATCCGAACAAAATTGGGATGGAGGAAAAGTAAATAAAATGCTTATTTGTGGTGTAAAGTAAGGATTTTATAATTACTGCAAACCTGCTTGGATGGCATAGTGATTGTCATACCGGGCAACTGATCCCAAGTTCGCGAGCTCAAACTCGGTCAATTAGGGGGATTTTGAGGTGCCAAAATCGCGGCATGCATGCGGACGCTTGTCGGTGTATGAAACAGATCCCAAGAAAGGCACTTGGCTGATCCTGTTAAAAATTAAATCCTCTAGCAATTTAGCACCAATCAGAGTTTTGATTTGAACTACTGAATAAGATTGCGGATATTGTATCTAGGCCTGCGTTGTCTGGTTTGCAAATCAAACGTCAAAATTGGCGCACTAGCGCCCCTAGGTAAAGCAATGTCAAATTACTCTAGGTACACTTGCCCAGAACCAGTCTAACAAGAAGGCGCTAGGGGTTTCTGGACAGTCAATCAGCCACACGGTTAACCAAAGAGAGAGAATTACTATAGAACTGAACTAATTTTTGAAACATAATTTGTCGAAATCAAAAGTTTAAATGCACTGGTAATCACGGTGTATATCACACGCTTATGTAGAAGTTATTTTCACTTAGAGGAACTTCCAAAATCAGTTTACCTTCTTTTCCGTAAGGAATTAAATCTGTCTGATGATGCGATGTGATGACGTGATCGCTACGCTACGTTGCCATTTTCTCACATCGCACGCTACATTGCATTGTGTCTAGTAATGCTTATAGATGTATTTGTACATGTACGGTACATTTTTCAGATAATCCTAACATTTCTGAATCCGAACATAGCACACCCCCAATTACTTCGGAATTCCGGGGTTCTACTGTACTTGGCCGATTTTTCTCTACGGTCGCCCCTAGAGCACGGAACTTGCCTGCGCTGTGCAGGCGCCGACGTGTTTCTTGCTCGCGCAAGTTTTCTTGATACACGAACTCCCTAGTCCTCACCCAGCGCTGAATAGCACGGCCCGTCAGGTTCGACTCGGAACGGCACGTACCAATTTAAAACGCTAGAAACAACCCTCCTCGTACTTTGAAAACAATCGTAGTATTCCTCGTGGCACGCTTTGGCGCGTTGAGTTCATACCCAGAGTTGGTACGCCCTTTTAAGCCGTGACGTAGCCAGAGCTCTCCTCTGCCCGCACCTTCCGCCGTGGAATGTCGAGAAACTTGCGCGTATAGTATATGGATTGATGTATGTATGTGTAGGTTTAAGTGTGTAAGTGTAAATATGCTGAGGTGTATGTGTATGTGTGTATGTGCGAATGTGTCTGACTGTGTGTCTATACGTGTGTGAGTGTGTCTGTTCCTCTGTGTGCCTCTGTGTGTCTGTGCGTTTCTGTGTGTGTGTGTGTGTGAGTGTGTCTGTCTGTGCGAGTGTGTCTGTCTGTGCCTCTGTGTGTGTGAGAGAGTGTGTGTGTGTCTGTGCATCTGTGTCTGGGTGTGTCCTTCTGTGTGACTGTCTGTGTCTGTGTGCGTCTCTGTGTGTGCGTCCCTGTCTGTGCCTCCGTGTGTTTCTGTATGTGTGTGCGTCCCTGTGCGTGTGTGCCTCCCTCTGTGTGTGTGCGTCCCTGTGTCTGTGTCCCTGTGTGTGTGTCCCTGTGTGTGTGTCCCTGTGTGAGTGTCCCTGTGTGTGTGTCCGTGTGTGTGTGTCCCTGTGTGTGCGTGTGTCCCTGTGTGTGCGTGTGTCCCTGTATGTGCGTGTGTCCCTGTGTGTGCGTGTGTCCCTGTGTGTGCGTGTGTGTGTGGGGGGGAGAGGACCTGCGAGCGGTGTGCGCGGAAGAGGCTGCGCACGGCGAGGCTGGGCGGCGCGGGGCTGGTGGCGGCGTCGCGCGACGGGCGCGGGAGGGGCGTGGGCGGGGGCTGGGGCAGGGGGAGGGGCAGCGCCGCCTGCAGCGCCCGCAGCGACGCCTCCACGCGCTCCACGCGCTGCTCCAGCGACGCCTCCTGCGCACGCAAACACGCACCCGCGCCTCCTTACGCTTCGACGCCTGGGGTCGGCGCTCGCAAAGGAACTGCGCGGTGCTCCTACTCCGCTGGAGCTGAGCCCGCGGACACCTACGCGGCTGCTTGTGGGCTTGCCTTCCTCCACGTGTCTCCTCCTGCCGGGCACCGCTCCATCCATCTAAGCTCCCGGCATGTGTGGTAGTGCAAGTGTATGGCATTGACAACACAGGACGAGGAAGAGGAAGGACAGATCGCGCGCGGTCCGTCGCTCGTTTGTTACGGAACTGCTCGGGCATTCGCCTGGTGTTGATCGGAGAAACCACGGAAAACTACCGATCAGAGCAGCCGGCCGCTTCAATTTTCCTCCAGACAGCGGCTGAGTCCGATCTAGCTGTGTAGTTAGTGTCGAAAACAGTCCCACCGACGAGACCCGAAACCCAGGACTTTTCTGTGAGAATCGGCACAGAGGCAACGGTAATGTATCTGTGCTAACTCGGCATGTACGCTATCGCAATAATTTATCTATTATTCAATGACTAGGGATAGCTCGCGAAAAATATGATGAATTTCACTATTCCATATATTGAACTGGACACAACTATAAAAAGAAGAAAAGCCAAAAAAAAGGGAACGGCTAGGTGGTCGTTATATTGTAGAATAGTGAGGTTCACTATTCCATTAATACTGAATAAAATAACGCATATTGATATATTTTTTAAACAAAATTCATTGTGAGTTGTTTTTCTTTCACATTAACATTTCCTTTACGATAAATGTTCTCCATCATATTCCTCTGATTAAACTCTTAATGTCTTTTCTAATATGGAGACAGCTACGTGAAGTTCGCTATCGGCAAAAAGAAATCTAAAGCACACACACACACACGTGGCGAAAATTGTCTCTGTCATCGACCTTTATTGCATATTTGAATGAGCAATTGCAACGTTGTAACAGCAGTTCAGAAACATTCCGCCGGAACTCTTATTCTCAAAATTCAAAGAATTTCCCTTCCAAATTGACTTGCTCGCCCCTAAAACTACCGAATTATACATGTCAGATGTTGCAATAGTAGCAAATGCTGCCGTGATTTCTTAGCAATCCTATAAGGT
The DNA here is from genome assembly GCA_031308135.1 of Acheta domesticus. NCBI lineage: Eukaryota > Metazoa > Arthropoda > Insecta > Orthoptera > Gryllidae > Acheta > Acheta domesticus. Next base: position 37,151,567 of record JAHLJT010002630.1, read on the forward strand.
AATTTTGATACATAATTTTGTAAAATTATGTTGCTGCGGACGGATGCGGCGTGCAAAAGGTACAGCCACATATGGGGCCACTTGGATGGCCTTGGCGAGCGGTGGGGGTGGGGGTCAACGAAAAATATTTCTTGGCAGCATTTTTAAACCGTAAGTAAATCAGACAAATTCGTATTCTGTTCTATATAGGGTACCAAAACAATGCACACACACTTCAAGCAAATAAAAAAAAATCTTTTTTAACGTAACAAAGATTAATTCTCTCAAACAGAAAATGAATACCACTAATGGACTTTTACAGGTTAAATCGTTACAACAAATGCTGTAAATGCCCACTAACAGCATTTATACATTTCTGAGTGGTTGGATTACTATATTACTCATTAATCTTTGTTGATTGTCTATTAGTTTTTATTTATTGTCTGTATCTTCTAATTTGAGACAATCAATGGTATAGATTAAAGCGAAAACATATCTATTGAAACACATATATTTGGATTTTATTTTAATGTTTGTGTTAATGTAGTACTTTTCGCGAAACAGTTTTTTTCGCATCTTCAGGTACATCTCTGTAAATAGTAAAATGTATCTAAATTAAAATCAATTATTGAACATATTTTAAAAAATGACGCAAGTGCAAAGCAAAATATGACATGGTGAGTCACTCTCCGCATTTTGTTTGTACTTGTGTGTTTTTTTTTAAATAATTGATTTTAATTTAGATACATTTTACTTTTTAAAAAGATGTTCGTAAAGATGCGAAAAAACTGTTTTACAAAACATAGTACATGTAACACAAGTATTTTAATAAAATCCAAACATATATGCTTTAATTGATGTGTTTCCGCTTTAATCTATACCAATCACTGTCTCAAATTAGAAGATATAGAAGATAAATAGTTGATATTCCAATATCTTGTGGCTGTCTTTGGGTTTTAATAAACTTTCTTGGTCCAGTTCTCTTTTAGACAGTCTAATACTATTGTTTGAAAACCAAAAGGTTAATAAAATTCCATATTTTAATTAAAATATACCTTTTTATTGACCTTTTGGCTTTCAAATAGTTGAACTACTGTTCGAGCGCCCTCTACATTTGTTCAGTGATGTGCGTCTACGCGTAAAGAACCATAGTCTACGTCTACACGTAAACAACGCGTAGACAACGAACACTGCGTAGACAAAGGTAATCTATGTAAACAATAATGTAATATACCTTTTTTTGTGGGGTAGAGGTGAATCTAAGAGGGTCACGATCCGTCCCCAAAGCCAAAATTTATTTATAATTATCGGATTACAATTATTGGAAATTGATTCGAACACATCTAAAGGAGTACTAAAGGAGGACAAGCAATTTCCTACTGGTTTCTTGAGATGGATACGGAGGTTGTCTTTTCTTCATCAGGATTGGTATATTTTGTTTGGCTTACTAATCGTAAATACTTTTTTTGTATTACATTAAAACATGCTTCTACTATTACTACTTATTATAAACTTTTTTTGGGTTATTCGAAGTGGAGAAATAAATAGTCTGCACAGAATACATTGTCTACACGTAAAAAGAGTCACGTAGGCTACACGTAGATTACGTGTAGAAAACATGCGTAGACGTAAAATTATAGTCTACGGCACAACTCTGCATTCGTTTAGCACTCGGCTGGCGGGGCCGCGGGGGCGTCATGGCGCAGGACCTGCGTGCGCTCGTGCGCATGCGCGAGGGGCTGGGAGCAGGGGCGCTGGCAGGTGGCGCTGGCGCTGGCCTGCAGCAGCGCCGCCGCGCGCGCGATCTTCGCCTCGTGCCTCCGCAGCGGCTTCTGCCTCTGCGCCGACGCGCGCCCCTCCATCGCTCCGCCCTGCGCGCCAACACCCCCACACCCCACGGTTCATTCATGCCGGGCGCGACAACTACAGAGGTCATTAAGAGTAGGGTATGTTTCCCTCGGGAGGTGGCGGTGATCTTTCCCCGCTGGATGGCGAGATCCGGCGCCGACCTACCGTCGACTAGCGGGGTTTCCCCTCAACAAGGTATCTCCCATCAGCGGTCTCCCGGCATGTGTGGAAGTTTAGTGCATGTTAGTGTGTGTGTGTGTGTGTGTGTGTGTGTAAGGGATGAGGATAGGACAAGGAGGAAGGAAAGATTACTTGCGGTTCGTGGATCGTTTGTTAGGTTACTGCTCCGGCATTCGCCTGGTGTTGATCGGAGAAACCACGGAAAACTACCTATCAGAGCAGCTGGCCGCTAGAATTCTCCTCCAGACAGCGACTGAATTCGACCTAGCTGACAAGCTAGTCGAAAATCCTGCCACCGTAGGATCGCGAACCAGTGAACCTTAGAGTTGCTGCATAGACAGAAGTAACGTTGCCGCTTAGCTAACTTAGCTAGTCAATCACTTGAAAACACTAATATTCACGTAATGGCACAAACTCAGTGTACGATTCTTGTCAAAGTCACCGAAAATTTGTGGTGGACGACCAGCGACCTCCCCGCTGTTTTTTAGGGGTTCGTCAAAACGATAAGAATTTATGTAGACTAGACGTAGCTTAATATGCCAGGAAGTAAACAAAGACATATTCAGAACAAAAGATTATGAACTATAACTATTACGGGATTATATATTTCTATAAATATTGCACTGCATGCTAACATGCTGCAATCAAAAACACAAATTCACACTGCTTTTAAATAATAGGTTTTTTAATCCTCTATACAATGTTATTGAGTATTTTTTTGCAAGTTCTATTTTATTTCAACTTAAAAACTAGTAGATGAATTGTAATCATGTGTGTTGTTAACGTTGAGGCGAAACCCACAATATTCACACATTTTTACTATTATAAGGGGTATTGTACAGTTTAAGATTTCTTGCCGTACCAGCATTATCGTGAGAAGAAAATGGTTGCCATTATAATGGTAATATCAATTGCGAAATGTGAATATTGCAAACACAACCTTGAACTTGCAGCTTGTTAATGAGTTCCGAATTCGCTTTCAAATTTAAAAGCGTGTTTTCCTGGGGCACCCGGGCGTCTATCACGTGGATGCCACCACAGGGCGTTGTAGCGTGTCGTCTTGAACTACACATACCTAAGACGATGTCACCAAGATACGAAACACTGAAGCAAGATGTCAGCGCCACAACAGTTAAGGGCGGATTCTAGCAACGTTTTCTGAAAAAGAGATCAATCGTTGTACACAGTGGAAGTTTCAGAGAACGCAGTAGTATTTACAGAGAGAGACAGCAGAAAAACGGAATGCATGTCCAAAACTTAACTAGTGACCGGGAGCGGGGACGATGTCTCGACAGCGAGGTTAAACGAGCGAACGAGGAGTGAGAGAGAGAGAGAGAGAGAGAGGGAGATGAGAGAGGGAGATGAGAGAGAGAAGGGAGTCAGAAGAGAGAGAGGAGAGTAAGAAGAACAGAGAAGGGAGAAGAGAGGAGGGAGTAAAAACAGGAAGGACAATAGAGAGAGAAGAGATGATGGATAGAAACAGAACTTGTCAAAGAGGAGAAAGAGGAGTGAAAGAGAGGACAGGAAGGAGAGAGAGTAATGTGGGATAGACCTGGGTGTCACGTACATGGGCCCCGTCATGGGGGCATTTTTGTTGTAGGGGTAAGAGAGAAAGAGTGAGAGGGAAGCCTACTTGGAGCTGGGAGAGTGAGAGTGTGAGAGAGACATACGGACCCACCATGTTGACGAGAGTAGGAGCGGTGAGGGTCAGAGAATGAGAGACGGGTGAGAGCGCGTGTGGGGCTAAAAGACGTGAGTGACGGATCGACCCACCTATGCAGTGAAGGCGTGGGCAGTGCGGGCTAAGGGAAGGAAGTGAGAGATGTGGCTACCCATGCGGCGTGGGCGAGGGCTAAAGGAAGGGAGTGAAGCTAAGGGAAGGGAGGATGGACCCACATATGCGGCGAGGGCGTAGGCGGTGTGGAGCTACAGGAAGGGAGTGTGAGAGGAGCCTACCTATGGGGTAAGCGCGTGGGCGATGTGGGGCTAAAGGGAGGGAGCGGGGGCTGGGCCTACCTATGGGGCGAGCTCGTGGGCGCGGGCGCGTGGGCGGTGTGGGGCTAAAGGGAAGGAGCGAGGGCTGGGCCTACCTATGGGGCGAGCGCGTGGGCGTTGTGGGGCTAAAGGGAGGGAGCGAGGGCTGGGCCTACCTATGGGGCGAGCACGTGGGGGTGTGGGGCTAAAGGGAGGGAGCGAGGGCTGGGCCTACCTATGGGGCGAGCGCGTGGGGGTGTGGGGCTAAAGGGAGGGAGCGAGGGCTGGGCCTACCTATGGGGCGAGCGCGTGGGGGTGTGGGGCTAAAGGGAGGGAGCGAGGGCTGGGCCTACCTATGAGGCGAGCACGTGGGGGTGTGGGGCTAAAGGGAGGGAGCGAGGGCTGGGCCTACCTATGGGGCGAGCGCGTGGGGGTGTGGGGCTAAAGGGAGGGAGCGAGGGCTGGGCCTACCTATGGGGCGAGCGCGTGGGGGTGTGGGGCTAAAGGGAGGGAGCGAGGGCTGGGCCTACCTATGAGGCGAGCACGTGGGGGTGTGGGGCTAAAGGGAGGGAGCGAGGGCTGGGCCTACCTATGGGGCGAGCGCGTGGGGGTGTGGGGCTAAAGGGAGGGAGCGAGGGCTGGGCCTACCTATGGGGCGAGCACGTGGGGGTGTGGGGCTAAAGGGAGGGAGCGAGGGCTGGGCCTACCTATGGGGCGAGCGCGTGGGGGTGTGGGGCTAAAGGGAGGGAGCGGGGGCTGGGCCTACCTATGGGGCGAGCGCGTGGGCGTTGTGGGGCTAAAGGGAGGGAGCGAGGGCTGGGCCTACCTATGGGGCGAGCACGTGGGGGTGTGGGGCTAAAGGGAGGGAGCGAGGGCTGGGCCTACCTATGGGGCGAGCGCGTGGGGCTGTGGGGCTAAAGGGAGGGAGCGGGGGCTGGGCCTACCTATGGGGCGAGCGCGTGGGCGTTGTGGGGCTAAAGGAAGGGAGCGAGGGCTGGGCCTACCTATGGGGCGAGCACGTGGGGGTGTGGGGCTAAAGGGAGGGAGCGAGGGCTGGGCCTACCTATGGGGCGAGCGCGTGGGGGTGTGGGGCTAAAGGGAGGGAGCGAGGGCTGGGCCTACCTATGGGGCGAGCACGTGGGGGTGTGGGGCTAAAGGGAGGGAGCGAGGGCTGGGCCTACCTATGGGGCGAGCGCGTGGGGGTGTGGGGCTAAAGGGAGGGAGCGGGGGCTGGGCCTACCTATGGGGCGAGCGCGTGGGCGTTGTGGGGCTAAAGGGAGGGAGCGAGGGCTGGGCCTACCTATGGGGCGAGCACGTGGGGGTGTGGGGCTAAAGGGAGGGAGCGAGGGCTGGGCCTACCTATGGGGCGAGCACGTGGGGTGTGGGGCTAAAGGGAGGGAGCGGGGGCTGGGCCTACCTATGGGGCGAGCGCGTGGGCGTTGTGGGGCTAAAGGGAGGGAGCGAGGGCTGGGCCTACCTATGGGGCGAGCACGTGGGGGTGTGGGGCTAAAGGGAGGGAGCGAGGGCTGGGCCTACCTATGGGGCGAGCGCGTGGGGGTGTGGGGCTAAAGGGAGGGAGCGAGGGCTGGGCCTACCTATGGGGCGAGCACGTGGGGTGTGGGGCTAAAGGGAGGGAGCGAGGGCTGGGCCTACCTATGGGGCGAGCGCGTGGGGGTGTGGGGCTAAAGGGAGGGAGCGGGAACTAGGCCAACCTACGGGGCGAGCGCTGTGGGCGCAGGCGCGTGGGCGGTGTGGGGCTAAAGTGAGGGAGTGGGGGCTGAGCCTACCTATGGGGCGAGCGCGTGGGGCGGGCGCGTGGGCGGTGTGGGGCTAAAGGGAGGGAGCGAGGGCTGGGCCTACCTATGGGACGAGCGCGTGAGCGGTGTGGGGCTAAAGGGAGGGAGCGAGGGCTGGGCCTACCTATGGGGCGAGGCGCGTGGGCGTTGTGGGGCTAAAGAGAGGGAGCGAGGGCTGGGCCTACCTATGGGGCGAGCGCGTGGTTGGTGTGGGGCTAAAGGGAGGGAGCGGGGTCTGGGCCTACCTATGGAGCGAGCGTGTGGGCGGTGTGGGGCTAAAGGAAGGGAGCGAGGGCTGGGCCTACCTATGGGGCGAGCGCGTGGGCGGTTGTGGGGCTAAAGGAAGGGAGCGAGGGCTGGGCCTACCTATGGGGCGAGCGCGTGGGCGTTGTGAGGCTAAAGGGAGGGAGCGGGGGCTGGGCCTACTTATGGGGCGAGCGCGTGGGGCGTGTGGGGCTAAAGGAAGGGAGCGAGGGCTGGGCCTACCTATGGGGCGAGCGCGTGGGCGGTGTGGTGCTAAAGGGAGGGAGCGGTGGCTGGGCCTACCTATGGGGCGAGCGCGTGGGCGGTGTGGTGCTAAAGGGAGGGAGCGAGGGCTGGGCCTACCTATGGGGCGAGCGCGTGGGCGTTGTGGGGCTAAAGGGAGGGAGCGAGGGCTGGGCCTACCTATGGGGCGAGCGCGTGGGCGGTGTGGGGCTAAAGGGAGGGAGCGGGGGCTGGGCCTACCTATGGGGCGAGCGCGTGGGCGGTGTCGGGCTAAAGGGAGGGAGCGGGGGCTGGGCCTACCTATGGGGCGAGCGCGTGGGCGGTGTGGGGCTAAAGGGAGGGAGCGGGGGCTGGGCCTACCTATGGGGCGAGCGCGTGGGGGCGGTGTGGGGCTAAAGGGAGGGAGCGGGGGCTGAGCCTACCTATGGGGCGAGCGCGTGGGCGGTGTGGGGCTAAAGGGAGGGAGCGGGGGCTGAGCCTACCTATGGGGCGGGCGCGCGGCGCGGCGGGCGCGTGGGCGGTGGGCGGCCATCGCTGCAGCTGCACGGTGCTGAGCGGCCGCACGCGGGTGGCGAAGGAGGCGGCGACGGCGGCGGTGGCGGCGTGCATCGCGCCTTCACCTGCGCACCCAAACAACCACATTCAACAGGCTCCACATCGCACACGACACGGCGCCCGTTCAGATCTTTCAAGTTCGTAACTTGGCAACTTCATTTAATATTTATTTTTTAAAGTTTTAACTTTATTATGTTTGTTTTTGTTTGTCGTTTGTGTTTGTGTATTTTTAATTTTTAACTTTATTTAATGTTTTCTTAGCTACTTAAGTTAGTGGAATGATCTTAAAAGGGAACTTGAAAAACGAGAGTAAAAAAAAATTCCAACAGATGTGATGGTGGATTATATTAAGCAAGCTGCGGAGGGCCAATGGCGAGTTTCAAAATTTTTTTAAAAAAAAAGGGTAATGGTAAGTTTTTACTTCATTTATGAAATAGATTTTTTCGTAGTACATACGCAAGGCAATGAGAGTCCAGTTGCATCTGTGTTTTGATTTAAACGTGCCTTGGACATGCTGCGTTGAAACGTATATTTTTATCGTGAAGGTCGATAAATAGTTTGCTCGTCTATAATTTATTAATATTATAGCGTACCTAGGCCCCACGGTGGCCCGTTGGTTAGCGTGCTCGCCTTCCACGGCTAAACCGCGGGTTCGATTCTGTGCTGTGTGACGATGAGAAAGCTCACTTCTCAGGCTGAGAAGACCAGAATACAGCGTAGGGATGTCTATGTGCTAACCACAGGTACCCTTTAACCTATGGCCGCAAAGCCAGGACGCCGCTGGTAGGCCTTAGGCTCGTAAAGAGCTGTTGTGCCAGGATACATACTCGTAGCGTATCTAGTAAAATTGGCAGTAACAAATGAACTTTTTTTATCTAATTTGACTTGGTCTCTTTACTACGTAGTAAAATTTTAAATGACAGCTTTACTTGCGAGCTGTAAATCGATTCCCTTTGGAATGTCTGCAAAAAACTTCAACTCAGACGTGGTTGCTGCAATGATATAGTCGAAGGATCAGGCAGGCAACCTTCAAAAGCGAACAATCACTATTCTTAATTAAAAGATAAATTATTTGACGATTGATCATCTGAAACGTGGTTATCCAATCGCGTTCTTCAACTTCAAAATTATATCGCTACGAAGCTCCTGATTGAACCGTGTCCCAGCTGATCAAACGTCAAATGCTTTAGAGTGTTAATCGGAGTATAGTAAGCGAATTGAACTTGCGACATCTGTGTTAATAAAGTGAATTCAACGACATGTAACCGACATCAATCCCCCAAAAAGAAGTGCATTAACAGATAATGTTTTTATAAGCTCTTCTTTAGGATTGTCGCAGTGTCTGTGCAAAGTTTGCTAAAGCTTAATACAACACAAATGAGGAAAATAAATAATTAAAATGATATGTTGTTAGTCGTACTACAATCATATTTTCCGCCTGTCGTGAATATATTAGGAGCCAGATTGGCTCCTAATATATTCACCCAGCGACCAGAAGCGGTGCGGAAGAACTGGGACCTAATACTTTCTGTGGAAGCCAGTAGCAACTGCATAAGATAAAATAATTAGCCAAAGATAAGAAAGCTTAATTAAAGCAAAGTTAAGAGTTTCTGCCATCAAGTTACCTCACTTAAATGCAGAATTAATTATAAACCAAACCTGAAATAATCATGAAAATTTTAAGGTAATAATAACACGCAAAATTATACGACATTTTGTTCTTAGAAAGTTTCTGCAAACCTGATTTGAAAACTGTTTTAAATGTTGTAGGTCGGCCAACAGTCTTAGAACATCTAAAAACATGAATTTGAAAAAAAAGTCAGATACGTCCTTGATATTCTGAGTCCTTGATGTGATGCTCTCATCATTAAAATAATAGAGTTACCATCATATGAATTTACTAAAGCTAAAACTTTTTCAGATCTCGCGGCGATCGCCTTTCAAGAGGTCCTGCATTTGCATTCGTGTAGTGTCCCGCGTCCATGCATCCTAAGGTTGAATTTTTCCTCGGATTGAGCAAAAGGATGCTTACAAAATGCCGAAGATCTCATTTTCATTCAACTCCCCAAATTCTCGAAAATTACATTTACAAAGAAAGCGAGAACGAATATACAGTTATAGCACCATTTGTTTCAGTGATGGTTAGCGACACGTGTGATTCATATGCGTAAATGTAGCTTCACTGTGCGCACGTTTTGTTGAGCACTCCTTTTGCTTGTAGTTCATTTACAGTTGAAATTGATTTCTATAACTCGGGAAAAAAACATTTTTCAAATATCTTTATTTTTCTAAAATAATTATTTTCTAAATTCATTTTTTCGTTTTTTTTTAAATAAAATTTCTGGCCCTCAAGAAAATGTGCGCAGATAAATTTCTTTCCCCACACGTCATATACAGTTTTTACTGTTTTTTGACAAATAAATAAATAAATAAAAACTTGTCGCTGCTGAAACGAACAGAAAGTTATTAAAAGTCACTGATATGAAGAGTATTTTGATTCAGGATCACTGATCTATGAGATTAAACAGTGCTTATCACATATGACAGAAGAGCAGGTTGAGCAAACGGCACTATTAAATTACAATATTTCGTGAGAAAACTACTTGACACTTAAATTGACACTTAAAACTTTCGTTCAGTTATTTTTAAGTAACTTCAGTGTTTTCGGAGCTAATAATGTGTTATTAGCAAATTACCTAAATCATTACTGAAAACAATCAAGGGAAATTTCGGCATGACACAGAAGACAATTCTCTTGTGAGGCAGGTGTTCTATTCTGGGGTTAGCAAAAACTGTTACACATTGGAACTGGCTACTTGTTTTCGCACAATAATATTCATAAAACGTAAATAAAAGTATAGTTAGCATAAATTTTCTATTTCTTTTTCAATATATGTTGATTTGTGATTAATTTTTCACTTTTTAAATAGGCTTGCATATATTCCAAAATTACAATATACTCTTACATAGGAATAACTAGCGCAGAGGCGTACCTTCAACAGGTCGTTGCGTGTGTCAGGGTAGAGAACACTCAAGACAGTTTGATGACAACTTGTTGGAGATGCATCAATTTCCCTTTCCCAGGGATACAATTAGTCCATAACAAGTGCCTAGTTTACGATTTCCAGTCTTTGTAATGTTCAAATCAAGAAAATTGGACAATGGAACATACCCAAGAGTAGTCTTACGATGTCACATCATGCTGTATGCGAAGATGGTCGTCACGTATTACTAATTCGATTCGTCCAAACGTTTCTTGGACGTCAAAGCCCCTCGGCGGACACAAATATCAATTCGCACCCTGTCGTTTCAATTTGAATAGGTCGCGAAAGCACGACACTTCAAAGTAGCGGTGTAGGCAAATTAGTGGACGCGTTCTATCACACAATGGCAGCAACTGTCGCTCGCTCTTCAGGGCATTCGAGGAACCACTCGACTGCCACCTGCTCTCGATCCGGGACTACTGCAATGCTCAGCAACGGTCACTTTCTGCGGGCGGCTTCGAGAGGGCGGGCCAAGGCGGCAGAGGAAGAAGAGGGCTGTTTAAAAAGTTGCGATCACTTCATCTTTAAGCGTTTTTAATTTGATTCGAAAATTTCTGCAAGAGTTGTAAAACGTTTTGATGCCATGGCGGTAATTTTTTGCTTTTCAAATGAAGCAGACCCGCCTTTTTCGCCGCATTTCGAAAACAAAAGTAAAACTAAACATGAAAAGTGAATGCTGAAACAATAGAATTGTAAGGTTTTGTTTGTTGACATCGGGAGAGTGCAAATGATCTTCCAGGCTATCGTTCATGCTACGATGTTGTTATTGTTTTTATTTAATGAATTAACGTCCTTTTCTATGTCATATTCATTAAAATTTTAAATGTGTAAGCTTTAAAATAATTTGTTGTTTTATTAATTCTCAATAATATCCTTAGCCAATTCACGCCAAACTTTTTGCATTCTGAAAGTGTAAAAGACAGCACGTGTGTGATGTGAGGACACATTTTTTCGAAATTAGCAAATTAGATCGCGATTAAAATTAATAAAATAAGTTAAAGTGCGATATACTGAATTATTTTGCAAAAGAATTTGCTCCTAACAGTTAAATGACTTCATTAAAAAACTTCTTATTTTGGTATCATACATTAATGCATGAATTGAAACTAAAAGTTGAATTTTAAAAGTAGTCTCATCGTAATTAAACTTTCTTCCTCCGAAAGTTTTTTGGTTGTACTGTGACTAACGTCATTGCAAGACCTTGATAGTTTCGGTACCACGTTAATGAACATACACAATGTTCGTAAAGCACTGGACAAAGGCTTTTACGGAAGGCAATTAAAACTTATCAATTAAAATGAAACTCAGTCTTATTCTTTCACGATGTTAGAAAGAGATTCTTCTAGATGGAAAATATATTTAATTTTTCCCTCACCAGCCCCACATAAACCTAAAAGACAAAAGTATTCCAATAGGTGTGCACGAAGAAAAAGCAGAATTCAAATGCCAATCACGGATGCCCTGAAAGTTGTTTTTGTTATGTTTGAATGAAAAGGAATTGCACTCATATGCAATTATGACATTAACAAGATGTGTTTCTGCACATGCAAAAGGCACAGTCCGTGAAAACTGCTCGGGACTTACGCTCACAGATCTGGGATCCAGCTACTGTACTGAATAATTGTACATACAGTTTCTTATTAATATTGTTAGGTTTGTTTTCTAGTTTTAGATAAATCGACAGCCAAGCAGAGTGGCTCAGTGTGTAGCGTGTTGACTTTGCATTCGGGAGATCCGGGTTCGATCCCTGGGCTGGCTATCCTGACCGGGGATTTTCGTGGTTTCCCTCGGCCATAAGGCGAGTGTTGGGATGGTTCCAAAAGCCCACGATCACCTTCCACCCCACACCTCAGCTCAGATCATCATTGTATCATTTCATAAGTTAATAATAATAATATAATAATAATAATAATAATAATAATAATAATAATAATAATAATAATAATAATAAAAGTATTGTAGAGGCACCGACAGTCCCTAGATCTGCTCCTTAGGTAGCTGGTTGCAACCTGGAGTAGATTTTATATTCAGCCGACTCATAACATCTTTAGTCGTGATGTAATGGAATAATAATAATAATAATAATAATAATAATAATAATAATAATAATAATAATAAATAAATCACAGCGGGTAGCAAGCTGCTGGCGTCCGTCTACCACAAGTGTCTCCTGGATAACTCTAAATGAGCAGCAGAGATTCGTCACCTACGCGCTTGACCATTGAGGGCGTGCGGATCCCCACACCCTGAGGGAAAACTGCACGTCTATACTGGTCAGCGCGTCACCAAATGGCTAGCATGCCAAGGGTGGGCATTGGCTAATAAAGTAAGAAAGTTAATAAGTAGATAAATGAATGGCCTTGTACATGGGCGACAAAACAAAATCTTTTTTACTTAGAGATGCATGTTAGATAAAGGTATCAGGTGATATTACACATTTTTGTTGTTTCTTCAAAACGTTCTTTGAACTGCGACACTTGATAAGTCTTTTATCCTGCTTAATTCTATTCCATTCTTTATTTCCCATTTGCCTTCTTCAATTTCCAATAATAAATAGCCTCCCCTGCAGCATTACAACGGAGGGAAGAGTTGGAGAGGGTCACGTCGCATGTTCATTTGAGACGTTTCTTCGTCTTGTGGGGGCGCAGATGAATTACTCTTCTTAGAAGTTTGGCGTGATGATGCAGTCAATTTTCCAACTACCCTTTCATGTTCATTGCTTTACTCACGTGTTACTTCTTTCTAATGAAGAAATGAAAATTATTAAAATCTTTTATTGCATGAAAATACGATATAATTTGCAACACACTTACTTTTATGTGCGCAGTTGATGAGAAATTGACTTCTGTTGATTCAAGATTCGTAAACTTCTTTCTTGAGTCACATGAACTTATATTCTACCCTCCCTATTGCACAATAAATCAGCGTGTGACCTGGTGTTTTGCTCGTTCTGTCCATAACATTCTTTCATCAAGTAGCTGTCAATTTACTTGATTTTCCATTCATTTCAATTAAAAACTATTAGTTATTGAATTAATAGACAATTCCTTGCTATTATCGTGGCACGTTAAGAAAGTAAGGTGCCACAAGCAAGCCTACAAGAAAGTACCTGAAAAGAAACCTACCTAGCAGGGACAACGCGAAGAAACATAACAATCGTGCAAAACAAAATTAACACACACACACTCACACACAAACACATAAGAATATAACGGATGCGCGTTTTTGCACGCGGAGTGGAATGAGGAGACTGCCCTGCGGAGCTAAGGCCACCCTAATTTACACGAACCGACTGGTGCTACGGGTAATGGCGTCTGCCCTGTGTCACCGCAGGGCGATCGGGAGTAGTGACGGCAAATTTTACCAAAACATCCGTACATCGATGTTTCGATACATCGATGTTTCGTTACATCGCTAAAGGGTTTTCGATGTCGATGAAAATATCGACAAAAAAGCATCGATCTTTAAAACATAGATGTTTTCAATACAGACTAATAAACATGCTATTTTCCTAACCCCTTTCAATATGGTGAAACTCGTGCCAGTTTCGAAAGCAATGGTTGGTCACACATGTTACTGTGGGATTCAGTGGAGTGAGTCGAGTTCTGGTACACGACTTGTCAAAACGTTTGAGGGCCATTTCTAACACTACTGTCGATTCAGGTAATGACACGCCTAGCGATAAAACGAGAAACTCATAGCACGAGGAACTCCCAAACTTCCTCAGATTGGACAGGCAAAATGTGCAGCGTGATAAAAAGGATGAGGAAAAACCTCGATATTGCTGTGGATTTCTCTACACCGTGCGTTTTTATAAAAAATTTAAAAAAATCATCGATGTTTGTGCAACAAAATATAGATGTGAAGAAAACATCGAAAGCAAAATATCGATGTTAATATATCGATGTTTCTGGTGGAAAACATCGACGTTTCTTTGCCATCCCTAATCGGGAGGGGCGGTGGCCGCCAACACACACGCAGCGTGAAGATCTTGGCTGTCCGGGTGACACCGCGTCGAAGACTGTGTTGCCGACGTTTCGACCATCTTATCGTGGTCTTCCTCAGGGCTCGAATGAGTTAGCCTGACAGCGAATGCAGGATCGAATGAGCCAGCCTGGATCGAATCCAGCCCTGAGGAAGACCACGATGAGATGGTCGAAACGTCGGCAACACAGCCTTCGACGCGGCGTCACCCGGACAGCCAAGATCATCCACATGACTCCGGCCGCGGAAGCCTACGACTTCACGCGGCGTGGAGGCCGCAGCCAAGGCACGCGCGTCTGCGAGGGGCACCGCCCTCCACAGAAGCGAGCACGCGGAGGCCACTGGGCGCGTTTCGTTAGCAGCAGCGTCGCCGAATCTGATTTGCACGTTTAAATGCTGTAAGTGATGTCCATTGCGCACTTGTTTCAGTCGAAGGAAAAGGTCCGGCACCCCTCTCAGTTATTACTCACCACACGCCTTATTCGCCTCCAGTAGCATACCAGGATTCAGTTTTCCATTTGCAGTACATCGCCAATCTGAAAAAAGAAGAAGGAAGCTTTTATTCAAAATGACATTCTGATTCATATATTATTTGTTTTTTGTATTGTTAATTTGTTAAAGTTAAATATTTTTGGGTTATGTAATTATTTTGCTGGCTGGGCAGGGCTATTAATATACATAAAAAACAATGAGCCATTATCTGATTTTATTGGCAGGAGAGGAAATTATTCGTTGAGGGAAATACCTATGACCCAATTCTTCGAAATTATGAATAGACATTCCAGAAGAAACTTAGGAGTTTGCTACAACTTTCTGCCGAACATAAAACTATCCTCATTAAATCATTAGGATTTCTTTTACAAATTAATTGGTCAGTTAGGGATTATCACTCATAAATTTGGGTTTTTCACATATAAATGGCTTTTTCCCCAAAAGTCAGCACTCTTTGCATTCTGATTCAGGCGGTGTTTATTAAAAGAATGATAAAATAAAGACCGATGATTGCCAAATTTTGTTTCATTTTCTGCGAACATTGTAAAAGGTCATAAATATCATTGTAATATCGAAAAAAATAACTAATACAATTTTCAGATTTAAAAACGCACATTTTTAGCACAATTAGGTGATGTATTTAGCTACCATGTGTTGAATGGATCTAATTTATATTTAAATACTGATGTACAGAACAATTTTATGTATATTTTTTATTATTGTTAAGTTTGTTTTATTTTAGATAAATAAATGGTCTTAGTGGGGCGAGAAGACAACAGCGTCTGTACTTGGATATTCATTTGAGACGTCTCTTCTTCTTGTGCGGGACCAGACGCGGCACGGGCGCTTTAATAAAAAAAACAACCTTTTTAAAAAAAAAATCAGCACCAATTTCTCCTCTCGGATAGATCGAAGGGCACTAGAAATGGGGAAGACCTCATTTTGCAAATGTATGGAGGCTCGAGATCGTTGTCGATGAAAATCAACTCTGTGGTCACGGGGTAAAAGTTGTTAAGTCAATTTTTGGCAAAATTGGGTTAAGTACTGAAACTACAAGTTAAGTGTCTATATTTTATTTTAGTAAAACGACCGAATTCAAATGTTGCCTCCTTAACGAGAAAAGAGCATTAAGATGAAGCGTTTAGCATAGGAACAAGCGGCGGCTCAAAAATCTAACCCTTGTTTTCTCCAAACTAAGATTTTTGACTTGAGAACTTTTACCCCGTGACTACAGAACTGTTGGCGGCCCCAAGCGCAGCCCTTCCTCTCCTGCGCGCCGTCGCGCGGCCCCAAGGTCAGCGCTCGGCGAGGGACGGCCCGAGGGGAGCGACGGACACGCCGCCGCGCCGTGTGCAACATAGCAGCGCTCTCCACAGGCACCGATTCTCAACACAGGGCGAGTAATACTTCGTTTTGTCTAACGCGGCCGACGACATTAGGACATTATTAGACCCCCTGCCTTATAAAATGAATATTTTTATTTAGCTCGCGAACGTCCTTCTCAACGGGACTTGTGGTCTGATAAATGTGTTTATCACGGTCAAAAAGATTCATTTTATAATGTACTAGGAGGTGTAACAATGACCTAATGTCATCGGCCACGTTAGGAAAACGAAGTAAGACTCACGGAATGTACGACGGAGTGATGTTGCAAAACGCGCAAGAGATTGAAATGTACACAACCCTCTCTGCATGCATGAGAAAGAGGTTGCCTGCCTCGAGAAAAAAAATTCTCAGAATGAGGAGAAGTTAATTGAGATACATTTCGTAGCAACGATCCTTAATTGCGATCTTGCCTTATAAATACCTTGCTATATACCTCCATACCTTGCTAATAAAAAATTAAGTAGTGGTGTAGAATATTATGGTTTTTATCGTTAGATGATGTGGTATTTTTATACATACTATTTTATTGAAGCAATATGCTCTTTCGGTCCCATTTCGCTGTTTTCACGATTAGTGAAAGTGCGTGACGACTGGGGGTTTGGTAAAACGATTGGTTGTGCTCACTTGACGACCTACGCACTACGTGGACCCTAGCTTCTCCGCGTTTACACTGAAGTTGGTCGAAATGAGCTGAAAGATTCTTTTTGTTCCTATAAATGTAGAGTCACATAATTATGAAACTACATTGAATATTTCTAATTAGGCAATCTTTGCTGCAGTGGGTGTGCATTGTAGTTGTTATGCGTATTGCTTAACTTTTCCACAATCGTCCTCACACAACCCCAAGTTGCATATTTCAAAATTCTCGGTTAAGTGTGCATTTCATAATCGTCTTATATTTGCCAATTTTCTCAAACATTGAGTACAAATTTTAGAAAATATTTAAACTGATTTAAATATTTAAATTTATTTTGTGACTGCACATTTCACACAGTGGCAGCTTTAAAATAGCTGGAATATTTTAACCATTAAAACTAGCAGAGGAAGAAAATTCGATTCTATAAGATACCAAGTTCATAAATATCGCGCAGTGATGTTACATTTTTTAAATAGTTCGATCGAGATTGAAAGAGATGCAGAGATTTTCTGCACATGTATAATAGAAAACAGAAAATTTAACTCTCGTACGCAAAAGATAAATTATTAATCACATCACTTAAAATGGCGGCATAATGAACGTAACGTTCTGGAGAACAGGCGAATGAACAAGAGATAAGCCAGAACTTGCTTCACCGTCAGGATGTCGGTGTTTCGTATTAATTCCTCGTTTTTATGTTCATGTAGATACAGTTAATATATAAACAGCAACATATGAGAGAGAAAATAAACCCCACAATGTACGAAGAGGATATATTTTACATATTAGATTACAGAGCATAATAAAGAATAACCGCATTTCAGGCTACTAACCAGGAGCTGATGTCTCGGTGAGAATCGTTGAACTTCATCTTCCACTGGTCAGCAAAGGCACATTCTTCACCCAAGCACACAATAGACAAAATACTGACACAAAAAATACATCAACAAGCAGCATAAAACGTCTCGTTACAGTGTTCAGCCGCACAACGAAGGTGACATTCCCGGCCGCACGGGCGACCCGACTCGAACTGCGAAGAGGCGGGTGGCGGTAGAAGAAATGACTCGGTGCACTCGCACAATTGGTCAAATGACACTTTCAAAATCGAGAAGAATTATAAAAAGTATTTTAAAATTCGCCAAATATTTTACGATTTCTCTTTTGTTAAAGTTTTGTTAAGTAAGGACGATTGTCCTATTCTTAAAATATAGAATACTGATATATAGAATATTGAGATGGAAAAGTGGCTCCATTTTCTGACAGCCAATAAAATTTCTTTGACGTGCATGTTCACCCGCGCCCAAAATTTATTAAGTCATATTTCGAAAGCAATGGAATAAACGTAAAATTAAGTTAATTTTGTTGTTACATAAGATGCGAACACCAACATAATTTAAAATATAAGTTTAACACCTTGGAAACAGGTGATTGTCCACTAATATAATCATTGAATTGAACGTTTCTCAAGATAATATGACAAACTTAATCAATGAATTGCCCAAAACAAAATGAATATAGATATTCAGGACAAATTTGTTTATGAAACAACAATAATGTTGTTTGAATTTATAACGTACTTTCACTCAATTGTATATATTTCTGAACACTTACATGGAACATAGCTCGAATCCATAAATAGTTTTCCTACAATATTTTAAGTTCATCACTGAACGTTGTACAAAACGTGACATCATTATAAGATACCCTTCAAGGTTTAGCAAATAAATAACACAAGGTAATCCCCGAGAAGTGTATTGGAATTACTGTTTCTTCGTACAAATATTCTTACATACAAAACAAATGAGAATGTTCACAGCAGAGGAGCGGCCTGGGGCTGCCATGCCGTGCGGGCGCGCGCTGGGCCCCAGGGCTGCTGGCGGCGCCCAACCTCGCCCTGAGGGACAGCGTCTCTAATCAGTACACGATTCATTCTCTAATCAACACACGAATCATTCTCCAATAAGTACACGATTCATTCTCTAATCAGTACACGATTCATTCTATAATCAACACACAACTGTTTCTCTAATCAATACACAATTCATTCAGTAATCAATATACAATTCATTCTCAAATCAATAAATTATTCTTTCTTTAATCGATACACAATGCATTCTCCAATCAGTACACAATTCATTCTCTGATCAACACACAACTGTTTCTCTAATCAATACACAAATGTTTCTCTAATCAATTCACAATTCATTCTCAAATCAATAAATTATTCTTTCTTTAATCGATACACAATTCATTCTCCAATCAGTACACAATTCATTCTCTGATCAACACACAACTGTTTCTCTAATCAATACACAAATGTTTCTCTAATCAATTCACAATTCATTCTCAAATCAATACATTATTCTTTCTTAAATCAATACACAATTCATTCTCTAATTAGTACACAATTCATACTTTAATCAACACACAATTTATTCTGAAATCAATACACTACTTTCTCTAATCAATACATGATTCTTTCACTAATCAATGCACAATTCGTACTCTAATTAATACACAATTCATTCTCTAATTGGTACACAATTCATTCTGTAATGAATACACAATTCATTCTGGAATCAATACAAAACTCCTTTCTCCAATCAAGACATGGTGCTTTCTCTAATCAATACACAATTCATTTTTAATTGATACACGATTTATTCTCTAAACGAGACACGTTTAGTTTTTTAATCAAGAGACAGGTGTCCGGGAAGGATAAGTCCAAACTTCGAAAATAAGCTTTTAAGACGATTTAAAACATATTTTGTTTAATGAACTACTTGGATATTACGAATGGCTGAGCTGCAATAAGCACTCAAAAGTTTGCTTGAAGAAATGCTTTCTGTTTAAAAATGTGCATTGCAGAAGCATAGAATAACTCCAGAAACAAGCGAATTGTTTATTATTCACAAAAGAAATTAATATATTTGTTTAGAAAGAAAAATTAACCGAGAAATAAAATAGGAGTTGAATTGTGTAAATTGGGTGCTTTCTTATTTCTGTCAGGTCGCCCTACCTTTGGTCTTCGCAAAGTGCGCTTTTCGAGTGTCGACAGTGCATCAACTGATGTCACTACTGTCCCTGTGATCGGGAGGTCCTAGGCCTCCAATCCCGACCGCAGCAGGACTTTCAGCTCGTCAGCTAGGTGGAATTCAGCCCGTCTGGAGGAGCATTCTAGCGGCCGGCTGCTCTGATCGGTAGTTTTCCGTGGTTTCTCCGATCGACACCAGGCGTATGCCGGAGCAGTACCGTAACAAACAGCCTACGGACCGCGCGCGATCTCTCCTTCCTTTTCCTTGCCCTATCCTTACCCGTTACACACACACACTTACATTAACATGAACTATAGTGCCCTACATGCCGGGAGATCGGTCGGGAGATTAGAGCTTTCCCCGGACGTCCCGCTAGTCGACGGTAGGTCGGCGCCGGATCTCGCCATCCAGTGGGGGAAGGTCACCGCCACCTCCCGAGGAGAAACACTCACTACACTTATGGGACTAATGACCTGCGTAATTGACGCACCCGGAATCACTAACAATCAATCAATCGAGAGCGGAGCGTACCTATTCCGCGTGCGCGGGGCCAGGGCCGTCAATCAATCAATCAATCGAGAGCGGAGCGTTATTATTGCGCGTGCGCGGGGCCGTCAATCAATCAATCGAGAGCGGAGCGTACCTAATGCGCGTGCGCGGGGCCGGGGCCGTCAATCAATCAATCGAGAGCGGAGCGTACCTATTGCGCGTGCGCGGGGCCGGGGCCGTCAATCAATCAATCAATCGAGAGCGGAGCGTACCTATTGCGTGAGCGCGGGGCCGGGGCAGTCAATCAATCAATCAATCGAGAGCGGAGCGTACCTATTGCGCGAGCGCGGGGCCGGGGCAGTCAATCAATCAATCGAGAGCGGAACGTACCTATTGCGCGTGCGCGGGGCCAGGGCCGTCAATCAATCAATCGAGAGCGGAGCGTACCTATTGCGCGTGCGCGGGGCCGGGGTCGTCAATCAATCAATCAATCGAGAGCGGAGCGTACCTATTGCGCGAGCGCGGGGCCGGGGCAGTCAATCAATCAATCGAGAGCGGAACGTACCTATTGCGCGTGCGCGGGGCCAGGGCCGTCAATCAATCAATCAATCAATCGAGAGCGGAGCGTTATTTTGCGCGTGCGCGTGGCCGTCAATCAATCAATCAAGAGCGGAGCGTACCTAATGCGCGTGCGCGGGACCGGGGCCGTCAATCAATCAATCGAGAGCGGAGCGTACCTATTGCGCGAGCGCGGGGACGGGGCAGTCAATCAATCAATCAATCGAGAGCGGAGCGTACCTATTGCGCGTGCGCGGAGCCGTGCGCGGGGCCGGGGGCGGGCCCGGGGTCAGGGTCGGAGGGCCTGGCGTTGGGGTGGCGCAGCAGCGCGCACAGGCTCTGCGTCTCGGCCAGGTCCTGCGGCGAGCGGCCCAGCGAGTCGCGCGCGGCGGGGTCCGCGCCGGCGCGCAGCAGCAGGCGCGCCGCGTCCTTGCTCTCGTTGTAGACGGCGCAGTGCAGCGCCGTGCGGCCCCACTCGCCGCGCGCCCCCACCGACGCGCCCGCCGCCAGCAGCGCCGCCGCGCACCGCTCGTACCCCCACGTGCTCGCCACGTGCAGCGGCGTCCACCCTGCACCCCCCCCACACACTACAACCCATTGCACGATCGCTGCATTTTCTTTTTCTTATTTAACCTTCCAGCGGGCGCGCTGTTCGTAAATTTTACGTCAATAGCAGAGTTTTTTGTTTTGCTGTCAACTCATTGTTGTCAAAGACTTCTGCGTTCTTGGTATTCCTTGCAGGTATCTTTAGTGATGCATTCCAGCAGCCATTGTTTAGTTTGCACGCTATATTTCGTTTTTGTAACGCTCTATTCGGGATAAGTGCATAGTGACGTAAACTTTACGCTGCGCGCCGGCTGTTGTGCTAAAGTTTTGTATAATAATTTGGCCTCATCGAAATTTTCTGTCAAATGTCCAGATAAAGAATTCATGTGAACGAAAATCAGAATATTCTTCAAGAGCTGTCTGATCGGTGGAAGATCATGGATTGGATTGTGACAATGACAGTAAACGAATTTTGAAACTGTAGACGAGCATTGGAACGACACTAGATCGGAACAAGATCTTTTTCATACTAAATACGAACGTTTATCAACGGATATGTTTTTTGGTAGTAAATATCATTCTTAGATATTATAATGCGACATAAAATTCCTTTGTTCTACAATTTCTTTGATTTTTTCAAGAGTCATTGAATGTCGTAAAATTTACGACACGCGCCTGCTGGTGTGGACATTTTACGCGCGCCCGCTGGAAGGTTAAGGTGGCATCAACTACTACGTCATTAGCGACCACTATTGGATGTAACGTTATGATATGAGGATGAAACGATATGGCGATAATAGGGGGTGAAAGGACGAACGCATTCAACCATGCCCGAGGCGGGACTCGAACCCCCCGATTCCACTCACTATGGCACTATATGCTTAGCGATCTCGGCCACGGGGCCGACTGTCGCTGCATTCATGCAGCAGGGACGTACTTACAATAATAAACATGTAATATTACATTTTTTTCTTTGTTTGACCACAATAAAATCAGTCTCGTTTTATAACAACCGGACTATGTAATGCAGGGGCGTAGCGTGACTCGCGTCTTTGGGGGTGCTCAACAATAACGCGATCTGAAGACGTCATGATTCTTAATGTTCTGTATTAACCATATTGCTGAAACAAATGTTACAATACTTCAACAGATTTATGTCAAGAGACACTTCTTGAAAGCAAATTACGAAGTGGCTCAGCTTTAGCTTTCCTTCGCGATTGGCAATGAGATCACTTGTGAATTTATATACTTCAAACCCAAATAAAATTTGAGATATTTAAGTAAGAATTCAACTTCTTACGTATTAATTGAGATTTAGTAGGACAAGCACTAGTATCTACTATTTGTGCCCTTGACCAAGCACAGAATCACGAGTGAGAAAGAAAAATATTTCTCTGACAATCTCAAGCGTGCTGCGTTCCCGTGCATAAACGACCAAATTGCTCATAAGCCTTTTCTCAGCCGTATGCCAGATTATCGGGACTCGAGAATCCAGGGGCAGGGATGAAGCGGGGAAGGGCGAACCCTGCCGTCTGCGCATGCGTCATTGATCGTCGCAATCTCGCGGCAGACTGCTAGAAGCATTTTAGCGTCCAAGCTATCATAGACCAGCTTCGACAACCCGCCAAATTCAATCACAGGAAATGACTTTAAAATGAATACAAAACGTGTTCCGCACAATGTGTTTTACTCATCTTGGAAGATTATCAATACAATATTGAGGTTTCTTTGACTAATATTTTACGTGGGGATGCTCAGCATCCTTAGCGTCCACTGACGCTACGCCACTGGTGTAATGTGGGGCTAATGAAAGTCGTAGGCTTTCGCCGCCTGAATTAGTAGTTTACTTTGCTGTAGGAGACCTACACACGGCTTTTCTAGCTGGGGCTTTCCTCAAGGCGAAATGCATTTCTATGACGGCCATTGGCATCTAGGCCCACGTCGCGGCGCCTCCTGCACAAGTCAAATACGTATGTCGTGCGAAATTTCCTCCAACGAAGTTACACATAGGATATTTGCCTGTGATTGGTGGGCAATACTTCAACTATGATTGGCAACAATACCCTAGGTATAGGTGTTAATGGGTTACGTTTCTCACACAGCCGAAGTGGTTTCGTTTACCTGCAGAACATCTGCGTAAATGACGTCTCCAAACATTCGATTACTCGCGAACAGCCGAGCAACTCGCTCGCCGAATCTCGAGTAGTGTAGTATGAATTTGCTGGCTAGTTTGCCAAGTTGACGAACATTCGGTGCTCGCCCTACCCGTGTCGATCTTTTGGACGCGTCAAAGGAAGCGGTGAGTACGAAGGTGGGAGAATGTAGGGGAGTGGGTGAGAGGTTGAGAGGGTGATTAAGAGAGTGACGGGTGAAATTGCCAGTGTGTGGGGGATGAGTGAGTAAGCGGGCGAGAGGGTGAGGGGGGTATAAATGAATGAGTACGTGGGTGAGCTGAGTGACTGAGTCAGTGAGTAAGTGGATGAATAAATATGGATGATTCAGTAAGAGAGTGGGTGAGTGGAGGTGAATGAGTGGGTGCGTGAGTGATGTGAGTGATTGGGGTGAATGAATGGGTGAGTGAGTGGATGACCAACTGGGTCGTTGTAGGTGAGTGAGTTGTTGAGCAAAATTAGTGAGTGGCGAGGTCCGTGAATGGGTGAGCGCTGGTGAGTGTGGTGTGACCTGAATGGATAACTGACGTGCGTGGGTGGTTGAGTGCAGGTGAATGCGTGATTGAGTGGAGGTGAGTGAGTGGGCGTGGCTGACCGATGTCGTCGCGACGTCGACGGCGGCGCCGCTGGCGATGAGGAGGTCGACGAGCGCCTCGTGGCCGCCGCGCGCCGCCGCGTGCAGGGGCGTGCGCCCGAAGGCGTCCCGGCAGTTGACGTCGGCGCCCGACCGCAGCAGCGCCTGCACCTCCTCCACCTGCCCGTTCTCCGCCGCCTCCCCACAACACACACGCACACACAGGGTCACACCCCATCCAAGCCGTGCATTTTGAAGGCCTTCGTAGGGAAAGTGAATCCGGCTGTCCCATGGTGTAGATTTACTGCATGTAAGAGATCCACAAGCCTTTGAGCAAATCTCCTCTTTGGTTGCCCGAGCTGCTTCACATGCCCGTTTTCCGCCACCTATCCACAACACACACACACACACACGCGCGCGCGCTCACACACACAAGGGCTATTGTACACACGTTCGGGGATTCAAACGCCAATGAAGCCGTGCATTTGGAAGGCCTTGGTAGAGGAGGGCAAAAAGCCTTCGTAGGGGAAGTAAATCCGTCTTTCCCACGGTGTAGATTTACTGCATGTAAGAGATCCCTAGGCCTCTCAGCAAATTTAAAATCCCCTCTTTGGTTGTCCGAACTGCTCCACATGACCGTTTTCCGCCACCTATCCGCAACACACACACACACACACACACACACACACACACACACAAGGGCTATTGTACACACGTACCCTGGTTCAAACTCCAACGAAGCCGTGCATTTTTAAGGGCGAAAAATACTTCGTATTAGAAGTAAATTCGGCTGTTCCGCGTTGTACACTTACTGCATGTCAAGTCCCGTATACACGGTACAGTTTTCGGGCAGATTCTGACACAGTTTCTGTGCAGAAACTTCAAGATCCCAAACTAGAAGTATAAAAGCCAAAAGTCGCGCATACACGGTCTGCACGTTTTCTGCATGAATCACCACAAGACGCCCCTAGGGGGTAAACTGGGTAACAAGTGAATTGCGCAGTCCGAGTACTTTCTGTGGCGGTATTTCTGTGAACGCGTTTGGCCGTGTGATCTTTATTAAGTATTAATCAACCATTTGGAGCATAGAGAAAAAAATAGGAAGACTGGAATTGGGGAAAAGGAAGTTTATCCCAACATATCACTTCATACAATCGCACCTTGACACATCCTAATCACATTTTTCACTCCGCTTTCACACTTCTTATCTGAACATTCTATTATATTTTTGCTGGTCTGACACTTCTCAATATTACCTCACCTGCTCAGAGACGTGCATAATCTGCAAGTAAATGTGGGTGAGAGGGGACAAAGAGAGACAGACAGAGACATTCACTAGAGGCAGAGTCAAGAGACACTGACACAGGGACAGAGAGAGGCGGGATGGGAGACGAAGAGAAAGAGCGACGGAGAGAGAGGGGCGGGATGAGAGACGGAGAGAGAATGGGAGAGAGAGGGAAAAGAGGGAGATAGAGGTCGGAGACAGAGACATTCACAGAGGCAGAGTCAAGAGACACTGACACAGGGACAGAGAGAGGCGGGGTGGGAGACGAAGAGAAAGAGCGACGGAGAGAGAATGGGAGAGAGAGGGAAAAAGAGGGAGATACAGGGCGGGACAGACAGAGACATTCACAGATGCAGAGTCAGAGACACAGACGCAGGGACAGAGAGAGGCGGGGTGGGAGACGAGAAAGAGAGAAAGGCGGGGTGAGAGAGGGTGAGAGAAAGAGAGAGGCTCCGCTAGTAAATGAACGGCAGAGTCACCTCCATGAGCGCCTGCGTGAGCAGCTGGGCGGGCTGCGGCGCGGGGGCGAGCGCGGGCGCGTGCGCGGGCCCGGCCGTCATCTTGCGCTTGGCGGCGCGCGGGGCGGCCTTGGCGGCGGCGGAGGCGGAGGGCGACGGGGCGCGGCGCGGCGCCTGCGCCTGCGCCTCCGGCGGCTGCAGCGAGGGCGCCGACAGCGCGTCCTTCACCGCGCGGATGGCCGGCGACTCCGGCAGCCCCTCCGGGAAGTGCGTGGTGAGGCGGCGCTCCACGTCCGTCACCACCTGCCACGCCCCGCGCGCCCACAACGCCCTCTTTACACCTCTTGGCCCCCTGCCCCTTCGCCCCTTGCCCTGTTGGCCTCTCGGCGCGTCAGGTAAACGGAGAGGCGGATCAGGGCAGCCGCTGATGGCCCTGCAGCCGCCTCTGACCGGGAACTCCCAGGTTTACACTCCCCACTCCGCCCCCGCCAAGCAGATCGGCCACGCCCACACACACACACACAGCGCTTGCTCCAGGCAGCGGAGACACACCGGCTGAGGTGGCTCAGGGCATCGACTGATGTCACTGCAGTTCCTCTGGCCGGAAGTTCCTAGGGTTCCACTCCCCACCCCGACCCCGCCAAGCAGACCGGCCACGCCCACACACACACAGCGCTTGTTCCAGGCTGCGGAGACGCACCGGCTGAGGTGGCTCAGGGCATCAACTGATGGCACTGCAGTGCCTCTGACCGGGAGGTCCTAGGGTTCCACTCCCCACCCCGACCCCGCCAAGCAGACCGGCCACGCCCACACACACACAGCGCTTGTTCCAGGCTGCGGAGACGCACCGGCTGAGGTGGCTCAGGGCATCAACTGATGGCACTGCAGTGCCTCTGACCGGGAGGTCCTAGGGTTCCACTCCCCACCCCGACCCCGCCAAGCAGATCGGCCACGCCCACACACCACACAGCGCTTGCTCCAGGCAGCGGAGACGCACCGGCTGAGGTGGCTCAGGGCGTCAACTGATGTCACTGCAGCGCCTCTGACCGGGAGGTCCCAGGTTTACACTCCCCACTCCGCCCCCGCCAAGCAGATCAGCCACGCCCACACACACAAACACACACACAGCGCTTGTTCCAGGCTGCGGAGACGCACCGGCTGAGGTGGCTCAGGGCGTCAACTGATGTCACTGCAGTGCCTCTGACCGGGAGGTCCTAGGGTTCCACTCCCCACCCGACCCCGCCTAGCAGATTGGCCACGCCCACACACCACACAGCGCTTGCTCCAGGCAGCGGAGACGCACCGGCTGAGGTGGCTCAGGGCATCAACTGATGTCTCTGCAGTGCCTCTGACCGGGAGGTCCTAGGGTTCCACTCCCCACCCCGCCCCCGCCAAGCAGATCAGCCACGCGCACACACACAAACACACACACAGCGCTTGCTCCAGGCAGCGGAGACGCACCGGCTGAGGTGGCTCAGGGCATCAACTGATGTCTCTGCAGTGCCTCTGACCGGGAGGTCCTAGGGTTCCACTCCCCACCCCGCCCCCGCCAAGCAGATCAGCCACGCGCACACACACAAACACACACACAGCGCTTGCTCCAGGCAGCGGAGACGCACCGGCTGAGGTGGCTCAGGGCATCAACTGATGTCACTGCAGTGCCTCTGACCGGGAGGTCCTAGGGTTCCGCTCCCCACCCCGATCCCGCCAAGCAGATCGGCCACGCGCACACACACACAGCGCTTGCTCCAGGCAGCGGAGACGCACCGGCTGAGGTGGCTCAGGGCATCAACTGATGTCTCTGCAGTGCCTCTGACCGGGAGGTCCTAGGGTTCCACTCCCCACCCGACCCCGCCTAGCAGATTGGCCACGCCCACACACCACACAGCGCTTGCTCCAGGCAGCGGAGACGCACCGGCTGAGGTGGCTCAGGGCATCAACTGATGTCACTGCAGTGCCTCTGACCGGGAGGTCCTAGGGTTCCGCTCCCCACCCCGATCCCGCCAAGCAGATCGGCCACGCGCACACACACACAGCGCTTGCTCCAGGCAGCGGAGACGCACCGGCTGAGGTGGCTCAGGGCATCAACTGATGTCTCTGCAGTGCCTCTGACCGGGAGGTCCTAGGGTTCCACTCCCCACCCGACCCCGCCTAGCAGATTGGCCACGCCCACACACCACACAGCGCTTGCTCCAGGCAGCGGAGACGCACCGGCTGAGGTGGCTCAGGGCATCAACTGATGTCACTGCAGTGCCTCTGACCGGGAGGTCCTAGGGTTCCGCTCCCCACCCCGATCCCGCCAAGCAGATCGGCCACGCCCACACACACACAGCGCTTGCTCCAGGGAGCGGAGACGCACCGGCTGAGGTGGCTCAGGGCATCAACTGATGTCTCTGCAGTGCCTCTGACCGGGAGGTCCTAGGGTTCCACTCCCCACCCGACCCCGCCAAGCAGATCAGCCACGCGCACACACACAAACACACACACAGCGCTTGCTCCAGGCAGCGGAGACGCACCGGCTGAGGTGGCTCAGGGCATCAACTGATGTCTCTGCAGTGCCTCTGACCGGGAGGTCCTAGGGTTCCACTCCCCACCCCGCCCCCGCCAAGCAGATCAGCCACGCGCACACACACAAACACACACACAGCGCTTGCTCCAGGCAGCGGAGACGCACCGGCTGAGGTGGCTCAGGGCATCAACTGATGTCACTGCAGTGCCTCTGACCGGGAGGTCCTAGGGTTCCGCTCCCCACCCCGATCCCGCCAAGCAGATCGGCCACGCGCACACACACACAGCGCTTGCTCCAGGGAGCGGAGACGCACCGGCTGAGGTGGCTCAGGGCATCAACTGATGTCACTGCAGTGCCTCTGACCGGGAGGTCCTAGGGTTCCGCTCCCCACCCCGATCCCGCCAAGCAGATCGGCCACGCCCACACACACACAGCGCTTGCTCCAGGGAGCGGAGACGCACCGGCTGAGGTGGCTCAGGGCATCAACTGATGTCTCTGCAGTGCCTCTGACCGGGAGGTCCTAGGGTTCCACTCCCCACCCGACCCCGCCTAGCAGATCGGCCACGCGCACACACACACAGCGCTTGCTCCAGGCAGCGGAGACGCACCGGCTGAGGTGGCTCAGGGCATCAACTGATGTCTCTGCAGTGCCTCTGACCGGGAGGTCCTAGGGTTCCACTCTCCACCCGACCCCGCCTAGCAGATTGGCCACGCCCACACACCACACAGCGCTTGCTCCAGGCAGCGGAGACGCACCGGCTGAGGTGGCTCAGGGCATCAACTGATGTCACTGCAGTGCCTCTGACCGGGAGGTCCTAGGGTTCCGCTCCCCCACCCCGATCCCGCCAAGCAGATCGGCCACGCCCACACACACACAGCGCTTGCTCCAGGGAGCGGAGACGCACCGGCTGAGGTGGCTCAGGGCATCAACTGATGTCTCTGCAGTGCCTCTGACCGGGAGGTCCTAGGGTTCCACTCCCCACCCGACCCCGCCTAGCAGATCGGCCACGCGCACACACACACAGCGCTTGCTCCAGGCAGCGGAGACGCACCGGCTGAGGTGGCTCAGGGCGTCAACTGATGTCACTGCAGCGCCTCTGACCGGGAGGTCCCAGGTTTACACTCCCCACTCCGCCCCCGCCAAGCAGATCAGCCACGCCCACACACACAAACACACACACAGCGCTTGTTCCAGGCTGCGGAGACGCACCGGCTGAGGTGGCTCAGGGCATCAACTGATGTCTCTGCAGTGCCTCTGACCGGGAGGTCCTAGGGTTCCACTCCCCACCCCGCCCCCGCCAAGCAGATCAGCCACGCGCACACACACAAACACACACACAGCGCTTGCTCCAGGCAGCGGAGACGCACCGGCTGAGGTGGCTCAGGGCATCAACTGATGTCACTGCAGTGCCTCTGACCGGGAGGTCCTAGGGTTCCGCTCCCCACCCCGATCCCGCCAAGCAGATCGGCCACGCGCACACACACACAGCGCTTGCTCCAGGCAGCGGAGACGCACCGGCTGAGGTGGCTCAGGGCATCAACTGATGTCTCTGCAGTGCCTCTGACCGGGAGGTCCTAGGGTTCCACTCTCCTCCCGACCCCGCCTAGCAGATTGGCCACGCCCACACACCACACAGCGCTTGCTCCAGGCAGCGGAGACGCACCGGCTGAGGTGGCTCAGGGCATCAACTGATGTCACTGCAGTGCCTCTGACCGGGAGGTCCTAGGGTTCCGCTCCCCACCCCGATCCCGCCAAGCAGATCGGCCACGCCCACACACACACAGCGCTTGCTCCAGGGAGCGGAGACGCACCGGCTGAGGTGGCTCAGGGCATCAACTGATGTCTCTGCAGTGCCTCTGACCGGGAGGTCCTAGGGTTCCACTCCCCACCCGACCCCGCCTAGCAGATCGGCCACGCGCACACACACACAGCGCTTGCTCCAGGCAGCGGAGACGCACCGGCTGAGGTGGCTCAGGGCATCAACTGATGTCACTGCAGTGCCTCTGACCGGGAGGTCCTAGGGTTCCGCTCCCCACCCCGATCCCGCCAAGCAGATCGGCCACGCCCACACACACACAGCGCTTGCTCCAGGCAGCGGAGACGCACCGGCTGAGGTGGCTCAGGGCATCAACTGATGTCTCTGCAGTGCCTCTGACCGGGAGGTCCTAGGGTTCCACTCCCCACCCGACCCCGCCTAGCAGATTGGCCACGCCCACACACCACACAGCGCTTGCTCCAGGCAGCGGAGACGCACCGGCTGAGGTGGCTCAGGGCATCAACTGATGTCTCTGCAGTGCCTCTGACCGGGAGGTCCTAGGGTTCCACTCCCCACCCCGCCCCCGCCAAGCAGATCAGCCACGCGCACACACACACAGCGCTTGCTCCAGGCAGCGGAGACGCACCGGCTGAGGTGGCTCAGGGCATCAACTGATGGCACTGCAGTGCCTCTGACCGGGAGGTCCTAGGGTTCCACTCCCCACCCCGACCCCGCCAAGCAGATCAGCCACGCCCACACACACACACACACACAGCGCTTGTTCCAGGCTGCGGAGACGCACCGGCTGAGGTGGCTCAGGGCGTCAACTGATGTCACTGCAGTGCCTCTGACCGGGAGGTCCTAGGGTTCAAATCCCCACCCCGCCCCCGCCAAGCAGATCAGCCACGCCCACACACACACAGCGCTTGCGCGTCAGGCAAAGGGAGAGGTGGCTCAGGGCATCAACTGATGCCCTCCCTCCCTACGCCTCCACTCCCGACGGTGACAAGATTTCCGTCACTAGCTACAGAGCTAGATCGAATTTATCCTCCGTCTGGAGGAGAATTCCAGCTACCGGCTGGCCTGATCGGTAGTTTCCCGTGGCTTCTCCGATCAACACACTGGGAGAGAGGGCTCAGTGCATCAAATGATGTCACTGCAGTGCCTCTGACCGAGAGGTCCTATGTTCGAGTCCCGACGGCGGCGTCAGCATTTTCGACAACTAGATCGAATTCAGCCCGTCTGGAGGTGAATTCTAGCCAGCTTATCTGATCGTTAGTTCCCCGTGGTTTCTCCGATCAACACCAAGCGAATGCCGGAGCAATACCCTAATAAACGGACCACGAACCGCGCGCGATCTTTCTTTCCTCTTCCTTGTCTTATCCTCTCTTCTTACACACACACTTATACTAACTCGCACTACACTACCACACGTGCCGGGAGACCGGTCAGGAGCTTACAGCGTGTTCCACCTAGGACGGTGCCCCGCTGGGGGGAGAGCTGGTTGTGGAAAAACCCGGTGGTCGACGGCAGGTCGGCGCCGAATCTCGCCATCCAGTGGGGGAGTATCAGTGCCACCTCCCGATGAAACAACACGCCCTATTTACGGGACTTATGACCTCATTAGTTGACGCGCCTGGTATCACTAACAATCAATCACAAATTAATCGCTTGGTGTCAAAACCCCTTATGGCCGCCTTACTCGATTTTTCAGGAGAAGAAACAAAAATGAATTACTTTACACCCGATTCTGTACAAAACGAAAACTAGTCATATGTTACACCCTCAGTTCGCGGCGGATATGAGGGTTTTTTATACCAGTTGATGCGTCTATATAGAGTATTCCATTGTGTTATTCACATATCTCAAAATCTGTAAAAAATTGACATGAGGGATTTCTGCCAAAAGCGGCTCAAATTGGTTACCATGCATCGTCTTGCCAAGGGATTACACGGAAAAATTAACTGATAATTCTGTTTACGAATGCCTTGAACTGCTATGATTATTAGTCTTGAAAGTGGAGTGCATGTTAGTCGCGGGGAAGGGGGTGTTTGTTTTCCGTTTAGAATGTG
The DNA here is from genome assembly GCA_031308135.1 of Acheta domesticus. Taxonomy (NCBI): domain Eukaryota; kingdom Metazoa; phylum Arthropoda; class Insecta; order Orthoptera; family Gryllidae; genus Acheta; species Acheta domesticus. The sequence continues at coordinate 37,183,382 of JAHLJT010002630.1, forward strand.
AGATGCTGCTCCAACTTACATGTGGATTGCGGGGGATTTCCCCATCCAGGTATCTCCCGTCAGCAGGGCACTTCCCAGCCTAAGCTCCAGACTGGTCTCCCGACATGAGTGCTTACGTAAGCACCTACGTGTAAATGTTTTTTTGCAAGGTACTTTTCGTGCATATTAGTCTAAAGCCTAGCAGCGCAGTCTTTAGCCTGCGTGCTAAAGCCTTCGCAGCCACGACAATGCTTGTAGCAACAATGAACTCGCCCTATCTATTTTTTTCTCGTGTTTCATTAACACTAAAGAAAGTTTTAATAATTAGCTCGGAATGCAATTACATAAATGTCGCGAATGAATGTACTCGGACGGAACAATTCGGCAATTCATTTAAGAGCCGGCAAAGCCCCTGGTGGAGTCTCGAGGCAACTCGTACAGAAAACTAGCAGAAAATGCAGACCGCGCAAACACAACTTTCGCATTTGAACTATAGTTTGGGATCTTGTAGTTTCTGTACGAGAATCTACACGAAAAATGTACCGTGTAAAGAGAGCTTAAGTGTTGCCGATATGTGTTGTCAGAGAACTGCGCTGACATTCGTAAACGTAAGGTTCCGCGGCTCGAGTCCACATCATCTTCGCTGTCCGGGTGACGGCGCGTCACAGACTGAGAGGCCGGCGTATCGCCTGCCATGTTGCAGGCTTCCTCAGGGCAAGTACTCCGTTTTTTGAGTGTATTGTTCTTGCCCTCAGGAAACCTGCAACATAACCGGCGAAACGCCGGCCTCTCAGATTGCGACGCGACGTTACCGGTACAGCGAAGGATGCGCTTTCGAATATGCGGCAGCATTCGCCTGGTATTGATGGGAGAAACCATGGAAAACTCCCGATGCAAGCAACCGCCCGCTAGGGAAGTCCTCCAGAGCGCGTGAGGTTGCAGCACGGAGCGTAGGGGTAGTGGGAACTGCCGCTCCCCGCCCTGCCTCCTCCGCAACTCCCTTCCGGCGCAATTCAGCCCAGAGTCAGCATTGCCGTTCGTTGTCAGCGTTGCCGTTGCTTCTATATTTACTTGCATTGCATTTACTAGAACGATTCTCAATGATTAATGAACTGCAATTACTTGGTTTTGTAAACTTCTGTGTGATCGGTTAAGAACCTGTATCATAATGACAACTGTATGGCATTGAGAATCATTATGGAACTGATTGTACAATGCGCAGCGGTGGGTGGCGGGGACTGACCCGGTCGACGCGCGGCAGCAGCCAGCCCATGGAGTGGCGCAGCGACGCCTCCACCGCCGCCACGCGCGCCTCCAGCAGCCGCACCGCCTTCACCCCGCCCCCGCGCCCCGCCCCCGCCGCCGCCGCCCCCGCCGCCGCCTCCAGCGCCGTTACGCGCCGCTCCAGCGCGTCCAGACGCGCGCACCTCCGCACCTCCGCCCCCGCCCCCGCCGCGCTCCCCTGCGCCTGCGCAACGCACACGACCATCAACTTTTTAAAAACTGTTTTATTGCAATAAGTCGTAGAACAGTTGTACAAGGTGTGTCCCGAAAGTAATGCAATGTTTTTTGTGAGTGTTCTCATTGGTTGGATTAGGTGGGCGACACTCTCAGCTTCAACGCAATGTCTTTGCGCCGCAGTATTCACACAGCGGTGCAATGGCGCACTCTATTCTCTAGCAGCCTAGACGTGCTTCCGCGCCACCGCCAGCGGAACATAGTTCTAAATGGCAGCCTTCACACTAGACCACTCCGTTGCGCCACTGAGTTTAGAATTCCTGCACACGATCAATGGCGCTTCCGAGAGGCGCCCTGCTGGCAAACCACTCGTTTAAGGATGGCATTCACAAGAGCGGGCAGTGGCACACTCTCTCCTCTAGCAGCACAGATGCTCTTCGAGCCTCCGCCAGCAAAACACATTCTAAATGGCAGCCTTCTCACTAGGCCTTCCGATGCGCCACTGAATTTAGAATCCCTTCGCACGGAGCCATTCAGAAGCGCTTCCGAGTGGCGCGTGCGCTGGCAGAGCATTGGTTTAAATGAAGCTATTCTCACAAGCGCGCAGTGGCGCACTCTTGCCACTACCAGCGCGTTTACGCGCTACCAAACGCGTTTCCGCGCCACCGCCAGCAGAGCAGTTCTAAATAGCAGCCTTCACACTAAGCCACTGAATTTAGAATCCCTTCACCTGGAGCCACTCAGAAGCGCTTCCGTGTGGGGTGCCTGATGGCAAAACATTGGTTTATATGGAGGTATTCACACAGCGGTGGAATGAAGCACTCCCGCCACCAACGCAGCCTCACGTCCACGCGACCACCAGCAGAACACGTTCTAAATGGCAGCCTTCACATTAAAGAACTCCGACGCGCCACTGAATTTGGAATTCCTTCGCGTGGAGTCACTCAGATGCCATTCCGACTGGCATATCTGCTGCAAAACATTCCTTTAAATAGAGGCGTTGTGACTCACGAAACCTTCCTTGCCCCTCGTCAGTGGCGGCGTGTCTGAAGGTCTCTGCCGCTTCTCGGTGGTGCCACCGAGTGGCTGCGTGCGAAGGCACCTGCGACGTTTATTCACATTTCTTCACAGCTACAGCTGATACAGATTCACACAGAGCATTACAAAAATGTTTCAAAGCTTCGTACATTCCTTTCTCTTCTTTCCTAACGGCTTAGGTATCTTCGAGCTGCTTAGGTGCATCAATTGATGCCATTGCAATACCTCTGACTCGGGAGGTCGTAGGGTTAGAATCCTCACAGTGGTAGGATTTTTGGCATTAGCTACATAGCTACGACGAATTCAGCCGCTGTTTGGATGAGAATTCTAGCAAACGGCTGTCTTGATCGATAGTTTTCCGTGTTTTTTTCAAACATGAGGCAAATGCTGGAAGGGTACCGAAACAACCGGAACATGGATCGTGCGCGATCTTCCCTTCCTCTTTTTTCTCCTGTTCTCATCCTTATTTACATATATTTACACTCACTTGCACTACACTATCACACCTGTCTAGAGACCAGTCGAGAGCATAGAGCTTGTCCCTGCTGGAGCGGGCTGTGCGAGATACCTGGTTGGGGAAACAAATAGCCTACTTGTAAGTTGGTGCCAGATCTCACCACCGAGCTAGGAAATATCACACCTCCTGCGATAAAAGCACTACAGTTACGGGACTAATGATCTTACCAGTTGACGAGCCGGAAACATTAATCAATCTTTCTTTCGTTTTTCTTTCGTTCCTCCGCTCCGTGAAGAATGGGCTGCCATTCCCCAAGAAACCTTCCAGAACCTGATTGCAGTGTGCCTAATGCCATCAAAGTTAAGGGTGAGTCAACACCCTATTGAATTCCAGCATTATCGATGGAAGGCGCCACGAACTGCTAAGTCATTTTCAGCCACGTGTCCGGATACTTTTGATCACTTAGTGTATATAACATTGTACCAATCAAAATCCCCAAAAGACGAAAGTCGAACGGGAAGAATTTAAAAAAAATGTGATCCCTGAGTTAAGTCAGACGCTTATGAGTCCATAAGACCATACACGCTGTAGGCGCGCGTCTCACCTTGAGCTTGCAGGCGTCGTGCACGTGCTCGGCCACGAGCTTCTCCACGCGGTCCTGCATGGCGGCCTGCACGCGCTGCATCACCAGCATGTCCAGCCGCTCGCCCGCCATCCGCTGCGCATGCGCCAACGCCACGAGCCACACATATTGGACGGAACAATCGGCCATCGGGCGCGGATCGCATTGAGGCGGTGGGAATGTCTAGGCAAGGATCCTTGGTGCTGTGGACGTGCGAGGTGTGAGGGTGTGAGAGGGGTATGGGCGTGCAAAGACTGTGGGTATAGGAGAAGTGTGGATGTGAGAAGGGCTTGATCGAGAGAGTGACTGGGCGTGAGGGGGATATGAGCGTGCCTGGAGCATGAGTATAGAAGGAATGCGAGTATGAGAGGGATTTGATCGTGCTACGTGGTGAGGCGAGGAGTATAGAAGTGGAATGACTGGGTTTAGGCGGTGGACATAACAGGGGTTTCGCCGTAGTAGGTGCGTGCGTGTGAGAGAGTTTTCGCCGTGGGGTGAGAAGGGTACGAACGTGGGGAGTGTGCGGATGTGGGAAGGGTGGGGGCCTCGGGGGGAAACGCGTGTGGGAGCAGCGTGAGCACGGGGGAGATGTAGACGCAGGGAGGGGTTGAGCGTGGAGAAGCTGCGAGCGCGTGACGCGCTGGAGGCGAGTGGGCGTGGCCGAACTGAACAGTGAGCGCGAGGAAGAACTGGGCACGGGCTGGTGTGGACGTAACGGAGCGCGTGAGCGCGTGAGGCGAGTGGACGTGACCGACCTGGGGAATGTGCGCGAGGTACGACTGCATCTGGTGGCTGAGTTGGCGTGAAAAAGGGGTGTGAGCGTGTGAGAAGGTGGAGGTGTCAGAGGCGTATGGACGTGATCGACCTGGACGTGAAATAATCGCGAAGAAGAACTGGACGTAGGGTGTGGTGTGGCCGTGGTAGGAGGTGTGGCCGTGGCAGGGAGTGTGAGGCGGTGGAGGCAATGCAGGAGAGAGGGCGTGGCCGGGACGTGAAATGATCGCGAAGAAGAACTGGACTTAGGGCGTGGCCGTGGCAGGGGTGAGAGCGCCTGAGGCGATGTAGATGAGTGAGGCGTGTGTGCGGGGACCGACCTGGAGGGTGAAAGCGAATAACGATAGGACGGCAGCAGGGGTTGTGTGGTCGTAGCGGGGGGGGAGGTGATGGAAGCAATCGATGCGAGTGGGCGAGACCGGCTTGGACGGTGAGCGAGACGAAGGATTGGATGTGGGATGTGGGTACGGTAGGGCTGGGTGTGAGCGTGTGAGGCGAGTGGGCGCGGCCGACCTGGACGGTGAGCGAGAGCAACGATTGGACTGGGTGGCTGTGTGGTCGCGTCAGGAGGGAGCGAGGCGGGTGGGCGCGGCCGACCTGGACGGTGAGCGAGAGCAACGATTGGACTGGGTGGCTGTGTGGTCGCGTCGGAGGGAGTGACGCGGGTGGGCGCGGCCGACCTGGACGGTGAGCGAGAGCAACGATTGGACTGGGTGGTTGTGTGGTCGCGTCAGAGGGAGCGAGGCGGTGGGGGCGGATGGGCGACCTGGACGTTGAGCGAGAGCAACGATTGGACTGGGTGGCTGTGTGGTCGCGTCAGAGGGAGCGAGGCGGGTGGGCGCGGCCGACCTGGACGGTGAGCGAGAGCAACGATTGGACTGGGTGGCTGTGTGGTCGCGTCGGAGGGAGCGAGGCGGGTGGGCGCGGCCGACCTGGACGGTGAGCGAGAGCAACGATTGGACTGGGTGGCTGTGTGGTCGCGTCGGAGGGAGTGAGGCGGGTGGGCGCGGCCGACCTGGACGGTGAGCGAGAGCAACGATTGGACTGGGTGGTTGTGTGGTCGCGTCAGAGGGAGCGAGGCGGGTGGGGGCGGATGGGCGACCTGGACGGTGAGCGAGAGCAACGATTGGACTGGGTGGCTGTGTGGTCGCGTCAGAGGGAGTGAGGCGGGTGGGCGCGGCCGACCTGGACGGTGAGCGAGAGCAACGATTGGACTGGGTGGCTGTGTGGTCGCGTCGGAGGGAGTGACGCGGGTGGGCGCGGCCGACCTGGACGGTGAGCGAGAGCAACGATTGGACTGGGTGGCTGTGTGGTCGCGTCAGAGGGAGCGAGGCGGTGGGGGCGGGTGGGCGACCTGGACGGTGAGCGAGAGCAACGATTGGACTGGGTGGCTGTGTGGTCGCGTCGGAGGGAGCGAGGCGGGTGGGCGTGTTTTACCTGGACGGTGAGCGAGAGCAACGATTGGACTGGGTGGCTGTGTGGTCGCGTCAGAGGGAGTGAGGCGGGTGGGCGCGGCCGACCTGGACGGTGAGCGAGAGCAACGATTGGACTGGGTGGCTGTGTGGTCGCGTCGGAGGGAGTGACGCGGGTGGGCGCGGCCGACCTGGACGGTGGGCGAGAGCAACAATTGGACTGGGTGGCTGTGTGGTCGCGTCAGAGGGAGCGAGGCGGTGGGGGCGGGTGGGAGACCTGGACGGTGAGCGAGAGGGAGCGCTCGGTGCGGCGCAGGCGCTGGTCCACGGCCTCCGCGCGGCGCTGCATGTCTTCCCACCGCTCCACCATGGGCGCCGCCTTCTCCTCCAGCGCCTCCGCCACGTTGGCCACTGCCTGGCGCACCTGCTCGTTGCCCATCGCGCCCGCGCTCCCGCCGACCGCTCTCCTTCCGATCTACAATATTTCGTTTTAGCTCTTAACGGGTAGCGACAGTCTAATTTAAAATTGTATACTGTTAATCCTTTCTTAGCCAAACTTTGCAAGTGTAAAGATCAACATACTGTAATTCCAAAAATTGATCTATCAAACAAATAATCAGTTTTTAAATATATTAATTTGCCTTAAAAAATGGCGGCTGCAAAATGTGTGGGCACTTACTGTTTTTATGATTGATAACATAATTTTCAAAATTTTGCTAAAATACTTATTTATATTAGTAGAAATATACTTGGGCTACAACTTGTAATGAAAATATCAATGATTGTAAATGAATTTGAATTTTTTGTTTTGTTTTATTTCTAACAGATGAAATTTTATTTATTTTTCACCTACAATTAATTTATTATTTATGAAATCTGAAGAGTGACTATGTTGAAAATAGTTGAATCTGTAGCTACGGGTAATCGTATGAGATCCTGGAAATTTGAGAGATATCACATTAGAAAAAAAATATTTTTAAAACCAATATAAAAATTTACTTTTACCGATAATTAAGTTTGAAGATTTAGTAACATGCTGCATAAATGTGCAGCACATAAATTAAACCCTCGTAACTTCTAAACTAAAGCAGGTATAAATATACTTTTTTCACTGAAATTAAGATTAAAATATACCCTTTCCAAACACATAAAAAACAAAACTTTGGTTTTTTGAACCCAGATAACCGTAACTACCCCCTTAAATAAGCAAAAACAATGATTTACAATTATCTTAATTATTTTTTTAATTTTTGTTCAATGGTTCATTATATAATGATGCAAGAATTCATTTCACTGAGGAATAGTAATTACCACTCCAAGGCAAGAAAGTGGATCTTTCCATGACTGTAGCGCCAGAACGCGGCCGATAAGTGGAGATTCACTTATGTACAACCAGAATTGTATGGCAGTTCTTCGTGTGTTGTGTTCATTTAATTGACAGTCACGAGAACTTACAATAAATAGTTGGGAGTTTGCACGTATTTTGTTTTCTAGTTCTTGTACTTTCTGTACTAGTGCGGAAAGTACTTTTGTAACATTTCCACGCAGGTGTTGAAAACAGTTGAACTGTCATATCTGAGAGAAGGAAACGAGAAAAAAGGGGAAAAGAGAGAGGAGAACGAGAGGAGGGAAGAGGGAATGAAAGAGTGAGTGCAGTGCTGGTGATCATGCGCCTCCTAGCGGCACGAGAGAGAACGACGCGAAATACCGTGAGATATCCCATTGTGAAGACAAGACCCACGCGCCAAGAAATAAAAACCCAAGTATCCATGCGCTGAGTTTCACATGAGTCCGGCTATGGAGCTAATTCCACCATTCCCTACTCTGAAGAACGTACCTTCCTACGTCCTTGCGCTCTCTTCTGCGCGCTCTGGCCGCGACGAGGCGTGAGGGCTATGCGAAGTCATGCGGCTCAGGTCGCGTCCATGCGCTGGCGATGCGTGTAGGAAAGCGGCGCGCTTACAGAAGTTGGGCGTGGTGAAGTGATGCTAGGAACAGAGCAGGTGAGCACACTTTTGCAATTTTCCGAAAAAATCAGATGATTTCAACAAAAAAAGCCAGCGCCATTTTTAAGCGTCTTTTACGCTATCAGAGGTCAAAGTTTATTAAAATACTACAGGTAGGAGCCATTTTTGAGAAAAATTTTATGAGGCTTCATGTAAAGTACTTCCAAAAATCAAAATATTCGTTTCAAACTCGTAGGGCCTCGAGTTCCTTTAAATCGGTCGGGGAATGTCAGTTTTGAAGAAAATCGTTAGAACGGTTTAGGCTCCAGCAATCACCACAGACAGATGGACAAACAGTTGGTTTCGAGGACCCTACGAGTTTTGGATTTTGACTACACAAAGTTCATAATTTACACGTAGTAAGCATATTAGTCTACATTTACATGTACACAAAGTAATTTACTACATATAGAAACAGGATTTATCCCCTTTTTCGTTTCTAGGGCTCGGCAACAAGAGGTTTTTTGTGTCAAAATATCACCATTTTCCGATGCCCAATTACAATACTTTATCTTCTTACAAAGTAAGGTGATACAGTAAAATCAAGAAAACACGAGAATGTACATGTACATCATTAATTTAACGATGATATTCGGAAGTAACCTTTTTGTTTTTTTACTTGACATACTAAAGATATCGGTATTTTGCAAATATTCCAGCGCGTAGAAGTATTACAAAGATTCCCGATTGAAAATTGGGAAAAAGATTGGTTACCTTCGCTCTCATACATTGCGCAGAGTACTTCGTCCACGCATTGTTTACGTTTAGCCGTAGACGCACGTCACTGGTACAAACCTGCCCCGGAGCCGCGCCGGGCGCCGGCGAGTGGCGAAGCAACGCGTCCGGAAGTGCAGCCGCATGGCCCTCGCAGCGCCGCCAACGCGCACAGCGGCCGCAGGCGGCGTGAGCGGGGAGTTGAACGCTGGGGCAGAGCAGGAGCCCCGGGCGGCGACCAACGCAGACAGCCGACGATCGCCTCGCCTCGCTTCGCCGCTCCTACGCCCCCTGCACAGCGCGCGCGCCGCCTACAGGGGGCTTTGCCTCCCCCAACGCCAACCTAGGGATGCCAACTGACCTTCACCAAATGTATTCGAATCACATCAACAAAAACATCTCCAATTTTAGATTTAAAATCCTTGTTTAATTCTTGTTTCTGGAATGCCTTTTATGCCTTCAGACGTTGACAGTCTTTCTTCACGAACATATTTTGGTTTGTTGCTTAGTGACATCTCTAATTACTACCGTTTAGCGTATTTTGTGTCATATTCCATACACATAACGCTTATAGTTTTCTTGAAAAGTCGACGAAAATCTGTCACACTTGTTAAGAGCAGGGAATGTACTTGGCTTTTTCACGTACTATATATTAATGTCTGTAGTTTTTTTTATTAAAATGGCATATTTTATTCATAATTTGATTTAGTGCACTTTATGCAGCCATTAGTTCCTTAAGTGTAGTGAATGTTACATCACAGGGGTGGGGATGTTCCTCCCCTGCAGGGCCATCAGATCTGGCACTGACCTTTACGTTGGATCTCGGGATATCCCTCTCCAAGTATCTCCCCCAACGGGGCACCGCTCCAGCTGGGTCAAGCTGTAAGGTCCTGACATGGGTGGCAGAATAGTGCACGTAAGGCCCGCAACAGACTACACCGAGGAATGTGTTTCCAGAAATATGCGACGAGAAATGTGGAAAATCGAAACAAGGGACTCATGGATCCCCACACACTTGAAAGAGTTTTCTCGTTCGCCTCTGCGGAGGGGCAAAAGAGTTCCTCGCTCGAGTCGGTCGGCGAGCGAGTTTTCTCGGACACATTTCTACTCCTTCACTTGTTATATATGTAGGCATTAGCTGTCACAGGAAAACACCAAACAGTGCGTAGAACTGAGTGAGGTATAATATTTAGCAGTAAAAGATGCGATAAACTACCAGTTTTTTAATTGTTTTCTTCAATTTTCTATTAAAAGTGAAATAAACAGGAAAAAATTTGTATGGAAGATATTCTTATTTTATGATACCCGCTTATAATGAGCAATATATAAATAAAAATTTGAAGCAAGAAACTTGAAAGGGTATTTTGAAAGAATTGAATTAATTTATTACTTTTTTAATTCGTATTTATTAGGTATTTACTAATAAATTTATTATTGTGAATTTTATTATGAATTTTTTTATCATTCGCCATTTATTCATAAATCAACCAAAAAATATAGTAAACAAGAGCGGGTAAAGATTACGGAGCTCAAGAAAATTTGCTGATGTACTTCTCCCTTATACGTCACAGTTTCCTGTTTTTTAAATTAAATAATGATTTGTATGCAATGCAGTAGTGAATTTTCTCTCTAGGCAGTTCGAACTCATTAAACAAATGGTTTACGATTATGGTAACAAAACAAGGGTTTCACGGGTTAAAATTACACAAGAGCATTTAATAAAACAAGAAATGGGACTCGCAGCTGATCTCATAGCTAATTGCTGCCCCCACTCTCGGCATGTGTCACATAAAGGCATTTCGAGACATCGAAAAACCTATTTCTAGTGTGTGGATGCTGCCTCGCCGGCCTCTTTCCTCATTTCTCGTCGCACATTTCTCGCAACGCATTCATCTGTGTAGTCTGTTGCGGGCGTTACGGGTTGTTGATGAATCCTTTCTGTAAAGTTGGCCGTTCTGGAAGGAAGTCCCCTTCTGCGCATACAATGACTTTCACGGTGTGCGCAGTGACCTTGCCGGCAGTGAGTCTCCGAGCAGTCGTGAATACGAGTGTTGTGAAAGATCTTTCATTGCTATTGCAATACACACCAGGACAGTGAACTTTTAGAAATAAAATAACTTATTTCCTTATCATCATCATCATAGTAGCAGCAGTAACAACTAAGATCAGGAAATGAACTAGTGTTAAAAGTGTCCCCAAAAAAATGGTACTAATTGCAAGATCCGGAGTGCGATTACCGAATTTTCAATGTGGGTGGAAGGTAAACATGCCTGAAACGGACACTATGCCTAAAATTATGTAAGTAATGTTTCAATACCTGATATTTATTTGTACTGAACTTAGTTTTAATTAATTTACATGAATTGATAAACGCATTATTATATTAGTGTTCTGAATTTTGGGCGTTACATTTTCCTCATTCGACGGAGCTGCAACCTCCAGTTAATTAGTTGGTGCACCCGCCGCAAATGAGTTACGTTTGTTTATTAGTTTCACTTTTTTCGTGTGCTTAAGAATTACACTTTGTGAATTTGAAAATATTTGATAAATCATATTTCCTGGAATAGTACATATTTTTACATATAATGTATGTAAAAATTATATATTATATTCTTTATATTCTAAAGAAAACCCATTTATTATAGCATAGGTATTTCAACATTTTATTTGCAATTAATTCCATATTACATTCTTTCACAATTATTATTGAAATATTATTTTTAACATTTAGTGTAATTTTAATTTTGTAAGTAGATTAAACTCAGCAAGATATTACGAGATCCAGGATGTCTCCGATTACTTCTGATGCTGTGTAGAGTAGTAGTAGGGGCAAAACATTATTAAGAAACAAAGGGGGCAATTTCACTATTGAAACATTTAAAATGATGCTTTCTTTATAAACCTATTCCTTGGAAAACAACTGCCAGGAAAGGAATAAAGGTCTTTCTTTTAGGAATGCAAAAGCGTCTAGTCTGTTTTAGTACTTGCAAGAAATGACTCAAATCTGGTCTTAGTGTTAATAATAAAAAAAGTTACTCTGAGGCCAATCTATTTATGCAATTTAAACACGCATTATTGCCTCGTTTCTTTTTACTCAATGTTTAGTCCATGTATGAACATGTTATCCATAGCCCTGATCATAACCCCCAAAAGAAAATTTTCTTTTAAGAAATAATGTACTCATTCCTTGCCCAGCATTGTGGCGCGCTCAGGCGCAAGTAGGAGCCTTTGTTTTAATTGCGCGTGGCCCCGATGTGCGTTTGTCCTCGACAGGGCTTACAGAAGGCAGAGAACGAGTGAGTTTCCCGGCACGCCAACGGCTATGGTCATTGGTCTCGTTAGTTTAGTGAATGTAGGAGGCAGGTGTGTTCCTCCTCCGCAGGATGGAAAGATCCAGGGCCGACTTCACCCTCCACGTATCTCCCCCAGAGGGACAACGCCTCAACCGGGACAAGTTTTAAGCTCCCAGTGGGTGGTAGTGAAGTGCACGTAAGAAGAGAGGACACAAAGGAAGAGGAAGGAAAGATCGCGCGCAGTCCGTTTGGTAGGGTACCTATACTGCTGAGACCGGAGAAACCAACTGAAAACTACCGATGAGGACTCGACCCTTGCTAAGTCGAAAATTCGCCAACGGTCATAGTCGTTGTGGAGACAGCGGGCAAGCTTCATGGCTCTGAGGTCGCAAGGCAGAGGCCGTGGCCAACGAGAGACTCAGCGACGGAAAAAAACAAACAGCCGCGAACCAGGCGACAAGAATGCTTCTCATTTCCAAACGCTTTCAACTGCAGAATGGGCGGCAAAACGTCTTCCTCTTCCGAAATGTACGCGAGTTTGCACGGAAGACTCATACACGAGCAATTGCAAACATTTTGTTACTCTTTATCTCGCGTGTCGAATTACACAAAACAGTAAAACGTGCTCAATGCGGAACGTGTGTAATGAGGAAATCTGTCTAAAGTGAATATAAATCGCGGTCCTGAAAATCACAAATTGTACAGTATTACATTGCATAACACGTTACTTGTCTTAATAAAACAAAATTTTAAAAAATCCCTGGTCCCTTGAGGTTCCGCGCATTTTACTGTATTTGGTAACGTCATTGTTTGCAGTCATCACAACTTGTGTGATTATAATAGGGGGAGCCTGAACATTGAATTTAAATCGCTCATGCTGCAACTAGGCCACGCACTACCCAGATCAGTATAGATCAGTTGGTTATAACACCCTCAACATACAAACACAGAGAATAATGATCAAAAACTCAACATTTTCCTTTTTGTTATACAACATTATATTTTTTCTTATATCACATTACATCAATGATCAACATTATTCATCTTTGTATTTTCTTTTTCATAAAACTCTTAGTTTACAAAACAAATGCTTTTTAAATGATGTATCATATAAATTTTTTTTCACGTTCATGCACAAAAATAGCTAACCAAAAATTGCACAGAAAACAATCACAATTACAAGGTACACATGTATTACAAAACAGACAACCTTACAGTACTAAAAACCCCAGTACAGAAAATTACTCTGATATCTACACATAAATGCTTTCTCACTTGACTAGAGCTGCCATTTTTCACTATCACAATTGAAAAAAATGCATTATTGCTATTGAATTTTACTAGTCATGGCCTTAAAACGTCTACTTCAAGTCTATTAGAGTACCATGGTAGAAACTTTTCATGGAAATGCTGTGGCAAGAAAATATGAGAGAAGGGGAATGGGCAGAATGACCTGGGACTGGGAAGGGTAAAAACAAATCAGATAAAATAACAATATTACCATTATTAAATTCATTCCTCTTTTCAAATCAAAAGATAAATCATCAATTTTGCACATAAAATCCATCAACACTACCTTTTTAATGAATTTAAATATTTATTTTCAATCAAGATTAAACGTTTCCAGAGGTTACTCTCTCATCTTTCAATTTTTCTGCCAATATAACTGCAAAAACCTTTTACGACTTGTGAATATGATATACACACTATTATTTAATTTTTTCTCCCAACCCCTTCCTTTGACATTTGTAATACAATCAATACTGGATTGTATGAAATTAAGTCAGAATTACATGGAAAAAGTGAGCAACTTTCATAACAGGAGTAATGTTCTGTATATAGGTGAAACTGTAAATTAATATTTACTCTGAATAAGTTTTTGCTGAAATTAATTTTTGAATAAAAGAAATAATTTCAAAAACAAGTGGTCCAGAAATTCACAGAATATATTGATCAACAATCATGGCAGAGGACTGAAAATTCCAGGGGCACACTGATGCAACAAAAACACATCAAAAATATTTTCTACAAATGGTTATTTATGCATACTGCATGTTTCTTTGAAACTAGCTTGACTAATTCCAGTTTTCAACTTTCAGACTTCAACTAATTCCATTTTGAAACAAATGTTGCTAGTAATAGAATCTACAATGAGGTAGGTCACAATGCAATACATTTTTTAAACATCACAAGTCCATTCAAATACAAAATGTACTGTCATGACAGCAGTAAATAATAAGCTTTATGAATGATTTAGAAGAGCATATCTGATCTTTCATACACACAAGAAAATTTCCTGGATGCAAACAAGTTCAGAATGTCTGCAAAAGAAAATGACTAGACAAATAAAATTTTGTTAAAGTTAGCCTAATTCTAAGGAATGCATCAAGCTTTGAAGTATAGGGAGAAATCCATGTCATATTGCTTTTGCCGCAAGAATGAAAACATGAGAAAAGATATTCTCTATTTTGGATTTGAATGGTAAAGCAGTAATGTTTACATTTCAGGTGACTTAAAACTACTCACAGAAAAGAATATGAAACTGTACCAACAAAATTTTTTTCAAAAATAGTTTAAAAAGTTAATTTAGCAAACATTTTATGAATTTTGGTTTAATTCACAATGTTTCATCTGTCCAAATATGTTGTTCTGATCACTATATGCCAATAATTTGAATAAAAGAATATGTATTTTTCGTTCTCAATAGGTAGCAGAGTAATGTTCTGCTATTTCTGAATTATTAGTGCATTTGTGCTTCAAACCACACTTGTTAACCAAAATATATATATGGTTTCTTAAGTGAATTTTATATTTTTGTGTCATAAAATGTATGAAAACTTCATGCATCAACATCTTGGAAGTTGTAAAGTAACATACAATTAATGGGGTGTGAATGAAATCATAGGCCATTTTGAGATATTCCAGATAGGCATATCATGATGCTGTCATGGTAGCCTTCTCCCCTTTTGGTATAATTTTAGTTTTTTCGTCAATGCCTGGATAACACCCAAATGATTTCTTGGCCTTCTAATGATTTACATGTACTAGCCAGAGTGATGCCAAATATGAGAGCTGCACTTGCAACTGCATTAATGTGGCTAATATCTCCCACTGACCCCTTCACCAAACTTGGTTGTATAAGAGCCGTGGCATCCTTGCCAGGCTAGCCAACTTTTCAGTTATATGGCAACCTTCTTCTTATGGTTTATTTCAGGGAATTTTCTCTTTAATAATGCTTAGCTTAGGACTATGCCCACACAAAACTTCTTTTCAATCAATTTTGCATGTGAGTGAAATGCACGCAATAACACACTTGGTACAAGCAGGAAGAATATGTGCAAAAGCGCACTGCTTTTCACAAGTGGAAATTTCATGTGGCCTAAACATGTAGACTATTATACGTCTTTATAGTCTTGTCAGCACATTTTCTCCAATGAATAAGTCATGTGCTCTTTAAAGGAAAAGAACATTTCTGAAAGATTACCATTTCTATTTTATATCCATAAGATTATCGCATTTATACATTTCCTTTAAAGTGTACAATTGAAATTTTGAATAGTATATTTTGCTTGTTTTAACATTGGTATTATTCACACTAAATTAGGTGTATTGCCAGTGGATATTAATAAATTACTAAATTACTATCTACTTTAGCAATACTGAAGTCTGATTTAAGTACTTTTCATACCAGATCTGTCTTGGAGAGTATGTTGGAGTCTTGTGGAAAGCAATGCAATACAAACTATATTGACTACCTTTACAGAGAAAAATAATGTCTAGCAATTTACTGATTACTAAAGAATCAGGTTATGTAATTTGGAGAATAAACAGTATTATGTTGTTGCATTTGCAAACAGTAAGACATAAGTTTCAATTCAAAGCAAAATTTTATTCTTCCATTAGGTCAAGATATCTCCAAATTTTCATTCTTATGATAATTTTCTCAGAATTTCTGTTCTTCATCTAGGTACGATAAAAGCAACCTGTTTGCCACGAGATCCAGTGAAAGCAACAAGGCACATTGTGGTAAGATAGCACACATGTATCAAGTTGTAGGCAGGTGCAGATATCAACTTTGCACATCCAATTTTCCTCCCGTGGGATACCATCAAGATAAATTACGTGGGCAAAGTCTTAAACTTTAGACTCAACATTATGCAAAGCATAATATTACTTAGGAAACTCCACCTTATACAAAAAACATACCAGGTAATAAGTATCTATCAATTAATCATTGTTTAGGACTATGAGTAAGCTCAAAACTTTTCAATTTGTCATGGCAGTGAGCAAATACATCTAATGTTCATTTGATTAATTGAAAAATAGATTTCAGAAAATTGTATAATTGAAAGGAAATTATGGAGAAATAAATATCCAACTTATTTGAATTGTTCAATAAGAAGGAATATTGCAAATACAAGACATTAATTAGAAGAAATGTCAAATAAGACCTGGACAATCAAACGTCCAGGTAACTCTTTCATGAAGTTCATCTACCTCAGGAACAGTGGTAGAGCTAGAGTAGGAGTTGCTTAGGGCAATATTGGCAGGATCAACCCCTCTTCCACATGAAATGAATACAAAAAATTGTATAATTTGATACTATTAAAAATGAAAAAGATTGTTAAAAGTATTTCTTACTTATAATAATTAGGTAGTTACAGAAAAAGTTAACATTTAACAAAGTTTAACACTAATCAAGTATATTTTAAAAATCTATTTCTATTGAGAATGTTACAGTCATTATCATGACAATAACTTCCAAAATTTATAAAAATCTTATC
Source organism: Acheta domesticus (assembly GCA_031308135.1). NCBI lineage: Eukaryota > Metazoa > Arthropoda > Insecta > Orthoptera > Gryllidae > Acheta > Acheta domesticus. The sequence goes on from JAHLJT010002630.1 coordinate 37,199,919, forward strand.
ATTATTAAAATGTAATTAAAATATTTCATTTTACAAAACTGTTAAAAAAAACATTAAAATTATAAAATTTTAAATAAAAATTTTCAATTCATGTTGCTTAAACAGCCTCGAACTATACCACTGCTCAGAAGTTGTCAGCTTATGTGGTAATAAAAAAAAAGATTAACAGCAGAATTGCACAGGATATATCTGAGACTGCAGACACAAAAGCAATACCTCAAAATCAGCAAGAAAAATCGTTAATTTAATAATTCTTGCAATCACACTACACTATGCACAAAACTTTATAAAGTATATAAAAAAAATAGCACATTACATATATATCCCTTGAGAATCACAGTTGGATATTATGCATCCTCCGATAATTTACTTACAAAAATCTTCGTTTATTGAACAAGTAATATTTCATACTGCTTCAGGCACAGAGTTAAATGCTTTTTTATTTTAGATGTTTCTTTCACGGACACCTCTCAAATATTCTTCTGTTGCTTGAATTTCATCTATTCGCTGAAGGAGTATTCGCCCCACATTTACGTTGTTAAGACCAAATTCGTCCATATCTGAAACAATTACAAGATAGAGATTGTAAATACTAACATAACTATCTTGTCAACACAGATAAAAAATATACTGTGTAGGAGTGGTCATTAATTTAGGGAGGTTGGAATTTCTTCAAATTCCATTCTCATAATTAAAATAAATAAATAAAAAAAATAAAAGAGTAATGAACGTTCAGAGCAATTCAAAAATGTTAACCCATGCCACCAAGCATTTCAGATTTTGAGAGTATTTTTTGGAGTTTTGCTTTGGAATAATTATATTTACGTGTGTTGTACAATACCTGTTCAAAAAGCATGTCATAGCAGTGAACTCACAGAAGCAATGATCAAAACAAACTACATGTGAATATAGCAACAAAATTGAAATATAGCTTATTACCAAGCTACAATGGAATTGAAAAAGTACATCAATTTGGCATGAATATTATTGTGTAAAGATTCCAATAATTAATTTTAGCTCTAAGGGCTCAAATTATTAGACGAAAAAAAGGTATGTCAAAAATGTTTCATTTGTAAGATGAACGACAATAAGAGTAAAAGATCAAACAAAATCGATGATGTAAATCATGGAATCAAACAAAAATCAAGTGAAAATCGTAAAAGGAACTAGCTTTTTAAAAATTTTAAATATAATGAGAAAATGGAATAAATTCCAATCTCACCAAAATAACAACCAGCCTAAAATTGCATGATTTTCACACTACTTTTGCAAGTCCATTCTAAGAAAAGAAACAAGATGAACATGAAATGATGAAAACTGATGAAGATATTTTGGAGAAATATTACATCAAAAGCAATATGGAACAATCCAAAGAATTCAGCTAGATTCGTAGGCTTCCGCGGCCGGAGTCATTATGTTCTTGGCTGTCCGGGATGAGCCGCGTCTCAGTCGGTTTTACTGACGTTTCGGCCATCTTGTCAGTAAAACCGACTGAGACGCGGCTCATCCCGGACAGCCAAGAACATAAAGAATTCAGCTGATTTAGCAACAACTTGTAACAACAGCTGATTTACTAACAACTTATTTTTTCATCAAAAATATTTGGTCAAATTGTCTCAATCACATGTCTCAACCGGAACAGAAATCACAGACTCTAACCTCCAAACCAACAGAGCGGTTCTGTTGAACAATGAATGTTGGATGCAGATTCAGTTAAATGGCATGCTGTTGAATAAAAATTGGAAAAAAAAAATGTAATTTTGGCTTAAACCACTTCATTATTTTGGTCAGGCTTAATTTTTGGCAACAATTATACTGAGAGGACTTACAACTGAAGTGATTATACAGCACTGCTAATACCTTCCGGGTTGCCTCTTGCATCTGAACAGTGCAAATTTAAAGGTAGACCATTATTACACATACTGGTCACACACATTATTAGCTGCTCAGACAGTGAGCAAAAATAGCAGGATAGCTAGGTGATACAGTTAATTTGAATGACTACTCTGGTTCAACAATCTCATGTTGTAAGTCCAATTATAGTTAGTGTCGAATTGCAGCTATTTGTTGAAGGATCAACTCAGCTGGATTGGATTCAACAGAGACAGTGTCTGAAACAATTATAATGTGCACCTTGTATAAACAAACATCATCTTTCCTACAATGATTAAACGTCTGATCAGTGGTGAATATGTATCCCTAGTAATTTGAAGTGTATAAGGAATGTTTCGTAAGTTTGGTAATCCCTGAGAAAGTTATTGAGATTTTGAACGTCTTTAAAATAGATGTGCAAAAATAACAGTTTTGCTATCAGGAGCTAGTCATTCTTCTGCATTCATATGTTTTTGTGCTGTGAAGTACGTTATAGAGAGAAGTTTAAAACAGTTCTTAAGGCTGCCCAGAGAATTCACTAGCACAGGCGAGGCAAAGCATGCTAACCATGATAATTTAGCGCTCCTCATGTTTGAAGGGCGGGGAGAGGAGAGGATGCATGGCTGGACAGTCAGTAGGCACCACAAAATATTGCAGTTGAAAGACCTTCCTTGGTCATTCATTAAGTTTCGTTTCTCTCAAGTTTTTATGAAAATGGAGTGTGTCAATAATCCAGAAATCAGTGGTTCATGCAATTGTCTTATAGAACAATTATTAAGGATGGAATTTCATAGTATTGGGTTTTCAGAAAAGCTCAAAATAAAATACAATGGTAGACCTACACCAGAACTTCCAGGTTTGACTGCAAAATGTCAAAAGAGGAAGTGAGAGTACAGCAGACACTTCTGTACTTCTAATTATTCTAGACATAAATAGTTAACAGGTTGCCCTAAATTGAACAAACTCATTTGCTGGCCATGTCTTCTTTTCAGCAGTGAAAAACCTAGTAACATTTGACCAAAAGAAGGATTCGTAGGTTTCTCTTTTAACGAAAACTATGGCAGGGGTAGCTTCCATAAGGTGCGGTATACTTAAAATAATGTTCAGGATTCGCCACTGCATCTGATACCAATAGGTAACTCATAACATGTCTAAACGTTACTTTCAAAATTGCCTTCACATGAAATTCATGGTTTCCCAAACTGATAAGGGGGTCTACATATCTTCTCCACGACAAACTAGTTCATCAACATTAAATAAGGCTATTAGCACTCTCTCTCAATCTAAGCCGACTGAGTAAGGTCCTCCACAAGGGTTGATATGGGATATTCTTTGTTAATCAACTGCGCAAAGCAAAAATGCAAGGTTACATTTTCGGAAATTTCAGTTTTCTTTATTCTACTCCACAGCCTAAATAGTAAGGCAAATTACCATATGCAAGATATATTTACACTGGTCTTGACCAACATTTTGGTATATACCAAGTCAATTACAAACTAATTCAATTTTATAATCTTTTCAAAATGAAGAAAATAGGTTGTGGTTTGCCTTCAATTTTAGGAAGAAAATTTCCCTGTCACCACTGGCGAAGACACTGTCCAAACGACTGGCAAAAACCCCTGTTTATTCATCAAGAATGAAAGTGTTTAAGTAAATGTATATTAATAAAGTTTATAAAAGCGTTAGCATATGTGCACGAATAAAACTTCAGCTCACCATCAGCACAGTAGATTGGTTCATTTGTTTCATTCTCGAACAATGATCTTGTTTACTTCTAACCAAAATGTCTCTTCCACTCAGAACACAAAAATGTCTCTTCATAATAACACTAACGCTCTTCATAGAAGAGAAACAACAAATAGATTTTTTTCAGATATTTCATGATGATTTTCTAACATTAACCTTTTAGTTAAGCAAGGGAAGGTTCCCTGCTATATTTCAGTCCAGTCATGCAAATCAGAAAACTCATTTGACCTCCAGAGGCATTTGATAGCTCTTATCTGTTGCTTCTTCAGCTGATTTGGTAGTGCCCTGTCAATTCTCACTTACTGAGGCCATGTCCCACACAACCAGAATCTTGGCGACTGTTGATAGAGAAGGGTCTCAAAATGCAAAAGGAGCGAACATGGGCCACTTACGACAATTTTCCGTTACAGTGTGACACAGCTTCAAAAGCAAAGAAAGAGCATGTAGATCGCCAACATCCATTAGGCTTTGGTGGTCTAACTTGAAGAAAAAAAGAAGAAAATGAAGAAGAAGAAAACAAAAGAAAACATATTTCAATCCAATTCAATTACGGCTTATTTCCTATGGTGCATCTCAGGTCATCAGGTCTGCTCTACCGCCTGATCATGCAAATTCCACTATGCACCTATCACTGTCTAGCAGACAAAGGAGGTATCTCTCGGGCAAAGAAACAGGCAATTCAGATTTTGTTCACTTATTTTAGGATTGAGGATCTTTTACATGTAGTAAATCTACAACACCGGACAGCCAGCTTTACTTCCGATTGGAAGGATTATTTTGCCTTAACTTTTTTGCATTTATTTGTGTGAATACAAAATCCACAGCTTTGATTGGCTTTGAACCCATGAATTTGGGTATAGCAGTCCGATAGGCTAACCATTACACTGCTGAAGCTGCAAAACACCTGGATTTGTATGAACGCAAACTATTTTCCCCCTGAGATAACCAGTAACACATTTTCAGACTGCTTGCAAACTACACTTCTTTTATTGGCTACTCATTCTTGTTTTTGATATACTGAAGAAAAATCAACTGGAAAAAAAAGGTAGAAAGGGTTTAACTAAACTTTATTTGTGTTTTTCAATTTCCAACAGAATTTGTGGGTTCACTTTGCATTCATACAAAACATGTACAAACTTGTTGAATACTTTAGTAATTAAATTTAATTTGTAAGTATTTGTAATAATTAAATTGTGCCAGCACATTTTTACAATCTCACTTCAACAATAGAGCATTATTATAAGGGTATTTTATCTAGTAGGGCAAAATTAAATTTAGAGCATTCCAATGCATTAAACACATTCCTATCTTAATCTTTCATTCAATGTATTATTTGATAAGTCTAAATATTTCATTAAAACATTAGGCCTAACTACTGATGTGTTTCCATCCATCCATCTCTAAAGTCTATTTTAGTTTGTATTCACAGAGACAGCTTCTCTGCAGGCCGCTGCCTGTCAGGTACCATGGTCTTCCTCCACAAAATCATCCTGCCTTCAATGTTAGTCATTAATTGCTGCAGTGAAAAATCCACTGTCAAGCATGTTATATTTAAAAAAAGACATGGATTTGAAAAGAGGGGGGGGGGACCTCCATTTCTAAAAGGTTAAAATGAGTAGTAAAAGAAGATCATTTGTCCTAATACAATTGCCCATTCCAGATTATAGTGAGTGGGATCACTGTAACTGAATGATAGAGACACTGATTAATAATTTCAAATTCCAGACATCTGTTGAAGAGATTCAAGTTCATTGCGACTCTATGAAAATAAAAACATTTGTGTCTAATAAAGGAGAAGAAGAATTAGAAGGAAAAGGAAAAGAAAAAGAGGAGGAGGAGGAGAAGTAGGAAGAAAGTGAAGAAGAAAAATAATTTTAAAAAAGAAATTACAGAAGGGAAATATAAGAAAACAATAATAAATATCAATACTCTGAGGGAATAAGCAGCCAAATAGACTTTCCTGTAGTAACAAAATGAACAAGCTAAGCACAAAGACTAATAGATTTGAAGAAGTTCAAACTAATACATTAATGATTGTATACAACAAATGAAGAAAAAAGAAAGAAAGAAAGAATAAAAGAAAGCACAAAACAATATAAAAGGAAAGAAAAAAATCGTGGTTCACATTTCTCATTCTTTGCCAAGAACTCTTCCCTTGCTTTAATTTCATTAATTTTTTGAAGAATCAACTTGCTCACACTGATGTTTCCGAGTCCAATTTCATCAGTACCTGAAACAATTACAAGAAAATCTCCAAATCCACATTTCCAGTGCAGTGGTCATTCTTCCATGATTAAAAAAATAAAATGTTTAATATATATCCAGTAAAGATGTAGTAATGAAACAAAAAGTGATAAAGAAAAATATTATCAGAATAAAAAAGAAATGAAGAATAAAGAGGGAAGAAAAGAAAATAAATCCACATAGAATCAGTAGATTTTTGTTCAGTACCATTAATATTCATTCTACAGAAATGCAATTGATTAATTGCTCTACAATTACTACGTATTGCTGAGATTTATTGAAAATTATGCTGCTTTGGACCATGGTTGACTAAAGGAGGACTTGAACTTACATTGAAATACAATCAAATTTACTTCAGATAGTTCAACAAGAGCACTTCTATGGTTTTTAATTTTCAGTTTCCATGGCCCAGTGACAATAAAACTCAATGGCAGACTGAATGAACACGAATATGTAAATTGACACAATGGTTGATAAAAAATTTTGGTGGTGCCTCTGATGAAGGTTAATATTAATGTCCAACTTGAGAGTATTTCTATGAAATAAACCTGAGTAAGCTTAATTGTAATTCGAGACAATAGCTAGAGGTAAGTGCAGAAACTGCTTGCTATGATATTCAGAACACACAAACAACACAATTGTCTTTCCTTGAAATAATGTAACTAATAAACAAGCTTGCAAATTAAATAGACAAACTAATTTTAAAAAGGAATTATTAACAGACAAATCCGCATTTTTAAGCAATTTGAATGTAGTTCCTGTAACATCATAAAGTAATGGAAAGGGTACACAATTAATTTCAAGTGTCTACATAAAAGGAATGAAATATGCATTTGCCTCAAAATCTGATGTAAACAAATTGTAAATAAGTTCCATTCATGCAGCACTGAAAAGCTATTCTGTAAGACAAAATATTATATAACATCACATTTTTTGGTATTCAAGCGTAAGATTGTAGCAATACACCAATTCCCAAAAGAGTTGATATATATTCTAAAGATTAATAGTCAGATACATCATTAATTGGTAATCAGATGTCAGACAGATTTTTATATCATCCACAAAAAATTAGAATTGAGCATGTAATAAGAAAAGGCCCAATATTTAAACATTCGGAACCTAATGTTCACAATTTCCACATTTTTAATTGAATAGTAATAAAGAGTGCTCTCAAATTTTGCACCAGCATTTTTGAGCAATTGATAAAAAAAACGAGGCTTTCTGATTCTGAGAGGTTAGCTTAAATTTGGTTACACCCCAAAATTCTTGTAAGATAGATTTAGTTAACATTACTTTTCTTTCGTCAGGAAGTAGGAGCATGTGTGCTAGCGCTGGCGCACTCATTGGGGAGTCCACAAACGCGCAAATTGTATGTACTTGATAGGTCAGGAGATGTTGTCTCCTAGGCATAGACACTAACATTTCTGCCATCATAATGAGACCTTCTTCAGGGTGAAAATGGCAGAGGTGGACCACATATGGGTTCTACCTCCTTTGTCTATTCCATGCACAGTCTCCATGCATTTTACCCTAAGCAAGGTCACATAGGTTCTACCTCGTATCTCTATTCCATGCAATTTACCTTAAACAAGGTCACAGGTTCTATTGCCTATCTCTAATTCATGTGCAGCCCATCTTCATGCATTTTACACCAAGGAAGGTCAAATAGGGTCTACCTCCTATCTCTATTCTATGCACAGTTCATCTCCATGCATTTTATCCTGAGTAAGGTCACATAGGTTCTATTGCATATCTCTAACCCATGTGCAGCCCGCCTCCAAACATTTTACCATTTTACCCTGAGTATGGGACTACTTTACAGGAGCTTACAAACCGACATATTCTAACCTCCCCAGGGCATGGAGGCATCTGAGCTTGGAACCATAGAAATACTTGAGTTTGGAACCGTTGTGATGCATTACTTTTGGGACAGACCTTGTATTCCAACATTAAAATTTAGCAGTACTGAAAAAGGCTAAATGTCAACAATTTTAATAATTCATTCTACAAATATGACCAAACCTCATGAAAAAATCCTTATATAATTCACTTGTATTATTATTGCAACACTTAGAAATACTGTATCCAGAGTGTACTTGAAATTAAAAAAATAGTTAGGCTGAGGAAAATTAAATTCTGCAATTGAATTTACCTCAGCCTAACATTAAAGAAGTAGAATCAGAAAGAATTAGATTTATTTGTTGTACACAGACAGGTTAAATAAACAAGTTTAATGAAATAATGACTCCATACAACACATGAATAATAAAAGAATATCCAAAATTGACACTATTTCATAAATAACAATAGTAATGATTTTTAGTCCCTTATCAAGGCAAGCTCAGAAAACATTTTTTTGAAAACTATAATCGAAGCATTTATTTGTCAGCAATAGTAAAAAAAGTAATGAACTCACCATCATAGTAAACAAATTCACATAGACCTCTGCAGTCCCTGTCTTCTCGTAAGGTTTCTCGCAATGTTTCATAGAAACTGAAGATTATTTCTTTTTGGTGTTCTTTATAGAACTCTGGAACACAAAATAAAATGGACTTGGAATAGATACTCCACTGGTGGACAGGTGTATACTGAATTAATTTTATTACTATGGAGCAATGTCTTAAATGCAATGAAAATCAACACTTGACGAGTTAAGGGAAATTATCAAACACTTGAAAGCTCAAGCTTCCATAGCCAGAGTCAGTATCTACTTGGATGTCCAGGAGATGCAACGTCTTAGGCACAGATGCCAACATTTCAGCCATTGTGCTGTGACCTTCCTCAGAGGGAAGCGCCTCCTGTGGCCCTTCCAGCGTCTCCTGAGCAACCAAGTACAGTAAAACCCCGCTATAAGAGACCCCGTTATAAGAGAATCCCGCTTATAGGAGACAAAATTCACGGTCCCGAGGCCAGTTGTATATAAACAATGCATTTATTTCCCGCTTTTAAGAGACCTCATTATAAGAGATTCCCGGGTATAGTGGACAAGATTTTATTCTCTGCCATGCGTTTCTTCTCGCTTGTAAGAGACAAAGCGCGAAATTTTCCTCCAGGTGACTCAGGAATTTCCTCAGCGTGGTGAGGGTTGAGACACGTGCTTAAAATACGCTGGATTAGGGGTTCGCAACACCAGTGCCACCGGTGGAGGGGGGAGTTGTGCGAAGTTCTCGTGAAGAAAGCTCATTCGGTACGCTTCGTGTCTTTTGACAACAAGAAAGACGCTTATAGTGCGACTTTTGTAACCGTGTCTCTAGAAGGTATCAGCTGTTTACGGTTTCAACCAATCGGAAACTTCTGTGTCTCTAGTGACATCACGATGGTGACTTTCAAGCTCTTGATTGGATGAAACCGTCAGCAGCTGATACTTGCCAGAGTAGAGTTGAATAAATCACATTTTGCTTTTAGTGTTTTGGCTAGTTTTTCCAATTGTTACTTTCTCGTATATATACATATATACGTAATATAAAGAAAGTAATATAATGCTGCAGAAAATCGACTTCGAGATTTTAACAGAATGTATGTTTTGGGGTCTCCTGATACCGAAAAAGGTTTGTTTTTTTCTTTCAAAACTTCCCTTCGCCCGTCCATGAATAACACTAGCGCCAAAACTATTTTTTTCCAAAATGAATATTCCGCGATCGATCTGTTTCCGCTCGGAACTCTGTGGTTTTGAAAAACATTCTAAATTTTTGTGGGTACTGTATACGAAGCCTGTGGGACATTTTGAAAATTTCCCCAAAAATGGCTCCCAATTTTTTCTTTAAATTTCTTGTAAGAATAGAGTGAAATCCACTGATAGATGTGACATTGTTAGGATTGTCACTGTTAACTCTAAATTTTCGAAAATTGAAAAAGTTTGCAGTTTTTTCAAGGTTTTTCTACAGTTACAAAATTGAAGATAGAAATTTTTTCTTATAATAAAAATGTTTCTCTATAATTAGGTCTTTCATTAACGTTATGTACTAAAAAGAAAGTTTTCACATAATATCGAGTGAACTGATAAACATTTACAAAAACAAGATTTTCTCAAAAACGGCTCCAAATTTTTTCTTTAAACGTTTGGCAGTGACAGTTATAAGGGTACTTTATAAGACTCTTAACATCATTTTGCTCTATTCATTTATTTTTTCAAAAATTACACAAATGTAATTTTTTATAACTCTCGTGTCAATATTTACATTAGAGGTGATTTGTTCACATAATCCATTTATGAGCACATGTGCTTTAAATGTCATAAAGTTCACTCAATAGATCTGGTTAAACGGGCTACTGGAATCAACTAATTTATGTTTCCTCAAGTTTAAAATAAGTGTACAAATCATACTAATCCACTAAAAATATGGTAACATCTCATTAAATATGTCAAAAATGCATTTCCCACTTATAAGAGTTCCCGCTTATAAGAGACAAAATTCCATTCCCCCAGGTGTCTCTTATAAAGGGGTTTTACTGTAGTTATCATACACTTCGCAACAGCAGACTTATACGAAACTTGGGATCTGAAGGCCATATTTTCATGAACGTAGTTTTTGAGATGTAATTACTTAGATGTCAAAATAAGCAAAAAAGTTTAACAAAATAAAAGAAGGATTTTATAGTTCATTAACACTACACTACTAAATAGTTATTTAAGATACAAGTGGTAAAAATGACATTTGTTTTTTGCAAGTAGGAAAGCTTGCAACACAAGATTGATAGGCTGAGTGGCACAATCCTAAGAGCAAAACAAAATCACTTTAACCATATGTATCATACACTATTTTTAAGACAGCCTTACTGACTTTCATTTTATTTTAATTATAATTTTTTCTAATACGCCAAACTAAGATTTACTTTGAATAATACATACCCTGCCTTTCTCCACTATATTGCACAACCTCGTGCAATGTTTTGCATGGGGTAGCTCCTTCAGCAACAACATAAATTCCTTTATCGTTGTCATCATCTGGATTTTTGATTCGATACACAGAGTTCTTATAGGGTCTGCCAATCACCCCGGCACGATCTCTTACCATTTTCTCTAAAGTCTGAAAAAATAAATTATTTAATTTCAGGAGGGGAAAAGAATTACATTTTCTTACATGCTCTGACAACTTCCAAAATATTTCTATCTCCCATATTCTTCCTTGCAGTTCTTTTCTCAAATTTGAATTACAAAATGACTAATTTTCATATACTGACATTTTTTAGCTAAATGTATTATTCTTCCTTTGCTTTCCATTACACAAAAGAATCTGATACTTACACCAGCACTTTTCATCCAGTCAAAAGAACAATCTTTCAGATCATTTGGCACGTATGATGATGACGGAATCAGAATGAATAGCTTCTTAACAGGAAAACAGTCTTCAGAAAGCCTCTGTTGGGAGATGAAGTCATCGATCCTTTCTATTATTCCTACAGTGCACACAATTCAACAAAAATATTTAAGCATTTCTCTTAATAGATTTAAACATATTATAATAACTTTATTAAGTGCTGGACATTTTTTGGCTTTGTCATTAGTTGGGCACCAGACCTTGCAGAGAGCCAAACAACCATGGTACTGGCCCATGAGAAAAATATTTGACCGGACTGAAGTAGCAGCAAAATATAGTAAACACAAGCAGCAAAACATAGTATGCAAAAGTACAGTCTGTTTTGTTAAAACTAGTTAACATTTACTGGTTGATTTACTGAATTTATTATTGATACGAGACAAATAATACTGGCATGTTTATTGTTTATTTTCCTGATGGACAAATGTGAAAAATGTAGAGTTTTGACATTGGTAAAGCACTCTAAACTTTAGTTGCACACGCTGCCCTAAACTACAGTCCTATTCTCAAATAGGGAACTGAGAATGGGGCTGTAGTTTAGGGCAGCATGCGCAACTAAATTGGAAAATTGGCATTTTGTAAACTCCTAAGTTCACTCTCAGATGAGCTGTTTGCGCCAGCACGCCAGTAGTAGTCTTTGGGAACCACTAAGGATATGAAGAAGTCTGTACAACAGGCTTGGATGTCTGGAGATCAACAACCAATGTTAGTTTGAAAATTAGCCAGGGCAATTATTTTTCTGGTCTACTAAACACATTTAATTTATTTTATTTATATCAGGAATTCCCAACTTTTCACTTTCATTGACCCCCTTTAAAATAAAGATTTCACTCATCAATCCCTCTTAACATTTTTCTACAATGTACAGCATACAAACTAATCATATCACGAATAATTGCATATAAACAACTTGATAAAAATAACAAACAAAAACAAGTTGGCAAAGAATATGAACAAAAACTATGACCATGAGTTTTGCCAATGCATAAAATATGTAATAACGTACAAAATATGTAAAAACATGAAATGAAAAATCTGGATATTATGCTAGAATGGTCCAGGTTTGCCAAGATCAGAATTTGGAGAACTGAACATACAAAGACAAAAAAATTCCTGACTCTACTCATGTGTATATGAGCTTTTTATGACCATCTCAAGATAAGTTGACTCAAGTTTGAAGTTACAAGTCATTCTTACAAATTTCAGAATATTAAAATTTAAAAAAAGATTAGTTACACTAAATTGAAAGGAAATAAAGTTTGAAGGAATAAAACAAGTTTCTACAGAATAATTCCAAGGTCTCCAGGTGCCACTTGAAATGTAAGGGTTGGGAAGGAATTATATTGGTTGAGAGGTTAGTATTTAAATCTATGAGCTTGAACATGACAACTACCTACATTGTATTCTTAGTGATAGAAGCTGATTACCCTGCTTTGAACCTAGTAGCATTGTGGATGGGTTTTAACTAAGTTTTGTGAAGGGGAGCAACATTTAATAATAATAATAATTTATTAAGTCACATATACAATTACAATTGTGTATAACAAGTCAAAGTGATGTTTTGAGTGGAGAGAGTGAAGTTACATTATTGTCCAGAAGCAAAACAAGGGGCCATCTCAGCATTTGCTCAAAGGACCAGGGAAACTGGACAAAAAACCTGATCGAGATGGGGTCATTAGCCTAGGAATTATCCTAGTACAATAGGTTAATATCATACTACAATACTTGTTACATCTAGATTAAGATATTATACAGTATATAATTATTTTTAATAGCAAAATAACTTAACATTTCCAGATAGTAATGTTTAATGTTAAAGTGAAATTCACTTGTTTATGTAATTTTAATTATATAATATTATGTAATTATATAAATAACAATACTACTACTAATAATAGTAATAACATATATTGAGTCACTTATACAATTTTAATCGTGTATGACAACTCAGATATGATATATTCAGGTGCACATGTCAATAATATTAATAATAATAATAATAATATTAATAATGATAATAAGAATATAATAATAATAGTATTCGTTGAGAAATGATTTAATAACATTATTGTTAATAGAGTCTAATGTATCTGTCAAATTAAGGGTGAAGGAATAGAATTTTGATCAGGCGTTCTCCTTCTACATCAATCCATCTGCAATTTAATACAACAGGAGGCAGGACAGGATAAGCCAGTTCTTTTTTCTTTGCTTCAGCTTGAACAGTCAACATGAAACAGAAAGTCAAAAGGGATACGAATTTTTGTTTATTTATATGTTGTTAAGGGAAGCAGAGTTGTGATTTGTGTATTCCTTCACACTGTAGAATAAATAAAAATTGTAAAGAGATGTACGAGCAGAGGTAGCTCGTCCTAAGGGGCCACAGGGGCCGGCCCCACCAACATTTAACAAAGCATAAAAATGTTTATTTATCTTCACAGTAATTACCTTGTGATAATTGTAGTACTTTAATGGAATTTTTTATTTGTGAAGATCGACAATTCATCCCCAGAACTCATTCCAAGTCCCAATAACCAAGAATTGAGGGTCATAGTTCCTTGCCGCACTCAAAGATAGCGTTAGTGCTCAAGGGACGCGGCCTGCATGGGCCCCAAAGCGGTAACTCCACTCAGTTTACAAGGTCAGCACCCTTTCATACTGGACTTGATCATTGCTTGCTAATTTTAGCAGTCCTAGGGGCCCACGCCTGCGGTCGCAAAAAATAGACATATTTTAGGTAGAATGATTGAGTGTTTATAAAAATACTATGACGCTCATCATTCATGAACTCGAGAGGGCATAATGAATCTGAAGATTCAAAAGACTGTGCGAATTTTTCAGACTTATCGTTACTCTGCAATACAGATAGTGTGTTAGACGGTCATTTAAACAATTCTTCTATTTATAAATATAACTCACACATGACAAAGAACGAGCTGCTAGATTATATGTTTGCAGGGTATTTGCAGAAAGTGAAGAAAGGCATAGATGTAGCTGATTTTATTTCTCTGCAAGCCAATTAAACAACTGGCATAACAAGTCGAAGTCAATTTGTCTAGATTTTACGATATGTTCCTCTTTCGAACTCTCAGCATTCGAAAAGATAAGCTGTGGTATTAGCATAATTTTTATAAAAATCTTTTGTTTCCATTGACATACCAAATATTTGGTTAAATGAAGCAATAAAAATTCCTGCTTCTATTTTTTGTGAGAAATTTATAGACTTAAAGGTTTAATTAACTGATAATTAATATTTTTTTATGTAAACAATTGATTAAATGACGAATTAAAAATGTTATTGATTCTGAGATGATATTTCTGCTTTTACACCTCGCCCCACTTACGAAAAATGTCACGAGCCGCCACTGCGTACATGTAGAGGAGTGTAGCAATTCAAAACATTTTACTTATTTAAATATATAAATAAAACATCGTCAAATCTTCCCCTCCCCCCCCCCCACAACACACAACTTGTATTTTTTCTTGAACACTCAAAAGTATTTGTTAAACATGCATACAATAACATTCATGTATTAGATTTACTTTTTTATATTAATATTTCATGGGTATTCGTTTGAGACATGAGCAGTGGTCAGATCTGCCAAATGTCTGCAGCTAGAACGCACTCATACTGACCTTTCTCTTGGTCTCCCTTGTTTGGAAGGACAATTCGAAGATAACCATAGAAGAAATTTTGTGCCATTCCACTACCATAATCCAAACGTTTCAATTTTCCCAGAAACACAGAGTCAGATACAGGATTCTTACTCTACAAACAAACATAATAGGTAATATTAAAATACAGGTTGTCAAATTGAATGTAAGTGAGACAAATCTTTTATTCAGATCCTTGTTTAAATATGTGTTTAAATGAACAAAATTTGTTGAAAATTGAAAGTACAACACCTTCCAAATTTCTATATTTCTTTTAAAATTCAAATTAACTGTTAAATTATTGTATATAAATATATATTTAAATGAATTAATAGATAAATAAGAAATAGGGAAATAACAATATGATTCATGTTTCAAACTTTTCATTCAAATATAGAGCATCAAAACTTGGGAGACTTAAAAATCATAAAACCCAAACAGTTTGGTATAAATATTTAATTATGTATTTATATATAATTATTTAAAGTAAAGCCAGATACTGCACATCATAAAAAAATACACTGTAATTATTCATACTTTTCCAATGCATGCAAAATTACCAATAGTTCAGTTAATTTGAAATGAAATCATTTAATATAAAAACAATTATCCATGGTAATTTATTTTTTAATTAAAATAAAATTCTATTTTACTCTCCATGATATTATTTTGTCAAGTAAAAATTCATTCTTACATATAGTTTTTAGATCAACAATTACAATTTATATGAAATTCTAAAACTTACCAAGTTCACAATACGTCTGAGAAAATCACTAATGAACAAAATTCCAAAAACTTGCAGCAAGGAAGAGGAAACCTTCCATAAATGATCCTGAATATCACAATGCAGCACCATAATAACCTAAAATAATAATTATTTATCTATTTAAATGGGTAATTGCCAAATACACAGAGATACAATGGTATATAATTATAGCATGACATTTTTAAATGAGACACAACGATGTTCAATATCATAATACAAAACAATGCAAAGTTACAAAACAAGAAAGTGAAATATAAAACAACAACAACAACAACAATAATAATAATAATAATAATAAATTGTATGAATGTGGAGCATCAATGCACACAACAGCCCGATAATTATCAGAGCTTTGGAATTTATGTAATAATTCAGTAAACACTTGGGTCATTCAAAAGACTGGGAAGTGCAAGACCTTATTTTCTTTGGAACAGCCTACATTTTGGGCAAAGTATTGTAGAAGCACTGATAGTGACTAGATCTGCTACTTAGGAAGGTTGTTGCAACCTGTAGTAGATTTTATATTCAACCTACTCGTAACATCTTACGTCATAGAGTTGAGGATAATGATAATTATTAATTATTTGAATTATTGCTTCTGTATGGATAAAGAAGAAAGACAACAAGCAGAAAATATAGGTAGCACAAACGACACTCCTAAGGCACTTGTTAGGAGCCATGAGAAGAGAGAGATTAAGAAACAAGGACTTGAGAGAAGAAAACTAAAATCAAAAAATCTAATAGAAGAGATTGAAGAATCATTAACCCTTTGTGGTCCTCTGTCCCGCATGGCGGGACACAGCGTTTTCCTCGTTGCAGACCCTTTAAATCCCCAGGTAGCTGGTTGCACCGGTCCACACATGCCGCGGCTTAAGAAACTGTAATGGGACGGTCGCACACGTAACGATTTCAGCGTGTACGAAAATAATATTTTATTTAACTGCGAGTGCTGGAAAGCCTGATGTCGAGAAACGCGCACTTTTTCGCTACCTGACCGGCGCGAGGGTGCAGGCAAGCCGCAACCGGACGCGGCTGCCTTTTGTCAGGAGACCGTTTCGGACAGGGGAAAATCCCGAAACCGCGCCAGGGGAGTGTCAGCGCACACCCCGCGTCTTCTGGGAATTGCCGTGACGTAGGACCGCCCCCTCGAAGACGATTTTCAACCGTCGCTGCCACCACCGCAATTGGCCGGCACGCATCGCTATTCGGCTGCGCCAATAGACAAAAACTAGGCGGGGTAGAAACGTGATCTCGCGATCGAGGGAGGTAGATGCGTGGGTGAGGTTCGGTCATTCTGATGTGGGCGACGCCAGCGAGAGGTTGAGCATTCCGATGGGATTTCATCAAGGGACCGTTCATGGGGGACGTGCGGGCACGTTCGATGCCGCTGCACAAATAGAGGCCACGCCATCGCCGCGAGACGCCAGACCGCCTCCGGCAACGCATCGCCGTCACTTCGCCACCCGCTCATGTGTCGCCTGAACGCTGTACGAGTGTGGGGGCCGAATGGACGGAGTGTCCGGACTCGGCATGAGAGCCGGCCGCCGCTAAAGGACGCGGTCGTTGTCGCCGCATCAGGGCAGCGCTACCTCGCCGCCGCCGTCGCCAGCCGCCCGTCCGACCCGGTGAACGGGCATCACCGGCCGCGCGCTAGCCCCCGCGCACCGCCTACATCGCCGCTGTTTCCCGCCGACCCGACTCACGGGCCGATGCCGCGCCTGGAGAGGCGGAACGCCCAGACAATGACCCAGAAGGGTCGACCTCTAAGCTAAGTTAGTTGTAAGTTAGGTTAAGATATTGTAACTAATTGTAGGCGGCTTCACCCCTTTAATTAATTTCTTTAATTACATTCAGCAAATCAGAAAGAGCATTTCAATGCCTAAGGCATGAAAATGCCCAGTGACGCATGCGTCCTGCCCAACTTTCAGGCGGGCGTATGAGGCAACATGTCGCCGACAGAAATCTAAAGGCGAGTCGGGCCACATAAAGGTGAGGTCCATCCCGCAGAGCTCGATGAGTGTGCGGGGTGTTACAATATTCAGGTTTCAAATTATGTTTCGTATTGTTAAAAACAAAGCATTTTATTCCTAATGCCTAATTCATAATACATAATTTTGTAACTTAATGTTTGGTGCAGAGAGCTTCTCCCCATTACCAATAACGCCTGTATATTGCATTATATGAACGAATTCCGAGTTATCATTACTGTCATTTTCTTCACACTCCTCAGAATAACTCGAGAAAATGTTTTCAAATTCCTACTTTCCTGAACATTGTTAACTCTCAGAATTGTTTACCGCTTCATTCAGTTCAAGCTGTGACATTCTCGAATGCTTACTTCTCAATGCCATCATAAGTTCAACTGCAGCCTCGTAAACAAACAGATTTGAAACAACATAAAATGGGCGAAGTCTGCCTACAATGAAGGAAAATACTGTCTAATCTCTTCTGAAGATAATTAGTTGTACAGGAAACCGGTGCCGTTTACCTGAGTGAAATAACACAGAGTTAAATATAGGTCCCGCCCCACGGGAGAAAGGACCAGAACCAGGAAAAAGGAAAGTCCCGTGATGCGGGACATCCAACCGCCAGACGAAGAAGGCGGAAAAGTGAAAGGACCGCAAAGGGTTAAAAGAGACGGAAAGAACACATTTGCAGGATGGAGAGTAACAGACTACCAAAACTCATTTAGAATTATAAACCAATTTGAAACAGACATTGGAAGACCTTTAAAGAGATGAAAAAATCAGGAACACCTAGAAGAGTAATCTACTAGTCTACTGAACCAGCACAAACAGGAACACGATCATACATAAACGCCTGCAATTCATGATAATGATGAATTATTTGAGTGAGTTTTATACATGCTTAAATATTTTATTATTATTAAATCATAAAAAAAATGAACAGTAAATGGTGTGATGTTCTAGGTTACCATTGTCAGTTATCTTCATCTAACAAATTTACAAATAATGAAAGAAAGTATGTGCTGATGCAGCACCACAAATTATTGAACATCAGATGTATTGTAATGAGGCCGGATGCCATGTATATGTAACATCAAGAAGACATTTATGGGCACGGCCTGCTTGGGACTGGAATACAGATTGGCAAGGTCAGATGCTACGGAGACGAACAACATACACTGATTTGCAAGAATCAACAATGAGAACAAGTTAGACGTCTCGCTGAATGGACCGAGGTTTTAAACTCTTGGTAGATGGATGAAAAATTATATGTAATGAAAACAGTGTGTGTGTTGAAACACAGAAGAGGGATTAAATGTCTGGAAGTATTGGCAGAAAATATATGTATTGGGATGTTGAAGAAATCTGAAGATCTTGGAATATAGACAATGTTTGACGTCTTGTGAATCTGAGCAAGAAGGTGTATATTTGGAGGCATAGATGGACTGTGGATATTTTACAAGAACTATTAGAATTGGGTTTGTTCTTCTTTTCAGTTGTCAACTGTGTAAAGTTTTTATTTTCATTTTTATTATTTTTACTGTTGTGGATGAATGCTTCTTTTTAATTTTGAAATTGGAAATGTGTTTTTAAGTTTTAAAAACAGTAAGTTGCCATTATTTAAACGTATGGTGTATGCCATAGAATCAGCGACCGTACAAACAAAGAATTGGATATTTCTGTTTTTTCTTTTCATAAATCTAATTCATTGAAGGGAAAAATTAGAACCACCACAGTATGAAGTTGAAAAGTGTGCTTACACTCATAAAGATGACACATCCGGCTACGTAGACCCAAGTGGCCCAGAAGTTCTTGAGGAGCAACTTGTTGAGCAAGTGCCAATGGCTGCCTTTGTGCCGACTCTTGACGTGATGCCATTCCTCCACGTAGTAGCTGGCCCTCCAGAAGAGCTCCAACACCACCTGGATGGTGATGACACACCCCAGAATCACCACTGCAACACACATTACTTTCCATTGAGGACACGTCTTCATCTATTCTCCATCATTTAGAAAAGAAATCGTTTAAACTTGCACTTCGTTTTTTACGACAATAAGGAGTGCAGATATTTTATAAAATTGATATTATCTAATTTAATAAGTAGAAATAGTGGCACTTGCATAGGTATATAAATTAAGTTTTTATTTTCAATTTTAACTCAAACAAAACAAGTCAAATGGTCACATGCTAAATTTATCTGCTGACTGGTAGACCTCTTTAGTGTTTTGGATGAAGAGTCAAAATATATATGAAAACAAAAACAAACATATGTGCCTATCTCTCTCTCTCTCTCTCTCTCTCTCTCTCTATATATATATATATATATATATATATATATATATATACACACACACACACACATATATATATACATATATATCTATATATATGTATATACATATTTATAGTACATATTTAAAGTTTCATTCTAAAATTCTGATATTAGAAATTCAAGTGTGGAGGAAGATTGGTAGCTGAGATATATGGATAAGAACACAGTGGAAGAAAATGTTACCACTGGGTGAGAATTTTCATTAGCCAAGAGTGCAGTACCCAGCACAAGGGAAGTGACAACCCTTTTAAAGACTGATTAGAAAATGTACAAGGTCTAAGATTGACATAATTTAAATGAAAAGTAATCCCAAACAGTCATTTAATTTAATAAGCCAAGGAACAAAGAAATGCACAGATATGAGCCAGTGAAGTATGAATGAACATTATTGCTATTATTAGTCTCATGTGAATGTTTTGTAATTTATTAGAAATATTATTCAAATGGGTAGTAATAATAATAATATAATATATTTACTTATATTAACTCAATATAAGTAAACTGTAAGTAGTACTCCTGCCCTCAGATGATAAATTGTGGAGTCCCACAAGGATCCATCCTTGGGCCAATTCTATTCCTTATATACATAAATGACATGCCTTTGGCTTTAAGGAACAACAAAATAATTTTGTTTGCAGATGACACAAACATAATCATCAAAGCAAAAACACAACAATCATTAGAAAAAGAAACTCGGAAAACTCTGCATGCCCTAGTAAAATGGTTTCAAGACAACAATCTCATCATAAACACCAGCAAAACAGTCTCTCTAAATTTTATGAATCCTCGAACCAAAGAAAAATTCCCACAGCAGTTATTCATAAATAATAACCCTGTAACGATAACTCATGAAACCACCTTCCTAGGTCTAACAATCCAAGAAAACCTAAAATGGGATGCTCACATCTCAAATCTTAACAAGAAGCTCACCAAATCTTGCTATGCACTATACACCCTCAGGTCGAACTCCAACATTGAGACACTTAGGACAATGTATTTTGCAAATGTGCACTCACACCTAAAATACGGAATAATTTTCTGGGGAAATGCCCCTGAAAGCACTCGCACATTTATTATCCAAAAAAGAATACTGCGAACAATGACCAGCACTCATAAGCTGGAGTCTTGCAAACCCCTGTTCAATAAACTAAGGATTCTTCCTCTACCATGCATGTACATATTTGAAGTAGTGGTATTCACAAAAAAGATTCTCATGGAAAACAAAGACACTTTTACTCTAAATTCTGATGTACACAACTACAACACTCGTCAAAAGGATAACTTACATGTTCCCCACTCTGAAACTACACTTTATCAAAAAAGTACCCTAATAGAGGGCATTACACTTTACAACAAGCTAGGCCGCGATATTAAAGACTTAAACACAATACATACATTCAAAAGTAAATTGAAAGCTTTCCTGCTTAACAACATGTTCTACAGTGTGAAGGAGTACACAAATCACAACCCTACTTCCCTTAACAACATATAAACCAAAATACTTATCCCATTATTAATACTATTATTATTATTATTATTATTGACATGTGCACCTGCATATATCATATCTGACTAGTCATCCACAATTAAAATTGTATAAGTGACTCAATATATGTTGTTATTATTATTAGTAATAGTATTATAATTATGACTGTTATTATTAGTAGCAGTAACATTACATAAACAAGTGAATTTTACTTTCACATTAAACATTACAATCTGGAAATGTTAAATTATTTTGCTATTAAAAATAAATATATACTGTATAATATCTTAATCTAGCTGTAACAAGTATTGTAGTAGGCTATTGACTTATTGTAGTAGGATAATTCCTAGGCTAATGACCCATCTCGATCAGGTTTTTGTCCAGTTTCCCTGGTCCTTTGAGCAAATGCTGAGATGGCCCCTTGTTTTGCTTCTGGACAGTAATGTAACTTCACTCTCTCCACCCAAAACATCACTTTGACTCGTCATACACGATTGTAATTGTATATGTGACTTAATAAATTATTATTATTATTATTATTATTATTATTAATATTGCAAGTCTTGAAGCATCGTCATACATAAGTAAACATTCATTATTCTTTCCCCTACAGTTTTCAATTTTTAATCAATTTTATATACTGTAGTATTCACAATTATTTACATTTTATATTGTCAATAGAAATGACAATCTAAACCTAAATTGCTTATCCTAAATAAATAAAATAACTTATCCTAAAGTAAAGAATATATAATTATTATTATAACATTGCTCTATGTTAATTCCTTCAATTTATACAGACAAGTTTCAATTAAGCAATTTTTTTACTGCTTTTTTGCATTTATTTTGCTTAACTTCTTAATATGGTTACGCAGTTTGTTGAAGAGTAATGCAGCATTCCGATAAGGATCTTTCTTTGAAGAGGATTTTGCAGAGTACGTCTGGTGATAAGTTGTCCTTTCCTCTATATTAATTATGGTATTATTTTGTTCAATAAGTAATATCAACAGCGTAAGAAGCAGATGTTAGAATAATAAACAAGCACAATTTCACCTTTGTTGTGCACTGTAAATTCTGAATGGGTTTTTCTTTGGTAATAATTCCCTAATAAGGTCCCTATATAAAAATTTATCAGCCAAACCCTCACATGAAAGGTGTTTTTCTAGTACCCATGAATCAAACAGCCCTTAGATAGACTTTTATTCTTGCAAATGTAAGATATTGATGACTGGGCATTTAATGGTGTTTAACTTGATATAAATAAAAAATAAAAAGTAAGCTAAATTTAATAAAACAAAAAAGAGGAAGATAAAGGGATAACTGCAGTATATTGCAATTTTACTTCTTAAATTCTAACTGCTATAATAAGCAAATTTAATTATTACTCTTTATGTTAATGCTATTTATACTTGAAGTTTTTATAATAATTCTTATTCATTACTGTAATATAATGTATTAACTACAACTATAAGATAATGTTATCCTCCTCATCATGTTTACAAATAAAACGTTTAAACATGTAAGACAACTTAGGTGAAGATATATCAACTTATATTCGCGTTTCCCACTTCTAAGGGACCAAAAATCAACCGTGTTTGTTTTCAAAGGTCTATTAGTTATGGTTTTGATGAACATGATTGCCGTTCAATGATGCTGTACAAATTTGTTCCAGAAGTAGTTTGGTTTACAATATAATTCATTCATAATGGGCACAAAGGAAATGAAGTTTGGAAGTACCTCAGATGAAGATTTTAAGAGCAGTTTTAAGAGTACTATAAAGAGCTAAATTTGGAATGAAAAAATAGAAAAAAACAAAACTCAGAAAACTTAGCAAAAAAAAATATTAAAAAAAAAATAATAATAATAATAATAATAATAATAAAAGAATGACAGAAAATGGTGACTGGTCAAAAAATCACTACCACAGTTGGCATTACACTACAGACCAGAAGGCAACAGTGACAGTGGAAGACCGAGAAGATGACCCAGTAGAAACACTTCAACATATAAAGGATTGATTGTTAGTGGTTCCAGGCACGTCAACTACAGAAGTCGGTAGTCCCATAAGTGTGGTGCACTTTTTCCACCAGGAGGTGGCGGTGATCTTTCCTCTCTGGATAGCGAGATCCAGTGCTGCCCTATTATCAACTAGCAAGGTTTTCCCCAACCAGGTGTCTCCCACCAGCAGCCCACTGCCACATCCAGGACAAGCTCTACGCCCCCAACCAGTCTCCTGGCAGGTGCGGTAGTGTAGAGCATGTTAGTATAAGTGTGTATGTAAGGGGTGAGAATAGGACAAGAATATGCAAGGAAGAGGAAGGAAAGATCATGCACATGCCATAACCCATTTGTTAGGGTACTGCTCCAGCATTCACCTAGTATTGATTAGAGAAACCACGGAGAACTACTGATCGGATAAGCTGGCCCCTAGAATTCTCCTCCAGATGGGCTGAATTCGACTTAGCTGAGAAGCTAGTGTCAAAAATCCTGCCGCCATCAGGACTCGAACCTAGGACCTCTTGGTCAGAGGCACTGCAGTGACATCAGTTGATGCACTGAGCCACCTCTCCCAGTAACATATTTATTTTTATTTTCTCTGCAATCAGTGACAGCGAGTTACCCCGTTTAAGGACTATCCGAGAATACAAAAAAATTAATTGCAGGCATTGACATAATTAATTATATTCCCCATAGGAGAATTAATGGAATCAACAAAAATATCCATCTTAGCATCACTTAGCATAAAATTATTAGTTAACTCCATTAATTTGCATAGATTCACACATGTGCCTATTATTGGAAACAGGATTGTAAAAGATACTAAATGATGAAGGAATATTGCTTCAATAACAACTAGTAGGACTGGAAAATCGTTCCCAAACCAAGTTGTTGACGTTGATGAATTAAATTCATTTTTAAAATAAATCAAATATTATTATTATTAATAATAACAGCCCGATTTTAATCCCTAATAGGACAAGGGCCTCTTGCGCGGGGCAACGAGGCTTACAATATAAATTGATCCTCAAACAGCCACCTTGGGGGTCATATTCAAAAATATCATTTTCAAATACAATGACCTTGTTTAAGATGACCCAGAACACATTCAACCAGTGATACCCACACTTAACTCTCATATATAAAATGGTTTAGGTTCATGCTAAAAAAAAGCATGAACAGGATAATAAGTGTTTGAACAATTTTAACATACAGCAAAAGATGTAGGTAATCTTAAATGTCTTAAAATTATAAATCAGGTATTTTTTAGACCCTTATCATGGCCACAGTCATGAGAACATTTCACAGCTACTTAATTTTCTTCATGCTAATACAAATAGTCCTCTAGCTTTTATTATTCAATAACACATTATTATCTGATAATACTTTTAAAATCCAGTTGAACTGTAAAAAAAAGTAATAATACTTCTAATAAACATTTGTTCAGTAACTCATTAAAAGTTTTATTATTTTCCTCTTTTTAATTTTCAATAAAGATGACTAAATATATAGCATAAAACAGAAAACTAAAACCTATTTTGACATTGAATAAAAGTACTACATTACTAAGGTTTGTGCTTTGACAATAGTTATCACATAATGCAGTAACAGGTTTGTTACCATTTTAAAAAATTTTGAGACAAGATTTTTCATCCAAAATTGTATACATTCATCATATCAAGGTACATAGGTGTACTTTAGTTTTAGGTGGTGATAGCATACAATTATTAGGAGCAAAAGATGGGAATCAGATATCCTTATGTCTTCAAGATTTTCCACAAGTCTGCTGTTTTCTTCAGTGGTAAGTAGTTTCAGTTCCAGGATGATAAAGAGAATTTTTCTTTTTAATTGCCAAATTGTTTCTTGTAGAACAGTATATGGCAGTGAATGAAAAAATTAAACAAAAATAAAATTGCAGAATTACCATATTGAATTTTTTTAATTCACTATAAAATGAATAACAATGCATTCTTCATTCACAAACAATATTTATTTATTTACGTCAAAACAGTTTAAAACTGTGTGACGAGCTATGGGAAGAAGTGACTTGACTGTTACTTACAAAATGATAAAGGGTCGCCGCTTTTTTGCTCTATTTCTGTAACATAAAATACTTAATTGGAAGTTTTTCATCATTTGCAAGAATAATTCCAAAATTAAAAATATTATGCACAATAAGCAGAAATTCACAACTTTTGTAACATACCTCCAAGACACACGACAACAAAGAAGGCGATCACAGATAACGCCATATAGGTTGACCTATTGCCACGGCGCCGTGGTAATTTATCTGGATAATGTACTTCACCATATAAGGTCTCATGAGTGACCTGATAGGAAAAAGGGGGCAAATCATAATTAACACTGTGACGGTTCCAACGAGTAATAAAAAAAACACAATATGAAATTTCACAATGAGTATTTCAAAGTGGCCCAATGCCCTTCAAGAAACATAGTATCACCAAGTATGACAAAAATTTCTGAAAAATAGAAATAACTCACTCGGTGACTTGGCATTGGCATTGCAGATATTATGTATAATATACAATATAGAATTTACAGATGCTTGCATGTTCCAGCAAACAACTTAATGTGAACTGATTTCTCTTATCAGCAAGTGTCAACGTCATAACTTTTTGGAATCACAACGTAACACTTCACCCACGACTCGAGCACGCTTGCTGCCCTATGTGTGCAACATCCCTTGGACCACCTCGAACAACGCCACCGAAGACACGTCGTGGTGTTGGTGGTACTGGTGGGCCAGCCAGCGAGCGGCCCACAGCAGCCTTGCGCCCCGCGCTGGCCAATTGCTCCAGGCGCGCACCGCGTTGCATAGCCGATTCCTCTGCCCATTGGATCGTTCGGCGCTCAGACGATTCAGCCGGCAATGCTTCAGACGGATGACAACAAAAGAGACAGGCTAAGTATTCCGAATATCGAAGATAAGTTGAATTCTGCTGTGTTGAAGTGGTAAAGTAACGTTACATTAAGGTGGTGAAAGCTTCAAGGAATATGAAGAGAAGAAATGCCGAATGTGGCAAGCTCCGGAGGCCGTTAAAGCGAAACAAAATCACCGAAGGAATTTACGGAAGGTGAGAGCCGTCGCCATATGTTTATCAAAATGGCTGACTTAAAAATAAATTAAAAACAAGCGAATTAATATGCTCTGCTTAGTTTGTAAATAGCATGATTGCGAGTTTATTTTGTCTTATGGATAACAGGAGGCTATTCCCAAGATAAACGGGTTGTAACGAGATGGTCTGCACACTTGCCATGACTATTGTAAATAAATGTATTTTTTTCCAATTTTTGACATTTTCGATGCATTTAACGTAAACTTATTTGCGTACTTTTCAATTCTGATATTCAAACTTTCTTTTAAACGTAAAACCAAGGACGTAAAAGTCCTAAAATCCAGGGTTAATGTGTGTCAACATTGACCTCTCTTTAAATGCATCTGTCAAAATTTTCTGTGTATGCCCTGAATTGTCTCCTTTATTTAACTGCTTTAATATTCAAAACATTGCAGTTGTTTTCGTAATGACAACACAGATATTTAGAGGACATTTTCTTGTGTGTACCCTTTCATGGAAGATAACAAATTCTTTGTTTTTTACAGCACCTTACTCTACTTGAAATTTCTCATATTATGGGCGTTTGTGTTACTAGCTGACTTCATTCTGGAATTCCGTTTTGAATTCCTTTGGCCATTTTGGCTACTTCTTCGAAGTGTTTACGATTCTTTTAAGTATCAAGGCTTGGTAAGTATCTTTGTTAGTAGCTTTGCAGTTGATATTTTTTATATGAAGTGTCAAGAAAATCTTGATTATTAGCAAATGATTCTTGTAATTTATCTGTTTTTTCATTATTTCCTACTGATTGTGATAAGAGAACTAGGTCTTAGATATTTTGAAATTTCTATATATTTCTAATATTATTATATTGAATAATGTGACAAATTTAGCAAGATTTCAGGTAAACATATTTTTCTTGAGTAATGCAAGAAGAATTAATTTGTTGTTGTTTTGTTTTTCAGGCCTTTTCTGTATTTTTTATTTGCATAGCATTAACATCCGATATGATCTGCTTCTTTTTTATTCCTGTACATTGGCTGTTTTTTGCCGCCAGTACATATGTATGGGTGCAGTACGTATGGCACACAGGTAAGAGTTTCTAAAATCACATTTATTATAATCTAGAAATACCAATACAGCTTTTACAATAAGTTCAAAACAACAGTTCCTCTGTTGTTTTGATCTAATTTGTAAAGCCTTAATATAAGAGATCTGAACCAGTATTATCAACTGTTAGCTTGATACGATGTGTCAGAGGGTAAAAGGCAATACTCCACATATGTGGTCTGGGAAGAATTATTGCGGAAGACTGAATGACAGTTTGGTAGTAGTGTGTCCTTAGGTCGAGCACAACCTCTGGTGATCCTTAACGAATATGTGCAGCAGTTACAGGCTGCCACCTTCTTAAATGTTGCTAGTGGGTCTTCTTGCTAAAGCCACTGTTATTGTGCTACTCCATCTTTGCCTGTCTTCTGTTAATCTTATTATTTCAGGCCATTCACGGTCCAGTGTTTTTATTATTTTATCAGACCATCTGAATATACATCTGCCACAGCTTCTACTGCCTTCTGTGACACAATATTAAGTTGTTTAAAGGGATTCAGGTCTCTCATGTGGTGTCCAAAATGTTGCAGCTGGTGTTTTGTTGCTATTGTTTCAATAGAGAGGGTTAATTTCCTTCAGAACTTGCTTGTTGGTACACTTTACTGTCCATGGAATCTTTAATAGCCTTCTCCATGTCCACAACTCAAATGCAGCAAGTCTTCTCTTATCTTCTTTGCGTAGTGTCCAGCTCTCACAGCCATGCATCACTATCGAGAATACCATGGTTTTGACAATTTGAATTTTGGTGTTTTTCGAGATGTCTGATTCTTTCGTGATTTTTTTTTTTAGTTTTATCATGGCTACTTTGCCTAATCTTATTCTCGTTTTGATTTCCTGAGAAGAGTCACCTATTTTATTAATAAATGCTCCAAGAAAATTGAATTCTTAAATTGTCTTTAACTTTTGGCCTTGCAGGAAAACTTCTGCTTCCTCTCCTATGCATATGATCCTAGTCTTCTTTAAGTTGAGGTGAAGACCATTTGACAGTTTGACTAAATGATGGTTTACTTTTGTAAAATTATTAGGGAGTTTTTGCATTTTGAAGCATTACAGCAAATGACAGCACTATTGATCTTCTGCGAATGCACAATTTGAGTTTGCATCACTTTTGTGCATATGCGGAAGATTGAGATTGCAGTCAATTGCTGTATGCTACACCTGTGTATTATGTTTAGGATTTTAAATTATTGGGGATGTGCAACAAATTCTTGAATAAGCAAATTTCGACTCTAAAATGAGTGCTATTTATGGAATTGTATCTGAAATTCATTTTTCTCTGTTAAGTAAATTTTAGATGTAGATAATTTGAGCTGTAGTAGTACTGTAAATGTATGATTGCTATTATAATAAAAACCACCATTTTATTATTTCTGCTAATATTCATTTATTATTTTTAACTATTATATTCTTTCTGGCCAATTGAAATGGTATTGAAAATCAATTAATACAGATGGTATCAGTTCACAACTTAGGAAAAAGCTGTCTTGTCTGGACTGAGGACCACAGCCGCCTCTAATAGCACTGAAGATGGCCGCAATGCGGCCGAAAAAGCTTTATGCCACAATAAACAGTTACGATGGGGAGCCTACATCTAATATTGATTTCGAATATAGCATCGTAAATGCCACACCATTTCCTACTATTAGGAAAATGTGTGCTAATTTTTTTTCAAAGTGATATTAATTATAACGAGATAGTTTTCTTCAAGAGATCTTGCCCAATTCTGGCTTGAAGTAATGTGCATCTTTATTTTTCCCGATAGTTATTCATCAGAATTTCACATATTACTCAGTTATATAGCATTTAGGAACAGACATTAGTTATTATTGTAAATCATGTTTGAGTTTTTCAATCAATTTATTACCTCAACCAGGAATTGAACCTGGATCTCCTAGTTGCTCCACTACTTAAACTACCAAGACTGTCAATTCTCTGAAGGATGCAAACCCTTGGTAATTAAGTGTGTTTTTCACCACTTTGTCATAGTTGTTGGCTAGACAATTAACTGGTTATAAGCTTCTACTTCGTAACTCAATATGTAACATTGTACTTTGCATTTTTGCAACTCCATATATAATGACCTTTCTACTTGATTATTAAATATGGCTTAGGGTCCAATATCCGTTAAAACTTCATGAATTCTGAAAATTGCTAACTTGTTTTGACTCCCTCTTACAAGAACTTTATTAATGATTTGATATGAGATTTCTTTTAAAATGCAATATATTCCTTAATATTAGATCTTTAAGAAATTTTATGTATACTTCTTATAAACATTAGTAAATTACATATAATTTTGAGTTACATTATGACCATATTTTGAGTAACAACAACAATAAGAGAAAAAATCAAACAGAATTCATAGTTAATAGTATTACTTCTTAGGACATCTCTTCCAAAATGTGTTTAATAATTTCATTTGTAATACCATGAGCAAGACTATTCATAATTTTTCACTGTACTTTTTAGGAAAGATGTACCACGTTGCTACATTTAAAGCATGAAAATATTAGTGTGTGTGCGTGTATGTGTCTTGGCCTTTGTAATATCAATGATATAATACAAAATAGGCAAATAGTAGGGTTGATTGTCACCATGAAATGGGCAATTCATCTCACCTAAGAACTTGTTCAAAGCAAGACTTAGTCG
Source organism: Acheta domesticus (assembly GCA_031308135.1). Lineage (NCBI taxonomy): Eukaryota > Metazoa > Arthropoda > Insecta > Orthoptera > Gryllidae > Acheta > Acheta domesticus. The sequence goes on from JAHLJT010002630.1 coordinate 37,230,129, forward strand.
CACAAAGATGACAAAAATGCCCCCGATAAAGATGCAGTAAGATTGTCTTCAGCACAACCCACAACCCTGAGGCTCGTGTTTGATGATGAATTTATTATGCAGCCATCAGCTGATAACTGGCATTGAATTGAATTGCCTTATTTTACTTGGCAAGACTCAGGCCATGAGGCCTGCTCTTCCTTCTGACCACACAAATTTTGCTACATTCCTTTCACCAACTAGCGGAAAGAAGGTATTATTGAGGCGACGAATTTGAATTTAGCTCAGAGGCTTCAGTTAGGCTTGAGGAACTTTTACATGCAAGTAAATCTACTAATATGGGACAGCCGGCTTTACTTCCCCTCAGAAGGAAGGTGTACAAAGGATTTTTTTGCCCCTAAAAATCCATGGTTTCAATCAGGTTTGAACCCACGAACTTGGTTATAGCAGTCTGTTACGCTAACTGCTACACCATCACCGCCGTTAAAGGCATAGCCACCACATAAGCAAGGCAACAATGATCTTACATCCATTAGCAAATAGGCTAAGGTAGTAGTTGTTTCATTGTACCTGAAGAAGGAGCCAGACATATTGCTCTGAAACGTTGTAAATGTGTCGTTTCAATAAAATCAAAATGTTTTAAACATTTTATATAATCTTCTTGTTTTATTAATGGGATAAAGTTCCATGGGAGGTGATTGTCAAAATAACAAGGACCTGATGAATATGATTAGCCAAATTAAATATTTCCCACACCTCTAAATTTTTTGACCACACCTCAGTTAAAAATTCTTGTGAGAAATAGTGGACAAAACTTTCTTAGCACAGTGTCAGTTCTGAGAAGTGACTGCTGCTGCATATAATCTTTTCATGAATTCAATCCCAATAAATCTAGTTGCTAAATTCATTCAGTTACCATTATATTGGAGCCCGTAAGAAATGGTATATGAGCTTTGTGAATAATTGGACCTGGTGCTTTTGTTATAAACGCTGATAGTAATTGTAAATAATAATTAGTATAGTTCTCTGTTAATAAGGTCAGAAATCTAAGCTGCATATCAGTTTTTCACAGTTGGTTATCAACCTTCAATACTTTTATGCAAATTACACCATTTTTATGTAAGCATTAATGTTAAAATGTATAATGAATAAAATAAAAGTGTGGCTTATTTTGAAGCCTGTGCAATAAAATGAGTGTTCCATTGATTAGTGTGAGGAAAAACTTTGCAATGCATTTTGATTTGTTTCAGAAAAAGGCATTTGCCTTCCCACTGTCATCTTGTGGCTACTGTTTGTGTACATAGAAGCTGCAGTTCGGCTAAGGGATCTTCGTCATATGCCCTTCCATTTGGACCTCTGCAGGCCATTCGCTGCGCACTGGTACGTTGCTTAACTTTGAGGAGATATGATTGTAACTCTTATAAGGAGATATGATTGTCATTTTTTTCTCAGGCAAAAATCATTTCCTTGGCAATTATAGTAAATAATACTATTATGATAATTTTAGAATATATAAAAAATATTTTCTGAATTTGGAGAGTTACAATTCAAATTATACTATGATTATTGTTGTTGTTATCAACAATTTGCTTGTGTGGAAATAATTTTTTATAGTTAGGCAAGACTTACAGTAAAAAACGTATAGTAAAAAAAACAAAACGGAGCGGTTATGTGCAGGATAATAGAAGAGAGGGAAAAATAATTAAGTGGCCAGGAAGTGTATGAGAAAATCTTAGAATCAAGACTCGGTTAAGTCTAGAAGTTTATATTTGGTCACAGAATCTGTTTTAAGGAAGAAAGCAAATGAAAAAGAAAAAATGATAATAGGAAGATTTTGTCTCTGAAATTAGATGTTAGGAAGCAAATGTTGGTTCAAAGAGGAAGAGAGAAAACGCGGGTTTTGCAAAAAAGAGGTAGAAATTTGATATCTTAGAGAATTGTGGGAAAAAGGAAGAAAGGCATTTAGAGAGCTGTGATGCTGCAGAAAAGGTGAAAAGAATTCTGGATAAGAGGAGGACAGGAATAAGGTGGATGTATACTTCGCTGTCTGGGAAACACTGCATCCTGGGCACAGGGGCCTAAGGTAGGCAGGCACCATTGTCTAGGACGGGTGCCTAAGGTAGGTCTCCTGGTCAGACAAGCAGATGCTGATTTTGCGTGGAAGCCTATGCTCTCCATAAGGTGGATGTTTGTTTAGAGGAAAGACCAATATCTTTTCTCTAAATTTCATTTTTTAGAATAAAGGAGAGGAAATAATGAGGAATAAAGGGGTTGAGGAAAATGATGAAAAGGGAGATAGTCAAACTTCACATAACCACAATCATTTCCAAAACAAGTTTCGTTAGAACGCTAGAACTCGTCTTCTAATAATCTGCAGTGTACTATTAACTGCAATTGATATTTGTCCACCACATTTTTTTCAGATGAATATTCAAATGAAATGTATTTTAAGAGAAATTATATTTTTGGTATTTTTGAAGTAGATAAAACATTCTACAATATACATTTTCCATCATCTTATTACAATATTCAATTACCTAACTGCAAGGTTCACGGTCAATGGGTCAACAGGACAATGATCAGTTAACACAAAGTTCACTGCAAGTGTCCACTACATAATGTCCATGAACGGAATGCTGAATAATGTCTACAAATCAAAACATTAAACAAGCAGGAATGTACAAAATGAATAATACCAAGTTCTGTTCAATTGAAAAACATTATGTTCATCAATAATAACATTTACATTCCATTTTTAGCATTCTTATTAATAATGGAAATTCATTGCAGTAGAAATTAAAATTAATTTTTGAGGTATTTCGCAATGGCAACTTATATTTTTTCACAGAAAAAGAGGAAAATTCTTGAATAATAGATGCACATACCACTTCCACTCCTGAAGAAAAAAATGAAAATAAAATGTATTGGAGCTGTTCCGAAAGGGGTGTCTCAATGAACCATTTTTATCCGTATCATTCCTCTGAGAAATAATTATGGTGGATAATGTGTGCTACTGGACACTTCTGCAATGAACATATAAATAACTGGGCCGAAACAATTTTGGTCCTTTCATGATGTGGACTTCTATACTAATGGACGTTTCCATGAGTGGACATTTACCTGTGGACAAATTGACTGATAACCTAATGCAACAACTTTTCGTGTCAAACTTGTTCAATAATTTTCCAATCTATCATAATAAAATGTCTTACTATACTTGTTTTGTAAATAAAGGTGAATTAAATATGTTCAGGAGAGAAACGTGTACTTTTGTAAAGATAACATATATGTTATCTTTACACTAGTGCCATACAAGAAAATATATATATTTTCTTTTCGTAAGTTAATGTATAGGCAAAGTATCTAAAACAACTACTTCAAAACCCAACACTGCTGAATCTCGAACACTGAACAGTCGCTGATAACGGAACAGTCACTGACAACTGAACAAAGTTGAAAATATGACGAAGCTTGTGGGGGCAAGCAAGTCACGTGGATGTAGATGCAGCATCTTGTGTTTGATGCCCTACATTTGTAATGATGGATATACAGCCGTATTTGAGTTCTGTGTAATGTGTTTCAGCATTGGTTATCCAGTAGTAACACTGGGATTTGGCTTCAAAAGCTACATAGGATACAGAATGCGTCAGGTAAGTGAAAGTCATTAGCAATAAAGAAAAGAGATGACTCTGTATATAGCACTAGGGTAGATTAAATACTTTGAATGTTCACATACACGCAACTATACTACAGTAGACAGCAGTGAAATTTATTTGAGGAAATGATGTGTAATAGACAGTAGAAATAAAACTAAACTCCTTGGAAAGACACCACCTACCCCCAACTCCCATTGTAATGACCAAAATACTTTAAGATCCGTTTTGTGTGCGCGCGTGCGAGTGTGTGCGCGCGTGCGTGCGTGTGTGCGCGCGCGCGTGCGTGCGTGCGTGCGTGCGTGTGCGCGCGCGAAAACCCTTGAGTGAAGAAGAGTAGTTGTAAATTGTGAATTATTTAAAAACATTTTTGATAGATAGTATTGTTTAAATTATTTCAGTTAATTAAATCTTTTCATAATAATCACTCCTTAAAAAAGGGTTCCATAGGTGTCTGACTGCAGTGACTGTATTTAATGAATCAAACTTACAAGATGATGTAAAAAAAATTAAATTTGTCTTATAAATCAGTACTGCTGTGGCCATGTTTAGTGCCATTTATGGTAGAAAGGGCTCAAGAGAACTTCGACCAACTTCAGGTCTACAAGAATTAATTTAAATGTGGTCAAACTGGGCCACTTCATCTATCTTGTGATTTGCCAATGAACAAGCTGATAATAATTCATTAAACACATTAGTAAACATAGGATTACAAAAGTATTACAATTTACTATAAAAATATACAAAAAAAGAATGGATATCGATTATATTTTGCTTGTACTGCACAATCCCTCTTAACGAGCTGTCGTGTTTGAGATGTCACCACACCTGTGACACGTCTTCAGCTGTGAAACAAAAGTAAAGTCCACAAGTACTTGTAGAGCTTATTTTTTTCCTTTTATGTGTTTATTAAGATAAATGGCTAGTTGAGTTAGACCTATTATACTGAGTGTTCACTATATTTCAGTTATAGTGAACTTGAGTCTTTGGTCCCTTTTCACTTACATTGCAAATAAGCAAAAGAGGACTTGTTATAGTGAAATCTGAATCTCGGCCACAGTGAACGTAGGAAATAAGTCATGGAAATTAATTCCCTCTTGGGAAAAAAAATTGAATCGGCGCCACGAATTCCAACACTAGGCAGCTAGGAAAAAATGTCATCGGCCATAGGTCATAATCAAACTAGCCACTTGCTTTGACTGCAGAATCAAAGGCTGTGCCCTGCATGGGTTACAATTTGCCATGGCGGCACATGACTACTTGCTTTAGTTTCATGCTTGTTACTTGAGATTCCTTGGGAAAAAGTGTATGGTGTTCTAAGTGGGCGACAGGAAGCATGCGACTGCCATGGTGCCACAGCCTGGCATGCCGCCCGGAAAAGCGATCTGTTTCATTAACCTTGTGCGCCATGCCACTACCGAAAGGATCTTATGTTATTAGGCAAGTAAAAGGGCCTTTGGAGAGGGGAACGTGTTTGAACAGTGCCAGGGGCATTGAAGGATGTGAAGATACTTGGAGACTGCGGACAATACAGAATCAATTATGGGAGAGAGCACAAACTTGGAGAAAGATCTAGAGAAATTACTAATGAAAAATATATGAAGCAAACAATTGCAAATTTATTTGAAGTATTTACAGTTAACAGTAAAACTGGTGTAGCCTGAGTCATCACCAACATGATTCATAATCGACATATTGTGTCTGATATACATTGAAGGTTTATAATTGATTTTTAAGGTCAAATAAAACTATTGAAATTTTCAGTTTGTGCTGTTACTATATTTGCTGTATCTCTATATTAATAAAATCATTTTGGAGAAATTCTATTTAATTTTGACTGCATCAGATGTAGTGAACCGAAAGTGTTAGTCACCAGAAGTTCATTATAAACAGTGCCGACAGTACTTGTGTATGTAAACACTGCAATTATGTTTGTAAAAGCCTACAGTGACATGTTATGCCTTTGCTTTAAAACGAAACAAATTCTTCCAAAGTCCTTTTTCTTAATTATACATATCAAATTAACGTAAATTAGGTTACTTTTTTTTAATTGAACAAAATGTTTTCGGAAGTATGTTTTAATGCTTTGAAGAGAGCAATGGTTTAACTGGCCAAATGATTACTCCTTCTGGGTCTGGGACCTGATGTGGTTTGTTAAGGTGGTGTTGTGTATTGTATTTTTCCTACCTTTCCCATTATATTTAGCAATATAACTTGGCTCTCCAGTTCTGGGTTGAAAGGTTTGAGATATTCTTATGTGTATTCCTTGTAAAAGCTCCTTTCAATGAAGCATTTGTCCATTAAGTTGTTTTTAAAGGGTTAGTTGAATGTGGTATGTCATGCTGTTCCAGCGCAAACAGAAAGATGTAGCGAAAGAGAATGAGTTTTACATGCAGTTACTGCAACAAGCGCTACCTTTGGAGCAGCAACAGCCACAGCAGCAGCCACAATCCTGCCACAACACAAGCCCAGAAAAGAGTAGAGGTAAGCTGTTACACTTTGATAACATAGTAACAATAACATGAAAATAATAATTCTATTTTGTGATGATGTGGTTGTACAAGTCAATTGTGACATACTGAATGACCACCACATCAACAATTTCAAGCATGGAGAAAAGTATTTGTGGTGGGTAAGCTATCAGAGTATTTCTGTTGGCTCTAATATCGGCATGAATCTTAAGAGAGATTGCACGACCAAGTGTGATTGGACAGTGTTTAGCTTATCTCGCAACTCGTGACTCCTAGCACCTGTTCTTTGTTTTGGCAATTTGGCAACCACCTGCCTTTGCCTCTTTCAATATTGCTGTGGCTGGCACATCAATATGGTGGTGGCTCACACACCATAATCTTTTCGCGGTGCGTAGGGTGGGTGGGGTGTACTATACCTCCAAGATCAAAATCATTATTTTTGAACAGTATCTGCATGTCATTTCCGAAAAAGCATGTTCACCATAAGTGTCAACAAGAATTCTGTGTGCTTTAGCTGCAGATTTCTTCTGAATAAAATAGTGCAATAAAATTGCCTGCAAATACTATTTTCATGGCATAAAACTTGATATGCTTAGCACTCGGAAACGAAACTTTGTTTACAATCTGGTGTACAATCGCACACTGATGTTCAAGCTTATCAGCAGTACGTTCTTTATTAATGAATGTACTTGTACTTCTATTAATGAATATACATGTACTTCTTTATTAATGAAATTACATACATGTAATCCTGGAAACACCATCTGTTAGGAAACAGAGAACTTATTCAAGCACCTTACGGTTTTTGACCCAGTCCACTGAGAGCATTTTACTAGTTCATCATTGTGTTCATGAAATGCATTTTTGGTTTAGTTTTAGTTTGTTCTTTTTAAACTTCATTGAATTACCTTGGGGTCTAATCAGTGGCTGTTGAATTCTATTCAGAATTCATATTCTTCTTTAAGGGGGGATGTCATCGAATTCTGCCAAAAAATCGATTTTTCGTTTTCATCAGTTTTCGTTAGTACGGTACATGATATACCTTTCTGCAAAATTTGAAATTGGTATGATGTCGCTAAGTCATTTAAAATTTAAAGAACCTTTCACGAGGTGCAGCTCAGCCATGGGAGTGCCACACCCCCTTCTGCATTGCTTTTACTTCTCTCGTTATTTGTAATGAAATACGGCAAGTAATGTTCCTGCTGAATTTCTCATACTCACAAGTTTTGAACGACTACATTCTCATACTCTCATAACTCCATAGAGGGCAGCACTTTCCACGCATTCTAAAGAAATGTAAACATGAAACAGAAGAGCAGCTGTGAGACATTTAGTTATTTTCCACGTGCTGAGTACTGTGTTCTACGAAGATTTTATTGGAACAGTATATTTTCCTTCGAGCTGAAATATGGGTCAGACAAAACCTGCATTCAAAAAGCGACGTTTCTGCGGCAATCAACATGTTCGTCATGAAAAAAGAAAAAGTGATGAACTTGAAGAATCTCGACTTCCATCATGTGCGTCGGCGAAGCTTAGTGTGAATAGTAATGTTCACATGAACTTGCCAGAGGAAAATTCGTCAGGTTTCCGAATTATTGATTTGGAACTACTTTCCCAGGCTGTAAATATGACATGTGCATGCTCAAATTGTGGTGGTAAGAATGTGCTTTCCATAAAGGAAAGTGTTGCACAACGTGTTGGTGTGGCATGCATGTTACAAATAATTTGCAAAGTGTGTGGGATAATGCATGATTTTTCAACATCAAGGAAAAATGGTTATTTCTATGAATCGAATGTGAGATTGGTGTATGGTATGCGATGCATTGGAAATGGAAGGGAAGGAGCTTTGACTTTCAGTGCACTAATGAACATGCCACCTCCCCCTGTCAGATTTGATAAATACAATAGAAACTTGTGCAATGCGCTCAATGAGGTGTGTGAGGACAATATGAGAGAAGCTGTTTCTGAAGTTGTTAGTGAATTAGAAGATCAGAAGGACATATGTGTAAGTGTTGATGGTACATGGATGAAACGTGGGCACACATCTCTTCATGGATTGTCATCTGTTATAAGTATTGACACAGGAAAGGTCATTGATGTTCAGTGTATGGCAAAATATTGCCATGAATGTGCAACAAGATCAGTGAAAGATGATATGGATGAAGAAAACAGTTGGCAGGAATCCCATAAACTAAAATGCTGCAAGAACTATTCTGGTGCAAGTGGTGGAATGGAGAGTGCAGCAGTAAAAATGATGTTTGCTCATTCAGTGGCACAATATGGTGTGCGATACACGAGATATCTTGGGGATGGAGATTCTTCTTCATTCAAAAATGTGGTTGAAAGTCAACCATATGGCACTGATTGTGCAATTGAAAAATTAGAATGTGTGGGGCATATTCAGAAGAGAATGGGTGGTCGATTGCGAAGGCTAGTGAAAGACATGAAAAGCAAACATTTATCAGATGGGAAAACACTAGGCGGAAAGGGACGTTTGACAGGAAAGGTAATTGACTCACTGCAAGTGTACTATGGAAAAGCCATAAGAGAAAACTGTGACAGTGTTGAAAAAATGAAAAGAGCAGTTTGGGCAATTTTTTTTCACAAAATCTCCACTGATGCTAACCCTGTTCATTCGTTGACGGTCGGATTCGTCCTGACAGTCCTGAATCATGGTGTGGATTTAGGAGACAGGAAGCAACAAGTGAAAATTATGTTCACAAGAATTCCATACCAGTTCCAGTGATGAGTGCAATAAAGCCAATATTTAAGTCCCTTGCAGATCCTGAACTCCTCAAAAAGTGTGTACACGGTAAAACCCAAAATCCCAACGAGAGTTTCAATAGTTTGGTATGGCATCGTTGCAGAAAAACTCAATTTGCAGGCTCTACTATAATTAAAATAGCCACATATGATGCAGTTTTATGTTTTAATTCAGGGAACTCTACAAGAAATTCTGTAGTAGAAAAAATGAACATTGTGCCTGGATTCTATATGAAGACCATACTCAATGACATTGACAGAAAAAGAATTCAAAAAGCAGAAAATGCCATTGATAAACTAATCGAAGAAAAAAGAACAAAGAAGAGGGCCTTAAACAGAGAAGAAGAAGATAAAAATGAACAATTTTATGGATATGGAGCACATTAATTTATGTATTTCATGCAAAAAAACAGTAGGATATCTTTGTTGTCCATTTCCCGAAAACTACATTTTTGACCAAATAGTGACATTATCCTTAGAAACTACGTATCCTATTACAACAAAATTTGCCAGGTATGTACAAATATGTGTAATGCAATTACTGAACCAGAAGTTTCCCTTTAACTTAAATAATTTTTTTTGTGAGCAAAAAAATAGCATTTTTTTACTCCATATTTTGAGTAAAAAATTCAAATATTAATAAAAAATCAACAAAGTTGTAAAAATTATTAATTCTGCTCCAGTGAACAGTTTATAGTGTTGCTATATAACTGTCCCAATTTCAAAATGGTAGAATAAAAAAAATATGAAATAATTGCACTTTCAACAATTGAATACATTGATAAATATTTTTGTTAATATTTTTCTAAATAATCATTTAGAAGCTTTGAATTTTTTTTAAAATACACTTTTACTTGTGTAACAACAATATGCAAAATTTCAAAATTTTAGTGCAAATAGTTAATGAGAAAAAAATATTTTTAATTAGTAATGCAAAATCGTTGACATTCCCCCTGCAGATGTTATGGAAAAGATGAATTCGTCGGAACTCTGAATCTCAATATCTTTGTATATATATTATACGCGAAGCAATAAATCATTCGAAGAGCTTGCTCAATAGTTAAACGTTATCCAAAATCATACATCCTGCAGCAATTTTCAACCTTTGAATGATTCTTTTGTTATGAGAAATCTCCAAAACCTCTTCCTCTGGTCCCAGTAGCAGTTTATAATGTCCCACAATCCAGACGTGGCATTTAAGCGGGAACAAGTTGACATTCATGACACCACTGTAGTATTCTGGCTGCCTCATTTCCCAGAATATTTGACGGTTATCCAGTTCATGTTGGAAGGACAAGACTGAATATTATTAATACAAATATTACAAAGGTTTGCAGAACAATCTGTGAACATGTACATTTGTTGTGATGGCAAACCTATAGTGACTTATGATGAACGAAATCCCCTATCCCCCATCTTGTAATGACCAGGTGTATTTCTTGAATTCTACTTTAAGATTTTCTGCAAACAAACAGGTACACTCATTAGCTATTGTTTCTTATACGGTTGTACTTTATCATTTGTGCTTTCTCATATATCGAGGACCAATCAAATGATGTAATAGCATTAAAAAAATAATTTGAAACTTCAATTTCTTAATTAGTAATGATCAGTGGTTTTAACAGATATTACGTTTTAACATTTGATTAAAATATTTCATTATATGTAATTTCAGTTCAGTTGAACCTGCATCTTGTAATTCCCTAAAGCAACCTTTTCCTTTGTTCCAGGAGGTGTTTCAACAAACGACTCTGCAACATCCAATGGTGCTGCAGTGCATAGTGGTGCAACCACACAACAGTCATCAGTGACTAAAAATAACCACAGAAAGTCTCTCGACAAAGGGGAACGTGAAAAATGTACCCCAGCAGAGACAGACTCAAAGAGTTCCTCAGAGAAAGCTGCCAAGTATGCGCACAGCAATGGCAGCATCCACACAGAGTTGGAGTTTATCGAGAGGGTTGGGTGAGTGCAGATTCCCTGTTCATGTGTTTCTGCCGTTTGTTATCCAACCGAGTTATCTCTGTCCTTTCTCTCTTTCTTTTGCTTCTTTCTCTTATTCTCGTTCTCTCTCGTTTTCTCTCTCTCTCGTTTACTTTTTCTTTCTTTCCTCCTCTCTTTCTTTCCCTTTCTCTCTTCTCTCCTCTCTCCTCTCCTCTCTCAATACAGTGGAACCTTTGTTGTTTTCATTAAAAAAATGTTTGTTTAAAGAAGTGTGTCAAAAACTGGACGTAGAAAAAACTGAGCATTAGTTCCCATTAGAAAAACTGAGAATCCAATTAATCGATTCCCCCCCCCCCTCCCTGGACACATACATTGTACATGTCGTTTTTGCACTTTGCTATAAGGTGTTTCTTGAATTCCATTTTGGATATCTCATATTTTTTTATCAAGGGGCTGGCATTCAATCTATCCTTGCCCCCATGAACACATTTAGCATTCACACTCTATAAATAACATCTTTTGACCGCTTAATAAAATCTAATGAGGCATTTGTATTTCAGCTACAAATATTTCACATTTCACTGCTGTAAAGCATTTTACTATGGTAAACCCTTATTAGCATGAACTCACGTAACACGACTTTCGCCAGACTTTGAACAAAACTTTCGTCCCGACGAGGGATTATGGTAATAAGGACATTTATAGAACTGATAACACTAATTTTTATAACATGTACTCCGATAATTTTGGTCCTTTGGAATTTGTATTAATGAGGGTTTCCTGTACTAGTTTTAAACAAAAGCATCGGAGTTCAGAGAAAGGACTTCTTGCTCATTGCTCAACAACACTTGCTCCTCATTGCTCAACATCACTTCTGTCTTCCTTGTTGCAGAACTAAGGAATATTTTAATTTTTGTTTGTGCTTCTAAGTGTGCACAGATTTCACCATACTGGGATTCAAACTCTGGTTTTAAGTTAGCACCCAGTTAGCATATCCAATACTCCATGTGCCTGACTTGCAAGAACAACCTTAACGATGCTTTAAAGAGGAAATTGAACATTGAATTTTTCAAAATTTTAGAGAATTCAGGGAAAACAAGACCTGTGCCACTTTGATAAGCATACTCTGCTCACTCTGAGAAGAAAAATATAATATGAAAATGTTGAAGCTTCTTATAAAGTAACCCCAAATAAATTCAGGAGGCCGTGACATCAACCAGATCTGTCAGGAAATATCATTTTTGGAGAAGATATTGTCAACAGTAGCTCCCAGCATTGTTAATTGACAGACATTTTCCTGTAAAACAATTTCTCCGTATCAAGGACCTACAAAATATTGATTCTGACTACAGGAAGACTACAGTTAGTGGAAATAATTTATTTCACGTAGAAACAAGAATGATCTGCTTTTTTGGTATTAGGGCCCCACAGTAGGTGTTACGCTGTCAAAAAGTTCCAACTTTTTGCTGCAGTATTATAGTAGTTTCTTTTCACTGGGTAAAGTAAAGCAGTAAGGAGAACATAAAAATTGTCACAAACAATAAAAGTTTTATGAAATGTTTTGGACGACGAGAAATGTAAGCTTAAACACGAATGAATGGGTGCTCAATCTGGGAAATGAATACCCAATCACCTCAGCAGGCAATCAAGTTAGGTGCAGACCATTCTCAACTAGATAAAAATGATACAGTAAAAACCCTTTTTCCACTTTTCAGGGGATGGAAAAGAGTGTAAAATGCAGGAAAGTAAAAAAAACAACGATAGGCTAGGTGAGGGCAAAGCAAGTACTTACATTATTTAGTTATAGTTATAGTTAATGCCTTATTTTACACGGCGAGACTCGGGCCATCAGGCCCGCTCTTCCGCCTGACCATGCAAATTTCTACTACGCTCCTTTCACCACCTAGTGGAGAAAGAAGGTATTATCTCGGGCGACGAAACAGGTGACTTGAATTTAGCTCAGAGGCGTCATTTAGGCTTGAGGATCTTTTACATGCAAGTAAATCTACTAACATGGGACTCCTGAAGCACTCGTCATTTGAAGTTGTAAATGCATTGTAAATATAGGCTTTACAATAAGTTCAATGAAAAATTACGTAAAATGCAGGAACGTTAAAACAAGGTTTTACTGTATGTGGAAATTGAGAAAAAAATTTTGACAAGTCTTCCATAAACCAATTGTGCAATAACAATACACGGTCCTATACATGGATAACAGCTCACATAGTATATCCCATATAAGTAGATGAAGTTTTAACTGTATGATAAAGTTTTAACTGCATGTGTCTTGAAATCCTTGTCTATTTGTCTTGGAATGATAAACAATTACAAACAAATTTGTACTCTTTCAGTTGGCATTTGTTTGCTCGTTGTCTGCTGATACATATTAGTCGAACAGAGAAGTATTTGACCTGTCTGATTCACAAGTGAATGATATTTGTTACTATCAGATATAGCCTATTTCTTATCCTTGTGAGATTACCATTGAGAATTGGCCACTAGTGTGTGCATGGTGAATTTGAGAACTAACATAGATTCATGGAAAAATGAGCTTCCATTCAATTGGATATTAATTACAATCATTATGTACACAGCTAACATCGGTTAGTATGACTGATGACCGATTGTACTCTGTGTCTGTTTTGTGACAGTTCTGCTTTACCGACTATGTTTATCAGCTTAAGGACAGACCAGATTTGTTGTTATCTGCAATTTGTATTAAGTGAATGTTTTGAATCGTGCCTATATTGGTAAGGAAACTAACATAAACAAACTACCGTGTTGTTGATTTCTTGTAGTACAAATCACGCTCAATCGACGGCTCTCCATTATGCGACGCTCTTTTGAGAGAGAAGAGATGGCGTGGGAGGCACGGCAAGAAAGAGAAAGGATATTGAAAGATGCTGTGGAATGTGCGATCTTGGAGGAATATCGAAAAGTTGATGGGTCTTCGGAAATTTCTAAGTATTTAGGGGTTCTAAATTAAGCCAGAATAATTTGATTAAATAGTTTCAGTAATTTAGTTAATCATAGTTACATGTCGGTAGAACAAAATTGTAAAACTAATCCCATGGCCAAAAATGCATAATGATTGAAGCAGCATATTAGTGTATGTAAAACCTCCATGGCCAAACTTTTTTTAATTGCTATATAGGAAATGCAGTTGCTGAAAAGTTCAGAAATATTGTTCAAAAGAAAACAAGGTTGAAGGGAATACATTGTATTGCTAAGATTTAGTAACTCACCATAAGATAGTAAATTTACTAAATCTTTAAACATTCCAAGCGCCGATAAGTACTCTGTGCATTGTGAATGTTCAGGAAATTATTTGAACCTTCCTTGAACAATTATCAGCTGAATGATTAAACAAGAAACTGGCTTTTTGTTTACCTTTTTGAATGCTTTTATTTGATGCATAAAATTTTTCTACACTAATTCCTGGAGATATATTACATGCTGTTACCTACTTTTCGGAAGATAATAGTATACAAGAAATCTTGAAAACTACGAATTCAAAAGTAACGTAAGTAAACTCGAGCAAGTAATAAAACAAACAAATATTTATATTTAAATTTAACAAGAGGAAATTAAATGAACAAAACTACTTAATACTTTAGTTTTGTTAATGATAAATTATTACTATTAAAAATCCAGTACCACACAATTTCCACCATGGAACACAAGATGTAGCAAATATGGCTGATGACTACACACTAAACATTGTTTAATAAAATGTGTTGCCATGATAATACTAATCACAGCTTTATTCAATATTGAATTCATTAGCTTTAATGTCTGTAAATCAATATTTTTATTAAAATTTACTAGCTTTTCACAAAATGTTATAAGACAATCGTTTGAGAATATTTCAATTAATGCTATACATTACTTTTCATTACTGTAAAATTGATATATTGATGATCAGTATTAGATCCAGGACACTTGTATTTTTTATATTTGAGACCCATAATATTTTATCGGAATGTGGCTTTGAGAGTATTATAAAGCAGTGAATCTCTTTTTAATTTGCCTACTTTCAAGGAAAAAATATGCAGCAGTTTTTGCAAAAAATTGAGTTTGAATGATTTTGAAAATTTTTTACCCCTTATATGAAAATATTAATGTTTCTTATATTGTGATCTCTTTTGGTCCAGGCGGAAGGTGCAAGATGCCCTGCTGGCAGTGGTGGTGAAGCCCAAGGCTTCAAGTGGCCATGCGCATAGCGGAGGTGGGGCCAACCACACAAATGCCACAGCCGGCCCAACAGTCACGGCGAATGGGCGGGCCACTCCAGCTCCAAATTCAGCTCCCACCAGCGGTCGGCGTGGTGGGGGCTCTGTTAACGACTTCGACATCAACGAGGTCGAGAAGGTGAGTGTGAAAGGGTACGATACTCCTGGGGAATTTCTGTTTGATTACTACAATGTGAATGCACCCTAACATTCCCATTTGTAAGAATTAGAATGCACTAGAGTTCTCGCGCAAAAATTTACTCTTGGAAACCTGACATTTCATCTGTATGGAGAAAAATGATGTTCATACAATCTTTATTTGAATTCAAATTATAACATACAAATTTGTTCATAGTAAAATAGACTATATTGAAATGAAAAAGGAACCTGGCTTCATTGAAAGTGACCAGAGTGTACTGAAAGGAGCAAAAGTAAATCGAAGCAGAAGCAATGAGACATTTTTAAAAAATGAATGTCAGAAACAGTTTTAAAAACTCTGTGTGTCATACTATCAGCAGAAGTGTGTTCTGTGCACATTTTCTTAAATTCTGCAACGTGACTGATTTAAAAATATGCACAAAAAATTAGTTGAATTAAAGAGCAAATTTCATTACTGCAAAAGCAAATTGCAGAAAACAAAAATCAACAATTAATTGATGGATAAACATAAAGTGTACGAGAAGATTTGGATAATAAAATAAAAGTATTAAAAGTAGATTCTGATGATATAACAAATGAAATCTAGGAGCAAAACTAAAAAGCCAGAAATGCTACAAAATACGTAGTATGTATGGAGAGTATGTTTGGAGAGAGCGTATTTGCAATAAATTGTTTTAACTGTGGAGCTTAGACAAGTGCTTTTATTCACAAAAACAAAGTACAATCTCATTTAACAGCGGAGCTCAAGTAAAACAAAAACCTCCTGCACAAGTGCTAGATTCAAGCGTAATTCAGGCAGGAGATCTGTCACATTAATGGATTGTGATCGGGAAGAAGGGTGAGGAGAAAATGATTACAAATAATTCTCATTGCCGTGTGGGTTTAATGGCAACTAACTGTCACCATTTACATTATCTAGAACGGGTGAGTGAAGGGGAGAGAGAGAGGGAAGGTAGACAAAGAGGGGAAGTGAAGAGGTGCTCATGATGGCGTCAGCTGCTTTCCAGGGCACCAATCTCCCCCAGCAGAGGTGTTGTGGCTTCTTCCTGACTCGTGTTGTAATTGTCAACGGCAAGAGGGCTCGTGGTGGCACAGGCAAAGACGTCTCAGGAGTGAGCTCCCCGTCGCTTCGTGCGTCCCATATATATATGATTTTGATATTTTCCAGAGCACTCTTGGGAAAGTCCTGTATGCATTTGTAAACATGTTTTCCCTAAAGCTATTCTCTATCCCAATGCAGAGGTGCTTCCGACTTGGGCCATGTGGTGAAAGTTGAAAGTTGAACTTTGAAGTTTGTATTTTCTTCAATTTATTTTAACATGGCTCATCGCAGTGCTCATACACTAGAATTCGGAATAAAAGAATCGGAACAGACCAGTAGGCAAAGAAAGAATGTGGAAGTAATTAGAGATGTGTTTAAGACATTGAAAGCGCCGACAGAAATTGTAAAAGTTATAAGCCTTTGTAAACAATCGGAAAATTCAAACAGACCTAGTACTCCTGACTGAAGAAGATGCTTCAGTTATATTGAAAAAGGGAAAGGAACTTTCATTAAAATTTAACCCTTTCCTCCCGTTTTTCAGGACTGCATATCCCCAGAATACTCTATTAATTGAGGAAAATGAAAGAAAAATGCAGAGGTTAACAAAAAATGCCTACCCATTAGTGCCCAACGTTACCATCTTGTAACGGCAAAGGCTCAGGGACGTCATTTCAATATCTATGCTATAATTTGTGATTGGTTCAATAGTCGTTGACATCCTAAAAGAAACATATAAGCATGCTTTTTCATTCCTGAATGCTAGATGTCATTTAGTCCTGCCAGACTAAATGACTGAGATCTCGAACAACTCCTATACACGCACGAATGCAACGACAATCGGCGAACACATTGCAAACAAAATCATTCTGGGCAGTAATGGATGAAAATGCAAATGTAAACGTATTGACATGAAATTTTCAGGATATGAAGAAAACGTCCATTAGTGTGTGCTAGTTTTCCGCTTCTATATTGTTTCTTGGTGATACTGCAAAAAAACATTCCACCCAACAAAGAGATAAGTCGCATTTTTTGCATTCCCAAGTAGTTTGCACACCTTTGTCTGATGTTTTTTGTCTGAAGAGCTGCAATATTCACCCCTGATAAGTTGTAGAACACGATGGAAAACACAACGGGTGCTGTGGGACAGTAGGGGAACTTCCTCGTCAGGCGCTTAGCGCGGGAAAGGGTTGAAGTCAAAAGTGATCTAAGATGTAGAGAACAGTCTAAATTAATAACAACTAGCGGAAGAATTACAGATTTAATGCCAGTAAAAATTCAGTATTAAATAAACTAATCAACTTGCATAATTGAATTAATCATTATGATCCTTTGATAATTGTTATTATAGAAATGTGGTTTTCAATCCAAATTCTAGTCGGTTTTGTGGAAATTACTTGCTACACATTAATCCTTGACTGCTGTGCAGTTACATTTGTGTCCCTTTGTAGTGCTGAGTCAGTGTGGATGCATCCAAAGCGCTGGTGCTACACCCTTCCCAGGAGCAGGCATTGCCATATGCCTGGCATTGCCACATGCCTGGCATTGCCATATGCACTGAAAAATCAACCCAATCTAGTAACATGTAAATAAAATTGACTGCACCGCAAGGTGACTATAGTCACCCGAAGTTCTAGGGGCACAGCAATGCGCCAGTGAGTTCGGTCACCGTTAGCAGTCACGGCACAAACTGCATGCAGCGACTATAGTCACAGGTAGCAGTCAATGGGTTTAACACATTGACTTCCACTACCTAGAACTCTGAACCCTTGGTAGGGCCACGTTTCTCTTAACAATTGTTAAGAGGCCATGGGTCCCTGCTGAGTGATTATGTTGTAATGAAACTTCCTCACTAACACTGTTGCCAACCCAAATCCGAATTGCTAACCTCTGCAAAGAAATCTGTGAGGCCACCTTCATCATATATTCCAACACTAAGGTCCATTTGCTCATGGGGGGAAAAAAAAGGTCAAGAGAAAAGGTTCTTATTGAAAGTAGTATTTTACTACTTATCTATTTTACTTTTCCACATAATTGCAGTTTGTCTATACACTTTCTGTAATGCTGCACCAGTTTCTGTAAACCTTCTGCATGAAAGTCTGCCACCTGGGAATTGAACCAGTTGGTAAGGCCAGTCGTGAATTTGTCGTTTTGAACAGTGGCTGGGTGGGCAGTGATCACCCAACCACTGTTTATGATCTATTTATTTTCTATGAATACCCTGAAATTATCTGTTTTGATACCTCAGTTTTTAAGATTGGTTGTTAGTGAGAGCCCAGCACTATCTGATAAGTTGCACTGTGTGCGTGTGTCTTGCAGGACAAGAGCTCAAAGGGCAGTGTGACTCCTTTGGGCCACTCCAAGGCCAGCTCTGGTGCAGGAGCCCCCGGCGGCAAGTGGGGCAATGGCAACCAGGCGCGCAACAGCTCTGAGAGCAGCAACAGCAGTAGCAACAACAATAATAACAATAACAACAGTAACAGCAACAATAACCACAACAACCATAATCACAACAATCACAATAATAACAGTAACAGCACCAACAACAATAGTAATAACAATAGCAACAGCAGTAATGCACAGAGAGAGCGCAAAAACAAAGCGAATCGTGAAAACGCAGCAGATAACCATGCTGCTGCAGCCACGTCTCACAACCACAAGGACGAATACTCCATTAGGTAAGTTGCAAATCCCTTTAATGTTAGCGAGAAGAGTTGTGACACAAGTGTCATTCTCCCTTTTCATTTCAGGTTTTAGTATTTCAAAATGGCAGCTTATACCTTGAACTTTTCTTGTTGTTCAAATTTTTTAAATTTATGTAGTGTAATTTATTGATCCGACAATAAACAGGTTACCCCGATGGGCTTTTTGTAATGAATAGAAACTTGATTTTTATGTAATTACATATTTTTTGTCTTTCTACATCTCGATCTCAAATTTGAAATCTTGACAAATTGTTCCCTTCCTAACATAATATCCAATTTTTACTTTCCCGTATACGTACGCATACACAGAGTGATATACGTAGTATAGGGAAAGTTATGTAATGCTGCGCGAAAAAATGGCCAATTTTCGGCGGAAAAAAATTAATTGCTGGGCCATGAAAATGAAAAAGTGCATAAAACCAGTTGCTAAATTAAGAGAAAAAAACCTAACACGTGGTGTAGCCTGAAACCCTGTTTTCTAGGTCCTTGATACCGAAAAAACAATTGAAAGGAAAACGTCTGTCTCTATCTGTCCGTCTTTGAACACTGCTGGCACCTAAAAAATAAGTACGATTTCTTCCAAAATTGATATTCCCCGGTCTATCAGATTCTAGTCGAAGCTTTGAGATTTTGAAAAATATTCTTCAAAATTTGGAGGTACTTTATATGAAGCTCCCCGGGGATTTTCAAAATTCCAAATTTTCAAACGGCTCCAAATTTTTTCTTTAAATTTCTTGTATGAATAGAGTAAAATACACTTATTAACATGACATAGGTCCAATTTTCACAAATAACACTGAATTTTCGAAAATTGTGAAAGTTTGAATTTTACAAAATTGAAGATAGAGATTTTTTCTTCAAATAAAATTTGTTCTGCATATTGAGTTCTTTCATAAAGGTCATGTAAATGTTCTTCAAAATTTTAGTAGTTTTCATGCAATATTGCTTGCAATATGTGCAATTTTAAAAAATTACGAAAACAAGATTGTTTTCAAAAACGGCTCCAAATTTTTTCTTTAAACTTTTGGTAGGGATAGTGGTGAATGTACTCTATCAGATGACATAAAAGCCATATTGCTCTATAGGTTGGTTTTTTCAAAAATTACAAAATAAATTGTGTAAAACATGTAAATTTTTTCACATGTTTCTCACGTCAATAATATTTACATTAGCGGCGATTTTTTCACATTATTATATTTACAAGTACATGTGCTTTAAATAATGATAAGTAAAGTTTCTCGAAAACACAACCGTTTTCTGTGAAAAGTAGCTCAAAATTTTGCATTTTCAGAAACGCTCAAACGCCATTTTCTCGTATATGGCTGCAAATTTTTTCTTCAAACTTTTGTAACGGATTGTGCTAATTACACTCTTTAGTATATCGTAAAGTTTATTTTTGAGTTTTTTTTTTCCTTTTTTTAAAAATTACATAATTGTAATTTTTTTGAAAGATCTCTCACATCTTTAATATGCACATTACCAGCAATTTGTAACCATTTATATTTGTGAGAGTACGTGCTTGAAATAATTTCAAATAAAGTATTTTGAAAACTCAAACATTTTCTGTGAAAATGGGCTTCAAATTTCGCGTTTTTAGTAGCGCTAAAATGCAATTTTCTTTAAAACGGCACATAATTTTTAAATGAAAATTGCTATTGAGGACTGGTTTTTTATGTTCTTTAATATTCTAAAATTAATATTTTCGTTCTACCTATAGGAAACTGAAAAATTAAGAAAATGACAAAAAAATGTACTTTTGGCCGTGATAGATGGTAGCTGGTAAGAAAGAGTATGTGGCAATTCCGAATATGCAAAGACCCAAGGAAATAGAAAACTAATGCGGGAAAGTCTGTGCCATTCTGTAGCACCACTAGTTTCGTTATTCAGTAGTATATTACATATTTTGGTATTGTCACAAAATATTTTTGGAATGTTTTTGCCAAATGCTACAAAAAGATTAATCTTGAATGTGGGGCCTGTAATGCTAATATATCAGCACTTTCATGAGGTAATATCAAAGAAATATATAATTGAAATGACATTGTCTAGGACAGGCCAAAAATTGTGACAGTAAAATTGTAAAATACAAAGTATCAGTCCTGGTGCGAGATGCAAGGAATAATGTGTGTGGAACCAGAGTCAGTGTTTTAATTGTTTTTTTTCGTTAAATTTTCCCGGTATGCAATTAGTTTCAGTGCTTGGAGGTTGTATGATTGATGTTGTGGACTTCGAAAATTTGAAATTCTGTCAATAGTGATATAATCCTTCATTTGTGTAACAAAATTATTTTACTTTCTTGCTTTCTATGTGCGTTGTATGGGGAAGTTTCATAACTGCAGTGAAAAGCTGGGATTTTTTGACAGAAAAAATTGAATTGTAAGTTCTTGATTCTGAAAAAGTGGATAATTATTTGTTTTTATAAATAGGAATTGTAACATGTTGTATAATCAGAATACGCATTTTGTGGGTCCTTGATAGTGAAAAATTGATTTATGGCAAAATGTCTGTCAGTTCATCTGTCTATGAATAATGCTGGTGGATTTTCAGCAAAATAGTCTACTGGATTTTCAACAAAAGTGTTATCTCTTGATCAATCTGGCTGATTTTCCGGCCTGTTGAATTTGAAATGTATATTTTAATATTTGGGGTTACA
This sequence comes from Acheta domesticus, assembly GCA_031308135.1. NCBI lineage: Eukaryota > Metazoa > Arthropoda > Insecta > Orthoptera > Gryllidae > Acheta > Acheta domesticus. The sequence continues at coordinate 37,251,727 of JAHLJT010002630.1, forward strand.
TTACATGGAGCCTAAAAATTTTCAAATTTTTCTCAGAAATTGCGCCAAATTTTTTGAATAACTTCTTTTATCTATGAGAGGAAAATACACCTACAAAAATATCACATCCCCAATTTTTGTTAAATTCTCAGAATTTTTGAAAATTGCAAAAGTTTTTAATTTTTTTGGTGCCTCTTCCTACTACTACAATATTGAAGAAAAGAGATTTTTCTTCTAAATGAAATCTGTTCTTAGAAATTGGGTCTTTAAATGTGAACCTGCAGGGTTGTTTCAAAATATGCATTTTTCGTGTAATTTTACATGAAGTAAAGTGAATTTTAAAAACAAGATTATTTCTACACCAAATATTTTCTTCCAAATTACTTCCAAATATTTTCTTTACACTTGTTTTTACAGATAATGCTGAATGAACTGTATAACATGGAATCAACACTTTCAATTTTTCAAAGATTTGTTTTTTGTTTTGAAAACATCTCTCACATTATTAATATTTATATTACAGGCTTTTTTCCAACATTATTGCATTTGTGAGTACAAGTGCTTCAAATGATTTCTTACAAAGTTTGAAAACTCAAAATTTTCTGAGAAAATAAGCTTAAAATTCCGCATTTTTAGAAACACTCAAACTATGTTTTCTCAACTGCAGCTCTAAATTGTTGAATGAAAATGTGCATATAGATCTAGGTTTTACTCTTTTATAATATTCTTAAAGTCATATTTCAATTCTATTAGAAGCTAGAGAAATGGAAACTTGTTACAGGTATTGATAGGTGGGAATTGGGGCGAGAGTAGGCCAATATAAAAGCCAGCCTAGACTAAATAGATTTGAAAACTTAGTAGTACAAAAAGTCAGGGCCATTCTCTAGACCACTAATTTATTTTTATTAAGATAAAAAAACATTTTACAGCACTTCCTAACCCCTTTGTGAAAACAGTGCAGCAGTTTGTTTGTTTGTTGTAATTTTTTTTCCTGAGAACAAGCCTCAGGTAACTTGTGTATCAGCATATATTTAGTGTAACATAATCTGACATCCAGTTCAATGTTATATTCTAACAAAAAATTAATGGTTGTGTTGTTTTTTTGTAAGTCCCAGGTAAATTCCTATAATTCCAATGCTAAATTATTTCAGTTATTATGCGTTTTACGTTTGTACGTTTTTCACACTTATACGTTCTTAATAAGAGCACTGTACAACGTTCAAATGATGAGGCGCGGGGCAACTTGCGACGAGAGCCCGGAACTCGTATGTTACACGAGTCGGCACACTCCAGATCGCTCCCGCGGAGCAGTCTGTCCCTGAGCCTCTGAGGCGACTTCCCACAAATGAAACTTGTAATATAGAAGCTCGTCTCGGCCCGGCGGAGGGGCCATGACCGCGCGGGCACGCGGGAGGGTAGCGCAAGGTCAGCTCCCGGGCCACCTCCGGCAGCGGGACAGCGAAAAATTTCAGTCAGGTGTGTACGGGAGTTCTCAGAGAATCTCGGGAGGCAAAGGTAGCTCCGAGGGAAGGTCACAGACGTTCCCGAGAGAGAGGAACGATGTAGATGACCAATAAGTGAAGAAGTTTGTGCACAGTGGCCCACACTCCAAAGACTCTTTTGCTCGCCGGAATAACATACGTGATCCTTTCGGTAGCGGCTTGCCACAAGGAGGCAATGAAACTGATCGCTTTTCCGTGCGGCGTGGAAAGGGTGTCACCATGCTATGGGACTATGGCAGTCGTGTGCTTCCTATAACCCACGTAGAACAAAGTGTTTTGACCTGGGGAATCTCAAGTGACTTGAAGCTTGAGTAGATATTGCTAAAGAACTGGTAAAACAACAGTGTAAATATATTGAGTTTTTATTTTGCTCATAATAATCAATTTCAGTTAAACGTTTTTCTCACTTATACATTTTTTTCTTCAGTCCTCTGAAAAATGTATAAGTGAAGTTTTACTGTACAATGAAGTGCTCCTCCAAATTGTTAAAAGCAAGTAAAACTTTTTAGTTTCATAATGGTGTGGTGAAGAACATTTTCTCTTGCTGCAGGCTAGAGGCTGACGTGAAGCGCCTGAAGGTGGATCTCCAGGCTTCGCGACAAGTGGAACAGGACCTGCGCTCGCAGATCAGCTCTCTGCTCTCAGGGGAGAAGAGCGTCAAGTGCGAGCTCTCCCAGCTGCAGCAGGACAACGATGAGCTGCAGTCCAAGTACAAGCTCTCTCTCCTCTCATCCACTGCTTCTTCTGTCACACCATCACTTCTTTTTTCAATTTATTTTATACCAATCTCAGGCTGAATTTCCATATTATTAGTATGATGATGATGATGATGATTATTATTATTATTATTATTATTATTATTATTATTATTATTATTATTATTAAACAAGTAGTGACCTGGCGCAGCAAACATGCTTCTGAATGAAACCACACAAAGTACCATATTTATCCCAATATAAGTCGACTCTGAATAAAAGATAACCTCCTGCATATGAAGAGGTCTCAAAATTTTTTTACGTTCTTAACGTACCCGTTCTATGTAGTCAAAATAAAATTGTAAATTCCACAGAAAATTATTTTGCTGATGAGAATGTTAAAATTTATTATTTGAGCTATCACAATTTTTTTGTTCCTTAAAAATCATCATACTCGTGGTTTTCTCACTATCATCTGAATTTTCACATCATAGTATTGTTTCTTTCTGTTTGGTCCCTCTCCCTTTGCATTGTCCTCTGAGTTAGACTCCCCTGAAAGTTATGCACCTTGAATTTTGCGTTTCATCCAAAGCCACCCAAGAACATTCTCTTCTGAATCATTAGATTTTCTTCCTGTCATGCTCTTGTTTTGGACCTCAGATTCTTTAACAGAATATATTTGAAATTCGTATTGTTTAAAGTTTGCATGCTCTAGGTGTGGAATGCATTTTCCTATTGCAGGAGAGAGAGATAGGGGGAGGCGAGTTTCCAAATTTGGGAAGGTTTTGCTAAGAAAATATTTTACTATACTTTCTCTGTAGTTGCATGAAGAATGTGTACTTTAATAAATGTGAAATTTTTTCATTTCCATCTCTTGCAAAATGCAGTTTTACATTGCATAACAAACTTTGGCAATGAATTTTATTCTTTTCCACTTTGCTTTTACTTGCTACACTGCTGTTCAATTGAAATTCTCTCTTTAGTGCCCCATTAAAAAATAATGGCCTGCGTCACCCAGCAAATTCACAGTGAATACTAGGAATACATCCATGAATAGACTCTTGCTCCATTTTTTTGTGTTAGTAGGCATTTACGGTTTTCTAAATTACTCAGAGCAGAGTTGCTGCAGTTTTCTAAATTAATATGTATTGGATTCAGTAAACTCTCCTACAAATCAAAGTCATATTTTCCTACCTTTTATGATTTTATTTGGGTAATATTTGGAGACAAAACTATGTAATGTTAAAGGACACATTTTGATTTAAGTTGGAGACAGCTGGAAAATAATGGTTACTCCTTGTCACCACTTCTCTCCAATGTAGAAAAGCATTTTTTCACATAAATTTACAATTTCTCTATACCTACTTTGAGTTTAATCTCAAAGTTGAAATTTATACTGTTTTAAAAATTTATTATTAAAATCTTAATTTTTTTTTAATAAATTTAAAAATTATTTATTAAAATCTTAATTTGGAGATTATAGATGAAAATTCAGAAAAAATCCAGAATTTCGGTATTTAGGAAGGTGTAATTTTTAAGTGATATGCTTAGTATCATTGATATTTTACATAAACTAACTACACTGTTATGAGTAAGAGCAGAGAAAAAAATATGGCTGACTTTTTTTAATTGCTCTTCGAAAATGGAAATGTGTTCATTTGCATTCCATAGTTTTGTTTGCAAATATAATCCTAATAAAAACTTATTATGTAAATATCACTTTGGTTTGTTGGCCAGAATTGATTGAATCCAATATATTTTAATTTTAAGCACTACCCAGCCCAAAGTAATTTAGAAATATGTATAATCTACAAATATGAAAAATGATGTGCATCATGAAACAAAAATGGTTGCCATTTGTGAACCACATGCAGTAAAATTTGTTTTAAATGGTTTGGAACAACCAAAACATTTGAGAATTTATATACAAAGAATGAATTTTTTCTGAGACCGAGTCAAGCAATTTATTTAATTCTCTTCCACTTAAAATGAAATGACCCATTGACCCATATGATATTTATCGCGTTTTCAACTTATTGTTATGGCAATATTGGAGTTTTCTGCAGAAAGGCATTGTAAAACAAGTCCTAACTGTCTAGAGTTAATCTGCAATTGCAAGATGATCTCTCTCTCTTCCTTTTTTTTCTTTTTCTTCAACAAGATGTTTAGGGAATTTCATGTTACATTTGTGTAAATGCAGTAGCTGTTGAAGAGAAAGTATAATAACCTTGTAAGACACTGCAATTAATTATTTTAACAAAAACGTTCCTCACAAATATTACCATAACATTATTACACAGAATAGTTATGCTTTACAGGCAAGTTTTTACAGGCAAGTATTCAGAAAATTTTATGCAAAACTAGGCAGGTTGTGCTTGCTTTTTCCTCCTCGTCTGGATACTTATAATATCTCTGCCTGCTCTCAGTAGGTTTTCACTTAATTAATGCACTTGTGTGCCTCATGGACCGAAATGAAATGTGTAGAAGTACTCATGTTGAGTAATATTTCTTCATTGATATATGAAAAGTTATAAAATAATTTAAACACCATGCGTATAATGTTTTTGTGTCGATATAAAATGTACAATATTAAACTCATAATACTTGGTTTTATTTCATAATGTGTTGTTCAAATTAACAAGATCTATCTGTCATGCAATTGGCAGTGCTCTACAACTTGAATCTCTTTCTGCACTCGCAGGCTGCACGGCCTGGTGACGGCTCGACAGCTGGACAAACAGGCCATCACGCAGCTAGAGCGCCGCCTTCAAGATGAGCGACGCATCCGCAGCAGCTGTGAGGCGCAGCTTGCAGCTGAGCGCAAAGCCAAGAAGGCCGAGGAGGCTGCTGCAGCACGTGCTGTTGCCATGGCGCAAGCTGCAACTAAGTAAGTTGTGTTTATGTGTGTTTTCCCATATCAACTGACAATTGCCCATTTGTAGTTATTTATAAAACTAATTCAGAAAGTGAGTCCTTGGACCCAGTGGATTGTTGATGAACAGGGCGATAATAATAGGCACTGACTCCATCATTTATTTATTGGTATAACAACAGGCAATTCCCCAATTACGTAGGTATAATATTTACAATAATAATACATGTAGTTATAACTCGACCAAGTTGAGAATGATGTTTACAGGAGCGCGCCACCATCTGTGTTTACAGCCAAAGCAACGGAGACAGTATAAGGACACTCAAATCCAATTAAAAATGGGACCTGCCAAACTATTTCGGGAAAAGCGCGATTTATTTTGTCACAAATCGGGTATCTTCCCAATTAATATTTTAACTATATTTGGACGTGTCTGCACCTCGTGTTTGAAGAAATAAAATGTTATTTTGCTCAGCAGAATAATTCAATTTTGATTGAATTCCTTTGATAAGCAGACAATTTGTACTGTAACATTCACATACTTGTAAATCATTTAATTTAACTTGTGTAGTTTCTCAAATCAAATCAAATTCTTATTATATAAGAAGCAACTACCACTGTAATGAATATTCCTCAATATTTCTATCTTCAGTATGTGTTGCTTCATTAGTTGATGGTTCTTTACTATTAAAAATTGCGAACCAATTAAAATTTTTTAAATGACAATCTTTTTCTTTTATTAATTCTTTCTCATTTTCTAAGAATATTACATCTCTACTCTCATGAATTATTTTATCTTCTACATCAAAAAGACGATGAGCTTTTCTATTTTTCGAATAACCTATGAATATAGCTCGTTTTTCTCTTATTAAATTTTTTTTCTGGATATATCATCATTCCTATGATACGTTCTATATCCAAATACTCTAAAATATTGTAATGAAGCATATTTTAAATACTTATGACAGTAAATTTAATGTTTTGTTTTTTTATTGCATAAAGTAAAAAAGAAGATGAATGCAGAAGAATACAAAATGTTTGAATTCATTCATAACTCGTATTTCCCAAAGCTACACAGATAAACAACTCTCTTCATACTCCACCCGACTTTTGTTGGCGAAACTGACTGTACAGGCCCGTGTTTACACTGTTAGTTCCACGACGCGCCACAATCGCATCCTTCATTCTTCGCTTGATCGAACTGTGCATAGTATACTAATTTATGAGTATACATATAGACAATATAGAGTCAAGCTAAGTAAAATCATTCAGAAATATTTTCCTCGCTTCTTGATGGAATGTATAAACTGATAGACTCAGCAGGTCTTTATCTAATAGCGTTTTCCATTCGCCGCACTGGTGCGCACTCAGTGCACACTCAGGGCAGCTTTCGTGTTCCAATCGGCCGCTAGGGCGCACCAGTGCAGAGAAGCCTATGTTCCATTCGCACAATGACACGGAACCAGGGTGCACTCGGGGCGCCCTAACCTGCACTGACGAGCTCGACGGTGCAGTCCATTGCACTGGGCCATTTTGAGGTTAGGTACGGAAGTTATGAATGTTGATTTGGATTCGTGGTGAAATAGTAAGGCAATTGAGGATTTCCTCTCACACAGGGACACTTTGAATGATGGAGTATACCATGTTTTACAAGAAATGCTTTAAAATAACTGTGACATACTCGAAGTTCGGAAAATCAGTTTGTGTTTTCGTAAAATTCAACCGAGAAGTACTGCATGTTAACAAATCCAGTGCTATTCAGTAAACAAACCTATACCCTTACAAAATCATTAAAATATATAATGTGCCAAGAAGAGTTTCTTGCATGCGCAAGCGGAAATGCTCATATTCATATTTTAATAGTTTTCAATACCCAAATAATTCTGCAGAAAGCCTTTTGGTTCGAAATGTAGTGCACTGTGTTCGAAATCAATCACTGGCAAATCTCGAGAAATGAGCTTTCGACAGATTCGCTTTTGAAGTTTTCGATAGTCTTTAAATAAAGAATCACACGTTAATAATAGTCTATGAATTAAGGAGTAAACAATTACCAAAAGACTTCGTACAAGATGTGTTAAAATAATAATAATAATTATTATAAAAATTATAACAACGATCACAATTCCAAAATTCTTATTTTTCGAGTTATGTCAGTGTGTCAGACCAAGAACAGCTGTCTATAATCTCATTGCGTAGCGTACACGCACTGACTCAGTTCCGAAATACGATTCATTCGTGGCTGGCCCACGACTGCCCTTCATGCGTGTGGGGCAGCACTGTTGCGGAGCGATGACGTATTTGCCCTGCACTAGGGTGGGTTTCAGTGCAACGAATGGAAAACGCTATAACATACTATATAGTCTACACATACGTTTCATTGGTTCGTAATATGCTACGTTAGTTAATTTATCCAAGAGTTCTCTCACCGGATGCAAGGTGGTTGGATGTAAATGGTATCGAAGGCTTCCGCGGCCAGAGTCATGATCTAGGCTGTCCGGGTGACGCCGCGTCGAAGGCCGAGGTGCCGACATTTCGACCGACATGTCGCGGTCCTCTTCAGGGCTGTATTGCATCCGGCTGTATTTTCAATACAGCCCTGAAGAGGACCGCGACATGTCGGTCGAAACGTCGGCACCTCAGCCTTCGACGCGGCGTCACCCGGACAGCCTAGATCATGGTTGGATGTACCTCCTGCTCCTAGCCATCATCATCATCATCATCATCATCTTGAACTGTTTCATGTGTCTCAGGGGTTTACTTTCAGTGGATGCTTCCAGTGTTGTGATTTTTTGTTTTGGTGGTGTTCTTAGCTGTGTTATTAACTGTTTTAAGTCCACCAAATAGTCTAATGAGATGTCATCGAAAAACAAATTTTGCATGATTTGCCACCCTTAATGCAATTTCTCGAAAAACGCTTAGGACACGGACATGGAGTGTTTCCTTTGCAACAGCTGTAGCAGGCCATATCATGCTACGTGTATTGGCTTGACAACAACAGAGATACAGTGCATGAGACTGAAAGAAAATAGCCAAGCCCAGCTTTTCTGCACTGATTGTCACCATGGCCTCAGTTTACTCCCTAAAGTTCAGTCTGAATTGTCAGAGTTGAGGAATAAATTCGATTTATTATCAGTTGACTTGAAAAAGACTTAAATCTCAAGTAAATCTGCGTTCGATGAATGTGCTATTGCTGATGAAGTCGCCAATCATATCAGATGTAAATCAAACAATAATTCAATGCTAATGAGTCTGATTCAACTAATTGTGAGGAATTTGATTAAATGTTGTTACCCATGTGATCTTAAAAATCCATGGAACAGCCTGAAAACATATTATCAAGGTTTGCAGAATAGGAAAACGTTCCCCTGACAAGCCACGTCCATTGAAAGTGAGCCTGAAAAACACTGGCTTAGTTTTATCTATTCTGAAAGCTCTTAAAAAAACCTCAAGGAGAAAAAAGATATTGTTATATCTAATGGTTGGATGTTGATGGAGTGTGATTGCCTCAAACAACTTCATCTGGAACTAGTTTCACTCATTGCAGAATCTGTTACTAAAACTATTAGGTATGTCAGGGTATCAAAGAGCGCTCACTTAAATTTATAAGACTTCTGGCTCACAAAATTTTTATGGCATGTTCTCTGACCTTAGACAACCTGAAACTATTAATTTTTCCCCATCTTACTGGAAGTCAATTTGGTTTTGTTTACAAGAAAAGCATGCAGCTAATCTTGCTTACAATACTACCTATATGCTGAATGCCATGGATGAGAAATTAAGCATGGATAGCATCTACACCAACTTCAGCGAAGCGTTCGACTCGGTTAATTATTTGTTATAGATTGGCAAACTCCAAGCCTTTGGTATTTCAGGTTCTATTTTAACTGGTTCAAAGGATATTTACTCAATAGGATCCAATTTGTTAAAATTGGAGATGTAATATTTGATTCTATAAAAGTTTCTTCTGGTGTCCCTCAAGGTTCGCACCTTGGTAATCAAGGTTCCCACCTTATTGTTCTTGATCTTTATTGAAGACATTAAACATTTACTATTTACAAAAGCATAGTTACTTTCCCGTATACGTACATATACACGGAGTGATATACGTAATGTAGGGAATAGGTAATATAGGGAAAGTTATGCAATGCTGTGCAAAAATATGGCCAATTTTCAGCGGAAAAAAATTAATTGCTGGGCCGTGAAAACGAATAAGTGGATAAAACCAGAAATTAAGAAAAAAATATCCCCTAACACGTGGTGTAGCCAGAAACCCTGTTTTCTAGGTCCTTGATACCGAAAACCCAATGGAAAGGAAAACGTCCATCTGTCCGTCCATCTGTCTGTCCGTCTGTGACCACTGCTAGCGCCTAAACCATACATACGATTTCTTCCAAAATGGATATTCCCTGGTCGATTTGATTCTAGTCGAAGCTTTGAGATTTTGAAAAAGATTCTTCAAAATTCTTTATATGAAGCCCCCCCCCCTGGGATTTTCAAAATTTTCTCAAAAACTGCTCCAAATTTTTTCTATAAATTTCTTGTATGAATAGAGTTAAATACACTTTTTAACATGGCATAGGTCCGATTCTCACGTACAGCTCTGAATTTTCAAAAATTGTGAAAGTTTGAATTTTTTTCGGCGTCTTTCTCCAACTACAAAATTGAATATAGAGATTTTTTCTTTAAATAAAATTTGTTCTGCATATTGAGTTCTTTCATCAAGGTCATGTAAATGTTTTTCAAAATTTTGGTAGTTTTCTTGCAATATGTGCAATTTTAAAAAATTACAAAAACAAGTTTTTCTCAAAAACGGCTCCAAATTTTTTCTTTAAACTTTTGGTAGGGATAGTGGTAAATGTACTCTATCAATGACATAAAAGCCATTTTGGTCTATCGGTTGTTTTTTTCAAAAATTACAAAAATGTAAATTTTTTTACTTGTCTCTCACATCGTTAATATTTACATTATCTGCGATTTTTTCACATTATTATATTTACGAGTATATATGCTTTAAATAATGTCAAGTTTCTCGAAAACACTACCGTTTTCTGTGAAAAGTACCTCAAATTCGGCATTTTCAGAAATGCTCAAATGCCATTTTCTCGTATATGGCTGCAATTTTTTTCTTGAAACTTTTGTAATGGATAGTACAAATTACACTCTTTAGTGTAGCATAAAGTTTATTTTGAGTAATTTTTTTGTTTTTTCAAAAATTATATAAATGTTAATTTTTTGAAAGATCTCTCACATCTTTAATATGCACATTATCCACAATATGTAGAGATTATTATATTTGTGAGTGTAAGTGCTTCAAATAACTTCAAATAAAGTATTTTGAAAACTCAAAAATTTTCTGTGAAAATGAGCTTCAAATTTCGCATTTTTAGTAGTGCTAAAACGCCATTTTCTCTTAGACGGCACATAATTTTTAAAAGAAAATTGCCATTTACGGCTAGATTTTTGTGTTCTTTAATATTCTAAAATTAATGTTTCTGTTCTACCAATAGGAAACCGAAAAATTAAGAAAATGACAAAAAAAATGTACTTTTGGCAATGATAGATGGTAGCTGGCAAGAAAGAGTATGTGGCAATTCCGAATAGCTAGCAAAGACCCAAGAAAATAGAAAACTAATACGGGAAAGTCTGTGCCATTCAGTAGCACCACTAGTTTCTTCTTTAGGCAGATGATGGCAAGATTTTTTATGGCTTTTCAATCTAGTACTGATGTGATGGTCTTACAATATGACCTTAATTTATTCACAGATTGGCGCTTGTTTAACCCTTTGCAGTCCTTTCACTTTTCCGTTTTCTTCGTCTGGCGGTCCGGTGTCCCGCGTCACGGGACTTTCCTTTTTCCTGGTTCTGGTCCTTTGTCCCGTGGGGCAGGACCTATATTTAACTCTGTTATTTCACTCAGGTAAATGGCACCGGTTTCCTGTACACAAATTATCTTTAGAAGAGATTAGGCAGTATAATCCTTCATTGTAGCCAGACTTCGCCCATTTTATGTTGTTTCAAATCACTTTGCTTACGAGGCTGCAGTTGAATTTATGATGGCATCGAGAAGTAAGCGTTCGAGATTGTCACAGCTTCAACTAAGTGAATCAGTAAACAATTCTGAGAGTTAACAATCTTCAGGAAAGTAAGAATTTGAAAACATTTTCTTGAGTTTCGAGGAGTGTGAAGAAAATGACAGTAATGATAATTCAGACTTTGTTCATGTAAAGCAATATACAGGCGTTATTGGTATTTGGGCGAAGCTTTTGCTACCAAACATTGTTACAAAATTATGTATTATGAATTAGGCAAATAAATTAAAATGTTGTGTTCATAAAAATACGAAAAATAATTTGAAACCTAAGTACAGTTTCGTACTGAGCCGTGGCACTCCCGACCGGTGCAACCAGCTACCTGGGGATTTAAAGGGTCTGGAACGAGGAAAACGCTGTGTCTCGCCACGCGGGACAGAGAACCTCAAAGTGTTAATGACCTGACTTTAAACCCTAACAAATGTATGCATATTTAATTTACAAGATCTTGAATAAATATAGTCTACATACAAGATTGAGTCTGTTACACTGGAAAAGATGATCGTGATCTGAGTTTAATTTTTGGCAGTGGAATGTCATTTTTGGATCACTTTGATTACAAAATGACTAAATCAAACAGAATACTTTGGCTTTGTCCTTAGAACGTGTCAAGAAATCGGTTCAATACGATCCTTGAGATCCCTTTATATTATGCTCGTCAAATCTATGCTATCTTTTGCCTCTCTAATCTGGTTGCCATATCAAATTTGTCATATAAAATGTCTTGAAACTATCCAACACTGGTTTTCTAGAATGGCTGCCTTTAAACTCAATTTACCTGTTCCTTATATAACCCATGATTACATTGCAATAGCTCAGTTACTCAACATCCCCACATTTGAATCGTAGAAAAACTATACATCTGTTATTTTCTTATATAGATTAATTCATGGTATCGCAGAGTGCTGTCTTCTGCTTCAGCAACTTTGCTTCAGAGTCCCTGTTATTAATATTAGAACTACTAATGTTTTTTACATTAGCTCAGAGCCTTATTCTCATTCTCAGAGCCTTATATAATAACAATAACCCTATAAATAGAACTTGTTCCTTGGTCAACACTCATAAAATTGATATTTTCAAACCATCGTATGCAACATTCAGAGCTCATTGAGAGTGAGAAATGCTTGAATTTGCACAGTATCATTATTTCATTTACTTTTATATATTCCACCAACTGCTTTTCCCGAAGTCACAGTAAAGTTCGCTCATTTGAGCTGCCGGGAATTGAGCAGCCGGGAGGAAGTTCAACATTGATGAGAGGAATGTGAGGCGGTGAATTCAAGAAAAAAGTTGGAAAATACCAATTGCAGTAAATGTGCATTTCTAGGCAAAAAATGTAAATATCCGACAGTTGAAGAATTGCTGGAATACGTTTAGGATGTCCTGTGCAACAATTTTGCCATTTTTCGAGAGATGCTGCAGTTCGAGGGCAGGAAAATCGCCAGAAAACGGTATTATCCCCAGTACTGAATTTCAAGGGAGCTATGGGTGGGCAAGAGAAGTGTTCCCATAAGAACTGCGGGAGCAGAGAATCACCACAACGTTATGCTGGTGATAATGGCAGATGAGTGCAAGTTGCCACCATGCCTGGTTTTCAGAAGGAAAACTATACCACAGGAGAAATTTCCCCCAGAATAGTAGTGCATGTCCAGGACAATGGCTGGATTGACGAAAACCTTGTCCTAGACTAGATGGAGCATGGATGGTTTTATTTATTTATTTTTTTATTTATTTATTTACGTCAAAAACAGTTAAAAACTGCGTGTGACGAGCTATGGGGAGAAGTGAATTTTGTGCACGTTTTCATAATTCTGTGGTCTCTATCCTAAACCATATTCTAGTCGAATTTTGAATACAGAAAAGAGAGGTTTTTTTCGAGTTTTGTTGACAAAATATTCGCTCCTATATAATAAAATATATTTTCAAAGGTAAATTAGCCATAAATTCCTGCCCTGAACCCTCATGTTCTTCATGAAAGAATAATACTTTTTGCTGCGATAATATGAAAAACGATAATTTGAATAACTATACGTATTTCCCACTGAAATTCAGAAGACGTGCACAAATAATGAAGTTACAGTTATGTCCAGAAGCAAAACAAGGGACCATCTCAGCATTTGCTCAAGGATCAGGGAAACTGGACGAAAAACCTGATCGAGATGGGGGCCATCAACCCAGAAACTGTGGTACAACACTTGTTACAGGTTCTTTAGAATTATACAGTCCAAATGATAAATAATTACATTAACTATCATTGTTAAAATTAATTCTACATTCCTTTTTGATGCTCGGTATAGTCTCGAATTGTATAGAAACAGTTATGCAGCAGAAAAGATTTTACTTGGGACTTAAACTTTTCTATTGAATTTAATCGTTTAATGTCTTCTGGCAAAGTGTTGTAGAGTAATGTACATGAATTGTATGTGAATTTTTTGTAGTGAGCTGTTGATACTGCCACCTGGTGAATATGATTACTACGTCGTGTGTTATACTTATAGACATCGGTGTTTGCTGAAAATATATTCCCGCCCTTAAGTAAGTCATTTTTGACAAAAACTAATGATTCGTAAATCAGGAGACAAGGTAATGGTAAAATTCCTAGATTAATAAAGAGTGACTTACAAGAATCACGTGGGTTGGATTTGCTTATTATTCGTACAATTCTTTTTTGTAATCTGAAAGTCTGTGAGCTATAAGATGTGTTTCCCCAAAATATTATGCCATATCTCAGGCGGGAGTGAACATTGGCAAAATATACACAACGAGCTGTATGAAGGCTGACGGAATTTGAAAGAATTCTGAACGCGTAGCATAATGAACTTAATTTTGTGTTCAATTCATTTAAGTGGGCATTCCATTTGAGGTTTGACTGAATTGATAGACCTAAAAATTTTGTTACATTAACATCAGTCAATGGCACACCGTTCATTTTCAATGGAGTACTGAATTTTTTATTTGATATGGAAAACTGCATTGAAACAGTTTTCTTTTCATTTACTTTTAATTTGTTATTACGGAACCAATTTGAAACGTCTGATATTGTACTATTTATGGTTTCTTTGTTTCAAAGAATATTTGTATCATCCGCAAAGAGAACTGTTCTTCCGTTTCGAATCGCTAAGGGCATGTCATTTACGTATAATAGGAAGAGAATAGGGCCTAAAATTGATCCTTGCGGGACTCCACGTGCAATTGGCAAAGAACCGGAAAGGTGTGCACATAAAGTTCCATTATTCCAGTAAGGTATTTCTACTCTCTGAGATCGTTGTTTAAGGTAAGAACATAGCCAATCTAGAGCAATACCACGGATTCCATACAAAGGTAATTTTGAAAGTAAAATGTTATGATCAATGACGTCAAAAGCTTTTGAAAGATCTAAAAATTGAAGGAATACAATTGTAAATCTAATTCATTGTACAACTCAACTATACCTCGTCTTGCCAGAATGGCGAATTCATTCATAATTGAAAATGATTTTAATTCTAATTTTTAGTAATTTCAAAATTAAAGCAAGATGAGTTATATTAAAGTTCAAATAGAAATTATAATTGTTATACTGTCAAATTGTTGACAAACATAATTACATGAATTACATTTTTTTACTTTTTTAAGTTATAGTTATTAAACATCATAATTATAATAATGTCAGATATTGTTGGTGAGTGAATGGTATTTTGTATGAATGTACAGGGCATAATGCCTGTTGTCAATTTGATTAATAAATAAATAAATAAATAAAAATATTCCAATAGTTGCTTGGTTTTGATCCAATGATGAGGCAACATCCTTAAGAAAAGAAAAAATGGCTGTTTCCGTAGATTTTGATTTCCAGAATCCATGTTGGCAATTTGAAAACGCATCGTGTTTATTGAGAAAGGTTTCCAATTGCACATAAAAAAGTCTCTCTAATATTTTTGAAAAAACTGACAAAAGAGAAATTGGCCAATAATTTTGAACTTCATTTTTGTTGCCTTTTTTGAAGAGCGGCTTAATCTTAGCTGTTTTAAAAATATCTGGAAAAATTCCGGTGCATAAGGATGCATTAAATATGTGAGTTAACGGGTGTATAATGGCTGGCGCGCACGTCTTTAACAAACAATCCGGAAATTCATCTAAACCGGCCGAATATTTATTTTTTAATTTACCTATTATTTTGAGAATTTCATAGGAAGAGGTTTCGGAAACGAACATAGTGTCTAATATTTTTAGGGAAACGTCAGATGTTGAATTTTGTGGCTGAAAACCCTTAGTGAGATCGACAGCAATTCTCGAAAAGTATTGGTTAGACTAGCCACTGTTGCCGGATCGTTCACATCTCTATCGTTATCTTTTAAAACAACATTCTCTACAAGGTTTCTAGTTGGTTTGGTCGCATTTTTTACTATATCCCTCATTGATTTTGTTTTGTTATTTGAGTTCAAAATATTTTTTTTAGAGCCTGGTGCGTTGCTGAAACAACTTCCATGCTAGTTTTGGACAGTTTCCAGGCTCGCACAACCTCTCCACATTTTACCCCCATTTCATAAGTTCCTTTTTGGAAAAAAAAAAAAAGTGCAGCTTTAAATGAGCAAATACGGTATATACTCTAGGGATCACTTTCAGTATGCAAGGTGACAGCCATGTTGAATCATCTCACTTCAAGTTCTTGTGTACCTTGCAGTGAATTCAGTTGCAAGTTCAGTTGCATTTATGGCTGTGACCTCCATCAGTATATTTATGGGATAAGTCAACATTGCCACAGGTGTGTAGTAAAGTAACTCCAATTAATAAACAGTGACAATAAATATTAGTTTTCATGCCTGAGTGCTGGAAAAGCAATATAAAATAATACAAAAATCATAATATAACAATAATAATCAGGATGATAAATTATAGATTAAGGTTATTAATTAAATATTGTGAACAATCTAGAAATTTATGGCCACATTCATATCCATTGTTTTTGTTATCATTACTGTTTTTGTATGAAAATTAAGGGCTAATTTAAAATCATTAAAAGACCTATATGTTCTTCTTAAGGGATACCACATGTTAAATCAGGGTGTCCAACTTGCAAGGCTTCAAGCGCCGTGCAACTTAAACATTTAATATGCTTGCAGGCCATATTCACAGTACTTGGGCGATCCACACCTGATTTTCCCATATTGTTGATCTCAGCTATTCTGAAATATGGGGGAATGGAACCATGCATGATACCAATAAATATTGGTCTGAACATCATTCACTCATTTCCATTCATTTTATTCCTCATTTTCTTTTTATTTCAAAGATCTTTCTTCCGTTTTCTACAACCAGAATCATTTGTTTTTTGTTGTTGTTGTTTTTTTCCCTTTCTTTCTTTCTTTCTTTCTTTTTTTCTTTCTTTCTTTTTCTTTCCTCCTCCTTTTTCATTTTGTGACAAGCTGCTGTACCGCTGACTTGAAAACACTCGGATATTTCTGTGTCATTTCTATCCTTTCTCATCAGTTCTCCTTCTGCAATTAGCTGTTTACCTGTCAAATAGTTGTATGTCCCACCAAAATCATCAGCATTCTTATCTGTCCTCTTCCTAACGTCAGGAGGAACAAATAATACATCAAAGTTATCAGAATTTCCATGTCTCCAAATTCTCTTCCAGAATAGCCCAAAATTTGATCAGTAGTTCGTTTCTGGAAAGAAAAAAAATGTTGCTGCAGTTAAGAGTGTCATATATGTCCAGTGTTGTGTTTTCGCAACATTTATAATGCAAGTCCAATAATTTCCATATAATTGTATTTGCGAGCAACTAATAATATTCTCGTATTAAAGTAATATGAATACACATAAATCGCTGAGCTAAAAAAAATGTCATTACATTCATAAAATATTACCTTCATTCACTTGGATAGCGTCTCTTCCCATCCATCTTCAAAGTCACAAATAATACAGTTATTCCCTGAAGCAACGATTACATGAAAAACAACCAACACACTTTACCAATTTGTTCTCCAAACCTTTAAATTCAGACACCTAACATAGTATGCATTTGTTGCCCCAAACAGAAATTTTTGAAAATTAAAAGTATGCATTGGTGCACCACATTGCGAAATGCAATACTGGATATCTATAGTTTAAGGGAGTGTTAATCCTGACAGGGCACGCACTAGGCATACAATATTCTCACCCAACATGGATGCAAGGGTCTTTCACTTTTGGCTAATAACCTTACACGGGCTGCAATAAATAGCACTGCCATATAATAGGACTCCCAATTGGACAGCCCTAATATCAAGAATAATAAATATTAAATATCAAGAAGAATAAAAAGCACTAAAACACCCTTCTTGCATGAAAAATATGATTTGAGAATTTTCAAACTTATTTTTTCTACCAAAAAATGTACAGTTTGTACGTAGAGAGCATAGTACAGAAATTTGTACAGTTTGTTTAGAAATAAGAGGTCATACAAATGCATATTTTGTGTGCCTTTGTTTTGCTTGAGGAACTATGGCTTTTGCTTCCATATTATTTATTTTAGTGCTTTCTGTATTTAATTGTGGTAGCAGCAACAAGTTGATACATACATCTTGATGAGCTTTTAAGGATTACACCTAGTGGGCTGTTCCTTGAAATTCGGTTGCAAAGGTGTTCATGGTCTTCCCACATTTCCTTGGCTGCCTGAATCTCTCATTCTTTTGGTGTGTATGTCTGTTTAGGAAATCTGCCTGGTTTCATTTATTATGTTTTTAATTTTCAGACTTTTTCTTAGGTCTTTGTTTGCTTTTCTTTCTTTTCTTGACACTCCTATTAGTGACATCTGGGCTACTTCTAATCTACTTCTCTCTTACTTTTAAAATCCACATTTCACTTCCATGTAATAGGATTGATTTCTTGGCTATATCATGGAGTCTAATTTTTCTTTCTTTGGTCATGTTTCGTGTTTTTTTTTAATTTTTTTATCCTTTCGATTGATTTTATTGTAATCCACCAACTTTACATCTATGTCTTTTTTCCCATCAAGTTATCTTATTTCATTTGTAAGTGAAGGTTGTCACTTTTCCTATTATTTGATCTTCTATTACTATTTTGGTTCTTCAGTGTTCTTTTCCTTTGAATTGCATTGCTTTTGTTTTTGTTATGGAAATTTGTGTCATATTCTTTGGTAATTGAATTCAGTTTAAAGATTGCTGTTCTTAAGTCATCTTCAGGTGTTGCTAAAATTACTTGATCACCTGGATAAAGAATGGCTTTACTTTCTCGCTTACTATGTATGTAGTATAGAGAAAGGTATGTAAAGCTTCAGTGAAAACCCAATTTTTTTGGCAGAAAAATTTGTTTTAAAGATCCCTGATACCAAAAAAGAGGATAATTCCTGTAATATATTACTTCCTCTGACAGGTTGTGTAGTCAGAATCCATGTTTTGTGGATCCTTGATATCAAAAAATTGGTTTATGGCAAAACATTTGTCTGTATGTTCGTGATCAATATTAGCGACTAAAGCATAAGTGGGGTTTTGACCAAAATGGATATTTCCCAGTTGATCTGACTGGTGTCGTGGCTCCTGGAATGTGAAAGCAATGTTTAAATTTTGGGAGATAGTTTACATGAAGCCTCAAGGACATTTTCAAATTTTTCTCAAAAATGGCCCTAAATTTTTAAAATTTAGTTTTGTCCTTGAATAGCCTAAAGAACACCTAAAAAGTGGTGCATGTCACAGTTTTTTGGAAATATCATGATTTTCAAAAACGGCAAAATTTAAAAAACTTGAAATTTCTTCAAATGTTCAAAATTTGATAACACATATCCATAATTTTAAACAACTGATGTTCACACTGTAATGTGAGTTACCTTTATGCTCATTCATTCTACTAACCTTCAATAATTTAACTATTTGCACATACATTGCTTGGTCACCATTAAATCGAAACTACTTATTGTGTTGGTACATCTTTGTTTATCCATCTCGTTTTAAGTAACCCATTTCACGAATTGTAAATTTAAACTTATATCAAGAAGCAGAGATGCAGTAAAACCCTCCTGTACAGAAAAATTAATACATGACCATTCGCAGTTCTTTTGTAAAAGAAGTTAGCGACATGGCTCAAATTACTTTGAGACTTTCTGCCCTGTTCCTGTATGTAGAAAATAAATTTCAGCTAGTGGGTTGTTTAAAATTGTCTTATGTCTTCAGGCAGGAGTGTACAGAGAGCTGCAGAGCGCGACGGCGTGAGCTGGAGGCCGAAGGCAAGCAGCTGCGACGGGAGCTGAAGATGAAGGATGAGCGAGTCCTTGCAGCAGAGCGTGAAATACAGGTTAGTAAACACTTTTTAAATGAAACAAAGTAAGAAGTCTCACTTGAGAAGGAAACCTATAAAACTGTTTCTATTTTAAATAATAATTGCGAAATATTTATCATTGTTGTCATCATAATGATCATTCAGTATTTCTGTCGTAGTGGTTTGTATTTTAGAGTAACCTTTGAGATTCTTCCTTCACTGATTTTTTTTTTAATATGTAACGTATTTCTTCTGATTGTTTTAGACTTCCTCTTTTGTAGTATTTGTTGTCTTGAGTCTTTTCCATACTTGTGTTGATTGTCCATTGTTCTCTGTCGATCCAGTCTTGTACAATTGAGAAAATGTCTAAGGAACTTGCATTACTCTGTATATACATATGTATACGAGAAAGTAGAAATTAATGTATGTATTTATTTCTTTGTAAATGAAAATACACTAAATCACTGATTTGAAGGGAGGTACTGATAAATGAGAGTGCAGACAATTTGAAGTTTCAAGAATTATGCTTCTAATTGAAGAAAAATGTATATTCTAAAGTTTCAGCGACATCTGAAACACTGTAAATAGCTATCCTTTATAGAAAGAATTTCAATATCATGTTAGTGTTGAAAAAATTATATAAAAACATTGCATTTTAAGACAGGTTGCCATATAAGGCATGCAAAGCAAGGTACAAATGTCGCAGCTGAGAATATCTGTCTTTCTAGGGCTCTAGTTTAAGGATCCCGGTTTTTGTTCTTAAGAGCATTGGCTTGGCTGTCAAATTGTGATTTCTTAATTTCGTTTCCTGTGTAACATCTCTGCCAAAATCTCATTTAATTATTCCAGTTATTCTGTTTAATTTTATTTTTATTTATTTATGTATATTCAGGTTATTATAAATAGTTTTTCCAATATGACATACAGAAAATACTGCAGCAGGCAATGCCTATGGGCAGACCTGAAGAAACTTTTATTACAAAACTTTTCGCTAAATAGTAACATATCGTTTTTCACACTTTACATTAAAAAAAAAAATCAACATGTAAGTTTAATGGGGGGGAACTAAACTATTGTAGAGAAACAAAAAGATGTAGGAAGCTATTGTGAATAAAAGAAAAATGAATTTATAATATTTCTGTCTAAATGAATTGAGAAAGAAATTACCGGATTTTTTCATTTTTTAACTTTTTTACAGTAGTAGTTTTTAAGATATTGGTTAACACATTAAATGCTTTAATTCCAACTACATTATGTCTTCTCAGGCTCAAGTCTTTGTTAACTCTTGATGGTTGTGTATTAGGTAATCTTTTAATTTTATTCATACTTAAATATAGTTCTTGAAGCTACGTAGAATTATATAATACTAGCGTACCCGTGCGAGAACTCTCGCATGTTAAATCCCACCCTTTCCTTATCCATTTGTCTATCCGTTCCATTAAGGAGAGGAACTACTAATGTACTTACAGAATATCAAACAAAATAACAATGCAATTGATGTTTGAAACAAATTTTCATTTAAAGTTTATTCAACATTATAGAGAGATGTTCTTGGAACAATTCATACTTCTTTAAAAACAACATTTGAAGACATTTTTCAATTTTCCTTGAGAGTTAGCTTTTCGCTTTCCTTGATAGTCAAATAATAGAAAAGGTTTTACTCTTGAGAAAGCCATGTAATGTAGTGCGAAAATACCGGATCGGGCAAGAACAGACCTACTCATTGCAATATTATTTAACTTTCCTTGATTTGTTATGAAGAACCGAGTGGGTTTTGGAGAGTCAGGGTGCCAGCTTGCTGGGGGTGAGAAAATTGAAAAATTATTTGTATACTAAAAAGTATTGAATTATTTTCTGCGTCCTTACGTACCTCAAGAAAAGCAATTCCTGCCAAAAAATCAAACTAATGTTTTCACCTTTGAGTACTAAATACCATTTGTTAGCATTAGAAACAATATAGTAGGCATTAGGAAGCCCACTTCGATACATGGGAATGTTGCCTTTTTTAATATCTTAACGAACCGACACCTTGAGTTTAATATCAAACGGTGTTTTATTTACAATATGAGTTTGCAGTTGGGCGTTGGTGTACATACTTCCAGATACCGCCAACATTTAAATCGTGCGTTTGGACTGCGATCGTTGGCAGTTGTCGGGTGACTTGCACTATTCTTTCTATAATTTTAAATTTAGTTGTTTTTTAATTGATTCACGTAGTATTGTAGGCTAGCGTGTTTTGATTTTTCTTTTCCATTTATTTCAAGCTATTTTACTTTAGCTACTTTAAAAAGTTTGTCCTTTGTGTTGTGCCATAGCACAAGTTTTCCCCCACTACCTCTGCGTACCCGTGCGAGAACTCTCGCATGTTAGACCCCACACTCATCCCTATCCTTCTATTTTCATTCTAAGAGGGAAAGTAATTATCGAAAGTTGTTTTAATTGTTTAAAATCTATAAAGGTAACTTGCAATGTACTAACACAATAATAAATAAAAATAAAAATGCAATTAATGTGTAAAAGAAATTTTCAATAAATATTTATTCAATATCATGGAGAATTTGCTTGGAACAATTCCGAACACTTACTTAAAGACATTTGAAGTAATTATTCAATATATGTCAATTAGGTTTTAGTTTTTCGTGATAGTCACAAAAATATTAGCTTTTTACTTTTGAGAAAGCTACGTGTCTGAACCTGTTGACTTGAAAATTTCATGGAATGACAACGAAAATATTGGTACAGGTAAAACACAAACACAGTCTTCACTCTTCACTGATCACCCACATCCTTCCACAATTAAGTACACAGCACTTATAGACCATGAAAAAACGTTAATTGGATGGTTTCACTACACGCATAAGAAACAATCTTCATAGGTATCAAGCAACTATAACAGTACTTCTAGTTGTTCCTGGAGAGCAAATCTTGAATTAATGATTGTGCAAATAAACCTCGTCAGACTGCACAAACTACGGTGTTAACAGAAAGCGTAAATAAATATTGTCGAAACTAAGCCTTCTAAGAGTGTCGTCCCAAAAATTGCTAACAGCAGGAAGGGCTGAAATATTGAGGTGGCCTTGATAGTATTGAAGCGTGGAACCGGAAAGTTAATTGAATGGATCGGGGAATGTCTCATCTTGTAGATTATGGTGTGAAAAACGTTTCTTTGAGGCCTTTGGCCTCAAAATATTGCTTTTTAAGGCTCTAAAACGCTTTGTTTATGAGTTATTTGCCGATATAGGTTGACATGCGATGCGGGTTGCATTTTACATGATTATTTCGATGCGTTTTTTTAAAGAAATCATCCATATTTTTAAAGTCAAAATGGAATTCGTCATGTCTCC
The DNA here is from genome assembly GCA_031308135.1 of Acheta domesticus. Lineage (NCBI taxonomy): Eukaryota > Metazoa > Arthropoda > Insecta > Orthoptera > Gryllidae > Acheta > Acheta domesticus. Next base: position 37,274,443 of record JAHLJT010002630.1, read on the forward strand.
GTAAAATTCTCTTTCTTTAGAGCTTTCATTTATAAAGATTTGTTGCGTGTGAGAGCCGGAACCCAAAGGTATACTACTGAAATAATACAGGAGACGATAGATTTTTCAATAAAGTAATGTTTATATCTATCATATTGTTTTTCTTTTTATAAAGTTTCTGTGGGGTATGATATATGTTTTTTATAAATAATTTCAATAATCCTCTTTTGAATGTTAATGGTATAGAACAATTTTTGTAAGAAAGGACCACTTTGACAGCTAGTGCTGGCAACGTAATAATAATAATAATAATAATAATAATAATAATAATAATTTATTGTCAATAATGTCAAAGGCTTTTGACAAATCTAAACATATCTGAAAGTTCAGTGGTTGTTGTGTCCTTGAGCCTTTAGACTTCTTCCTCCAGTCGTTCGTGTGCTGTTGGCTGACTTGGAAATGGCTTCAACGCTTCCTTTCGTGATTGCCTCGTCTGACGAAAATATAGTTTGTCACAAGAAATAATTAAAATTATGAAGTGCAATGCTATGTACTCTGCTGTAAAAATGATTTTTTTTATAAACATTACACTGAATTTACTTTTTGGGTGATTAGTATTGTTTATTTTAAAACCGAGTCTTGAATGTGAGATGCATACTGGTGCATGTGTTTCCTGCTCCTGTGCGATGAAGTGACGAGCTGTGATCGAGAGTGTTCCATGGTTCCGTGTTTTGCGTTTTATCAATACCATATAGTCTTAAGTCTAAACAGTGTCTGATTTACTAAAGGAAATTAAATCATGTTTAATGAATCTTCTTACACGAATAATTGTATTTACTATACATCGCTTATTAAACATATTTAGTATTTTCTATTATAACATTTCTCTCAGTGAATTTTTTTCTAATTGTACTAAATAGTGTATTGGCTTTAATTTTTTTAATTAAGTAATTTTTGGTTTTACATGACTTGATCAAGCCCTTTGTTATCCAATCTTTCCTAGGTTTATTTCTGTTTTTCCTTTTAGGAATTATCTCAGATATTTTTGTAGCAGCTTTTATCTCAAAAATAAACTTATCGAGGATAGATTCAATATCTGTGCTTTCATAAATAAAATTCCAATTCACTTTACTTATTATGTTCAGTAGTGTTTTATAAATAATTAATTTGTTTTTATTGTTTTTTACATTATATTACATTACATCTATTATATTTCAAAATTTTGTGCTGCGGATCTTGAGAATTTTGTTCATTGTTGTTCCCTAATTATTGAAACATTGATACTCCTTTTTTTTCTTCCTCAATAACTACCAACTTAGTTGGTTCAGGACATCAAATTATGTCCCTTAAAAATAAACGCCCTTGATATTAGGAAGGTTCACATAACTGTGAACACCGAGCAAGAGAGGTGGAGTGAAAGCCAAAACATAAAAAAATTATCATGTAATGTCTAAACTGTCTTGTGTTTTGCCAGCAAGAATAGGATTGGCAGTGAAAAAAAACTTGTGATTTTCAGACTTTGCGACAGTACAAAGAGAGCCACAATGACTCCGAGATACTTATGTCTGCTCTGTCAGCCATGCAAGATAAGAATGCCCATCTGGAGAACAGCCTCAGCGCCGAGACCCGCATTAAGTTGGATCTCTTCTCTGCTCTGGGAGAAGCAAAGCGACAGCTTGAAATCCGAGAGAGTAAGTGTGATTATTTTTAATGGTTTGGAAGTGAATTGCTTATTTCATAAGGCCTTTTTACACAGTACAGTTTTCTTGCAGATTCTCATACGAAATTGTGCAAAAGTCATCAAGATCCCAAACTGGAGGTATAAAATCCAAAAGTCGTGTTTATACGGTCTGCTTTTTGTTTACAAGTTGCCATAAGGGACCACTAAGGGCTCTGCCGGCACAAGAGAATTGTCAAATTGTGCCATTCATGAAAATTCATTTGTGACTTTTGTGTACATACATTCTGAGCTACTTTATTAACATTTTTTAAAACTATTAATAAAATAAAATACATTGAGGAAAAATAGAAAGACCGTCTGCTGGTAGAGTCAAACTATGTTATCTGAATGAACAAAATAGAAAACACTCAAAAGTTCTCATGTAGAAATCAGGCAGTCTGGACTGCATGCTTTCTGTATGTCCAATCTGCACGAAAACTGGAAGAGGGAAACAAAAGAGAGTAAATAATCAATCATTCAATGTATATTTTTGTAGGAAGTGAACTTGCAAATGAACACAACGGAAACATGTGCTAGGTAGTATGTTATGCAACTATTTGTAATGTTATATTATTTCTTACATCGTGAAGAACATACACCACACAATTTTTTTCATATTTCTCACCCTCTTGAACAGATTTTACTTTCATGTAAAGTATTTTTTGAGGGCACTTCAACCTTGGTCATTAAAACAAACATACTATGTTAAGGAAAAAAATTATAAGATTATCACTGATGCCTTAATATATAATAGATAAAGAAAATAAAAAGGATTAATTTGTAATAGAATCACTACCCATGGTGTTGATTGACACTATTTTTATTTCCCACTACATTTTGACTAGCTAAGCTGTATCCCTTCTAAACTGCTTCCAACAGCCTGAGAATCTATTCTGATTAAATTTTGGTGGATTTGTGAAGTTATGTAATAGTTTTATGGATCTCACCCATTTTCTTTGTCTCTAGGCATCATCCGTGCGCAAGAGAAGGAGATAGAAGAACTGAAATCAAAGATCGCGCAGGTTCTGGCTGTGATGCCAACAGATGTTGCGTTTGGCCCGTCACCCACAGGGGGCTCTGGGATGTCCAAGCTGCGGCTGGCAGACACGTCCGCACAGTGCCTGCCTTGTCCTGGCTGCACCGTCTCCACCCTCGACCCCAACGCCACCGCGTACACCCCCAAGGGCAGCCTCGTCGCCTCAACTGAGGCCTGAGCTGGCCACCCAAGTGCGATACGTCGCACACCCGGAGTCCGAAAACAATTTTTTTTTTTATTGCTGCCGTTACTTTACCACACTGCTGCTGCCAAAAAAATTTAGTTTGTTTGTTTCTGACATTGATAAAGCTTTTCACCAGAAAGGAGATAATTCATGAACTTGTATATAATTTGAAAATGTCACCACACTATAAACTTTTATTTTTCCTGTCTTCTGAAATTTGTTTCAATAACAGATGGAATATGTTTTTAGTTGGAATGTATATTACTTCCAAAATTTGCCCGTAAGTGCAGAGAATCATCCTTTTTGTTATGTTTTTTAGCAATTTTGTTCTAGTTTCATTAAAGTGTTCTTTTGGAAATATTAATTACGTGATCCCTTTGATAAGATGTTTTAAAGGTGGAGAATAATTTTCAGTTTGATGTTTTCTTTTATAAGTTCCTATGTTCTTTTATTTACACATTTTTAAAAGTGTTTGCAAATTAGGCATTTGCATTTAAAATTTATTTTGATAATTTATCTGTGTTTTCTTTTGTAGTTGTGTAGATCAGCAATGAGGTCATACATCAATGTGAATTTTTCTGATTTTATTATGATTCAATCCATCTTTTTTTAATGTTTCTTCTTTCTCTTTTGTTCCTGTTCATGTGTTATTGGTTCTTCTTCAGAATTTTTTTATGTACGCTTTGGGTTGTTTACTTTCCGTTCTCATTATGACTCAGTTTTGATCATTTACATTAGGACACTTCAAGATAATTAATTTACATATATTTTCTATAATTGCAGATAATTTTCCTTATTTGAATTTATGATTTAGTAATCTTACTATTGAATATTTTCCCATATAATATTTATTCAATTTACAAAAGTATATCAAATAAGCAGATGACTGATGTTATTCATGTTACATGAATAGTATTTTGTTAGAAAAAAAATTTTAGTTTGTAATGCTGTAGGTAATAAGATATTGAAATTTAATCTCTGGGGCTTTCGTTTATGTGCCTATTAATTTCTGTCCCTTAATGGAACGTTCTTGAATTTCATCCATTCTCCTGACGTTGCTTAGATATTCAACACATGAATTTCATTTTTTTTATTTTGGAGAGGAACCGATATAATCACTTATTTGTGTGTACTTCAAATAAATAATGGGTGACATTTTCATATATTAGTGAGGTTTTTATATTGACAGGCTTGTTAACTGTTAACATAGCTTTTAATTTATTGAGATTGACTGGAGATAAATATACATCTCAGTTTATAATGTGTTCATTACGAACAAATTGTACCTCTATTGAATGCATCTGATGGCACGCAATGATCTGATTAATTGATTCGTCCCTACCTGTTGACATGTGACAGGAGGCAGGCGAGCACTGGGAGAGACTATGAATAATGTCTCCACATGCCCTCCACATTTGTTGAAGAATGTAAAGACTTGCTGTGTCAAAAGTTTTGTATGTTTTTTTCCTGCACAGCTTTAGGGAATACATTTTTCAGTTAACTCCTTTACTTATCTCGACATTGTTTTTGTTTTGACATGGTGGCAGCAGTGTGCTGATAACGTGTAGCAATTTCCGACCGATTCATAATTCACTGCAAGTATTTTGCTGACATACTAGTCGAAGATGATTTATGTGTTTTTTGCGTGTAGGCATTTTTACTAGTGTTCCAGATCTTTGTCTTTATTATGTTTATTTTTATTTTTAGTTACTTTTAATTCGCATGTGCCGGAATTAGATCTGTTTGTGAAATCAAGTACAAAAGCAAGATATGCTAGATGAAAGAGGGAAGATTTGGAAGTACCTTCTTGTGATAAAACACTGGCAAATTATTATCAGTAAATGAATAATTATTTGCCAGTGTATCATGAAAAGAATATTCCAGTGATATGAGTGGCATCAGAGGCAAATTGACTGATTCAAGCAAATATTTATTTACTAAGTAGTTTACTGTTTAGGCATGGACACAAGACTCATAAATTTCTACTTGTACTAGTTGTAGTACACATACTGTTTATACCTAACCACCTCTAGTACTCTCAGTACAGATCCTACTGAACTACTATTATTTCTTCCAACTACTGTTACTGACACAACAAAACTACTGCAACAGCTACTACTACCTTTTCTACTGCAACAACTACTACTTCTACTTCTACTACTTTTTCTACTGCTACTATGACTTCTTTCTGCTGCTGCTGCTACTACGCATGTTAATTATTTTTGTAAAATGATGGTGTACCTCATAAGATCTTGTATTGGACAGTCACAGATGTCCACAAAAGATAATTTATTTTTTTATATCTTTAGTTGCTTTTAGCTACACAGAATTCCAAGAATAGATTTTGTTTAAAAAGGTGTAAAGGTGATTACGGAGTTAGCACAATTCTGGCCTAGTCATGTCATGTATTTTTCCCTTCCAGCAAACCCTCTTTTTTTTGGAGGGTTGGACTATCCTGTTGTATCCAGTACTGCAAAAAAATTATGCAAAAATAGGTTTGAAGCTTAATCATCTCTCCATGTTTTGTTTTCATTCTGCTTTTCTTTTGAGAACTTGAAGTTGCTTTCTGCTGAATATTGCAATGTATGTTGGTAGTAGTGAATTGTTTTTTGTTGTTTTTTTTGGAGAAGTGTCATTACTTATTTTTTTTTACTTCTTCATTAATCATTTATGAAATGTGATGGAAAAGCAAGAAAGGAGACACATTAGTGATTTTATAAAATAATTTCATTAAAGAATCTCACCTCCCATTTCTGAACTTTGCAAACCTATTTTTGGATGAAAATACAATCCTAGGAAAGTGTATTTCCCACCCTTATTTATTCCATGGCCCCAGTAAGAGGCTGTTGTTCTTCAGTTTATGTGATCATGTCAGAAATGAAGAAAATCAATGTAGTGATGTTCTTTTAGATCTTTTTATTGCATTCTTTTGTATTTTGTCAAAGTGTTGACAATGTACAGCAATTTTTTTGTGAAATGTGTATGTTTGTTTAGTTATAGTTTGTAAATATTAAGTATTTGAAATGTTTTTTAAGTTCAGCAAAGAGCACAAAGGTACTGTTTAAAACTTGAGTTACTTGAGTATTTATTTTGTCTGATGTTCCCACCCACCCCTTAAAACAAGATATGCATTTAGGCCAAGGAGCTTTTCTCCTTGGCCCTTATGGAAAACGTACTTAATATGAGTTTTTTTGACTGTTAAGTTGTAGGCCATGTCTGTGATGCAAGGAAGCACAAGGTATGTCACTGTGTAGAAACTTGTGTCTAGCATGCGTTACTGTATTTCACTGTGTTAAATTCAGCATTTGAAAATGTTTGTACTGAAAACTTGAGCCAAAGGTTAGTTGCAAGTGCTAAAACGGAGAATTTCTTTTCTTGTTTTCTAATTTCATTGTTATAAAAGTGAATTCTCCATCTCGGTTGCTTTTTGTTTTGTTTAAACTTAATTGTATTTGTTGCCATTAAAAACTATTTAGTTCTAAATTCATGGACTGTACTGTTACTTACGACCAGAATTATCTAAAGACCTGAAAAAACATGCACACAAATTTCTACACAATTGCTTAGGTCATAGACTTCCAGGAAAGGATGTTTCAAAGGATGTGTTGTTTTTGATTGTTATGTATCTGTGGTGACTTTTGATCTCAAAGCAGATGCACGATGTGCTAATCAACTTGTGCTTTGTGCCTCTACTGGGCCATGTGAGGTATTGTTGAAACTCTAAGACTGTTTGAAACTTAAGTTGTGACAAGCCAGATTGATAGAGAAGAAAACGTGTAGTCATTTAGTTTGAAATTAAGAAACAACTCATTGGATTGTTCAGCATATGGTTTAGTTTTGGCTACCGTTTGCAAGTTCAGTTGTGCGAGTGACGATGTATTTGGCTTAGTGCTTCGAGTTCAACTGCAAATTCACTTTATAAAGTGAGACCTTTATATTTATGTATATTTGGACATTTAAAAGCCATGAATGGTGTATTGTTTCTTAGTACAAATGTATTTTTCCTTTGCATTGCCTGTCCTTTTGGAGCGGTTCAATCATTGAAACAGTATGGTCGAATGCAAGAGGTACATTTATTGTAAGAGAGAGCCCCGTTTTTGTGGGATGTCTTTCAGTCTTAATTTCATTCAAACAGATTTTATCTGGAATCTTAATGCAGTTAGTAGTTCATTGTGTATTTTTTTTATTTATTTTTTTATCTGACTGCTTTCTTAAATTCTGTAGTTGATGTTAGTATATTCTTGTGTTCTTTGCCTATTGTTTCCAAATGTTCAGATGTTTGGCAACGTTTTTAACAGAAATGAACTCAAGATAGGGCATTGACCTGAATGTAACTATCTTGTAATATCAAATTTGATACTGACAGGATAAAACAATTGCGCAATATCGGGCATGCCATGGTCACGAAAGTTTTTTTCACACAACTTCGGCCGCATTTTATACTCTTTGCATATGGCCCACTACGCAGTGGTGCCATACAGGGTAAATTGTGTTGGAAACTCTCGTGATAATGGCTGTGAATTGAACAATCTGTGTGAAATATACTTATTTTGATGTTTGGAGATATTCTGCTCTCTATGTGTCAAGTAAAAGTGAAAATAAAACAAAAAAAATGGGACCACGAGTACCCAAAAATTGCAACAATAAATAGTCGTTTCATTTTGTATGTACCACTTGTTTTGTTTTTAGACGGATACGAAGGTAAGCTTCGGTCATTGCTATTTGAAAATTTGAAATATATATCCAAATTTTAATATTGGGTTAAAAGTTCTGATGTGATGACGCACACAGCAAATCCTATGTAAAATTATACTTTTACCGCCAAAAGCCAAATTTAATTCAATAATCGAACTCCTATCGACTATCGTAGGAGTGCGTTCAGTAAGAGTGTGTAGTACTCGACAAAATGTGCGAATAAAATTCTGCTAAAAGAAATTCCTCGACTGAGAATCTTTATGTCTATTGCTTTGAAAAGACAAAATTGTTGAGATTTGGCCACGGTTTTGTCATGGTCTGCTTATTCTAGTGTGTATTCTCTTTTTTAGTAACCACTTCAAAATCGTTGCCGGTTTTGTTAGTGTGCACACACTGAACGCGCTGTATCAGGTTTGGCGCGAGGAACTACTGTCGGGGTGCTTGTTGGTTAATTTGGTTGAAATTACGTTCAGCCAAATTTTACTATGGGCGATAAGGATGGAGGTAATAATTCAAATTAAATAGTGAGCAAGTTAATGTAACGTTTGATATAATGCAATTGTTGATGGAAAATGTGTGAGAACGAAGTTCCACGACAGTTACGTTCATTGTACTATTCGTTTTAATGTTTTGTTGTAGGGTTTCTTAGGCGTTAGATTTTGTATATCGCAGGTAATTTGGAAATGACAAGTTATGATGGATAGAATAATTTCTTTCGTAGTATTTTGAAAAATGCAAATTGCCCTGTAAGTGGAGCCATGTTACGTACCCGAATTGCGATGAATCCGTGCCGGTCGTAAACTTTAGAAGCCCATTATCATTATTAGTTGGCATTTTCATTTTGCGATTTATATATTTAGTCTATTTTCATATTATATTTATGTTGTTCTTGATGTAAAACAAGACCTGCCCATCATCGGTGCGCAAGTAAAGTGACACTTCTCTGAAATCTTCATTTTTGAGTTAAAGAAATAATTTAGAAAATAGTATATTTATACTACTAAAAATTACTAAGAGAGCTCACGAAACAACTGAGATACAGAGCAGGAAACTTTGTTCTGTAGCAAAGTCGATGGCTCTGCCCAGATCTAAACTTCTGCAAAACAAGAATTTTTTAGTGAAGTCACTTTTCTTGTGGACTGATGAAATGTTGTAATGTTGAGTAAAAAGTACTAATTTATTTTGTTCACTTTTCCCTCTTTGGTGGACTAATATGCATTAAGAATTAAATTTTTTTGCATTTATTAGAAACATTTGATGATGCCGTGGAGGAAAGGGTCATCAATGAGGAGTACAAGATATGGAAGAAGAACACCCCATTCTTATATGACTTGGTTATGACCCATGCTCTTGAGTGGCCATCTTTAACAGCACAATGGTTACCTGATGTTACAAGGTAAAAATTGTTTATTGTATCATTTTCCCAGGTGAATAGGCTGATAAGTCATTAAAACTTCTGGAGAGTCCAAAACAACTTTCAACTGAAGCTGTAAATCAGTGATTAATGATATTGAAGCAAAATCTACACACAAATAGTTTCGTTTGTATATCATCTTTGTTTGAATGTGGTTAATCCCTGATTTATTTCAGTTGAAAGTTTTTTTTTGCTCTCCTGTAAAAATTGTTTTCATGACTTATCAGCTTATTCAGCAGGATCAAAGATACACGACATAACTAACAAACACCAGTGTATAAAATACAATTAAAATCTGTAGTTGTTATTTTTGAAAAATTACTAGTGAAAAGCTTTGTAAGAAACTTCTGGTAAGTTTGTGGGTTTATTGGTTCTACTGTTCCATGGAAATCTGGGGCAGCTGGAGCCTTGCATCATTTCAGATGCATGCTAAAATATAATTGTGATATATCCAGGAAAAAACCTCTGAAATTCATGCAAAGTTGATTATTTTTCTGTTTCACATTTAAGGAACATTACTTATTGTTATCAATCAGATTTTTTTTGTATGCTGGAAATGCTTGAATCAGCAATGGGAATTTAAAAATTGTTCTTTGCTGTTACACTAAGGGGTAATTTGGCCAATTATCAGAATCTTAATTGAAAAAGTTTCATATTTGCAGGTAGTGTTTCATGTAGATAAATAGTATCCTTTACCGCTTGAGTTTTTTTTACTCGCACCCTAAGCAAAACGTAAAGTAATATTAGATAAAGAGTTGTTTCTCAGTTGTGATTTATTTTATATACTAATCTGTGGGGCTAGAGAAAGGTAAGAAGTTGTAGAAGTTAAATCGGTATTTTTATTATCTGTCCAGTGTGATGAGGAAGATGAAAAATTTTCATTACATAATATACCAGTTCTAATTTGTTATAAATGTCAAATGGATTTACGAGAGTGATCAAGTGATTGTTGTGTATTGTAAATTTTTATTCACATCACATTTTTATACAATGAAATTGAATTTACCGAGGTTCTGTAGTAATTCTTTTAAGTTTTACAATAAAATCATTAAAATGAAAACTCAGTCCATTCAGGTCCTTTATTTTGGTACTGACCTCATCAGGTATTGCTTAAATTGTTATTTATAATGTTTCTACTTTGTTTTCAAATTCACATTTTATTCCTTTTTTAATGTATGACAACTCCCCACTATTATAAGCAGCTCTATAAAAATATTACTTTATTGTGGGACTTGCAATGTTCAATTTTTTTCTAAGTCATGTTATGTGAAAAGTAGATTTATGTTATTTAAAATTATTTCTGTCTGGTTCACTACTAATCCTGAACATTCTTGATGATGTGAACTTATGGAACTACTGTACTTGGGAAATCTTTTAAACCTGCTTTTTGAGCTGCTTGTATTGGCTGAATTGGCTCACAGCCAGTATTCCCACTGTCTCCGCAGCAACTCTAACCTAGGGTTCCCTGTCCCAACAGTGAAATAAGTCAGCATAATCAGCTGAATTGCTTAACCGTCCGCATACCAAGTTCTAAATGCAACGTCAAATATCAAGTGGGGTAACCCTCATGAATATTTTGCCAGGTTGTTGTGAAATAGGAATAACTAACTTGCATATGAATATTTTGAACAGTTAAAACGTAACAAAAGACGAATTTAATAGAATTAATAAACTTTTATTGCTATGTTTCTCTTTTAGTAGACCAAGACCCTTCATTAGAATACCCCTTTTAAAGATCGTTTCTGTTTTAAGGTATTGATGATTACTTTTATTGTTTTAGTATCAGAATGTTTATTACACATACATGATAAACCTTTAAAACATCTTGTTCTACTCATTCTGTTCCTATTTCTCACGCATAATGTGCCTCTTCCAACTTCGGTTGATGAACATTCAGGAACCGCAGAGCCCACTGCTTTCTCTCCAAGCAAACATTACATTGCAGTTTGTATTCTGTTTTCAGTTAATTCTTAATTTTTTTCGGTCTCTTCAACTTAAGAGAATTTCTTGCCCCAGGTCCAATATAAATTTTCTCTTTGTCCAAAGTTTTTATCTGTAGTAAGATGTCTCAACATTGTTCTTTGGAATGCAAAAATACACAAACTACAAATATTCATTCACTAGTACAGATAGACTGACACGATGATTCAAATGCTTATCTGGAAACATGTATACATTTCAACAATGCTTTTTTATTTTAATCAAAAGATTGGCCTGCTGCTCTAAGAAGTATAATTTTTATTTTATATTTAAAAAAGATACAACAGGCTAAATAGTTCAATACATATATGACAACTTCATTTTAGAAGCTCCAGAAGAAGAATTCCATAACAAATACAACTAAGTGATAAAAATAGTAAAGACAATTTTAAAATTAAGAATCATAATGCAAAATAAAATAAATTTAGCAATAAACATACAAACGATGTTTGATACTTTTTGGAAAATACTATGTATTAAAACACAAATCTCCACATGTTATAGTATCATTTGCAATTCTAACAAGTCTGGGAATTGTGGACATATATATAAACTGAGATCTACAAACAATTTCTTGAAGTAACTTAACATTTCTAATATTACACAGATTTGAATATTCAGCAAATAGAATCCTCAATGCAGCACAATCAATCGACCGAGTAAGCAGTAATATAATGTTCAAAATGATTCATAGGAATAAAAATGGTGACACGGTATACCAAGTGGGGTAAAAAAAGCAACCCAGTGCTTGTTGATACATGTAAAACCCCTTAATATAATAATTACATTCTTTAATATGTCATTGTTAATTGAAGTATTTCGGACAACGTAACAAAATTTCAGTATCTCATAAGTGCAACGTAAGCAATGAGAAAAGGGGGATTGGGGTACACATACGTCGGTTGGTATGGGTAGGGTTAATTATGCTCCATGAACTCATAGAAGTTAAGCAACTCGATACATCACACATTCTCTGATGTGTGACCATCCAGGCGCTGAGCCTGTGGTTGAAGGGATAAAAGTCATTGATCTTGCGTACATATGCTTTACACAAACATGTACTACGCTACCTCATGTCAGGAGGTTAGAGCTTGACTTGGCTGGGGAGAGAGCAGGAGGAAATCCCTTGCAAGCTGTCGTTTAGGTCAGTGCCTGATCCAGCAGGGACTAACAACCACAGCAGGTGATGCATCTGAAAACATCTATCAATTTTAAGGAATATCATCGTGGTAACCACAATAGGTTGTATGTAAAAAAAAAAATCTTTTTTTGTTTATTACATCATTGTGATCAGTCAAGAGAACTACATCAGTTGCAATAGGTCGTAAGACAAGGGAGTGATGGAAAACCGAATAGCAGCTTTCATATTTGTGAAAGTGACTGTCAAGATGTCAAGATATGGAGTGGGTAGAAATTTTTCTCGTTCTTCCTGAAAACTACAGCATACGACCTATTGCGGTTATCATGACGGTGTGTTAATGTCTGTTATCTCATTTAATTGTAATTGTTCTCTGATCCTTATTAAAACTTTCTGAACAATTTTTTAATAGTTTATTTCTTGGATATTTTGACCCTAGTTGGGGTCTTTTTCAAAAAAGTCTAAAAATACTGCCAGATTTTTACTAAGTATTTTCATCAAACCTGACCCTTGAGTATGTTAAAACATGTTGTATTATTATGGTTTCAATTTTTTCTAGTGTTATTTATTTATGATGTTTTATAATTTGTTGATTTAATCCCTATTACTTGTGTGTAATATTATTATATTACAGAATATATACATACATTTATTTCTGAATACGACAGAGATTACCGAGATCAAATACCCAAGCAGATAATACGGGAGTGGTTTTTGTAATTTTACCTTCAAAACAAGAGAGACTATCGCATCATCCCCTCCCCCTCCACCATAATTCTTGACTGCACAAGACTCATTTCTTATTTAGGTTTTGGGTTGTTGCTTTCACTGAAGTATAAGGATAATCTGGAGATTTTTCTTTGGTCCTGGAAGCTGGTGAGCACTTGATGTCATATTGACAAATGCCCACTTTTGCATATTTTCAAATCTCCTGTCAATGAAATACAGTCATTGAAAATCTTAATAATTGTTTATGTCTATCAAGCACTTATTTTGTTTGAATCCAAGACATGGTGTGGTGACTTGTCACAATAATGTGATTCAGCAAGGATTGTGATAACTCTTACCTCATTGACCTGTTGCCATGGAATCATTGAGATGCTGCCCAACTGTCAATCACAAAGTTCCATCTCTCCCAGTACAGTAATCCCTCAGCATTCGTGAGATTTAGATTCCCCCTAAACTTCGTGAATATTAAATCCACGAATGTTAAGTCTATCTTTTAATGAAGAAAGGTGAGTTAGGTTTTTTACACCCTCTTTCCTTCTTCTTCTTCTTCTTCTTCTCTCTCTTTCTTCTTCTTCTTCTTCTTCTTCTTTTCTTCTCCCCCATCACCTTTCTCGCTGTTCTAATATCCAAATATGAAGGAGTTCCTGCTTCCATTCTCTTAAATTTCGATGTTATTTCCGTGTTTGGATCACATTCGAATGCCAGTTCCACCAGAGCTTGTTGGTTTTACAGTTTTGACACTGAAGTTGCTCCAGGATGCAGTTTCGCTTCCGTTACTTCATCATTACCGTCAATGAGGTTTTCTTTACTGATGATTTCCCGAAGTTCCTCTACAATGTGCTCATTATAATGGAAGTTGCACAGATCCTGAATGGCTTTTCTGTTCATTTGGCCAAAACCCTTACCTCTAATGTGACACAACTGAATTGAATTATTTTACAATTGTGCTGTTCTATAAATGTGAATTGTCATTTAATTTGTGTAATTTTTGAAGAATGTTATACTGTGAGCTCCGAGGTCTGCCGAGTTTGTTTCCCAGATGATGATAATGATAAAGGAAATGAAATGTACTCACTTTCAAAGATGATGTATGACCAAAAGACCCTCTTGTGAATGTCGAAGTCGTGAATGTTAAAACCGGGAGCATTTCTCTAATCGCGAATGTTTGGAACTCGCGAATAGCGACTCTGTGAATGTCGAGATTACTGTATTGTAGCGAGGAGTTTCTTTCCTTTACTATTAAGGCACTGTCCATGAGCATGCTGTTGATGACTTGTTTGTAGGAGTGTTACATTAGGAAAGGATTAGCTGTACCATAATTTCAGCTTTGTGTTGTTTTTTCTAATTTTTATTTTAATTATTTCATAAAATGGACAACCACCCTACATAAAAAGAATTAAAAGTATAATTATTAAATGTCAAAAATGTAAGTATCACTATTTAAAATCTCACTGTTGACACTTGCACAAATTGTGATCATTGAATAATAGAAAAATCCACTATCAATTCATTTAAATACATACTCCTTTGCAATTTGCATATTCTGCAATTTGCATATTCTGCAATTGCAATTTGTAGTGCAATTGAAAATAATTTATTTATTGTTAATGGAATGTTAAAAACACTAATGATATTTCAAAAATTACAATTTGGAATCCTCCAGGATGCTCTAGCAAATTCTAGGTTGTTGGCAATTTCATTTAAGAGGGTTTAAAAAATATACAATTGTTTGCTGTCGTTTAATCCACATATTGTCACCCATTTTATTTGATCCACTTTCGTTTTTAATAAGTTTTCTATTTTACTCCACATTTTTACTTCGTTACGTGATGTATTATTGGGACCATATGATTTTGGTATCCAGTTTTACTCTTGAAAAACCCAACAAAGCATTGCTGGGTGTTGCAGGGGTCTTCCCCATCTCTAAGGTGTCAGAATCTGGCAATTTATTACCTACTTGCGCCGCCAATTCTCTAGCATGACTGTCCCCTTATATCCATTTTATTTAATATCCTAATCCTCAGGACTATTTTCTAAGAGTCCTTGCACTGATGTTCAACTTGACCCCACAGTACTGTTAAAGAATTTCAAAACAGTAGTAAGTATTCATTCTTGTTAGCGTTTGTTGTGATAAGAGGTATTCTTAAAAACAGTCGATCTAGAGTGCCCCCCCCCCTCTTATCATGTGTTTTGTATTTTTGTACTTTTCTTGTTTTAGAGAATTTAACTTTTCGTTGCACGATTCTTTGTTAAACTTACTTGGGGAATAATTTAGATTGTGCAGATATCGTGAAAAATGATTTAAAAAAATTCTAGTTTGTATCGTGTGTTGTAATGAAAATCTTTGATTCATTGCCACTTGTGCAAGATGCTCATAAGTTTATATTTTATCTTTGCTTATGTGGAATATTGTTCAGTAGAGAATATGACATGCATAATAATATAATTAACTGTTTTCATAAAAAAAAAAACTTTCAATAATATCTCATAATTTTTTAATGTCGATAAATATTTATGAATTATATTTATAGACATTATTACATTTCACGGAAAAGTAATAGTTGGATCACAGAAGGAATTGGAACATTGTGTAGAAACATACGTACACTTTACTTTATTTCTAAACAAAATAAAGTATCACCCGGTTTCCATGTATACTTCTAAGAATACAAAAGAATTTTAAGGAAAGTAATAGTTCAGGCAAAAATAATGAAAAATAGTCAGGATTTTGAATGCGAGTAACAAAACTAAAGCAATTTGGGATATCAAAAAAAATACAGCCACATCATCTTGATTCCTTGTAGAGAATGTTGTTTTAAAGGATAATGAAAGAGAAGCAAGTAATCAAGAAAAAGTTGTGAATCACTTCAATGAACACTTTTCTAGAATTGTGGCTGATCTCACAAAGGGACGGACTAAAACCACAAAATTCAACATCACACGCTTCCCCAAATTTTCCGACTCTGTTTATTTCTGAAACGTCTTCGAACAAAATCCTAAGAACAGTCAGTAAATTAAAAAATAAATATTCATCTGGTTTAGATGAATTTTCAGATTGTTTATTAAAACTTGTGCTTCTGCCTTTATACAGCCATTAATTCACATTTTCAAAACTTCTTTCTACACAGGAAAATTTCCAGATATTTTCAAAAAAAGCAAAAATTAAGCCACTTTTTAAAAAAGGAGCAAAAATGAAATTTAAAATTATTAGAGAGTCATCTTTTCTACTCACAGATGGAAACTTTTCTCAGGGAAAACGAATAGTTTTCGGACTCACAGCACGGTTTTAGAAAATCAAAATCTATGTCAACTGCCATTTTTTCTTTTCTCAAAGATGTTGCTTCATCAGTGGACCAAAATGAAGCATCCATTAGAAAATTTTTAGAACTTTCGAAAGCATTTGACTTTCTTGACCACATCGTTTTGCTCTCAAAATTACCTTCATATAGAATTTGTGGTATTGCCCTAGAAAAGATAACCTCGTACCTTAAACAAATAACTCAAAGTGTAGAAGTACTGTACTGGCGCCAAAGGACATTTTTTACTTCTCTTTCCAATTTTTTGCCAATTGAGCGTGGAGTCCCACGAGGTTCGTTCTTAGGTCCTGTCCTCTTTCTGTTATATGTAAACAATATGCCCTCATATATTAAAAATGGAAGAACGGTTGTTTGCCAATGATACAAATGTTCTTTGTTAAAAAAGAAGCAATAAATAGTATGATTTCAGAAGCTTCCAATTGGTTTCATAATAACAAATTAATAGTTAACAAACGAAAACAGTTTCAATGCACTTTTGCATTTCAAATCGAGAATCTCATGTTCTATTGAAAATGTACCACATGCAATTAGCTGACGTTAAGGTAACAACATTTTTAGGTCTCTCAATTTAGTCAAATCTCAAATGGAATGCATATATAACAGAATTAAACACTAAATTAAGTTCATCATGTTACACATTCAGAATTCTTTCAAGTTCTGTCAGTCTTCATGCAGCTCGTGTGTATTTTGCAAATGTACATTCTTGCCTTAGATATGGCATAATATTCTGGAGAAGCTCATCCTGTAGTACTCATACCTTCAGAATGCAAAAGAAAATAATTGGAATAATGAAAAAGTGCCATCCACATGATCCCTGCAAGCCTGTTTTTCATTGAGCTTGGAATCTTATCATTGCGTTGCCTATTTATTTATGAATCTGAAATATTTGTGAAAACTGACTTACATTATGGTGGGAATATATTTCCGTGCAATACTGATATTTATAATTACAGCACACATTGTAGAAATCATGTTCATCAAGTGTCAGTATCAGCAGCTCACTACAAGAAATCTACATACAATACATGTTCGTTACTTTACAATGCATTGCCAATGACATTAAACAATAATTGTTTAATAATAATTAAATTGAATTTGTGTAATGATAATTAAGTTTAATTATTAAAGTTGGTACACAAATTTAAGTTAAAAAAAATTCTCTGCTGCATAACTGTTTCTGTATAATTAGAGATTACTGATCATCAAAAGGAACAATGTTGTTTATTTTAACAAAATGATATATAATGAATTAGTTTACATTTGTATTGTGTAATATAAAAAGACTTAATATGCCTGTAACAAGTAGTGAACTGCAGCTTTCGGGTCAATGACCCCCATCTCAATCAGGTTTTTGTCCAGTTCCCCTGATCCATTGAGCATATGCTGAGATGGCCCCCTTGTTTTGCTTCTGGATGTAAATGTAGCTTCACTATGCACATCTTTTTTTAACATTCCTTTTGCTCGTAGTAGTAAGAGTAGAGCTGAGTGAGTTATTATTACTTTCCCATATATATGGAGTAATTTGCATAGTATAGGGAAAGTTATGTAATGCTGCAAGAAAAACGGCGTGTTTTCGGCAGAAAAAATTCATTGTCGGGCCCTGATAACAAAAAAGTGGATAAATCCAATTGCTAAAATTAAGAGAGAAAAAATACCCTAACATGTGGTGTAGCCACAATCCCTTTTTTGTGGGTCCTTGATACCGAAAATCCAATTGAAAGCAAAACGTTCGTACGTCTATGAACACTACTACAGCCTAAACCATGCGTAGGGTTTTTGTTTGGTTTTTTCAATTGAAGAAAGAATTGACTCGAGTCAAAGCTTTGAGATTTTGAAAAAGATTCTGTAAAATTTAGCGTTACTTTAAATGAAGCACCCTGGACATTTTCAAAATTTTCTCAAAAAGTCTCCAAATTTTTTCTTCAAATTTCTTGTAAGAATAGAGTAAAATACACTTATGAAGGTGGCATAGGTCCTAATTTCACGGTTAAATCCCAGTTTTGGAAAATTGCAAGTTTGAATATTTTTCGTCCTCTTCCAACAACTACATAATTAAAGATAGAGATTTTGTCTTCAAATAAAATGTGTTCCCCATAGTGAGTTCTTTCATTAAGGTCATGCCAATTTTTTTGAAAATTTTAGTAGTTTTTGTGCAACATTGCATGCAATATGTGCAATTTTTTCAAAAATTATCTTTTTTCTTTCTTTCTTTCTTTCTTTCTTTCTTTCTTTCCCTCTTTTCTTTTCTTCCAACTTGTCACTAACATCATTCATACTTACTTTAGAGGCGATTTGTTTAATTATTATATTTATAAGTACATGTGCTGTTCATAATGTCAAGTAAAGTTTGTCGGAAAACTCAACCGATTTCTATGAAAAGTAGTTCAAAATTCCACGTTTTCAGAAACGCTCTAATGCCATTTTGTCAAAAATGGCTCCAGATTTTTTCTTCAAACTTTTGGAACTGATAGTGCTAATTGCACTCTTTAATATGACTTAAAAGTTCAATTTGGGGTATTTTTGCTTTTTCAATAATTACACAAATGTAATTTTTTTGACTTCTGGAACGAAAATGTCTAGTTTTTGAAATGTAGCTAATCTTAGACTTTTTAAAATTTTATTATTTTGTTTGCTTTTTAATTTTCAGTCATCTTTCAACTATCGTATTGATAGTAAAAATGTTTTGGAAGGGATTCTGGAACTTGGGAATGTGTTCACAGCTAATCTTCTCCCCTATTTGTCACATACAGTTTTTACTGTTTTTGACCCAAAAAAAAAATCAAATCAAATTAGATATTAAGGATACGAAATAAACTTTCCTTTTGATCAAGCATTTATTACCAAAAATACTGCTGGCTCTTTTATGTGTGTTTCAATTTAGATCACTAAAAGGAGTAAAAAGTCTTGAAGCAGTTTTTATTGTCGTTTAAAGAAAGGTTAGCCTGGTACGTTTCTCAGGAAACAAAAGTGTATCCTTTGCAGTTTGAATTTTTACTTTTTCTCTGAAGGTTTGAACAAAATGTCAGATATTTTTACTGTTTTATCTGAAGGACATGAGGGCTCTGAGCGCATTCTGGTATCATTTTGTGATACCCTCCTTCAACAAATGTGTATTTATTCATTTGTTGAAAACTTAAGCTTGAAAATTGGTAAAATCAAATAAATTTGAACAGAATGTGTAACCTTTCTAAACACTATATAACCTACACATAATGCAAACATGAGCACCTCTTAGTTTTCTGTTTGCAAGAACAAACTTGTTTTATTATGCTCATTATGGAAGATGTGTCAAAGAACTACCAATGATGTGATTGATCTAAATCGCTCAATTTATAAATTTAAATGTAATGCAAAAAACTTGATTTTGAATGATTTTATTTGATGTTTCAAATTGATCAATGTCCCAATTATAATTGTGTGTTTGTCTGTATTGTATTGTGTGTAAAATAAAAATACTCTTTTCAGATGAATTAGTGCCTATATAGTGATTAAAATATTAATTATAGACTTAAAAGTTTGAGTAAAAACCTACGGAGATAAAAATCTTCTTGTTCTGATTTATTGTGATTAGTGAAATTAGTATGTTTCTGTACGCAGGCCAGAAGGCAAGGATTATTCTGTGCATCGCCTAATTCTTGGAACGCATACATCTGACGAGCAAAATCATCTCCTCATCGCCAGTGTCCAGCTGCCCAATGAAGATGCTCAGTTTGATGCATCGCATTATGACAATGAGAAAGGGGAATTTGGTGGTTTTGGCTCTGTGAGTGGCAAGATAGAAATTGAAATCAAGATCAACCATGAAGGTGAAGTGAACAGGGCCCGCTACATGCCTCAGAACCCATGCGTCATTGCTACCAAGACTCCATCAAGTGACGTGTTGGTGTTCGACTATACCAAGCACCCTTCGAAGCCAGATCCCAGTGGAGAGTGTCATCCAGACCTCAGGTAGGTACCTCTTTTTTGTTGAAGGAACAAATCAATTGTTCGTTATTTACAGTTGTAAACTTGACCTTGCTCACTCTCTCTTGGCCTCTTTCTGTCTCTTTTGCTCTCGAATATATTTTGGAGCATAGCTGTAAGGTTCTTAAATTAAATTATTGCAGGGGAAGTGGGTTTGAGGGGCCATTACACTGTGTTACATAGAGGTAGAGAGATTTTTACTTACCATAAGTAGGTGGAGGATGATATCACAAGCATTATGTAATTATTTTGGAGAGGTTTAAGTGCTCATTAAAGGATGGGGAGGGGTACTCAGAATAGCAGCAAATGAGCGTTAAGTAATTTATAAATGGCCTCTAAGCAATTCTCTGGTTGCAGTGAAAATGTGGTTTGTGGCAACTTCTTTCCCAAAGGATGAACTACAATCAATCCTTTTTCTTTTTAAGTTACTCATACACTGCTAAGTAGCATAGAGAAACTATTTTACTACTGTAGGAAACATGCCCATTTGTTAAAAAAAAAACAACTAATTTTGTTGGTTGTTAAAAAAAATTGGTCGTGGTGATGGCCTGCTGTGAACATGAATGACCCTAGTTCCTTCCATTTGCAATGAAAATAAACCTTGGCATAAATCCAAATGTTTCAGTTGGAGCAGCATAATATGCAATCTTGTTGAATTGAAAGAAACTTAACATGGAGAGAATGTCCTTATACCTCCATTGCAGAGGGGACTTGCAGGTTGATAGCAAAGAACCATGGATGGTGCCAGGACATACTGGCAGGCTCATAGCAGTCAAAGGGTTAAATTTTTTGAAGGAGCAGGAATATAGAAAATGATTGTCTATGAATGTTGACATTCATATATCTCAAGTGTATTACAGTGAAACCCCTATTTTACGCCATTCCAGGGACTGGTAAAAAAAAATGTAAAATCGAGGAAATGATTTTTCTGCATTTTATTCCAGAACACTATTTATATTTTAGAAACTCAATTCTAAAGTCCATAAAATTCCAAAAGCCCACTAAATTTTAAAAAATACACAAAATTCCAAAATCCCACAAAATTTAAAAAATACACAAAATTCAAAAAATACACAAAACTCTAAACTCCTACAAAACTTTTTAAAATACATAAAATTCTAAAAACAAAAAATTCTAAAAAAACAAAACAAAACACATTCTAAAAATAATAAATAACATTAAAACTGAATAATACATTAAAGGGAAGAACTGCAAACAATCACTTTTTCACCCAATCTAAAATGGACATTTGCTTTGTGTTTCCATGCTGTTTTACAGCATAGAGTTTGTTTTCAACGTCACTGCATGAAATAAACACACTGTCTTCCACATGAAACTGTTGAAAATATTTCCTTGCTGTTTCAAGTCCTCTAACAGCTTGCATGAAGGTAATCTTTTCCTCGTCTTCCTCTTCCTCATCGGCAACTTCAGACATTTCATTTCCTGTAGCGGGAGATTCTTGATCAAATATCTGGTCAATAGACTGAACCTCACAAGTTGTTAGGTCATTGTCCACCCTCACATAATCTTGAAAGTCACGGTCACAGGGCTTCAATGAAAGCTCACAAGTTGTTAGGTCATTGTCCACCCTCACATAATCTTGAAAGTCACAGTCACAGGGCTTCAATGAAAGCCAGTCTTCCTTTTCATGTGGTGTTAAAATTGGGAGATCAATATTTTCCATTTCTTTTTCAAATTGAAATCCACAATTTTTGAAACAATTTTGTACTGTTTCAGGAGATATTTGTCTCCAAGCTTCCGCAACAAAATGTAATGCTTGAAGCATGTTCAATTTCATTTCTGACACATCTTCAAGTATCCCACCATCTATCATTGCAACAGCTTTTCTTATAAGCTGCTTCCTATAATGGCACTTAAACGAATGGATGATACCCATGTCCAGTGGCTGTAGCTGGCTGGTGCAGTTTGGTGGAAAAAATATTACTTTAACATTTCGCAGCCCACTTACTTCTTTTGGATGAGCAGCACACTGGTCAATAAAAAGTACAATTTTTCGATTCTTGGCCCCCATCTGCCTATCTAATTGTACTAGAAACTCTTCAAAAATTCTTCCAGTCATCCAGGCTTTTTGATTTGCTTTATATTTTGTCGGAAGAGTTTTAATGTTTTTGAAACATCGGGGGTTCTGGAACTTCCCGATAACCAAAGGAGGCAGTTTTTCGCTTCCGTCGGCATTGCACGCCAGTAGCACGGTGACTCTCTGTTTTGCTTTGGTGCCTCCATGGCACGGGTCCCCTTTAAATGCCAAGGTTTTGTTGGGCTGGAGATTGAAGAATAGTCCAGTTTCGTCGGCATTGAAAATATTCTTCATTTCGTAGCCCTCCGTTAGCTCGTGAAGTTGCTGTTTCCAGTCCGAAACGGTGGCGGGATTTACACTTGCAGATTCTCCTGATATAGTTTTGTATATTAGATTTTGGCGCTTTTTGAAGCGGTCCAGCCAGCCATTGGACGCCTTGAAGTCTTCAATTCCTAGCCGTGTTGCTATATGTAGCGCCTTTTCTCTTAAATGAGATCCATCGATGGCTAAATTCGAAGTTCTCGCTTGCTTGAACCAACTCGCGAGGGTAGTTTCCAATTCTTCCATTGGAGACATTTTCAACGATTTTCGCGACCTCGAAAACGAAGGGCCGCATCTCGAGAAACACTTCTCAATTTGTTCACGCTGTTTTACAATGGAATTTAAAGTGGTCACATTTAAACCCATTCTGGCGGCGAGGTCTACTCGTTTCCCGACGTGAGCATCTACTTCATCTAAAATACGCATTTTTTCATCTATTGAAAACGATTTGCGTTTTTTTCCCCGCGTGCGAAAACATTTTCTTCAATAAAGCAACACGTCCAGAAAACAGAAAAACAGCAATTGGCGACAAACACACTCGAAATGAAACACGTGGCTAAGATTCCCGGAACTTTACTCAACCAACCAACTCACAACATTAATCAACACATACAGAGGCTTTCCAATTCCCGCTTCCACGTTTTATCACGCGGTGGAGAGGGAGACGCCTTAACGAAGCTCCTGATTGGGTGATAGTGTCCCCTTCTCCGTCAACGGCGAATAGCAAATCACAACATTTATATGTATCCCCATCACCCTCAGGCATCGGCAACGCCGCCTTTTCTTTCAGAAAGTCCGTCTAAATTCGAAATTTGCCGCGCGCAAAAAAAAAAAAAAAAAAAAAAAAAAAAAAAAAAAAAAAAAAAAAAAAAAAAAACTTAAAATCGGGGTTTCACTACACAGTGGGACTTAACAAATCAGGCGTAAGATCGAGGAAAACGTAAAATCGCGTAAACGTAAAATCGAGGAAAATTTTACATTGCTTATATGGAAGTTTTAACGGGACCACTAATTTATGACGTAAATTCCGGGAAAACGTAAGATCGGGGAACGTAAAATAGGGGTTTCACTGTAATTAAACCTTTGTATGCCTTTACCTTGGTATGCGAAAATCTTCAGGAACTCGAACCTTTGCTCTGCTCAGTTATGGATTTGGAGACTATTCTTGACTTCTACATCAGCAGTGATGCAGTATTTTTGTGTTTCAGATTGAGGGGCCATCAAAAAGAAGGCTACGGCCTTTCATGGAATCCAAACCTGAATGGCTATTTACTGAGTGCTTCTGATGATCACACGATTTGCTTGTGGGACATCAACGCCACACCCAAAGAAAACCGCATAATAGATGCCAAGACCATTTTCACAGGGCACACTGCCGTGGTAGAGGTATGTAGTTGCTGAAGGCTGAATAATACGTGGTGACAGCAACAAGCTTTTGTACACATCTTATGAAGGTGTAAGAACTTATACTATAATTCAGTTTGGTAGAGAAACAATTTTGTAATTTGAATCACAATTAAATATCAGACTGCTTGACTACATACACGTATACACCTATATATTTAATATTATTTATTTAATCACAAAATAATGACTATCCGGACCATGCTGGAAGGTGTACTGTTTCTTTTTGAGTACAGTCAGCTGGGAGTGCATTCCACGCATTTACAACCCAGTTGCAATAAAGTGAAGATATTGTCCTATCCATCTTTCTTTCAACTTCGTGTCTCCTTTAAGCATAGGTTATGTGGCTTTTGTATAAAAAAAATTATATTGAGGAATGTTCCTCTTCCTCAGCATCCCTTTCAATGGAGTGAGTGATTTACACAGCCAGGCAAGCATGTAGGAAAAATACACACCCGGTAGAAAATTATCAAATCAATTGCAAAAATAATTGATAGAGTTGATAATCACTTGTTTTCTTATAATTGCTATTTGTTTTCATCTTATGAAGTACAAATTCTCTCCACTTTTGGAGTTTTAAGTCAATTCACTTGAATGAAAATCAAGCCTTTGTACATTTAAAATTATAAAAGTAAAAATGAAAATAGTACAAAAAATAATGAAACAAATATTATATTTTTGGTATAATTATCTTTAAAGACATGGCATTCGTGTTAAAAATTTGTGGTGTTCTGTACATTGTAGGGTGTCAATGAAGCAGACCATTCTTTCAAAAGTTGGGAATCCTTTGTGTATATATTTACACGTAGTCAAATTAAAGCAGGCAGTTATCTTGAAAAATTAATCTTGTTTTCAAAGCAGACTGCTCGAAAAATTTTGCTAGAAGTCTATAGATGCACAGAGCATTAACACTTATATGGAAACATTGGTGTGACAGGCACCAAATGAAATTGGTTTATGCAATAATGGCTGATATGAGTGGGCGAGAACATTGACAGTCATAATAGCTACCTCCCTAACCCTCGGACATCACTCGGCAGAGTTTTGTTTAGATCTGCTGAAGCAGCCAGCATTTAAGGGACATTTTTGGAAATTGTGGCAGTCTGTGAGACTGGCAGTTTCTCTTTCCATATTTTTCATAGTGGTATTTGAGACCGTTTGTTTCTCTGGTGTGTGGTCTACGAGACTGGTGTTTCTATAAACGCACTTGGGCAACTTTCTCAAATATTTAATATTTTTACTTTCAAAATATTGTAATCGATCGCTCAATGCGTTCGGACGAACCCAGCTCAAGCAGAGATACATTTAGTACCCTACTCAAGGAATGCTACGTCTATGCAAACCTTTTGAAGAGTCTAACAAGAATGTCACTTTAGACAATTGATTTAATTCTGCAGAAGTTATTGTTGAACTGATGAAGAGAAAATTAACTTGTTGGGACAGCAAAAAAAGCATAAAAATGATTCCGGAGGAATTCCTTGCTAGCCCACAAAGACCAGTTGGATTACCGCTGTACGCATTTAGAGAATGAAGGAGGCTGTAAGGGTTTAGAGGCTATATCAATATTTTACAACACTTAAAAAGTTTTTCAACAATTTAATTTTTCATCAAAATTTCGGTCTTTTCCAACAATGTCAATATTTTTGTATTATTTTCATGTTTTTATAATATAAAATATATTTTAGAATACTCTTAAGAAATATAAGAATTGATTGAAACTGGTCTTTAATTTATTTTACCTTTACATCCCATGTTCAACGCCCAATTACAAATGGTGGTCTGTGAGACCAGTGTTTCTCTTTGCGTAACAAAAATCATGTTTCCATATGAGTGTTGATCACTTTTTTTAGATGTGAAATGGTTACAATAATTTGTCAGCATTACATCAGTGTTTACTGAACACATTCAAATCTAATGTTTTACACATGAATTTTTAAATTAGACAATGTTATAATTTTTACTTATTTAAATATACAAAACGCCTAATAATAAATTACTATTTTGCAAATTTTTTGACATTTTTCATCATTCATGTTAATAAAATTATTAAAAAATTTCAACACCATTATCTGTGATTTGGTTTTTGAAAACATGTTTATTTAAAAAATTTAACTATTTCCAAACCTTGTTCATATTAGTATAATTGTTATTTTTAAGGCAGGTATGTGCAATTATTTGTATTTTAGTAATTATATATTCTTTATATTAGAGAAAAAATTAAGGTGCTTGTGGAAGCAAACCATTGTTTTAAAAGGGATTGTAGCACGAAAAAGGTTGAGAACTTGTGCCCTAGAACACCTTCAAGAAACTCTGCTTTCTGGAATGTTAAAATACTAATCGATTCCTCTTCTTTAATGAGTGAACATATTAAATTTTGTGTTTTTAATACTGTATTCTTTAATTGTTAAAATTATTTTACTACTTTAATCTAACCCTCTGAGAAATGAATTGCATGTGTAGTTCAATTTTTCATTCATATATTTGTGTGATGATAGGATGTTGCCTGGCATCTCCTTCATGAATCTCTCTTTGGGTCTGTTGCTGATGACCAAAAACTGATGATTTGGGACACTCGTTGCAACAACACCAGTAAGCCTTCACACACTGTGGATGCCCATACAGCAGAAGTTAACTGTTTATCATTCAACCCATACTCAGAATTCATTTTGGCCACTGGAAGTGCAGATAAGGTAAGTGAAGTGCAGAAGAGGTAAAATAATTTGACTTTAAGATAAAAGCTTGAGACAACTTGATATAATAAGCTTTATTTAAAAGGAACAAGGAACAGAAGATTGTCTTTTGATGTATCCTAAATTGAGGGAATATTAAAATATTAGCAGCATTAAAGAAATTCTTTATGGTAACAACAATAACCTGATAAACATATCACGTATAATTTTTATATTGTTTTTCTGCATTTATAATTATTTTACATAAGACAGAAAATTGTCACTCATATCACTATTCATGCATATTACACGAGTTTAGCTGTAGAGTCCACTTTGACAGACACCTGTTCATAAAAAATAAAGTTATGAATAAAAACACAATCACATTATATGAAGTTTTATTTTTCGTCAACCATAGTTGGCTGAGATATATTTCAGTGGTATGAATTTTTCCCTTATCTTAAGGCTGTTATGGATGTAAGAGGAAACTATAATTATTATTACATACCTCTATATACAAAAACGGATGATTGTGTGTGTGATTGTGTATGTGTGCGTGCGTGCGCGCGGGTGCGCGTGCGTGTGCGTTTTGTAACCGAACGTGCTGTCTGTTTCGGGGGATTTTAGTGGGATCGTGGCTCATCAGAAGATTTCAAATATAAAAAAAAAAGCACAAAGTCATGATCACAGAACACCATTTGATTGGATACGCATTGAAGCGAAATCACAAAAAAAGAACTTGAAGAATGACAATAACATTGATACACAAACAAACAAAAATTAACACAATTCCAAAAAATATCAGAAGGGGAGAATCAGCTGCAAAGTTATCACGAATTGATTTTAAGATTTGCACAACTTAGAATCACGGCAATTATCTTCAGTGACAAAACAAGTTGAAGCTCAACAAATGGAAAGAATGAAATCCCGGTTGGGATGAGTGAAGGGCACATGCTTCTTGCATGACTCATTGTCGTAGTACCTTCTGTTTACGGAAATTGCAGTTAACTGTCCTTCATTACACACTGCATCAAAACACATATGCAAATAATTTTGTGCATGAAATTCTCTAGAATCCCCCCAAAAAATCTCCATTCAATTAAATGAACAAATATAATGTTTCCTTGAAAACGCAGAATATTCAAAAGAAGTTTCTTAGAAATAACATTAATGGCCCCTAAAATTATCTCTGGCGGTGAATTGAGTGAACACGTGCCTTACATCAGTCTGCATTCTATAACCAATTGCTTAAAAATTCTCAGTTCTAGTATGGAATGCGCGGCCACTATAGTTCCGAGATTATTTCCCTCATGTCCCCGTAGAACACCGCAGCACTTTTACGCCACTGGTCTTATTATGCATTATACATACCTCCTGCGAGACAATAAACTCAGTTTCACACAGTCGGGCAGTTCTTTTTGAAAGGACCCAATGTAGAACATACAAGGATTGAAATACCGACCTTAGTCCATTGGGAAAATAGCCTCGCCCAAAACAGCAAAGCTTGCAGCAAGAACAAGGGGTGGCGAAGGCCGCCTTAGCATGGTACAACTTCTCGTTGACTTGACTCACGGTTACATCTCTGACTCTGCCGTCAACCTTACACCTCGGAGTCCAAGAACTTTCTGCCCCGTCGTCCCACACTCCCCTCTCTCAACCTACCGCACACGTCACTACCGAGATAAGAGGTGCTCACCCCTTCTTCACCCCTCCCAGCCACCGATAAGAAAAACCATCGGCCGCCCAACGGCGCGCGTGACCGATCGGGCAGGCAGTGGATCTCGTGCAACCGATGGCTGAAAATCGATTTAGCCAATATTTGGGCAATTGGTTTCAGTATCTATGTATGTATGTATTTGCTAGTTATATGTAGAAGAAAAGTATGGTAAGATTTTCAGCACTGAACATTGAGCTTCTCAGTCACAGGCTGAATTATCCACTTGCTTCCTTTAGTTGTATGTACAGTAGCAAAGCCCATCGGTCAAACTTCCCACAGGCATTATTGTGTATGAATGTTCTCAAGCTGACAGATTGTACAAATGATTCCATGTGTTTTCATCTGGGAAAGACTGTTTTGCACCCATTTTCTTTTCGAATCCTAATTAATCGGCATTATAAATGGTAAAAGTGTTTCCTTGTAAGATCCTACATGATAAAGTTTAAAACAGCTGAGTTTTGGCACTGCCAGGCTCATCAAAATTAAATTCAAATGCACATTGAGTATACCCATTCAGCTTTTCTAAATATACATCATGTTCTTCAATATGCACATTGTTTCAAATCATTTTCGTTCTAATTTTTTGTTACATAAATCACTCAGGCATGGTAATAAAATTTAATTTGTGATACATGTGAAAAATATAATTTTCACAATAATGTTGTTGAAACTGAAAAATAAATGATATAGTTTGATATTTTATAATTTAACTAACATAAATGGTAAAATTAGACTGTTTATGAATAAAGATGAAATAAAATGAAACGGAAGACTCGCTATGATTGTAATTCTTACTAACTAGCCAATGCCCATCCTTGGCATGTTAGCCATTCGGTGACATGCTGACCAGTACAGACGTGCAGTTTCCCTCAGCGTGTGTGGATTTGCATGTTCATAATGGTCAAGCATGTAGGTGGCAAATCACTGTTGCTCATTTAGCATTACCGAGGGGACATGTGTGGTAGACCATGGCCGTGAGCAACTTTGTCCCTGCTATGTGAATTATTATTAATATTAATCTTGTTATCATTAACCCTTTCACTGCTACGCATTAGGCGCGCTGGCCGCTCCGCAGTGCTGAATACTTTTTCGTGCGGTCTTCTCTCGCGCGCGCTCTC
Source organism: Acheta domesticus (assembly GCA_031308135.1). Taxonomy (NCBI): domain Eukaryota; kingdom Metazoa; phylum Arthropoda; class Insecta; order Orthoptera; family Gryllidae; genus Acheta; species Acheta domesticus. The sequence continues at coordinate 37,303,865 of JAHLJT010002630.1, forward strand.
AGTTGTTGTTAGTTATTATATATTTACTAAGGTGCATATTTACTTTCCGTCATTCTTTTAGATCCATGCTTACTGGCACTGATGAAGTTGAAAGTATTCCATGCCTTCCAAAACACCCGGAAGAGCAGCGCGACGCACCGGTGCGTCGTTAGCAGTGGTGGTACGGCGAAGTCTGACGCACCGGTGCGTCTTTAGCAGTGAAAGGGTTAATGAATTATGAGGTGATATGAGAGGTGTTTTTTTAATACCGCCCCTGGTGATTTTCAAATCCTGTGCTTTTGTGTTCTTTTCAGTTTCCAAGCTCAATTTCTTTTGTGTGTGTTTAATAAGTGTTTTTACTATTTAGAATATAAGTATATTTTCTCTCATGATACATTTATTAGCTAATTCATTGAATGAAATTGAGCCAAGAGTGAGTACAATTTTATTTCATGTTTAATCCTGTAATTGGGCTGTTCTGAACAATTTCATAGTTCCAAGTAAATTGACAAGATAACCTTGTATAAAATACTGAGACAAATTTCTTTAGAATACAGCATTTATACTGAAGAATAAATCTGGTTTTCTTGGATTTTGTGTATACGTTTCTTTTATTTGTAAGAAATAATTAAGTTACAATGTACCATGATGAGTTTGAATTTTTTATTGCAGACAGTAGCATTGTGGGATTTGCGGAATTTGAAATTGAAACTTCATTCCTTTGAATCGCACAAAGATGAAATCTTCCAGGTATGGTTTGTTTTGCTTGTTTTTAAGACAGTTTATTATTCATTCATACGTATCCAGTATGTAAACAGTGTGTCAACTTTTTTTTCCTTTGCACTTTTAATAGTCATTGGATGTTGATTCCAGTGTTATTTTCATCCATGACATTTCTAAATTGGTCATTCTTATTGAGCAGCTTAAAGAATCTCTTCCTAAAACTGTGGTTACTTGTGCACAGGTTCAGTGGTCACCACACAATGAGACAATTCTGGCCTCAAGTGGCACTGATCGCCGATTGCATGTGTGGGATCTCAGCAAGATTGGTGAGGAGCAATCTGGAGAGGATGCGGAAGATGGACCTCCAGAGCTGCTTGTGAGTTTTTACAGAAGTAGTCTTGAGAAAAGTAATAATAATAATAATTGATATGTGGCAGAGCATGCAGTTGAAGGTTTTGAATAATTTTCACTGGTTTACAGTTTCCAATGGTTTTCATTGGTTTTCAATAGTTTACAGTTATCTGTAAATCTTACAGAAGTAGTCTTGAGAAAAGTAATAATAATAATAATTGATATGTGGCAGAGCATGCAGTTGAAGGTTTTGAATAATTTTCACTGGTTTACAGTTTCCAATGGTTTTCATTGGTTTTCAATAGTTTACAGTTATCTGTAAATCTTACAGAAGTAGTCTTGAGAAAAGTAATAATAATAATAATTGATATGTGGCAGAGCATGCAGTTGAAGGTTTTGAATAATTTTCACTGGTTTACAGTTTCCAATGGTTTTCATTGGTTTTCAATAGTTTACAGTTATCTGTAAATCTTACAGAAGTAGTCTTGAGAAAAGTAATAATAATAATAATTGATATGTGGCAGAGCATGCAGTTGAAGGTTTTGAATAATTTTCACTGGTTTACAGTTTCCAATGGTTTTCATTGGTTTTCAATAGTTTACAGTTATCTGTAAATCTTACAGAAGTAGTCTTGAGAAAAGTAATAATAATAATAATTGATATGTGGCCAGAGCATGCAGTTGAAGGTTTTGAATAATTTTCACTGGTTTACAGTTTCCAATGGTTTTCATTGGTTTTCAATAGTTTACAGTTATCTGTAAATCTTACAGAAGTAGTCTTGAGAAAAGTAATAATAATAATAATTGATATGTGGCAGAGCATGCAGTTGAAGGTTTTGAATAATTTTCACTGGTTTACAGTTTCCAATGGTTTTCATTGGTTTTCAATAGTTTACAGTTATCTGTAAATCTTACAGAAGTAGTCTTGAGAAAAGTAATAATAATAATAATTGATATGTGGCAGAGCATGCAGTTGAAGGTTTTGAATAATTTTCACTGGTTTACAGTTTCCAATGGTTTTCATTGGTTTTCAATAGTTTACAGTTATCTGTAAATCTTACAGAAGTAGTCTTGAGAAAAGTAATAATAATAATAATTGATATGTGGCAGAGCATGCAGTTGAAGGTTTTGAATAATTTTCACTGGTTTACAGTTTCCAATGGTTTTCATTGGTTTTCAATAGTTTACAGTTATCTGTAAATCTTACAGAAGTAGTCTTGAGAAAAGTAATAATAATAATAATTGATATGTGGCAGAGCATGCAGTTGAAGGTTTTGAATAATTTTCACTGGTTTACAGTTTCCAATGGTTTTCATTGGTTTTCAATAGTTTACAGTTATCTGTAAATCTTACAGAAGTAGTCTTGAGAAAAGTAATAATAATAATAATTGATATGTGGCAGAGCATGCAGTTGAAGGTTTTGAATAATTTTCACTGGTTTACAGTTTCCAATGGTTTTCATTGGTTTTCAATAGTTTACAGTTATCTGTAAATCTTACAGAAGTAGTCTTGAGAAAAGTAATAATAATAATAATTGATATGTGGCAGAGCATGCAGTTGAAGGTTTTGAATAATTTTCACTGGTTTACAGTTTCCAATGGTTTTCATTGGTTTTCAATAGTTTACAGTTATCTGTAAATCTTACAGAAGTAGTCTTGAGAAAAGTAATAATAATAATAATTGATATGTGGCAGAGCATGCAGTTGAAGGTTTTGAATAATTTTCACTGGTTTACAGTTTCCAATGGTTTTCATTGGTTTTCAATAGTTTACAGTTATCTGTAAATCTTACAGAAGTAGTCTTGAGAAAAGTAATAATAATAATAATTGATATGTGGCAGAGCATGCAGTTGAAGGTTTTGAATAATTTTCACTGGTTTACAGTTTCCAATGGTTTTCATTGGTTTTCAATAGTTTACAGTTATCTGTAAATCTTACAGAAGTAGTCTTGAGAAAAGTAATAATAATAATAATTGATATGTGGCAGAGCATGCAGTTGAAGGTTTTGAATAATTTTCACTGGTTTACAGTTTCCAATGGTTTTCATTGGTTTTCAATAGTTTACAGTTATCTGTAAATCTTACAGAAGTAGTCTTGAGAAAAGTAATAATAATAATAATTGATATGTGGCAGAGCATGCAGTTGAAGGTTTTGAATAATTTTCACTGGTTTACAGTTTCCAATGGTTTTCATTGGTTTTCAATAGTTTACAGTTATCTGTAAATCTTACAGAAGTAGTCTTGAGAAAAGTAATAATAATAATAATTGATATGTGGCAGAGCATGCAGTTGAAGGTTTTGAATAATTTTCACTGGTTTTACAGTTTCCAATGGTTTTCATTGGTTTTCAATAGTTTACAGTTATCTGTAAATCTTACAGAAGTAGTCTTGAGAAAAGTAATAATAATAATAATTGATATGTGGCAGAGCATGCAGTTGAAGGTTTTGAATAATTTTCACTGGTTTACAGTTTCCAATGGTTTTCATTGGTTTTCAATAGTTTACAGTTATCTGTAAATCTTACAGAAGTAGTCTTGAGAAAAGTAATAATAATAATAATTGATATGTGGCAGAGCATGCAGTTGAAGGTTTTGAATAATTTTCACTGGTTTTACAGTTTCCAATGGTTTTCATTGGTTTTCAATAGTTTACAGTTATCTGTAAATCTTACAGAAGTAGTCTTGAGAAAAGTAATAATAATAATAATTGATATGTGGCAGAGCATGCAGTTGAAGGTTTTGAATAATTTTCACTGGTTTACAGTTTCCAATGGTTTTCATTGGTTTTCAATAGTTTACAGTTATCTGTAAATCTGTGTTTCACTGCAGCTGTACTACAGGTTTGCCTTTATAATTAATTTCTGAAGGAGCTCAATTGTTATAGCAATCTCTGTTAACACACACTAGCTCAGCTTGATCTTGTTTTCCCCAGTTATTTTAAGGAGCTATCACCCTCTTCTGGCTTCACAAGGACTTTTTGTGTTATTTTGAGTCTAATAAAAATAATGAAGCACTGCATAGTTTTAAGCCCCAGACCCACACTGCCATGTTTTGTTAAATTTGTGCACAACTGTGATTTAATTCAGAGAAAGAGACTGTGATGATACTAGTTTTGCTCTGTAGCTTTATGCATGAAGTATTGTTTCAAATTGTATTATATGAACACGAATTTATACATTTATTCGTTATAAATTCTGTGAGATATGCCTATTTATGGACTTACTCGCAAGTTCAAAAAGAAAAAAAATTGCTCTGAAGTGAGCATAGAAATGGACAGCTTTGTTACAGAAAACACAAGAAGTCCACTGAAACATCAACATTGTTGCAACAGTTTGTCTTGTAAAAACATTATTATTATTATTATTATTGTTATTCTTTTGCTTCAGGTAGTTCTCCCAATTAATTAAAGAAAATAAAATTTTTAAAAATTCTTACCACGTTCTCAACACTAACACAAACATAATTTGTTTACTTCTATCTATGACAATATTTTATTCAAGTTGAAATAATAAGTTAGATAGCAAAATACAGTTTAAAGGTGGGAAAGAAGGACATTGTGGTGCTTCCTTTTCAAAATTAAGCCATAATGAAGCTGCGGATTGGATTGCTGCATACCTGTTGGTTGATCATCGACTTGCCCAATGTTTGAATGGGTGGGCACCCTGAATTCATTGTGCAAACCTCATGTAATAGTAAAATCAATCAATAGGCTACAACTAGCCAATAGTAATTTTTTAATGCATGTGTTGTAATTTTTCTACAATTCGTTACATCTAATGTAATTGCAAGCATTCACCTAGTTAATGTAATGTTTTTGTTAGATGTAAAAAACCTACATTTCTACTTTTAATAGCTATTCTCCACAGTTGTTTTGAATTTGTTACTGGTTATTTCAAACTTTTTTTTTTTCTTTTTCTGTATAGTTCATTCACGGTGGACACACTGCTAAAATATCGGACTTCTCCTGGAATCCAAATGAGCCATGGGTGATTTGTTCTGTGTCAGAAGATAACATTATGCAGGTAATTTTAACTTGTTTAAAATTTAACCGTTCATTAATTTAAGTTTTTTTAATAATTTGGTAGAATTAGATTTTTTTAAAAAGATTTGTAGTATTCAACATTTCAACTGCACTGTATCACTTGAAATTTGTCGATTTTTTGTTTTGTTTCAATTTTGTGGATTCCCCTGAGTTCTAAGTGTACAGTCAACTTACCATTGTTTTCCTTATCTGACAAAACAGTCGCAAAATTGCCAAAAATCTTTATAAATTCTCTTGACTCCAACACCACCCATTGGTGGGAGGCAATGGTAAATGCACAATATTCTGAGGTCTCTAAACATATGGCATATGTAGTGTCTATTTATTTCTTTATTCAGGGACACTGCATTTATTTTATTTTGCATTACGAATGTTTTTAAGATGATTTGTATGTATGTAGGTGTGGCAGATGGCGGAGAACATCTACAACGACGAGGAGCCAGAGACTCCTGCCTCAGAGTTGGAGCCTGGGGCATCGTAAGGTGTGGCCAGAACTGTCAGGTCAATACAGACCAGGACTGAGCTTTGTTTTGCAAGTGATCGTGTTGGTGAAGTCTCTGGAAATACAGTCATTATTGTTGCTCTTAAGCCTTGCATTTCCAAGTGGCTACTGTTCAACAACAGAAGTTTTGGTTTAATGTTGATGGTGTTGCTTGTCACTTGCTAATGTTCTGTTTTGGTTGTGACATTTGTCATAGCTTTCCTATCAGATCACCATTTCAAACTTTCGTATCTGGACAATACTTTTCTTGCAATTTTGTATAATATTCATTTCAGTGTCATTTCATGTCAGTGTATTCGGTGTTAAATTTGCATTTTTGATCTCATCACCAAAACAGCTGTGAGAAACCAGATAAATGAAAGTAATTTCCAAAATGTTTATAGACACCTAAATAAAAATTGAACATTTTCAGTGTATTGTTTGTTACTGTTTATAAAAGATGTTCTTTTACTCCATTGTAAGCATTATTATTCCATCAACACAATTCTGTTCATACTTTTTATTTCATGGCTGTTTGTCTGGAGTAGGCATTGATAAAAAAACGTACCTGAGAGATCATTGAAAAGGATGTTTTCAAATACACAGCTGGGATCTTGAAAACAAAAAAGATTGGGGAAAGTGACAAAACGAAGACATTGAGGCTTCATCTCCTGTGACTTCCTGTTATCACTTTCCACTTGCGTGCAACAGCATTCTTCCCCTGAAATATCATTCTGTATATGTTCGAAATAGTGTTCAGTATTTAAGAATAGGGTTCTAATTTAATTGTCAGTATGAAGTTTTGTTGACTTCATTTGTGACTGTAGAAAAGCAATCAAATAAATTTTATAAGTACCTTCAAACTCGTGGCATGTTTGTAATTGGCATTTTCTGTAATAAAAAATTGAATTATTTGTTGTTCTGTTCTTGCTCCCTTGTCAATTTGAGAAAGTTGGGAACAAAGAAAAGTTCTTTATGTGCAGCTAGCCTGTAGAGAACCTCTTGGGATGAAAAAATCGAGAATATTGGTTTTGTCAGCATTTTTCTTTGCTCTGTGAGTTTGGTAATGTAAGTTATAACATGTAGACAGAAGTGTGTGCCCCAGTACACTGATTACCCAAAAACCTTGTTCAGTACACAGTGCCAGCATTGCTTGTTTACTTCGCAAAAAGTGACTTAGGTACACTGTGCATGGTTTGCACTTTGTTCCCTTTAGCCTTATATCTGGTGTGGGTGTGCATGCTTTTTAAATTCCTGCATGATAAAATACTTTTTTTGTTACAAGAAATTGTTTGTCAAAGGGCATCTTATGGCACAGATGATGTATTTGCCCTTATGGCGTCGTCATACTTTCAGTCGAATGCAGTGTGAAAATCATGGAGAAATAGCAGTGCAGAGTTTACAGTGCAATAAAGCTTAACATTATAAACTAATTCCACAAATTATTATTCCGATTCCAGCACTGTTTCCAAATAATGCCTTATGTTATGGACATTAATATGTTTGTGTATTTACACTTTTATTTATACCCTGTTTTGTTCCTGGTAATACTTCTGCAGGTTTATTCTTTATTATTTATTCACAAATCACTGATCTTTGTTGTCTTTTAGTCACAAGCGCATTTTGTTGGTTTTCGTATGCTCACACGGGGCAATTTCAAATACTGCACGTACATGCAAAGCTGGTATCTATTTCTCCCTGCTACAAAACTCAGACACTTGTTTTGTTTTGCATATATCATGTGATAACGCTCGCAGCACTTGTTGCACATTTTCCACTGACACTGAAAATCTGGTTCATGATATTTTCTGTTACTGCAGTGTCTGTGATAAAAACCATGTACAGTGAATCGTGCCATCAGATGTCAGAGTTCACCATTGGCTGGTTGCCAGTCAGATGTTGTCATTGCGTCTGCATACCTTTCCTCTATGCTAATACCAATACTAATTTGAATAGTGAAGTAACAATTGGTAGTCATTGCATTTATTTTCCTCAAAATGCGCCACCCAAACAGAATGAAGGAAAATCATAGGAAGGGTGATGCACGAGGGGTGGACCTGTAGTAAATTCAGTAACCTCGTTCACTTTTCCAGCTTACTGTGGCTGAGTCCTTAGAATATTCATCTGACCTCCTATCAGAAACAAGTTTTAAAAAAAGTATTTGTCAATGTAAAGTACAAAGATAAAAGATTTTAGACATTCAAAACTACTAGAGCTTGAACAGCACATATTTTCTCACATTATTGAAAACTGCAACGTAATATTGCAATCTTTGGGGGGGGGGGGACCATATTTCTTACCGTCCCTTGTTACGTGAGTGGAGAAAATTTTAAGAAACAATTTAGAGCAGTGTTTGAGATGGCAATTTTTCTGTAAATTTCAAGTGCAAATTTTACGCAAAAAATTGTATACAACCTTTTTTAAATGAGCTACTTTTGGTCTGAGACCAAAATATCTATCTATAATCTTGTGGTTTAAATTTTTTTGTAATTTTCCAAAAATTGGGGGTTTCAATGAAAATAACACTTGCGTCATTCACTTAAACGTCCTTTGCACTATTCAACAAAAAATTTAATTTAAAAAAATTGGATTTTTTGTTTTGTTTTGTAGTTGAAAATGTCCAAGGGGATTCGTGTAAAGTACCCGCCAAAATTAAAATATCAGTTTCAAATACCAGAGGCCGTGACATCAGCCAGAACAATTGGGGAATATCAATTTTGGAGAAAATCGGCTGAACAGTTAAGGTGCTAGCATTGACCACAGACAGATGGACGTTTTGCTGTCAGTCAATTTTTCAGTATCAAGAACCAAACAAAACACGGATCCTGGCTATACCACATGTTAGAGGAACGTTTTTCTATATTTAGCAACTGGATTTATCCACTTTTTTCTTACCAGGGCCTGCTAATAAAAGTTTTTCTGGCGAAAATTCACTGTTTTCTGGTGCACGATTTCATAATTTTCTCTTAAGTTCTTTCTGAAGGGCAAGTATGTAAAAGGGTAACACAATAAGTAAGGGCCTCAAGGGCACAAGAGCATTGCATTGACACACATCTTAACATAACTGTATCTTAGGCACTTTGGCTGTTCAGCATAAGATAGTGTTAATCTATGACTCGTATTATAGCATCAATACAATGCATTGATAAGCTTCCAAAAGATTTAGGGTTGATAGAAGCAGGAAGTTCAAATTTATGTACTTAAGATTGCTGAAGATCATGTTGTAAATGAGACACTGGATCGCAGGGCAGAAAATTTAGTGGTATATTCGTTTGTTTACACAGTTTGTGAAACTTCTTTTTTTTTTTTTCTGATACAACAAATAAGCTCCGAGGAGTACCAACAGGGATAAAGACTCAGAAACCTGTCTTTTTGGGACAACAGTGATCGATTAAAGTGTATGAGCAGTCATTAAACAAATATATTAAAATCAATGTGTTTGTCAAAATAAACGTTCCAGACAATGCTATTAATGTAATAAATGATGGAATCAGAATCACAATGTTTAAAGTCATAGAAAACTCTTGGTAATTTCACATTGTTGTTAAATTAAAAATCAAAGGGTATTTAAAATATAAAGAGCAGGATGGTATCCGTTGCTGGGTAATATCTGTCGCAGTCTTCTATGCTGTTGTAGAGCTTTTTTTATAGACCGTTTGTAAAGTCAGTCTTGTAACTTGATATATAATTACAGTGCTCCTTTGTGTTCGCCTCACCATTTGTCCTGATACATTAAATGCACGTTTTTTTCCCGCTTGAAACTCATTTTTATAAGCCTTTTCTAGTTCTCCTACAACGGGTTTTGAAAAATATTCAAGAAAGTGGCCCTTTGGTTAAAAAAGATTACTGTTTATTTCTTCTAAGTTTTTTATTTTAAATATTTTTCTGAAATCTGTGTTTCTTTGTGAATCCAAACACGTTACGGTCTGCTGATCAATCAGGGACAGGCATCATGCCCAGTGTTATACAGCAGGAGCTTACAGTGGTGATGATATGTACAAAGTCACTATGAGCCATTATTTGCAATGATAGCATCACTTCTTTTTGTGATTATTTGCAATCCACAGCTGTAAAAATGCTACTGAACAGAACCACAGAAGGTTTTCCAAAAGTAGTACTCAAGAATAAGTAAAGCAGTCTCAATACAGTAATGTTCCGAATCTTTGGAACCTTACATTCCCACCACAGCATGTGCATGTGAAGTTCTTGCAACCGTTTGAAACGCCAATACCTAAACCAGCTGCAGCTGAAGTACCACTCACCAAACGTTGCTGACGATTGGCATCTCTTTGAGATAGTTTAAATAACAACAGTTAAAGATCTGAACACAAAACAAGTATATTGTTCATGTATCCATACATCAGGGATCAATCAGTAATATTATCTTCTCTGTTTACCCTTGGGAACCTCCCTTCCCCAAATTTCACTTTTATTAGGGTTTTATCTAAGCTTCCTTGAAGTCACTACTTCTATTTAAGTTTCATCTAGTGGATATCATAAGGATGTTTGAGAGACCTCCAGTCGGGCATCCATGCTCTGGTGAACTCGACCCAGCCCTCAAAAGTCCTTTGCCTGTGGTAACCCGATGATCCATGCCAATTCTTCCCTCAATGGTTCTTCTTCATGAGTGACACACTACTACAAAATTTATACATTCATATCATGACAAATAAACATATTAACAAAAACAGTTTTCAAAAATATTGCAATAAAAGTTTATGCCTGTACTACAGTTCTTTACATTCCAAGTATACAAAAAAGTTGCTGTTTCATAATGCAAAATGTGAATAGCAAATATTTAATGGTATGCATGGCACCAGCTGTATCATAAGTGTGACATGCAAGGATCCAGTTAGTATGTGTAGTGTAGGCAAAATAACACAATCAAATATTTGCATTTTTCAGTCAATCAAAACTCATTGTTTTTTGATTATTCCCGAGTTCCTGTGTATCTACCGAAACCATAGACATATTTCAAATGGCCGCAGGCTGCAAAGTTTTCTTTCAATTTTTGAGTCCATTTGAAATTAGTAACATACATTATTGGAATGTGTAATGCACAGTTTTATTGAAAACAAAATCATATTAACTGTTTATTGAGTTCAGAACATGTCAAAAATGTGTATTTTTAATATTACAAAAATTATCTTATACATTGAACTTGTTATTTATAGGCTAAACAGATTAAACCTGTCACAAAATTACTAATTTTTTATCATCTCGTGCTCTGAATTGTTCATTAATAAATAACCTTCAAAAATTTGTCCGTAAGTGATAAATTGAAATTATTTTATGAAATTAATACTAGTTGTATAGTTTATATTTTATCATTGCTAGTTTAACTTTAAAACAGGAATAACACACATATATAAATCATTAATAAATGTTTTTATACAATTTATTATATATAATGATTCTTAGTACAATAATACCGGTATTTGATATAGCCATAATAACGTGAAATCTCTTCCAGTGATCTTTGCCTTCTTTTAATTAGAAACTGGTTATCCTGAAGACTAAAGGAGAGTTAAAGAAGTGATCAGCTCAATTAGTACATCACAAAAAGGTAAAGATTGTAACATTTGGAAGTAGAATACAGCGTGTGAGTAGTAATTGAATAATTGCGATTTAATTCTGTTTTTGTCAACAAAATTTCGCTTATCATTCACATCAGTGTTTTAAAATTTGTGGAATTAAAATCTAAAGATAATAGCGATGACATTGCTAATAAATCAATGGAATGGTGAAGGAGAATGAATCTCATTTGCCCCCAAAACCTAAGTTAGCTCTTAATTCAAAAATGTGTATTTTTTTGTCATTGTTTATAAACAAACTGTTCAGTCCGGAAGATTAATGTAAGAAAGGAAAACTTATTTAGGAGTTGATACTAGAATAAACAGTAAATGTGAAGGTAGTTGGATCCTTGATTAATTTGGTCCTTGGCGATCGTAGCCTTAAGCCTACTTTATAGTGCAATTTTCGTAACTTCGTCCCTGACAGTTGTCAGCTGTTTCGCTGCCATCCAATCAGGAGCTTATATTTCGCGACAGTGACGTCACTATGGTGGCGTTCAAGCTCCCGATTGGATGAAACTGTGAACAGCTGATTTCTGTCAGAGACAAAGTTACGAAAATCGCAGTATAGGAAGCATGTCCATTTAATTTGTAAATGTCAAAAGTTAATGAAATTGATAGGATGGCTCGATCCAACTTACTGACCTTACAAGTATCACGTGTTGTTGAGCTGTAGACCTACCCATTTCCGATGCGTTGATATACCGTGAAACCTGCGGGAACGACCACTTTATTTAGCGGTCACCTCAAATTAAGCGGCCATTTGTTCGTAGTGCGGATTGATTTTTCCCAAATACATAAGTTAATATTTCCTCATTTAAGCGGTCAGGCTCATTTTTTGGACACCTGCATTAAGAGATTTTGAACTGTAATAGAAAAAGAAGAGGAAAACTGGTAGAGGTAACTTGATTCAAATCCTGCAACGGGACATTTCAGATTTTCTTCGAAATATACATCTAGAGAAGCTTATCTCAAAGGGATATTAATATTCCTTTTACATAATAATATTGTTGCAAAGAATGCCCCTTAAGAAAATAACGCGTTCACTTGGCCCATTCTCATGAAGCTTGCAAAACCCTGCTTCCTCTCTGAGAATCTTTTCGACGGATCGCGGAGTACGCCGCCACATACGCGAAAGCAGTCTGAAGAGCATTCGCGAACTCCGTGTGACGATCCTGCGCCTAGTTTCTATAGACTGTTGATCGGGGTTTCAAGTCTGTTTGGGGAGAATGAAAGGGAAATTTCTCGAAAGTGAATGAGTGACAAAATCAGGAGTAGGCGTAATAAGGGAATGTACACTGGACGAGAGGAGAAAAAAATATCCCAGATCCTTTAAGTTGTATTTTGTGCTTTAAGGTAATTAAAAGAGCTAAGGAAACTATTGTTTCAAAACAACGACCTGACGTACGCTGCCGTTAATCTCATAAACCTGATTAAGCGGACAACACAATTAACGGCCAATGTTTTTTGCCGGTACTAGTAGTGACCGCTTACAACGCTATTAGGGTGGGATGTTTTTCTTATCAACTTTACGCGAATACCGCTGAAGTCAGGTTTCACTATTCTAGCAGTTCTGAGATTGCACACACTTTTTTTTATGTTGTCCCAATCAGAATGCAAGGATGTCCTTGCATCATGGTCCGTACTCTCTTTCACGACTTATACTTTTGGTTGATTGTTACTCCAAATTGTAAGGTTGCGCCAAGGCAATTCGGCGAGCCTTCAAGGTGCATTCAACGTCCCAATCGTACGTTACCAGAAGTTCCTTCACTCGACGCATAGCAGCAGATCATTAACAACGAGCGTTGCTCTTTTTTTTTGTTCCCTTTGGGCTTCGCGTGTAGGCCGCCCGGCGCTGCGTGTCTTAGTCGTCTGGCTTCCATTTGGGGTCGAAGTGCTTCTGCAGGCCCTGCCAGCACTTGAAGTAGTCGTGGTCCAGCTTCTGGCAGGTCTCCTCGCCCCACTTGGTCACCGACAGACCGAGGGAGCTCTCAAACATGAAGGCCTGTGCACACGAGAGAGCGCCATCGCATCAACATTTTCCATGCAGGGTGGGTCAAGCTGGATCAGTCATGTCAGCACACCCGAATGAAACATGAACAATTATTTAATGCTTATTAATTGCCATTTTGCTATATTAATTGCCGTGTAAAACTATAGTTGTATAATATATTGTTTTGCGGTCATTGTTGCGTCGAGAAAATCTAACTTGGCTGGATATTTTTTCTATGAGACCTTCTTACACATTGGTAGGTATTGCACCTACCCAGAATTGCAAGAAGACGTTTTTTTTTATTTTCGAAAAAACGGTAAGAGCTAAAAATTAATGTTTATGTATTTGAAAAGCACAAAAATAGCACAATGTTGTGTATATAAAGAAAATAATTTTTGCTGAATCAACTTTGTCAGCTTAACATGTTATGCATTAGCTTGGCACCAGCTTAACACTGATAATTAAATAGCAATTATTTAGCAATAAATTCTTTGAGGGTTTCCGTCGAGCTTCGATCCCAGTTTAACTGCTTTACGTGTCAAGACAGCTCACGCCTGTTTTCGCCGCGAAAATGCGTGGCAATTAATTAGCAATAAGTCATTTGAGGGTTTCCGACGAGTTATGATCCGAATTAACTTTGTGTGATTGCTGGCGTCGCGTCAAGCCAGCTCACAACAGTTTTCCCGCGAAAATACGTGGCAATTAATTAGCAATAAGTCATTTGACATGTTTCATTCGGGTGTGCTGACATGGCTGTTCTAGTTTGATATACCTGCGGATATCACAAGCCTGACTTACTGAAAAATTTACGTTAAATCTTTTGGTAGATCGACAGCAAGCCTTACAGCTCATCACCCTGTCTTAGACCTCCTGAAGGTAGAACAAATCTCCGTAGTTAGGTATAGTAATAAGTCGCTATCAGAGGTTTGTCTAACGTCAAAACTGTTAAAGAAATGTGCCTGAGTTTGACGGAAGAAGAGTCCCCACTCTAAGTTATTTACAAGTTGAATTATGACTGCAGGTGGAAAAGAGCTATTTTGGTAACCAGTTTGGAGACGAGTAGGAAGCTTAGAGGCTGTTTCCCGGCTTGGGGAATACCCCGCTAGTGGGAGATACCTGCTTGGGGAAAACTCCGCAAGCCGATGTATAGGTTGGCGCCGAATCTCACCAATCGGGGAAGATCACAGCCAACTTCCGCGATAAAACCCTTACGGGGCTAAATTATCTTAGCATTTGACGCGTCGGAAAACCATTCAATCAACGGTTATACTGCGATTTTCGTAACTGTGCCCCTGAGAGGCATCAGCTGTTGACGATTTCATCCAATCGGGAGCTTGAACGTCATCATAGTGACGTCACTGTCGCGAAATATAAGCTCCCGATTGGATGGCAGCGAAACAGTTGATTTCCGTCAGGGGCAAAGTTACAAAAATTGCAGTATAAGGTCCGATTAAATTAAGAAGGTGATTGACATTTGTGAGTGGAGGGGAGCGACGTTGCCAGGTCGCAAACCACTGAGCACGTGTTACCGGGACACGAAAACAAACACTTCAAAAAATACGTGTAAAAGCGTAAAAAATACGACAAAAGCCTAACCTCAACGCAACTCATCACAACACAGTACACATTCCGCGTGCAGCACAGGCAGAAACGCGGGCGGCGCGGCGGCAGGGAAGTCGTTGTGCGATGCTCAAATGTTCCACGTGTTCGGCAGTGGCAACTGAGCGACCTGACACGTCACGTTTTGTCTCTCTGGTTGGCAGCTGCCATGGAAACGGGAGAGGCGTCCTGACGTCACACAGAACTGTCAATCACCTTCTTAATTTGATCGCAGTGTAGTGCCGCTGCGGGTGTCGTCGAGTTGGCTGACCTGCGTGCCGTCGGCGACGCGCTCGGGTCGCAGCGGCGCGGCGGAGGCGGCGGCGAAGCACTGCGCGTCGGGCCCGTGCGGCGTCATCATGGAGTGCAGCGTGGCGCCGCCCGGCGCGAAGCCCTCCTCCTTGGCCTCGTAGCGGCCCGCGATCAGCCCCATGAACTCGCTCATGCAGTTCCCTGCCGGACGCACGCGCGCCACGCACTTCAGCCTTAGTGCTTTTATCAAGCCGTAAGACCATGCGAAACCAAAAGGCCACCAGTGCTGTTATCAAGCCATCAGACTACGAGTACTTTTATGAAGCCATAAGGCCGTGAGTGCTGTTATGAAGCCATAAGATCACGAGTGCGTTTATGAAGCCATAAGACCACGACAGCTTTTATCAAACCATAAGACCACGAGTGCCGTTTTGAAGCCATGAGTGTGAGTGCTCTTGTGACCCCATAAGACAGGCGCGGATCCATGGGGAGGGAAATGAGGGAAATTTCCCTCTCTAAAATGTTTCAGTGACTATTCATTTCAACTTGTCACGAAACATTCAAGTAAAAATATTTTAGGATAATCATTAGAAGAATAAAATCGTATTCCAGCATTTGCTGAGTGTAGCCTGTGACGGTTTACAAAATCTGTAATGACACATTCGATAAACTCATTTTGAATATTTCACCCCAAAATTTGTCTCTGGATCCGTCCCTGCATAAGAACATGAGTGCCGTTATGAAGCCATAAAACCACGAGTCCTCTAATGAAGCCATAACACTCCGAGAGCTTTTATCAAGCAAAGAGTGCAAGTGCTTTTATGACGCCATAAGATCATGAGTGCTTTTAGGAAGCCATAAGACTACGAGTGCTGTTATGAAGCCACAAGACCTTGAGTGGTTTTATGGAGCAATGAGACCATAAGTGCTTTTATGAAGCCATAAGGACATGAGTGCTGTTATGAAGCCATAAGACCTTGAGTGGTTTTATGGAGCAATAAGACCATAAGTGCTTTTATGAAGCCATAAGGTCATAATTTCTGTTATGAAGCCATAAGACCACGAGTGCCGCAACCGAAGAGAGCGCGAGTGATTGTGTTGGCCAGGAGGGCGCTACGCACTGTGGTAGTAGGGCGGGCGGAAGGTGTGCTCCTGCACGGACCAGCGCGGGGGGAAGATGACGAAGTCGGCGGTGGCGGTGCCGGGCTTGCCCGACGGGCACGTCAGCACCGTGAAGATGGACGGGTCCTGCGCAGCGAACGCAGCAGAGCTATTGTGCGATTTTTGTAACTTTTCCCCTCAAGGCCTGTCTTCACGATGGAATATGTCACGGTATTTCACGACGTTCTCAGTCGTGCCGCCAGGTACTACATGATTGCGACCGAATCCAGCAGTGCTTGCGATCATGCGACTCCTAGCGGCACGAGGTAGAAAGAAGCGAAATGTCGTGTGATATTCCATCGTAGCCATAGAGGGTTGAGGGGCAGAATTAGAAGAATCGCATTATAGAATTTTATATTTTAAAAACTACTTCATGTATTAAGCAGTATGTTACAACCATTTTCTGCAAGTTTACGTTAATACATTTTCAATTGTTGAGGGTTCGCGAGGCCGTATGTATTTTTAACAATTCCCGTTCTTGGGGGTTATTTGCGAATTTACAGCAATGCCTGCGTTTTTTTAAAAGATTGGTTATGACAGTCATCTGTTAAGCAGCCCCACCTCCATCGGCTCCACCCCCTCCCTTTACTCCCCGCTCGAAAAGTCTCCCTCGCACGCGCTGCCAGCCAAAATGCGAACTGGGTCATCCCTAATGACATTTTGTGGTGTTAACAAATTGGGGCAGTATTATGGATTCTGGAATCATTCCTTTAGTTTTTCTCCGCTTCTCGAAAGAGTAAAATTTGTGATCATATTTCTGTAGTGTGATTGAAAAGTTGCGTGGACAATCACCCATACTCACTAACATTAATAGGGAGTCTCTGAATCAGTGTTACATAATATTTCTAGGGCATGTAGAGGGATCGAATCTATTCACATTTTGCCGATGAGCATACTGTGAGAAATTTCATAATATAAAGATACACGTATTTGACATTTGCCCCTTATAGGTAGGCAACCCCTGACTCTTCTCTGTTCGGCGGGCACATGATATCCTTTCTATAGTCAGAACGTAATTTGCGTACGAAACGTAACTTCAGGAATTTCCTCAAAGCAGGGGTGTGAGGAGTCCAACTCGCGAGAATCCCCCCCCCCCACTTATGATAAAAAAGACCACAGGGGGCTTAAACTCGAGGGGGGTTAGGCACATATTCGAAAAAATTGAATTCCAACCATGCGCGCCCAATAAATTCCAGACCAACGCTGGTAGAGTTCACTTGAATATGCGCACCCGACTGACGTCACAGAGAAGGGAGACGGCTACACTGAACGCCGTCTCAAAAACATCGACCTCTTAACTTTTGGACATGTAGGATCATAGACCTGCACGGGAGGAATCTGTGCACTCGACTGGCGTCATAAAGGTGAACGCCGTCTCAGACACTTCGACTTCCTAGCTTTTCGAGGGGCAGCCTCGACACAAAAAATTTACATATCGTGTAAGAAGTACACAAGAAAACCAATGAAGAAATTACTAACGGATTCAAAACAAATTTTCTGGGCGATTCCAATCCGTAGCTCACATTAAGCTACCCGATGTTTTTCTGAACGGCAATAGTATGCGTGAATGGCTCTAAAATGGATGAATACGTTGATCTATGGCCCTACTGCTCATACGCATTGTCTGCCCTCTCGTGCCTTTTGCTCACACTTGAACGGTCGTCGAGTGCACAGATAGCTCGCGCGAACTCTACCGGATGTTTTCTGAACAGCCATAGAATGCGTAATGTTTCTACTGCGCATGCGCAGTGTCTCTCGCCCTGGAATGGTGGTGGAGCTCATAGATATGTCGCGCGAACCCTAAAGGCCCATTCACAATGCAAACATAAACATAAGTGTGGCGTTAACATAAAAGTTAGGACTACGTCCATAAGCGGACGCATTCACTATGCCTTCGCATAAGCATAACACGTAAGACGTTAAGTTAAAAGCTTGGAAACTTCAAACTTCTGTGTTCATGCTTATGTAAGAAATAAGAAATGAACCAATCACAGTATGTTTAACTCAAAATTGAGTTTCGAAGTCGATAGATCGAACAAAAGACTGGTTTTTCCAAATTGCTTGGTTTATTTTCGGTGGTTGTCTGAGTTGTTTCATAGCATACGATATTTTTGTAGTTTAGTGTTGTTGTAGTGTTCATATTAGTATCATTTAGTTTAAGTTTTATTGAAATTAACATACCTAACTAATCCTAACCCAACCCATGGCCGCAAGGGCGAGACGCCGCTGGTAGGCCTTGGCTCGTAAAGAGCTGTTGTGTCACTGTACAAACAGATTCTCACATCCACCCAATAGTAATTAGAATAACCCACAGACAATAGAAAATCTTTGCTTATGCTTATTTTGGACATTGTGAATACTTCAGTCTCTCAAGGCCCATTCACAATGCAGACGTAAACATTAGCGTAACGCACAGACGTGAACTTTAACATAAGTGATAGACTGAAGATTGAAATTTTGTATAAAATATGCATGTTTATATAAACATGTAAGTACTGTGGCACAACAGCTCTTTACGAGCCAAGGCCTACCAGCGGCGTCTCGGCCTTGCGACCTTCGAGCATGGATTACATATTCTATGCTCGAAGCTTGCGACCATGGGTTGGGTTAGGTTAGGTATTTTAATTGTAATAAAAATTAAAACTAAATGGTACTACTATGAATATTACAACGAAACTAAACTACAAAAAGATCGTACGCTACAAAACAACGCAGAAAACTGTCGAAAATCAACCAAGCAAGTTGGAAAACAAGTGAGAGCGTAGGCTTCCGCGGCCGGAGTCAATATTAAGTTGGCTGTCCGGGTGACGCCGCGTCCATGGCAAAGGTGCCGACGTTTCGGTCGCCATTCTGCGACCTTCCTCAGGGCGTAATTACGTCGGCACCTTTGCCATGGACGCGGCGTCACCCGGACAGCCAACTTAATAATATGGAAAACAAGTCTTTTGTTCGATCTATGGACTTCGATCCTATTTCGATTCCCGATTTTGAGTTAACGTACTTCATTTCTTATTTCTTACATAAGCATAAGCACAGAAGCTTGAAGCTTGCAAGCTTTTAAGTTAACGTCTTATGTGTTATGCTTGTGAATGAGTTATGTGTTATGTGCATTGTGAATGAGTCCGCTTATGAACGTAGTCCTAACTTTTATGTTAACGTCATGCTTATGTTTATGTTTGCATTGTGAATGGGCCTTCACTTTGTTGAAGTGTGTGTCTGTGTGTTATGCTTATGTTCACGTGTGCGCTGTGAATGGGCCTTGTGAAGGGTGTGCGCGCGTGCGCGGAGGACTGACGCAGTGGTCGAAGGCGACGGCGTTGACCACCATGAAGCGCGCCAGCGGGTACTTGTAGGGCGCGTAGTTGCCGTGCCACGCCGCCACGTCGGAAGGGGCTGTGCGTCTGGCGCGCCTCGAACAGCCGGCCTGGTACTTGTTGAGCACGCGGAAGCCGTCGGGCGCCGCCGCGCGGTCCTCGAACCACGCCACCGGCGACAGGAAGTCCCTGCGCGTTCGCCAGCCCGTTCGCCCCTGCGCATGCGCACAACCAGCACCTCAGCTCACCACCTCTGTGGTCGCGGGGTAGACGTTCTAAATATTGGTTTAGTTCTTAATATTGGGAAGTGTCGTTGGCATTTCAAATTAAATGATCACAGGTGCTGTCATTGCCAACATTGTTGGCTATGACAACACCTATGATCATTTAATTTAAACGTTCTTAAGTCAATTTTTGGCGAAATTGGGTTAAGCACTGAAACTACAAGTTAGGTATCTATATTTTATTTTAGTAAACGACCAAATTCAAATGTTGCCTCCTTAACGCAAAAAAAAAAAAATCGTTGGAAAATATAGCTTAGCGTTGCGAAACATAGGCGACTCAATAGTCTAACCCTTGTTTTCTCCAAAGGAAGATTTTTGACTTAAGAACTTTTACCCCGTAAAATATCTATTGTCGATCTATTGTCTCAGATCTATTGTCGCAATAGGTTAGCTAAATTGAGAGTTCATTAAAAGAATTTTTGGTATTCCAGCATTATAAACGACCTTTTCTGTTGCAAGAAATCATTCATAATCAGGCGTTTAATGGCACAAATGATGACGTATTAGATTTTACGGCTCGAATGATTGCGTCATCACACATTCAGACAATCGCAGTGAGAGAATTAGGGGGAGGTAGAGGTCAACGGAACAGCCGACTACAGTTTTCTCGCACAGATGTCAAATACCCGAGACATCACAGGAAAGTTATTCGCAAATTTAAGTTTCATTCTTTTATAAATTTATAATGCCGTCATACAAACAACTTGCGTATGCAACTCGTTTATAATGTTGCTTTATTGCATTCGTACAAATTTGAAAACTCGCTCCCAACGTCACTCGTTTTCAAAGCATGTACTCATGCAATAAAGCTTAACATTATAAACTAATTGCATAAAATACTAATATATTGCAGTCCCAATAAATTTTAAAGACAGTCAACATTTTATTTTAAAATAGATACAAAATGTTATTGACTTATAGCACATAATACACAACGTTTCAAAGACTTTTGTGTCTTCCTCTTCAGGCACATTTAAATCTAAAAGCTTTTTATACAAGCAACAACCTTGTCGGCAGACAAGACATCATATACACATTAATCGGTAACGAGCCATCAAAGGAATGAATTCCATATTGAAGATAAACTTGTTGGTATTAAGATTTAGCCATCATTGATGGGTAACGTTGTACATTCGTCTGCGTAGAAAATATACCGCCGACTCTATCGACAAGGTTGTTGCTTGTGTAAAATCTTTTGGATTTAAATATGCCTGAAGAAGAAGACGTAAAAAAATTTGAAACGTTGTGTATTATGTCCTATAAGTGAGTAACATTTTGTATCTATTTTAAAATAAATTACGAAAAAAAAAGTCATGTAAGCTGAAAATAGTCTCTCCTAGTATGAGAAACTTTAAACAATATTAAATCAATCTATGAACTTGTAGGAAATAATCGGTTTACAAATATTGATGACAATGTTGTCACAAAATTAAGTAAATTCCTTTTCTCTGCTCTCCTTTATTCTCTCATCTCATTACTTTCTTCCGTTCATATCATGTTGCCCATTACAAAAAGTTATGGTAACACTGGAAAATGTTATATGAAACAATGTAAAATCTGAGCTTTGATTTTGTTCTGTGAACATAATTGTATGTAATAATTTTTTAAAATTTTAAATGAATTAATTATAGATTGATGGTGATAACAAAATAGGTTTTCAAAATATACAGGTACAAACGTCTGGAAAAATTGAATTTCATTTGAATTTGCTGTCTTTCTTCATAATTCTTAAAACACATGGGAAAATATTATAGATTGAATAAAAAGATAATCTAAATAAAAAGAAACAAATTTTCTTTTAACAACTCATCATTATTGGGAGTTTTAACGTGAAATTAACCTTTCGGATATCAGATGAAGCTCAATGCCGTCGGTTAATAACACTCCCTTTCGACTCCCTGGGGAAGCTTGACCCTATTCACTCTGTAACGACACGCGGTTATTGATAAGTCATGCGGATATTGATGCGGCCGAGAACTGTGTTACTTGTGACTCGTAAAATGATGGAAGTAATCGCGAAGCAACAGATAGACACTATGTTCTTGCCATTGACAGAACGACAACTGGTTTGGGAATCAACAGGACAGCAAATGGGAGTACAGCGCCTGCAAAGCAACCATCCCAGCACAATGGTGCGGCGGGTTGCATAGTCGCAGGCACACATTGCTGTGTTTTCAAGAAAATCGTAAACAAAATAATTAAAAACAAGTCGTAGAGTAAAACGTGCTCGTTGAATGCGGAACGTGTAAAATGCGTAAGCCTGTCCAATATGCACATTGACTGCGGTCCTGGCAAACATGTATTCTACAGTATTACACTGAATAATGCAGAAACTTGTGTGATAAGGGTAAAAAGCAGGACCTTTGAGATTCCTCATTGAGCAAGTTTATATGTGTTAAGATGGAAGGTCTAGCTGAATGCCAGTGTGGCTGGGATGGTCTGGACTCACCTATGGGCCCCAGGTCAGGCAGCTCGAAGTGGTTGTCGAACACCTCCAGGATGTACCCTCGCGACGGCCCCTCCACATCCACGCTGAAGCGCATGCCTTGCTGCAAGGCACTCCACGTCACACTCCACACTCCACCCCACCCCCACTCTCACACAGTTTCTGGTAGCAGCTTCGTATAAGGATTACAGGGCAATAAATTGATTCTATTTTATGAAAATTTCTCATCTGAAAATCATGTTTATTTTTCTATATCTCAAGATGTTATGAGTCATATTACTGATCATTTTTGTGAATTTCTTCCTGGAGTATAAGCACCCCATTCGGTAATTATTGTAGTTTTTATCATATTGACTAATTACCTAATTGTACTATTAACTCATTGGGCCCTACACGTTTTAGCATGATTATCTAAAGACAAATTATTTCAGGACTTTACACATTTTAAAATGTCAACGGTACGTAATTTTAGATATAATAATAATTTATTAAAATAATTTTATTTAAAAACGTTATTATTTGTGACCAAATATTAACACCAGAAAAATGTTTGCGGTTAAAAAAATTGTGTAGAGTCTCTAGATTCAGAGTACCGCATTCCGTTGCGCTGGAGATTTCGTCATTTTATATCCAGTAGCCAGGGGAGTTCGAACTGTGCGCTATTGGATATGTTGAGAACCACCAATCTCCCCAAAATCAATATTAATATCTGTGAACGAAATGTATACTATTTATATTAATATCTCTATACTAAATTGTCCAAAATGCCTTCAATCAATTGTTATCGTTTCTCTTGAAGTCCTGATTGTTGGCTGACGTTGGTTCTAAAAGGCGAGAGGATGTTCCATGGCGGCGGTTGCGCTACTCTTTTGATCTAGAAACTAGCGTGGAGTTGCTGCTCCTGACCTCTAGCGTTCGCGAGCGGAGTGTGACAGAGGCGCGAGGCGGCGACTGACCTGAATGACGCAGATCTCGTTGGGGGCGACGTCCATCTTGCCGAATTCCGTGGTGATGTGGAGCTCGCCCTGCTGGGGCACTGGAACACCACGACACTCGCTCTGCGCACAGCACTTTTGCATTCGACGACAGCCTTTGTCCTGAGTTTTTGTATCTCGCCCCATCAACGCCTGACATTAAGGGTCGTTTAACAAATCCGTATACAAAACCATTTTGCCTCTTCCCCGTCATTTTATTTCTTAACAAAAAGTTTCCCGCGCACCTGTATGTCAAAAACCCCTATTTACAAGGTTTTTAAAGTTTAGTTTGTAAATCAACATTTTCGATGACATTCGCCTTTTGCTTAGCAATAAATTTATTATTATTACAAATACCAGAATTTCAAAAAGAAGTAGTATAATAATAAAAAATACTGTGTATAAAGTACGGCAAACAACGTACCTACTAAATGCATTTTACTGGTAAAATGTGTTTTTTTAGACGTTTCTCGCCACTAACGTACCAAAATGTCTCGATGAGGACCTTATTTTTTATATGTATGTTAAGTTTTGTTGTGCGCATATGTATTACAATCACTTCTCTTCCTCTGCAATCAATAGTTTCGTGACAAAGTGGTTAACCCTATCCCCCAATAGCGTGTATACTTTTCTGGAAAGACCAATAAAAAATAGCGCCATATAATTGCGTATCAAGGCTCAGAATTCTTTTTTCACAAACTTCTTCGCTGCGTAAAGGTATAGAAAATGATCATATTTTGCCAGCGAAAGTGTAGTTTAGAATTTCATTTCACGGTATTACACATGGGACATTTGTCCTTAGGGCTAGGCAACCACGTATGAACGCATTCGGCTGGTACATGAAATGTTCTTGACTGCGCCAGAATGAGACCGGCCAAACACCTGTGTGTAAGTTTTACAGTGGTTATAGTTTAAGTTGTCCAGGGGTTACAGAAAAAAAAACTTGTTATTATGTAGCTCTGACGAGGTCCATCATGACTGGTCAAAACGACAGAAAAATCCATTGTTTTGACACTACGTGAATGAGTTCTTGATCCAACAAGGCATTGCATATATTTATACAAAAACGTGGTAATTGTAACTCCTTTATAT
Source organism: Acheta domesticus (assembly GCA_031308135.1). Classification (NCBI taxonomy): domain Eukaryota; kingdom Metazoa; phylum Arthropoda; class Insecta; order Orthoptera; family Gryllidae; genus Acheta; species Acheta domesticus. The sequence goes on from JAHLJT010002630.1 coordinate 37,328,125, forward strand.
GAAACTCCAGTACATGATCATTGGCAAGAAGTGATCGTTTTTGACCTGTATATGCGCTAGAAGTTTGTGATATTTATTCTGGGACACCTGCATATTGTGGCTGATTATTGAGTGTTTCTCAGGTATTTATTTCTGCATCGTCCGCTCTGCCCATGTCAACCAAGCCGACCTTACAGGGAAGCAGAGTATCATGACACCATCTATATTTGGGTTTTTAATTCTTGGCGCATGGGGGCGTGTCATCACGATGGAATATTTCACGGTATTTCGCGTCGTTCTCGATCGTGTCACTTGGAGTCGCATGATCTCCACTGTATCGAGCAGTGCTGGCGATCATGCGACCCCTAGCGGCGCAGCCGAGAACGACGCGAAATACCGTGAGATATTCCATCGCGATGACACGCCCCCACACGCCAAGAAATAAAAACCCAAGTACAAAAACTGGTTTTATTGCCGCCTGTATGCAGCGTCCTACAAAGTGCCCTACGTTGAGAAGGAACAAGTGAGTCGCACCGATGAGGAGGTCGCCGTCGGCGTCCTGCAGGCAGCAGTCGCGCATGGGCGCGTTGCAGAGGTAGACGAGCACGGCGAGGCCTCTGCGCATGCGCGGGTCGCCCGCGCCGCACACGGTGCGCAGCCCGCCAACGAAGTCCACCGGCGCCGCCCCCGCGCCCGGCACCTCGAACGGCCGCCAGCGCAGCTGCCGGCCGCAAGCAACGTTACAATCTTGTAGAGCACGTTGGAGGGGACAGGTCAATGAATGGTCTATTTCTGATACAACATATGTCAATGAAAAGGAACGTTCTAGTTTCGACAAACAAAACTCCGACTACGGCTGTGTATCACGAACAGTGAGTCATGTCTTTACAAGAACTATTCCTTAACTCCTCCAGAACGGCTTGACATGCTACATTCGCCTCAAACAATGCATATTTTTTACAAAGAATGTAAGAGGACTACGATGTTAAAGTAGCAAAAAAATTGTCTTATGTGGTTCTGAAATAAGCCATCATTTGGAGATTTTATAAAATGAAGGAACACGTCTGACATTTGCTTCTGATCCTTAAGTATCCCAACATGCAACGGTGTTACACGAGTGTACGAAATCCCTTTGTTCGCGACTGCACGTGAGCCCCCAAAGACAATGTACGATGAGTTGCCTAACATTCAAGGGCAAGTGTCACATGTGTAACTTCATTAAATGACATTTCTCACCACTTGTCCTTTGCCAAAAAGTTATCATCTGCGGCCCTGCTAGATGTCCTAAAAGTTTGTAACATTGTTTCGAGACACTACTGATAGATGTTCCCGGACTCGTCATGTGCTGGTTAGGAGTCCTGTTCGTGTAGTGAACGTTTTCTCGTGGGAAGTGCCGGTGTTCCTTTCTGACGACGAAATGTGGCACCGACCTACACGTCGACTGCCTTGTGGAAGATTCCCCCCGCAGGTATCTACCCATCGGGCACTCCTCCAGCTGAGACAAACTCTAAGCTCCCGACTGACCTCCATACATACTATTTGGTAATGAAGTGCATTGAAGTAATCGTAGGTGCGGTTGTAAAGGGACACAAGGAGACAGGAGAGAGGAAGAAATGATCGCGCTCAGTCCGTGACCCATTTGTTAGAGTACTGCTCCCTGGAATTCATCCTGATATTGATCGGAGAAACCATGGAAAACTGCCGATCAGAGCAGCCGGGCGCGAGAATTTTCCTCCGGACAGCGTCTGAATTCGTCCTAGCCACGTGTCTAGTGTGGAACACCCTGCCACCGTGAACAGGAACCCTTGGACCACTCGCTTAGAAGCAGTGCAGAGGCAAGGGTCGTGTTGAGTGTGAGCTAGGAGGCTGTAGGACATGTGTGTGCGTGCTCACCTGGTTGGGGTTGGGCGGCTGCTCGTCCCAGTCGGCGCGCAGCCCGTCGTGTTGCAGCGGGGTGAATGGGCGGTGCAGCACCGAGGGCCGGATGCGGTACAGCCACGAGCGCAGGTTGCGGCTGCGCGGCGCTGAAACACACACACACCATTGAGAGTTTTTGCACGCCACAACGGACAGCAATATCGATCTTCCGCACATGCGCAAATGCACAAAAGTGACGCGAAACGTGAACTGCGCATGCGCAGAAGATCGACAGTGCTGTCCTTTATGGCGTGCAAAAACTCCCTCGCTCGCCGCACAGTAATTAGACACTGTAATATATCCATGGATGCTGCAACATCTTTCGGAATAAACGTTGTACGGTATGAAGGAGGGGATCGGAGGATAACTTGTTTGCTTTTTTGATTGATTAGTATTTCCGGGAGCGCCAACTGCTAAGGGCATTAGTGCATGCTTATATCGCGGGAGGTGGCGGTGATCCTCCCCCGCAGGAGGTCGAGCTCCTGCGCCCACCCTCCGTCAGCTTGCATGGTTTTCTCCAACCAGAGGGGCAACGCACCAGCCGGGACAAGCCTCGAGCTACCGATTGGTCTCCCCACATGTGTGGTAGTGTAGCGTCACAGCACTGGGCACGACCGACCGCACAAGTATTGCAAGCGGGAGGGGTTGGTCCTGTCGTACCGCGCTGGCGGTGGCTGGATCCCCGGGGTCTCTCGGAGGGTCATCTCAGCTAGGGGCGTGTCTGAGAAGGCGGCTGTCCGTTCGCCACAAGTGATGTGTGACGACAGAAATCGTCTGCAGATGGACGGCAGGCTCCACGTGCAGCCGGCCCAAATCTCGAGAGGAAATGACGCTTTGTGCGTGGAAAGTCAGTCACGTGAATCCTCGTAAGGGAGGCGGGTGGAATATGCTTCCATGGCATTCGAGGTTGACCGTAGCGATGTGCGGAAATGATCGCGAGCAGGGTCTTGCGAAGCGTGGCTATTCGCCACGGGCCAAGAGACCAGGGGCGGCGCTAGTGTAGCGAGCTGGGGTTCTTTTGGCAGATACTGAGGCGGCTCGTCTCAGGAGTCGGTGTGCTGTGGAGAGCAGCGTTCCTTAGGAGTAGAGTGTACATAGTGTAATAAACTATTGTAAATAAATATGTACAGTAAACTCCATGTCTGTGTTCTTCCTCATCTGATGACGACGTCACAGTAGTGTAGTGCATGTTAGTGTGTGAATGTTAGAGATGAAAATAACACAAGGAAGAGGAAGGAAAGATAGCGCACGGTCTGTGTGTGGCAAATAATAAAGAAAGAATAAAACTTTATTCTCCACAAAACAAACCTCGGGCCAACCAATCCAACACCAGAAAATCTAAACACCCCTATCATAATCTCAAGAACAACAAAATACAATTTAGATAGATAGATAAGGTTTATTCTACAATTGGGCTGATGTTGCCCGGTGGCAGAATACAGAAACACAAAAGTACATTAAAATTACAAAACACAATTAACTATAAAAACAATATATAAAAATCAATATAAAAAACAAACGAATTATCTTCATTACCTAGAACATGCAACTGCATTTACATGCCTATACATATACAACAAATGAAACTACATATATACTAACATTTAAGTAAATAAACTTACTACATATCACACCAACATTCATACATACAAACATACACGCTTACATACATATCATACAAAGACAAAGGAACACTCGCATATACACCATCCTACAAGTATTCACTCACAATCATATTCAGACAAATATGGATAATCACTTTTACCTACAACATAATAATATACAATACTTATAATAATTTTTACATTTCTAACACGTAAAACACTCGTTAACATCAATCAATAAATACCAACTTTTGTCAGAATAGCCTATAAACATTCAATTAACTCCAAACATTTCTCGATCCAACATTCCTATTTGTAAGGGTACTGCTCCGGCATTCGCCTGGTGTTGATGGGAGAAACCACGGAAAACACTAGAATTCCCCATCCGACCTCCGCTAGGCGGCGTGTAGGACTGCGCCGGATCTCGCCGTCCAGCGGGGGAAGATACACTTCCCGCGATAAAACCTTGCTCTACTCTTTCGGCACTAATGTCCTTACCAATTGACCTCAGCACCTGGAATCACCGATTAATCAATTCATCAAAAACAAAGGTGCTGAGGGCCGATCCCTGGTAGCCGAGATCGGTAAGGCAGCAGAGCCGTAGTGATCTTGGACCGAGGGGTCGCGGGTTCTAGTCCCGCCTGGGGTGTAATTGTGTTTGCGTTCGTCCTTTCACCCTATCATCACCACATCATGTCATCTTTACAGTTACTATAACGTGAAACCCAATAGTGGTCGCTAATGACCTAGATGTTGATGCGACCTTAAATAACAAAAACAAAGGAGATTGATTAAGCGATTAATTGATGCGTGATTCCGGGCGCGTCAACTACAGTAGTCATTAGTTCCTTAAGTGTAGTGCGTGTTTTTTCATCGGGGGTAGGGGTGATCTTTTCCCCGCTGGATGACGAGATCCGGTGCCGACCTACTGTCGACAAGCGGTGTTTTCCCCTAAATAGGTATCTCCCACCAGCAGGGCACCGCCCCAGTCGGGACAAGCTGTAAGCATTCGTCTGGTCTCGCGGCACGTGTGGTAGTGTAGTGCATGTTAGTGTAAGTGTGTGTGTAAGGGGAGAGGATAGGACAAGAAAGAGGAAGGAAAGATCGCGCGCGGTCCGTGGCTCGTTTGTTAGGGTACTGCTCCGGCATTCGCCTGGTGCTGATCCGAAAAAACACTGAAAACTCCCGATCAGAGCAGCCGGCCGCTAGAATTCTCCTCCAATGCAACTTAGCTGACAAGCAAATGTGGAAAATCCTGCCGCCGTCGTGAGTGGAAGGCTAGTACCTCCCGGTGAGAGGGAGTGCATCGGTTGATGCCCTGCCCCCTCTCCCGGCACAAAGGTGGTGAGGGGGGGGGCGCTCACCTGTGAAGGCCGTGCCCGAGAGCTGCTCGGCGTAGAGGCCGTAGGGGCAGCGCTGCGGGTTGTTCTGCCCCTGCGGCAGCGCGCCCGGGCAGCGCGGGTCCTCCGACGCGAACTCGTTGCCGAAGCCGCTCTGGTACTGCTTGCACGCACAGAACAATACTAAGAACTTATATGAACATCCAGTCAAAACCTTTCTAAATAAAACTAGGCCATGCTCAAAGCGGCAAAGCTGTTGTAGTTTTAGTTAGTTTTGAAGATAGTTTTTAATTAGTTTGTTTAAGTCATATATCTCATCATTCTCGATAAGCCTAATCGTAAAATGTACTCGTGTCTCTGATCTACCTGCCGCCTCTCCAGGGCAACCGGGGAGGAGGAAATTGAAACTCTTGTACTGCGCACGCGCGCCGCCCTTCAGCTTACGCCGCACATTCGCTCTTGCCACACGGGGCGATTAAGACTGCGTTCTTTTCCAAAAACGCGCTTTCCGAAATCGTTTCTGCGATTTAGAATCGCTTTGTGGCTTTCAAACCTAACCAGTAATAACAAGTGCAGCATTTCACAGCGTTTCATCAATGTACTTGTGGCTCCATTAAAGCTTGATATTACAAATATTTATTGTACTTACCTTACTAACGATACCTCTTTTTCGTGTCAATTAATTAATATTTTAATCATTATAACACCGCATTTTTTAAATATTTACTTAAAATATTCAGGTTTACGTAATTTCTTCTTTTTAACTTGTATAATTTCCTTCAGACGTCAAATAACACTCTTTTACTTCATTGTCTGTCCTGGCAGTATATTTTTTTCACGATTCTACGACAACATGCGGTTTACACTATACTCCACACTACAAAAACACCAAAAACAACGTGGTTTTCTAGAATATTCCAGATTATCCGAAAGGGAACCGGCTAAGAATGTTGCTAATTGATTTCTTTTATGGAGAGAAATCGAAGGAGCTATTGATGACCTCTGTAGTCAGGGGTCAGTCACCCAAAACGCGTTTTATTTGCTTTGAGAATTCCAAAAAACAGCGTTCTGTAGAAATTTCTTACAATCTCCTGGAAAGATGCGCAAAAGATCATTTAAATTCGTTTCCAAAATTAACATTGAGACTTTTGTGCATTTAAAATTCTGTTATACAAATAAATAGTGTATGTAATTCATTTAAAATTTCTATAAATTTAAATGATATATAAAATTTCTACTCGCTCCTAATGTCACTTGTTTTCAAAAATGTACTTATGCAATAAATATTTTTTGTAGTATTATGTTGATTCCACATAACTCGTTTTACGGCATGTGTGAGCGTGCCCAGTAGGCTTTCGGGGGAGGGGGGCTGGCCTTGGCGTGGGGGGCGTGACGGGGCCCGGGGGGGGGACGCGGGGGCTTGTCGGGGGCTCGCCCCGTCGAGGTCGCCCACTACCCCCCTCCCCCTCCCCCCCCCCACGCACATGACGCCGCTCTTGTTTACTTCCCTCCCCTCCTCATCACTCCTTTCTTTTTATCTCCCAACTTCCTCGTTTCTCTTGAGCTTTCCATCTCTCATTTGCCACATGCAAACAACAGAACGATTTTAAATAAAATAATTTTTTAACTATTTTGATTGAGTGCCTAAGCCCTTTTTCATGTCGAATAAAGAGTTGTTTTATACCAGAATAAGATTGCTTATTAGAAACTGGATGTTTCAAGAAGCCAAAAGTATACCTGCGAAAACTGCGTTAAATGTAGAAATGTTTAGATGCAATTAAAGGCAAATTGCAAAGCTTGTAAGTGAAAATGTGTCAGAGCCTGAGATTTAAAGTTGAACAATGAAATATTTATCCAGAATTTATACAACTTGTTAAATCTACAACTTCTGTGAATGTATGTAACTTGGGTAACAAAACATTGAACTTGTATAATCTTCATTGACTGAAAAAGTGCCACTCGTGCCCCTTGCTTCTCAGGGTCTCCATTTGGGCAATACTGTAGATTACAGGGATCGTAATTGGGACCGAAGTTCTATCTCGGATTCAGCGCTGCATTCGCAGGTACACACTCTGGCGCAGTCATTTTTCGCGAACCTGCTAAACACCAGTTCACGATAAATTGCCTACCGATCGTGCGCAAATTCACATTTGCAGCATCGTTGATCGAGGTATGAGATTTCTCACCATTTGCTCGTTGGCAAAAAGTGATCACCTTCGACCCTCTAAGTTCCCTAGAACGTTGTAACATTTATTCCTGGAAATCTGAGCTTGTTTTCTCCGTCGCCCTGCGCCGCGAGCGCGAAGGCAGCGAGGAGTGGAGAGTGGGATTTGGCGATTCGCGTTGTGGGGGTGGGGGAAAGGAAACGAGCGGCGCGGAGATAACGAAAGACGCTCGGCTGTCTCACAACAGAACGGCAGGGCTCTGTTGTTGCGGTTTGGTGATAAGCATCATTTTGTAAAGAAACATAAACGTTTCAAATAGTCAATGTGAATTTCTGCTAAACGGGTCATTCCTTTCTGACCTCCTCAATATTTATTGTATTAATTTCTAATTCGAATTGGCCGCTAATGAAAATGAAATTCTAAATACAAAGTAAAGTTGTATGTAAATTATATCATAATTTATGATGGAATATTGAAAGTAAACTTTTTAAAATATTACTATAAAGTTGTATGCCAATTTCTTTTTTTTTTTCAATAATTTGCTTTGAAGAAATGGAGAATGCTTAACGACCAAAATATTATATTGGAGTCAGGTTAACGGGGCTTGGTCAATGGAGAAAAATTAATTTAAACCATGGTTGTTTGTCAACGTTTCGGAAAATATACTTCCATCCTCAGGGTTATATACAACCGAGAGAGAAGACAATATTGCATTAAACTACTAAAACATATATCAATTAATATACCTTATCTGGAATACAATGAACACATTTAAATTCCCAACACCTTTGCATAACAGCCTACAACAGTTGAACATGGCAAAGACATTATACAGGCAATTGCAGAAAGTTGTCATCCTCAACACTTGCGCTATAGTCAGAAAGTTCCTCAACAATAGTATTACTCATGCCTAATACATGAATTCCTACTTGGACATCGAAAAGGGCCGTTGCTTGTCAAAAGCCCGTACGGTTACCTCAATCCTGAGATTTTATTCAGAGAGAGAACCGTGAAATAATAATAATAATAATAATAATAATAATAATAATAATAATAATACAGAGTCGCCGTGGCCCCTCCGCCGTCCGAGTGCCTGGCGCCCTGCCACGCTCGCCCGGAGACGAGCGAAGGTCGCCCGGCGCCGCCTGTCGCCCTGGCAACGCCCCCCCCCCCGACACCTGCTGCCACCCCAGACCGGTCCAGCCTGCGCCTCTCCCCGCTGGTTTGTTTTCATTTCACAGATGCCCGCCCGCCTCCCTTCCCTGACCCACGCGGCGCGCGGCTGCCGGGGGCTGCCTCCATCATGTGGGGCCATTCCGTCATTCATGGAGTGGTGTCAACTGCTACGCTCGTTACTCCCGTAGGTGTAGTGCGTATTATACCCTGAGTGGTGACAGTGTTCCCCCCGCTGGAACCAGGCATTCTGCGACGTCCGCTTCCCTTGTAGGAAATCCTCTTCTAAGTATCTCCCCTAGCTGAACACCGCTCCAGCCGGAACAAGCTCTAAGCTATATACCGACTGCTTTCCAGACACATTTCATGGTGTAGTTAATGTAACTGTGTGTGTAAGGGGGTGATGAAGAGGCAAGGATGAGGAAGAGAAGATCGCGCGCGGTTCGTAGCCCATTCGATAGGGTATTTCTCCGCCATTTGCCTAATATTGATGCGAAAAAACAGCATAAAACAACCCATCAGAGCTGCTGGCCACTGGAATTCTCCTTCAGACAGCGTATGAATTCGATCTATCTGTCCAGCTAGTGTCAAAATCTTTCCATCGTCGTGTCAGGAACCCTAGGACCTCCCGGTCAGAGGCACTACAGTGACAATTAACCACATCACGATCAAGGAACCTTGGCTTTTCCTGGTGGAGAATACAGAATATTTCTAAGGCGCGGCAATCTTTTTAAAAGTACATTACTACTACATTAAGGAAAACATAAATAATGTATTCCATTCACGTTTTAAGAATTCGTGCGCAATATGACGTAATGAAAGGGGGATGGAACCGTACATCACCGCGTTTGCGGCATCATTTGATGCCTCACTGATGGAGTGCTGATACAGGAGAATAGCCAAGAATCAATTAAGAAACATCTGGTGCAATCATGTTTTCATTTATAATTTTTAAATCCCCGTCGGTGTCGGTTTTTCATGCGTGTCGGTTTAAGCGATAGCGAACTATCCACAGCCTCTCACGGGATTCGAACCCAAGCCCCCTGGATACTGTCTAATCCAGGTGGTGACTGGGTTGAAATGGAGTTCAGGCGTCAACGAAAAGGGCCTGAAGGAACTGACTGGGAGGAGAGAAAAAATAGAAACTGGAATGCGATAGAATACGCAGCCGTAACAAAACTGGATATTCGTCTACTTCTTTTTTTTCATCTTTTTTTTATCTGTTTGGTTGTTTTCCACTGCCCGCGACCTGTTTGGTGGCTGGTGCTTTCCGAGATTCGAAAGGTCAGGAATTCTCAATAGTGGACATACTTTTAAATTTCTTTTTCATATGAATATATGTTTTTAAACACTTCGGCGTTTCACTGACTCAGATCGGACGCGGTTAATGTGACTGCGCTCGTTGGTGACCACAATGCGCGCAACCAAAGGTTGTGGGTTCGACTTCAGGATTTCCATCAGGAAAGGTTGGGAGGTCATACATTCAGAAATGTCACCGCGCGCGATCTTTCCTTCCCATTTCTTGTCTTGTCTTCACCCCTTACACACACACTCACACTAACATGTACTACACTACCACACATGCCGGGAGACCGATCGGGAGCTGAGAGCTTATCCCGGCTGAGGCGGTGCCCCGCTGGTGGAAGACACCTGGTTGGGGAAAACCCCTCTATCCGACGGTAGGTCGGCGCCGGATCTCGCCATCCAGCGGGGAAAAGATCACTGCCACCTCCCGATGAAAAACACGCACTACCTTCGGTACTAATGACCTTAACAGTTGACGCGTCCGAAATCGCTAATCAGTCAATGTAGTTAGTCCCTAGGGCTGAGACCCGACCCTTAGGGCCTTGCGTCGCATCCTTGCGCTGCCGTCCGGCGTGTCGCGCTGCTGGACCACGTGCCGAGGCTGCGCGCCGCGCTGCGCACTTGTTGACGAAGCAGTCGCCATGGAGACAGGGGCGCGCGGGCGCGGCGCGGCGCCGGGCGGCCTTGGGGGACGTGTTTTGAGCGCGCGCTATCAACCGCCAATAGTTAATGCGGAGGCGCTTTCGAGACAAACACGTGTGACATTGCGCAATCTCACATTTACGTGCAGTAATGAAATGGTACCAATCGTCTTCAGACCCCCTCTCAGAAAAAAAAACTTCAGATTTACAAAAAACGACACCCATCAGCCATCACTGTAAATTCGACCCTGAAATATTTCCAGGTTGATGTGAAAAATAAGTACTTTCAGTTGCAAAACTTAATATTTTGTTGTTAATAGAATAATTAAACATTTATCAATATTTAAAAAAAATATTTGTTCAATTTTTAAATCCATTTTTTGTACCGCAGAGTATTTGATTAGCAATTATTTTACATCTACAAAGTAGTTTTCAATGTTTTTTTCGAGTATTTTATGTTGTTTTTTTCGGCTAGTGATCGCTCTCTTGCCCCAAGAACGGCAGCCCCTAAGCAACTGTTTATTTTGTCAGTAGGTAAATCAGCACCTGCAATGTTTGGAAGGTGGTATTGGTCATGGCTGCAATTCGAGAACAGATATGCTGAAAGAAAGATGGCATTCCTAAAAGTTTTGAAAGGTGGCTGCGTAGATAAATATTGAAAGTACAACGGACACCCCCGCAGAGGGGGGAATCCCAGCCATGTAGGTGGTCATGATCTCTGGTGGAGAGTTGTCGACGACCACCCGAACTCTGAGTTTCACGATGCAACTCAAGTCGTTAGCTTCAAGGTGGAGGCAGTGAGAAGGTACACGCTAAAGCCCGTGTTGACATGTTCGTATGAACGTTCCGGATACCACATACAGAAGTTCAGACGAGAAACACGAACCTCCCGTCGGGTAGCCTAGGTCCTGGCGATACCCACGTCAATAGCCTCAAGGTGGAGGCAGTGAGGAGACGGGAAGGGTGCACCGTGCCGCCAGGACCCTAGTTCGGGTGGCCCCGTATTGGGCTCTCGGCTTAGTCGTGGCAGTGGCCCAACACTCTGGGCAAAGAGGATTGACTTGTCCCGGCGCATATGAAGAGCGCATTATTCGGACTCTGGTACTATCCTAGAAAGCTAGTAGCTCTGAGCTGGCAGAGCGGCCTCACCCAGGCATTGACTGGGGCGGTTGCCGTGAGGGCAAACTGCGTTCCGGCGGAATACGAAGTTCAGCCTGTCGGCATACTTGTGTGCCGATGAGGTGTGAGGATTAAAGCAAAAAGCTTAGGTGCCCACCCCGGGTATTTTCCTCCTGGTAGAACAAGATGTATGGGGTGGTAGCCCACGCAGGGTCAATACAAAGAACCCACAAAATAAGAAATGCAATTGAACTCAAATGACATGAAAATAATTGGCCAAATGAAGAACACGAATTAGATGGGTCGCCTGAACTGCTTTCAGAAAACACTAGGAAAGGAGAAATAAATGGGATTCTTCTACTGATTGGGAGGTCATCGGTTCGATTCCCATCAAATGCCGGAGATATTTTACATTGGCAAGTTTGTGGTGCCTACCAGATTCATTTCGTAGACCGACTGCACTGATCAGTGGTTTACGTGGTTTCCCTGATCACTTCCAGACGAATGCTGGAGTAGCACAGTAGAATACGAGCTACAGACAGCAGCTCCGAGCAAGATAGGATTTGAAAGGCTGTCTAAACTAAATATTGCAGCAGAAAGAGTGATTGAGAAGCTATGTAAAAAAATATGGAAGACTAATAAATAAGGATACGGGCGTGTACAACCTAAAACAAGAGGGGGAACTCAATAGAGAGTTTTTGCACGACATTCAATTGACTGCAGTATCTTCTAGGCATGCGCTGATGTACAAAAGTGATGCAAAACTCGAGCTGCGCATGCGCAGAAGATTATTAATGCTGTCGATTGTTGTTACGCTTCGCCGTGCAAAAACGTCTCGTTTCTGAGCCTCCTTTTCCTTTAAACGTTTTTACTCACACTTGACATTTTATTAGTAAATAAATAAAGCATTCTACAAGGATAATTAACTTATAAGTTTAATGATACAATTAATTTAAGTCGAACCATTTACAGAGTTCCTAAATGGCTTGGAGAGTCTCTTCCCCAAATGTCTTATAACAATTCCAAAACTTGCCAGTTTAAAAATGAGGAATTTAACATATTTTAGAAAATAAGATGTTTAATTGCCTAATGCTGCGGAGCCTATTTCGAATTGTTTGGATGAACGCGACACCTCTGCTCCTCGATGCGAACGCCCATGCAGAAAACGCTACATCGATCCACTTCCAGCAAGTCTCAAAAGACTTATACGTGCGAAGAAATTGGGAGAGAAGGATATTTGTATGTAAAGACATCATTGCACTCGTAGGACTTGTATGACATGCCACCCATGAACGCTCTCTGCGGTCGGAGGTTTCTGAGCACTGCGAGGTCCTACAACTCGTAAGGCATGTCTAAGATGACCAAGAGAAAAGGCTGCATAGCTCGAAGCCGATACTCGGCATTCCCCTTTCCAGTTCGTTTTCACATTATTTCGTCAACATTGTTTAAAAATAGAATAATAGCTCGGATCGATTCAACAATGAAAACTTTCTTTTACATACCAGGAAATATGTGGGCATCTGTGACATGCTCTACGAGTTAATTAGGGATTTTGGTGTGGCGTGTGAGACATGGCCTACGAGTTGCAGGTCGTGTCACATTACATACTGCTACGAGCTAGTAGCCATTATTCTCGTTGCATTTCTGATATGCCATACGAGCTGTAGGTCGTGTATTATGCTCGTTGTTTACGAGTGCAAAGGGTTCACAGAGATCGATTACACGTCTAACGTGTAACTTCTTTGTTAATCGAGGCGAGTGTCTCCCACTGCCTGGTTCCCTGAGAGGCGGACGAGGTGGATTTTCTCATCTGGCTTACGCGAAGAAATCAAATGGCACCGAAACAAAATAGAAAGATGTTGAAGATAGTGTTTCTTGTCTGATCCTGAGAATCTTTTCCGCGTCAAGGAAATAAATCTTCGAAGACTTGAATAATCTAGTAACCTGACGAATGCTGGAGCAGTACCCCAACAAACGCGCCATGGACCACGATCGATCTTTCCTTCCTGTTCCTTGTCCTATCCTCACCCATTACACTCACACACACACACTTATACTCACATGCACTACACCACCACACATGCCGGGAGACCGGGTCTCAGAGCGTCTCCCGGCTGAGGCGGTGCCCCGCTGTTGGGAGATACCTGGTTGAGGGGAAAACCCCGCTAGTCGACGGTAGGTCGGCGTCAGATCTCGTCATCCAGCGGGGAAAAAGATCACCGCCACATCCCAAGGAGAAACACTCACAACACTTACGGGTGCCCGGAATCACTAACAATCAATCAATCAATCGAATACTCGTAACCTGCGTGTGTCCGTCACTCACGGTTAGACTCCTTCCGGCCCACCAATCGAGATAAACGAGATGTCATTCGACGCGCCTCGGACTCCCGGTGGGGAACTCATTGTTTTGTAGATTCACTCAGAAGATTCTAAGAAATTTCTCTCAGAAGTTATTTTTGTTTTGAAGCAAATGAAACGCGCTTTAGGTGACTTACGGCATCTATAGAGGAGGCCAGTAGCTCATTCGATTGCTCTCGACAAGGCGAATCGATTGGCACAATTCTTAGCCGGCTCCCTTGAGGATAATCTGAAGAATTCTAGAAAGTACGTACATGTGTTTTGATGGTTTCAATGCATTCACAAGTACATTGGGGAAACGCTATGAATTACGCTACACCCTTTGCGGCATTTACATCAATCGTTATGACTGCATTATTCAGATAGACGATAAATATAATTTCATAATAAAACAAAAAAATAAACAAGTATTTTAATTGATATTTTTGCATGTAACTTTTTATTCCCGAACTGATTAGGTGTGTAATGTGTTTAAAATTTATTTTTATTATGAACTTGCAAAGCACAAATAAATCTTTTTAGTGTGAAGATATTCGCCAGATGCGCCGCGGTAAGCTAGATATTAACAAAAAGCTGTACATAGCAAATAGTACTAAGAACGCTCTATTATTTTAAGGCTAAACGAATATATTGAATTACTATAGTCGCTGTGTTTAGATATTTCACAGTACGTGCGCAATATCATTGATAAATTTTCCTAAATTTTGATTGAGTGAGCGAAAAGAACAGACCCCGGGGTCATCCATAAATTCCGTAACGCCAAAGGGGGAGGGAGGAGTTCTGAGGCAGCGTTACGCTGCGTTCCATAGGTGGTGCGTTACAAGGGGGAGAGGGGGTATTGAAAACACTCGAAATATGCGTTACGTAATTTATGAACGTCCGCCCGGATGTTCACTACAAGCGGTGTGTGCTGATTTTTAATTTCGAAGGAGAGGATTCTTCTGAATTTCAGTGTGAAATATAGTTATTCAAATTATCGTTTTTTATATTATCGCGGCAAAAAGTAATATTCTTTCATGAGGGTTCAGGGCAGGAATTTATAGCTAATTTACCTTTGAAAATATATTTTATTATATAGGAGCGAATCTTTTGTCAACAAAACTCGAAAAAAATCTCTCTTTTCTGTATTCAAAATTCGACTAGAATATGGTTTAGGATGGAGACCACAGAATTATGAAAACGTGCACAAAATTCACTTCTCCCCATAGCTCGTCACACGCAGTTTTTAACTGTTTTTGACGTAAATAAATAAATAAAATTAAATTAGAGGGACATTGTGAAGTGCGGTACCTGTAGGACGCCCATGGCTGCGGAGCGGAGTGGAGCGGAGCGGGCGTCGAGGCGGGCAGGAGCGCAGGCACTGGCGTCCGCTCGCTCTCCGCTCCGGCGCTCGCTCCCGCCCCCTCCCGCCCCGCCCCCCGCTCGGCGGCCGAACCAGCAGCCCCGCCGGGGGCGCCGGCTCAGGGCATCAGGCGACAGCGCCCGTGAACCGGAGGCCACTCGACAGAGCTCGGGTCGAAATAAGGCGCTGTCTGGAGGACAATTCCAGCGGTCGGTTGCTCTGAGCGCTAGTTTCTCGTGGTTTCTCTCAACAACACCAGGCGAATGCCGGGGCAGTATCGTAACAACGGGCCACGCACGATCTTTCCTTCCTCAACCTTGTCCTATTCTCACCCCTTACACACACTCACGCGGACTACACTACCATACACGTCGGGAGACCAGTTCGGAGCTTAGAGCTTGTTCCGGGTGGGGCGGTGCCCCGATGTTGGGATATACCTTGTTGGGGAAACCTCGCTAGCCGACGAGGGCAAAGAAGTCAATCGGGCCACTGGAGTCGGCGACGGTTCTTGCCTTCCAGCGGGGAGGTTCACCGCCACCTTCTGCGATAAAAGCTCTGTGATAAGAAGTTCATAGGCAGAGGAGCTACGACGCCAACAATGAAAAACTTGTCACAAAAAGTTACGAATTCTCTCTCTTTCTTCTCTCTCTCTCTCTCTCTCTCTCTCACACACACACACACATACACTCGTTATGTGTGATGACGCAAAATGGATTCTGCGAGAGATGCACGCAATTACACCCAGAGATCCAACAGAAAAATCCTTTCAAGGTGGTCCAACTTTTACACACAAAATCTTCATTCTTCAAATGCACATTTTGAATCAGTAAACTTCGTATCATTAAAATAAATTAACCAAACATTACTAGATAGTGAATTCAATAATCAAAATTTGTTTGAAATACTTTCAACACAGCGCATGGTTCTCAGTAATATTTAGACTAAGATAGAAAACTGGCACTCCCCTTCGATTCCCCAAGGCTGCTGAGGCCCAATGCTTTGCGACATACAGGGCCGTTTTAACAGCTTTGGGGGCCCTTTGGCATTCGTTAATTTGGGGGGGGGGGCTATTCTTACTTTCACCGGTCTCCCTCGCCCCCATTTTAAAGAGAAGTTTAGTTAAAAAATTAACTTCTCAACACTGTGTGACATTCTCGCAACAATCACCATCATTCATATTATAAATATTATCCAATAATGCGCGAATCATCACTCCTTTATGTCAATTTTTGCATGTAGTTTAATCATACATCACTTTTTATACGTTTTTATTTTATGTTTTTAAAAACTTAGTATTAAATAATTGTTTTAAGAACTATCGGGGGCCCTGAACTACGGACCCTTCGGCCCATAGACAAAGAAAGGGCTGGGTGATCTGTGCTTCGGCCCCGTGCATTAACCTGGCGCTTTCTACGTATCGTCGCGGTACTGATTTTGTTTTATTTTAATAAAAAACAGGTAAAAACTGTATGTGACGTATGGAGGAGAAGATTTGCGCACGGTTTTTTTGAGTTCCAGAATCCCTAAAATAGTCCCTGTACTAAAACGCACGAGGAATGACCGAGTTCCTACGTTGATGCACAGGAATGGCCAACCAATCGGATGAAATTAAACAAATAGGCATAGTCAGTCCGCAATGACGGCTGGTTGTCTTGTGCTTTAAACAACTTGTGGAAAAATGTTAATTTTTTAAATTCAATATATTACAATAAGCTGACGTTGGGGATAAATTTGTCCTCGAAACGTCGTGATTTTGCAAACTCAATAAAATATTATTAACTGTTATATGTGCAATATCTGATTCCTGAATCTGTTCGTCGAAAAATGGGCAAAGAAGTTTTGTCTTAAATATAGTAGAACCTGGATTGTCTGGCATAATGGGGAGGGGAGGGGCCGCAGGGAAAAATAAAAATCACGGTAGATGGAAAAACATTTATTTAACGAATTACACAGTATGTGTGTATAATGCCATGTTATAACAAGGTCAGGCATTTATTTTACCCAAAATACGCAGGCAAAAAGGTATTTATTCTGACTAAAGTATGGGGTGTAAAAACACAAGAAACATTGAAAAATCACCATTTAGTAATTATTGTAAAAATTAATAATTAAAATGATTTACATTTTTATTCTAAAATTTTAACTCTGTCTAGATAGAGCCCCTCTAAAATTTACTTTAACGCTTATGTAGAAGGAAATGATCTTTTATTTGTAATCTTTATTGCATGTGACTCTCCGGTACGACTAAGAATTTATTTTACTTGCAATGTTGTTTCTAGGAAATGCTATTGTGAACTTACTTTTGAATCTTGAAATGGTGTCAGTGAAAAAGGAATTATAGATTTTATTCTTTGCATTTGTGTAGTTGCCTGAAGGAAAGAGAGGACATGAAGGAACTGAGAAGAGTAAAATATCTTGAACAGATAGCTCTATCCTCAAAAGGGATATGAAGCCTACTCCAACATAGAGTGAGATTCCTCATGAGTGAAGAAGTCTGTCAGTATCAATGAAAAATAAAAAAACATCTTCATTGCTTTCATCTTCCTTTCCCATTTAGACTTCAACCTAACCTGACACTGGAGCCTCTACATCCACAGAAAGACAATAAATGACCATGAATTCATAATGTCCTGGCTTGCAGATATGTCTCCAGCTTGATATAAGTCAGTGCTAGGAAGGAAAAAAGGGAAAATGGCAAAAATAGGCAAAATGAAAATCTACAAAAACAACTCCAGAAGTACAATTGTGTTTCCTATTGTTAAAAATCTTAAAATTGTAACAATAATAATAATAATGTTAACATTTTCCAGTGCACCAAGTTCATGAGGATATCAACTGCTACCATTGCATGACTTATTTGATTTTTTTCTCTTTCCCCTCTCTCAAACTGTCATTACTGCCACTCTTATCGTCCTCTAAATCCACCTTTTGGGAAATAGAAAGGTAACTTTTGCTGCCAAAATGAGCTGTCACTTACATGGTTGAATCCCTCTTCTTTAACATCTTTGTGTAGCCAATCAATAATATCATCTTTATCAACATTAGAGAAATTTGGAATTGATGTGGCCAAGTCAAGACAATCTTCTGTATCTCCCTCTTCTATATTTTCTTCATCCTCATAGCCTTGATCTAAGATTTTCACCCAAGAAAAAGGTAATTTCTGTTCCTTTAAAAAGATACTTTAAAATTAAAGGAATTAACTCCCAACCTCCAACCTGATACATTTTTTTAAAAAAATGAGCTCAGTTAATCACAAACACAGGTAATTGAGATATGGTTAATTGAAATTCTACTGTAATTAATTTAAAAAATTTAGTAAAGAGATCAATAAATATATAAATCATGCAACTAATAGGATAATATTAAATGGGAGAATGAAAATAAATGTAGGCAACATTAGAACAAAATGGATTTTTTAAAAAATTTTGTGGGCAGTAGCAGTACCAAGATCACACAGCTAGAACAGTCCGCCCTCTTCTCATACAGCCACATACAGTGGACAAGTTCTTGAAGAACTATGATGAGCAGTAGTGCTATACGTAGTGATGATCAGCTGGGACAATTTGCCTCATGTCCTGTTGTAAATGGGGCACAGAAATTATTTTTTCATTCAAAACATATGAAATATGTATTTACTTCTAATTCAAATTAACAAATTTTATAAAGGAGAGATGAATTCTGTTGAAGTATTGGGAGGGGGAAATAAACTTTTGTTTGTAATAAAGGGCCTGCGTGGATCTTCTGACACAGACCCCTTGTTTTCTCTGGTCACCCCTGAAGAGGAGTGCCAATAGAGACTCTGAAAAGTGGAATCTTGATTTGGATAAAGTATTCTTAGACCATGACCTTGGAAGATACAATATATTCTTATCTCCTTGGCCATAACACAAACATCTTTTGCTTACCTTCATTAATCAAAATTGTTTTTATTATATCCTTCCTTATTTTAAGTTTATTGTCAGAGAACATTATAGAATAACTGTGGAAGAGTGGCTACATAACTTGACACATTTTTAATGTACAGCGTGCACCATGTTAACTTCAATCAATCAAAATATTACCATAATTTCAACTAAAATTCCTGAAAGGTTCACACTTCTTTTGATGTTCCCAATAATTTCACATGCCAAACTCTCCCTTGGAATCATCAAAAATGACCAGGGATCAAACCCCGATCTCATGATTTACCCTAGTCGCTCTAAACACTGAGCAAGAAAGATGTCCAATGCTTCAAACAGTTTGTTAGGCCTGATATATTGCCAGTTACGTGATAATCAAAGCAATGGTAGCAATGGAGTTATTTCCATAACTAGTAGAGACAGATATTCTTTTTAGCAAGAATGTAGTATGTTTGCTTTACTATCAACAAAAGTCTAAACATTCATATTTTTATTTATTTGTACTACTATTTTTAAATTTGATGCAACTATTGCGCAATTGCTTATCACAAAAATAAATTAATTAATAAAATATTTTTAAAATAAAATAAATTTTAAAAAATAAATCTCAAAATCTACTATAAATATTTTTTCCAATTATTTCTTCCACATAATTTTGAGGCTTTTTCCCTCCCCTCATCTTTTTCAATTCAATAAATAAAGCAACATTAGGCTGAAAGTTAAGGACCAAAAAATAAATGTTAACTCAAAATAAGATTCATGCCATATTTATTGTAAATTTTCCATACACAAAATTCAATAAAAAAAATCATGCATCACTTGTAATGTCTTGCATGCTCTTGTATATCTCAGTCTTCAATGACACTATTGGAAGACCAATAGTAACTACTTATTGTAATAATAACTAATTCGACAATCCAAGGAAGAATTATCGAAGGCTATGCAAATTAAATCAGTCTTACCAACTACTGGAATGCCGTTATTTATGAATGATTTACTATTAAACTACTATTAACTACATAACAACCCTTACAAATTCTAAATCCTCCTAAAAGGACAATAAGAGTATAATGATTCAGAATTTCAATCCTTAATAAAAGAGTAATCTCAAGGTTTCGTAAAATGACCTACTGTCTTACAACTCCGGGAATGTAATGATTTGTTGCAGTCACATGTTATTTAACTTTCAGTCTCAATTAACTAGCAAACTTTTACTGAGCAAATTACAAGTGATATTAATAATAATAATATATAAGCCTAATAGTCGCACAAGTTTAAGAGAAAGCAAAGGTCATGTTGAGAGCCCAAGGTCCTTCACTGGTCCATTTTCTCAGCCACCACCTCTGCCTCACCCTCTTTCTTGGGTTTCTCTGGTGGCTGAGCTCTCACAGCTGGTGCATTGGTGCAAGTGATATGAATGATGCGCTCCTTGGTGGGAGGTTCTTCAGTCTGAAACAAAGGAAGACTTGAGCCTTGCCAATAACAGTCGAAACTTAATTTTACAAATTCTTCTGTTATTGAAGAAAGCACTATCTGTAACTAATATACAATGTAGATTTTACAGCCACAGTTTATTTGAACATTTTGATCAATTTCAACTTACAATTGAAGTATTAAAATCCCAAAAGAAGAGATTAATAATTGTATTAATAATATATTACATTATTATATATAAAAAAAATTCTTGACAAAGTTCACATATGATTATTAGTCATCTTAGGGAAGAAAAACAAAATGTGATAGGTAATGAATGGACGCAGCAAAAAATAACCTAGAAATACAGTAACTGACCGGGGAAATAAAAGAAAAAATTGGGCAACAAGTAGAATGAAGTGAAAGACATGAAGCCAATAAGAGTTCTGACTGACAAACCTTCTTGTGAGCCTCAATAGTCAGCACTCCATCAGAGGAGAGATTGGAAATAATGGCATCCAAATCTACATCCTCTGGCAGTTTGTACCGACGCTGGAATTCACGCGAGATGAAACCATGTTCATCCGGGCGCTCTTCATGCTTTGCTTCTACCACAATGAAGCCATCAACAACTTTCACTGTTATTTCGCTGGGTCTGAACTGCTGCACATCCAAATTAACCTGTGAATATTACATTAAAAATCTTGAACTTATAGAGTTTATTAATACCTCATCATAGGAAAGAAAAGAAAGCAAATAATAAGAAAGTCAAAAAAAGAAAGATATCAACTAAGCAGATTGCTGGTAAAGTTTGAAAATAGTTCTAAGTGTTCCGTTCAATTTCAAACATATCTTGATTTTTGGTGGTAATTTACATGAAGCCTCAATAACATTTTCAAAATTTTCTCAAAAATTGCTATTTTTTTCTGTGTGAAGTACTCTTACCAAAACGGCAGAAGCTCAAATTTTGTTTAACTCTCTGAATTTTTGAAAATTGCAAATTTTGACCGATTTTGATTTTTGAAAATTGCAAATTCCCTGATGACTGCACGCATACGTTTCACGTTTGTGTATGCTGTATGAATATTAATAACCTTTATTTTAATGTCCACATCTAGCATAACCTGGCAGAGACAAAAGTAACCAGTTCTGACTAAAGCTTCATGAAAGACGGCGTTTTCACTGGTTCTAACCATGGAAGCGAAGTCGCAGCGCATCTTTAGTGCGCGGTGTTAGATTGTACGACTCAGTGCCCTTTGAAGTTGCATTTGCGTTTTTCGATGTGCGTTTCCACTAAACTTCTAATTTGGAATGTTTTCAGGAAGATAGCAACATGGCAGGATGAGGGGGCCAGGAGCAAGGTCGAGCGAGGCAGAACAGGGCGAGGAGCGAGAAAGGAGCAGGGTGGATTTGGGCAGTTGGACGTTAGGCAGGGCAGGGAAACACTTCAGGCTGAATTCATTTCTTTTCCTGCCTGAATAGATGATTATGATAAATAAATACCTGGGCAAGTAAAATTGAATGGCTTTAAACACACCGTGCGATTTAATCGCATAGGGTTTCCACTGGTAAGTTCTGTTGTAAGAACATTTTCTTGAGAGGGGACACAGAACTCAAGGTGGGGCCGATCTCTAGCAGCTCGTCTTCGTCAATTCGCGTCGTTTCTACGATTTTTTACTTTCTTGTATGAGAGGCAATATCCTCTTTAGTAAAGGGAAAGGTATGTAATGCTCCGACAAAAAATGGCATTTTATCCACAGAAAACTCATTATGGACCATGATCCCGAAAAAGTGGATAGATCCTGTTCCAATACGTTGAAAATTACGCACTCTTAACACCTCGAGTCAGAAACCAAGATTTGTGAACCCTTGAAAAAATTGGTTCACGGCAAAACTTCCACCGGCAAAAAATGCACAAACATTTTCTCGGGAACGGCATGATCATTTTCATTGAAACTTTTCATAGACCATAAGCTCTTACTCTTCGATAATATTTTCAAAGCCCTATTTCAATACTTTAATTACGGGACCGGGAAATTAAGGAAATGTTAAAAAATGTCTTGTAGGCGCCAAAAGGCGGATTAAAACAGACGGATATAACAACTTCGTTATCTTTGGGCATCCGAAAAATTGCCGCCTATTTTTTCTTGAAAGAACCCAAGAAAAAAATGTATACGTAATCAAAATGCTTATGCTTTAAACTTGGACATGCACACATTTACGACTCAAATAGGATTTAATTAATATTTAATTGTTTGATTTTTCTATGGGAAATAAATTAATTTTAAAATCATATATCATATTTTGGTATACAGAAATACCAAATTAATCATTTTTTGTAGTTACAGATTATCAAAATTGTATTATTTATGCATAATTTCTACCAATATATAATATGAAAAATGTAATATCTCGCCAAATCTGGAGGGAATTCCACCGATCTAGCAACACTTGACTACATCAGAGGATTTAACTTCTAAGAATTCCGATAAAGCTAACCGGAATCGAAGCAACAAGAAGACTTTTTCGATAACTAATTACTTCGTAATTGTAAGACTTCTGAAAATGTAAACATTGCTGGTTTTTACTCATCACAAGTATATAGTAGAAGATATTATCGGCTTTTTAACAAATTAATTTGCGAGTATTAAATCATTTTTTTCCAAGAATCCCAAGAATACAAATTTTAAAAAAATGGCATTGCGACGAAGAACAGGCTCTTCAGACATTTTTTGCCGCCGTCGGCAGTGCCTATGCGTAAATGCGCCCCTGGGCGCCAATAGATGGAAGCTGGAAAGGGGTTGGGTCGAAACGGAAAGCCAACTTAGATTAGAGATAAGGGAACAAACTAATTCGATAAAATTAACTGTCTAGCACCACTAGTTTTGTAAAAGGTTCAAGTATAGGTTCATTCATGGTGGAAATAACACCACCGTAAGCAATTTCCACCATGGGTTCATTGAAGACGAGGGCTTACGTGGAATGTGCGCTCGGCGCCCTTCTTCTTAGCGGCCAGCGCCCTCTGCGCGGCGGCGGCGAGCGGCGCGTGGTGCCCGTGCTGGCCGTGGGGCGCGTGCGGGTGCAGGTAGTGCGTGAGCAGCGGCGCGTGGCGCCACGGGTGGAGGTGGCCGGCGCGCACGGGCCCGGCCGAGCCCCGGCGAGGGTGCCCGACGGCCCCGTCGTCCGGGTGGTGGCCCACCCCCAAGTGGTCGAAAATGGAGCCCGGCCGGAACAGGGTGGGCACGGCCGGGCACGCCAAGTCCTCCATTGATTCGCCCAACAAGTGCAGGAGAGACATCTGAAACGCGTGCTACTCTAGCTCAAGAAAATAAACATGCGCACGCACATGCGAGAAAAAAAGAAACAGGAAATAAATCCTAATCACAACAATTAGGAGAGAAAATCGGGAG
Source organism: Acheta domesticus (assembly GCA_031308135.1). Taxonomy (NCBI): domain Eukaryota; kingdom Metazoa; phylum Arthropoda; class Insecta; order Orthoptera; family Gryllidae; genus Acheta; species Acheta domesticus. The sequence continues at coordinate 37,351,793 of JAHLJT010002630.1, forward strand.
CATTGCATTTGATTAAAAACAGAAATTCATTATTTTCATCACGTTTCATTCTAAGGGGGTGTTGGGGTTTCAGAGGATATTTTTTTATACATTCACCACATTAGCGAACATTATCGTAAATTATGAAGTCTGCAAATGCAATTTTTGGCGAAACACAAGGAAGCTTCGTAGACTTCATAGAAATACTTCACGTAAGCTTTCTTCCACTTACCGTATCTGATGAGGAGCGATGCGGTAGTATGTAATTTCCAACTACTTATTACTCCTGCTTGCTACTAATTGCAAGTTTTGGCACTGCAAATTAATTTCACGAGCACAATGAAAGATAAATGTTCAAGGGGCCGAATTGCAGCTTCAATGCCGACGATTCAACTGAACCGGCGTTTCGCGCAATCTACGTCTGTCAACCGTTGTCGCCTACCCGAAATTTCTTTTGGCTGGTTCTCAAAGAGTCGTTCATAGTGAATCGAGAAACTGCGAGAATTATTGCAGTTCCTTTATTTCAGATCAGTTTAATTATTCTGTTCAAAGACGAAATATATGTATTAAAGGTAAAAAACACTCAGAATTTTCTACATTTATTTCATTAACATGACTTTGTGCTAACAAATTGATTTAGAAAACAATAGAATCAACTTTATTCAAAAGGTTCGTTCACAAATATGGATCATTTACCCGCAAGATTCCCTTGCCTCCTTGGACCACTCGCTTTGGTGCTGAATTGTGCTGTACTCTTCCTCCGAGTACATGGAGTTCACCGACAGACAGCGCTGCTATCAGAAAGTACAGTTATGGCGGCTGTCACAGTCGTGCGAATTAACCTTAAATTCACAAACTACCGGTAGCAATCACGTTTACTGCGCTAAGAGTTGTTTCTATGAAAAAATGCAATAGAAGTCTTTGTCTTCGGGATGCTGCGTTGGTCATTGGCCACGAGGATGTCGTGGCGGAGTATCCGGCAGCTTGTCAGGTGCTGGAGTTCGGGCGCACGAGTGCCTTTGCCAGAGGGACCCGGGTTCAAGGAATTTCTTTCTGGTGCCACTGCCACCACCTCCGCTATCCCACAATGGGAGACCACCCCCTACCTCAGCCACTCGGCGGTGAAGGATATCGGGCGGAACCGGAAAGGTATTCCCAAGAAATTATTATTAAATTTCTCATGCACTTTAAGACCCACAATTCAAGAAGTTGCTTTTATTTTAGGGTGACAGGACACTTGTTCCTCCCTGATATTTTTTTTTTTAATTTTAAGGAGGAGGTGTACTTCAGACTTTACTGCGAAAAAAATTAATATTTGAATTGTTTTTGATTTCTGATCAGAGTTTTTATTTATTTATTTTAATTTCAAAAATTTACAATAATAAACCCTACAGAAGTAAATGTTTTTCTGTACAAAAGTCTGGAAAATATCTTTAAAAAAGATATAATTTATACACTTTCAAAAACTAATTGTGTGACTAGTTTAATCATCGAAATAATTAATTAATTTTATAGAAAATCAGGCTTTGTTTAGGTACTCCTAGAATTTAAACTTTCTGAGGTTTTTAAGCTCTCATTTAATTAATAATTGCTTTTATATAACAATTTTTGCAAACTCATTATATCTATCTATTGAATGAGTGTGTGAAAATCAATTTGAGGTACAGTGTGTTCAAATTGTTAGACTAAAGACATTTTCTGCAATATATTTGCATTTATTGCAAGATTACATCTGTATACATGTTACATTGATATGTTTAATACTTGGTGTGCATGCCTTTATTCTTAATCAACAACTTTCTCCTGTTTGGCGTGTTTTTTTACCAACTTTCACATGAGTTTTTAATTTCATTGTCACGGTACCAAATTTCCTCTAGTTTGTTGACGAGTTCTTGTTAGATAGTCATTTATATTTCCTTATCCTTCGGTTGATAGTACCCCATCAATTTTCTAAGGGAGTCATGTCAGGGCTATTTCCTCGCCAGGGTAACACTTTCAATTGCCTGGCATCTTCTTTGGGGAACCACTCTCTAATTTGGTGAAAAAAGTTCCCTTTCAAGGATTTTTTGTATTGATCTTGCCTCATTGTCCCTTCGACAATGTGCAATCTGTCAGCATGTTTCACAGACGTCACACTCCATACCATAATGGATGCTTCATGAATTGTTGCACTGCATTAAGACTTTAAAGCTTCTCCTAGCTCTCCTACAAACACTGACTCCTTTTTGCCACCATGGTGAATACAGATTAGTCACTGAAGCATACCTGAAGGATCTCGGAGAATTCCAAATTAAATAAAGTTATGAATAATTTTTTTTGCAAAAAATTCTGACTTGGCACAGACCTCAACAACTCAAAAATTAAAATGTGGATTTATTGCATACCAATAAAGCATCACAATCTGCTACACAAAATTTTATTTTGCAGTACATTTCCCCAAGAATTTTGTCATGGAATCATATACACCTTTGCCCAGTCCTCACTATCCCAGTCACTTGCCCAGTCCTCATCCACTTTAGATGTTCTTTGACCCATTGTAGTCTCTTGTGTTTCATTGGTAGAGTGATTTTCTGTTTTTTCTTTGGTCGGCATGCTTTTTAACCTTATTCACACAACCTCTTCCACACTGTCACAGGAGACGCAGCAACTCCAAAACCTATCAGCTGATGACTCAAGTCATTAGACGTTAGTTTACGGTTCAATATTGCCATCATCATCAATTTTCTCGTTGTTCTAGGACTGATTTTTCTCTTACATCCGCATTTTCCTGCTCTTTTTGGCTTGCATTCACTACTTTCCTGCTTTGAGATTTTGATTCTGCAAACAGGTTTCTGCAATATTTTCATTCTGTTAGCTATTTCCTACTGTGTATCACAGTTTCCAGCAATAAGTGCTACTGCAACAGCAGTTTTCCGGGGTGAAATATCCTTTTTCTTTCCCACAACCGTACTTTACACCACACTCTTCAATATTTCTCCCTATATTAATTATAACCAAGTTCTCAGACTTTATAATATCAGCAGAATGTAGCAAGAGGTATGGAAAACGAAAACCAAACTGAATGTCACTATAGGAACTTCCAATCATGCTGTAGACAGAATTGCAAAGCATGTGTATCGCAAGCTTACACTAACACATTTAGGATGGAAACTGCCAACAGTGAAAAATAAATTGAATTGGGAGTTCCATAAAAGAGAAATTTCTTAAAAACCATCAGGATGCGGTAACCAGTAAAAACAATAAGATATTAAGCATTTCTCTTCTATTTTTATATCATTGAAACTAGGAACACGTTCTTTAGTCTAATAATTTGAACACGTCTGTAAGTGAAATGTTGGATCTTTGAATTAATTGTTACATCTTTATCTGTGATGCTCTTGGTAAAGAAATTAACTTATTAAATTACAATTCAGAATAATTCCAATTTTGACCATATTCCCATTCTAATTTTTTTGGATGACTCTTCACTTTTCAGTGTATTTTGATGTCTATGGCTGCCAAATGAATGTGAATGACACAGAAGTTGTGTGGGCAATTCTCAAAAAATCTGGTTTTACCAAAACAGAACAATTAAATGAGGCTGATGTTGTCCTTGTGATGACCTGTGCCATTCGAGAAGGAGCTGAGACCAAAGTATGGAACAGATTGGAATATCTAAAAGGACTAAAAAATGCTCGAACCAGAAAGAAAACTTTACCAGCAATGAAGATTGGAATTATAGGTAGGAATCTAAAATTTTCTTCGGAAATTCTATTGTTGTACTGTAGAACTCCTGATAACTGTCACCAATAGTATCAGGACATGGCACCAAAAAGGTTAGGTAATCTGGACAGTAAAAAATTGATAAAACAAATAAATTTTATTTGTACATACTACATAGCATAGTAATATTTATGTTGTATATGTATAGTATACTTAATATAGATACATGAAACACACAATATATAAAATGAATACTACACTATATTACATTGAAGTTCTACAACAATTTTTAAGGGTTGGCATTGAGTAGAAGTCAAGAATGTAAGGCGAGAAAGAATCTAATGTGAGAGGTTCTACTGTATTACAAAAAAACTTACTCAGTACAGATAATAGAGAAATCTGCCTAATGTGAACATAAACCACAGTACTAGCAAATGTAAATTCTGCAATATTACATTGTATGATGTGGAATCTTGTCTAATGTGGAAAAAAATACTGGTCCCATGAAATTTCACATTGAGCAAATTTTATAGTATAAAATTTTTTTTATTTAAATGTAGTTTTTTGACATTCTTTACCTGACTAGTCACTCGGAGGACCCCCCTCCCCCATCTGTCAGAAGAAAAAAATATTTTATGAAGCATACTTTTATAGAAATCAAGATACTCTGTGTCCCACTCTTCCTGAGGAAAGGAGCTCTCCACAAGAGCATAACCGCAACAAATGTAAGAGAAGTTACAGAACCAACTCCTCTGTAGTTTATGGCACAAGGAACAAAGCCATGGTCTTCAAGAAATAACTTTGAATGCACTAGGACATACTAGTTTTGAGTTAATGCACAAAGGTTGCCGAGAAACCGACCAATAAGCAGACCATGTGTTGTTAAATCACTCTTGATTTATGTCTATTATTTCAACAAATATGTTTTTATTTAGTGCAAGTACAATTCACAACTTCTCTACGAAATTCTCTTTGTTTTGACTCTTCATTTGTTAACATGGGTTGGGTGTGAGAGCCACAGAAAAACAAGTCTATGGTATGGATACATTTTCAAAATATCCTGTCAAGTATTCTACCTGAACACAGCTCATCCTAATTACATAATTATTTTCCCTAAGAAATGTGTCGGATTTGTGATTATTCATTATTATGCTCAAGGAACATCATAATGTCAAAATATGCATTTGTAATCTAATGAAAACCATTTTATTTCTATTAGAATGCTAAGCAACTTGTTTTTATCCCTTTAAATGATTGAATAGTAGTGCTGTGAAAAACATGACAATTTGTGAGAATTCGCCCCTTGGTGATGTGTGCCTGCTTGGTGTGTTGGTGCAGGCTGCATGGCAGAAAGGCTAAAGGAACGCTTGCTGGAGAGGGAGCGTGCAGTGGACTTGGTTGCTGGACCCGACGCCTACAAGGATCTTCCTCGCCTGTTGGCGCTCACTGACAACAATCAGACTGCTGTGAACGTATTGCTGTCCTTGGATGAAACCTACGCAGATGTGATGCCTGTTCGCTTGAATCAGGACTCTGTAACGGCTTTTGTGTAAGTATGTTAACCATTTAACCCCTCAGGAGGTGAGCAGTTCTTAAAAGTAATATTTATACAACTGCATAATGTTACAATTATACTTGGTGTATTGGATTCTATCATTATACAACACACCAATCATTATACAACACCTAGTAAAACCAATGTTGTTTACCTTTGCAGCAATATATTTCTGAAACAGGCAATAAATAAACTTGTTTTCCATTGTTAACGTTTTCTGCATTTTACTTTCTTGAATGCTTCTGTATACAGAGTATATAATGGTGTACAGAAAAGAATGTAATGCAGCAGAAAGTCTATGTGAAGATATTGACAGAAATGTGTGGTTTGGGAGATTCTTGATACTAAAAAAGTGATATTTTCAAAAAGCTGTTTATTTATCCATTCATGTATGAACAACACTAGGACCCAAACTATTTGTATATGAATGGGAACAGGATTTTCTCATGGTAGATGTGGCTTAACTTAAGACCCTACATATTTCAAACGGTTCTGGTAATTTTTAAGGTTATGTAACATGAAGCGTCTAGAACGTTTTCAAATTTTTCTCAAAATGGCTCCAAGTTTCCTCTTACAATTTTTTTCTCAAATGGAGTAAAGTCATTTTAATAAGATGCAGCGATTCTGTTAATTTGTTTCACTATACAACAGAACATGTGAATACTATAGGACAATAAAAATTAATAGTGATAGTCCTTACACCAGACTAAAATATTCCGTCTACTATTCTACCCACACTAGCCTCACACATAAATATGTACCCTTGTGGTGTCTGTGCTAACCCTAACATTACGAAGAGGTACCTCAGAGGTGATTGTTTAAAAAGGCGGGCCCATCAGAGAATATTTGTTTGTTTTTCATAGATTTCAATGTTTTTAGGAAGCAGAAATTCAGTGCTACTGTTTGTGGTTTTTGTTAAAAATTTTATGCAATTTATCACAATTGTTTGTTGTAATTTGAGGTATTACAGCTTTTTTGGATGTGGATAAAAAAAATTGGGATTATTCACTGGAAAACTGAACATCCAGAATACATTTGGGAAATATTTGTAATGTTTTAAGGCAGAAATATATATTTTTTTTTCATGATTGCACTTGTATAATATTATATTTAATGAATATAGTAATTTATTAGTTAACAAAAAATCAATAAAATCTAAATTTAAGCGATGTGCTCTGGATCCCCAACTTGGTAATGCATGGAATCATTTATACCTGGATGTAGCTACGATTAGCAAGTTAATCTTCTCCCTATGTCGCTGTCATGGAGAAATGTGATGTACTTCTCTGAGATAATGTTCAAGGAATAATTCTGGGTGATTTTTCACAATCGTGGGGGTAGAATATACAAGGAAAGATGCACTTAACTGTGCGTCGCAGCTTGTGCTTGAGTCATGAAACACCTAAATCATAATCAACAATGCGCACACATGGCAGATTTAATTCAAACCTCTATTTAAATACTCCTGATACTAATAAAAACAAAGTATGAAAATTTCAGTGAAATCAGTTCAGTAGTTTTTGTGTCTGTGTGCAACAGACATACAACCATTTCCATTTATATACCGATGTGTTGCTCAGGTCCATCATGAGGGGCTGCGACAACATGTGCACGTTCTGCATTGTGCCTTTCACTCGTGGCCGCGAGCGCTCCCGCCCTCTCTCCTCAATTCTTGAAGAAGTGCGACAGTTGTCAGAAGAGGGTGTGAAGGAAGTCACCTTGTTGGGTAAGCTGTTTGAACAATAAATGAAAATGGAGGAAAGCTATGAAATAGTTATTTTCCAAACAAGTGCTTGAATCAATTGTGCTCAATTGAGATTGAAGGAAAAATAAATTAGATTGTGCTAGAAAGAACCATTTCTCTGAGTATATTTTATTTTAGATAAGAACAGGCAACCACCCATTACAAGTCTGGTGCGACACCCATTCTTGTGATCTCCAAAGAGTCGAATTTCAAGTCGCAGATTTTCAAGTGAGAATTGATTTTAAAGTTTAAATCATTATGAAGTTGTTTAGATAGGTCACACTTCTCTGCAACATTGTAGATGATAGTATTTCTCAAATGATGAATGTTATCTTGTATTTTGGTATACAATCATTCAATATCAGAGGTAAAATCTTGTGGTAAAATCAATGAATGTGCATACTATCTTGCAGATTTGTAATCTCATCAGTAAGATCCTCATTCGTACTTTTAATTTACATAATTTGTGATGGAACTTAACTATTGTAGTCTTTAAATCAAGGCTTGACCATGGTCCCTTAATCGGGTAATTACCAGATGGCACTTCGGGGCTCACAGGTTATGCTAGTGTTAGTAGGTTTGTACCAGTTAGTGTTAGTAGATATGTACCAAATTACAGGCAGATGGGCCACTTTGGTGTGAAAGTAAGGGATCCATGGTAAGTGCCGTAGTGGCCTCGCCTTGGTCGTTCTCAGCCATTGGAAGAAAAGTGAGATAGCTACAGTAGCAGTGGTTCGGTGAATAACTTGTTGGTATCTAAGACGTAAAACATACTTATTGAAGTATAGCTTAATATCTGAAGTTTAATTATTTGAATGAATTATCAAGTTTTTAACAATTTGTTTGATTGAAAGAAAAATAATTGTTTGTTGTTGACATTAATGGGCCTTGGCTTTTTCTAGGGCAGAATGTGAACAGTTACAGAGACCTTTCAGAAGTGCACCATTTTGGAAGTTTATCAACTGATGAGGAAACGCATATGTCTAGAGGTTTCAAAACTGTTTACAGACCGAAACGTGGAGGCCTCAGGTTTGCAGATCTCTTGGAAAAAGTCTCGAATGTGAATCCTGAGATGAGAATACGTTTTACATCTCCTCATCCGAAGGACTTTCCAGATGAAGTATGTTACTTTAATGTACTAAATGACTTTTGTCATTTTTGTATTTAACAGTTGTATACCAATGGGAGTGTCAATGATGGAACCCACATTTTGAATTTTTTCTCTGTCTCAGTTTAAGCAGGAATTTACCCTAAATTTTAGGAGTTTAGAGCATTTCTTAACCCTAATGAAAAGCTTATCACTTGTTTACAAAATGATTGAAGCAGTTGCCATGTGCAATTGGTTTGTGGAAATTTGGATGTTCTCTTATGGCGAGACTTTCCAATAATCTCATTATAATCTTATTTTAGAATCTGTTGATGTAAAGAACATTTGTGCAACGTGTGACTTTGGAGCAATGTGTGAATGTAGAGAATTAGTTCTACGAAAAAATGAAACTTTAAATATATTTAAAATATTCAGGAAAAAAGAGGCATGTCCTTTGCTTATATTGCAATTTTTCTGGGGCCTAACCCTCCCCCCCCCCTTCTCACCAGTGCTCCACTTCCAGAATGGGCTCTGTATCTGACTGTTAATAATAAATCCATTAAAAGGGGAACTGTGTTGGAAAGTTTCCCGAACAGTGGGTAGAAGGAAACCCATGCCTGCCAGGATGCATTTTGAGAACTAACAAATACATTCCAGCTTACTAACAGCACAGATTCATCTGCCACAATGTGCATTGATTGCTGTGGATGTTACATTTACGTTGAGTAGGAAGCATTGCCTGTGTACCTAGACAACCCAATTAAAATAAATATTATTGACATGTGAAATGGAGGGACTTTTCCATGAAAATCACTATTACACTTACAGAAAACCATTACATACAGAAAGGCTAGTTTGTAGTGTCAAGATCATCTACGCAATCCATTTTGTACTATACTGTGTGAAGAGGCATGTTCTGTGCAGAGTTTACAGGAGGCATTTGTATCCTTAATGATGACCTTGTTAAACTGTTGACTGTAGTAATGACAATGAAGTTGAACAGGAAAATATAGCATATTTCCCCATATCGAAGTAGACTCCAAATATAAGACATCCCTTAAATATGAGAGGGCCTCCTGAGAATTTTTAAAATTTTTAACTAATTCTTAAGATTTAGCTCAACTGAATTTGCAAATGGTTTAGAATTATCTTGCTGATGACAATGTTAAAACTTGTTACCTGAGCTATCACAATTTCCTTGCACTTTAAAATCATAATCATGGTATTTGTCACTATAATCTTCATTATTGAATTTATCACTGTTTCTTTCTTTTTGGTCCTCCTCCCATACTGTGTCGTTTTCTGACAAAAACTCCCCTAAGAGTTTTGCACCTTGAATTTGTTTTTCTCTTTCATCTGACAATACCTACCCATTCCCTTCTGAAGTGCCAGATTTTCTTCCTGTTGCAGTTTTATTCATGGCGTACAACTCTTTTATTTTATTTCACACTAAATACTTGTAATCCACAGTATTTAATGCTCATGTGTTCGAGTAGTGAACTGCAAACTGCAAGTGAGTTATGTGGGAAGTTTCCCAATTTGGGGGATTTTCCCAATATTTTGTCTGTGTTGGATGGAGAATGATTACCTCTATCAATGTACCATTTTAATTTTCATCACTTGCAAAATGCTGATTTTCACTCTCCAGACATCAAATAGAGAGTTCACTTGACCTTGTCGATCAGTGCCCCGTGTAACAAAATATCAGTTCTGTTTTTTATTCTTTTCCACATTGTTTTACTACAATGCCAGTCATTTGAGAATCTCTTTTTAATGACTCATTCAAAATCAATGCTTTGGATCACTTGTCAGATTCATGGTAGATAGCAAAATGGTTCCACAAATAAAATTCAATTTTAGATATGCATGAGATGTTTATTTTTTACCCCTTTGCAACTTATCAGCATTCAAATTTCTTGAGGGTTTATACTGTACAGGAGCCATAGATCCTTAATGATGACATTGCTAACAATAAGTTGTTGATCATAGTTGTAATCCTTACAAGAAGTGGTGGTGAACTTAGTTTCTGAAGTGAAGTTGTAAAGAAACTACAAACATATTTTATTTTTCGTATAATCCTACAATATTATCTTTCTCTTTGAATAGAAATGGCTATGATAAAATCTCTGCATCTTCATGTTACAGGTCTTACAGTTGATTCATGAACGTCCGAATATTTGTAACAACCTCCACCTCCCTGCTCAGAGTGGAAACGACCGTGTTCTGGAGCGCATGAGGCGGGGCTACACTCGTGCAGCTTATCTGGAGCTTGTGGATCACGTACGAGACGTCCTTCCTGGTGTCACACTTTCCAGCGACTTTATTTGCGGTTTCTGTGGAGAAACTGAACATGAGTTTGAGGACACCCTCTCTTTGATGGAGCGTGTGCAGTACCATATGGCATTTTTGTTTCCTTACAGCTTGAGAGAAGTAAGAATTTGTTTTTTCATAGTTCATGTTGTGTCCTGCCTATTCAAACAATTAAAATTGTGCAATGATACTGAGAAAATTAATAAAAAGATATGAAAAGGTCTTAGAAAATTGTGAGGACTTATCATTAGAGACCAGATTTTTATGTAATTACATATTTTTTGTCTTTCTACTTACCGTTCTCAAAATTTTAATCTTGACAAATTGTCGCCATCCTAACACAATATCAGATTTTTTCGTTACATATTTTTACATATTAGGTACTACATTATATATTTTACATATATTCGTATTTTCGTATATACACGTATTTTCTCAACATTTTGAAAAAATTGTATCAATTTTCTTGCATATTTTTATGAAAAGAAGTATTTTCAAAAAATTCAGCACTTTTTCCTACATTTTCACTGTGTGCTACTGTGTACTCTACTCGAAGTATGCTTCTTGAGGTATCTCCTTGCCTCATGATTGTTCAATTTTGTAGTTATTTGAGAAAGAAATTTATTTAAAAAACATAATATTAATAGGCATAATTATTTTGTTTACATATTGGTCAAGTGAAAGAGTGTAATATGTTAATATCAGAATCTCAAAAACTATTTGTTTTGGTTATCTTTATTTTTGTTGGCAGAAGACTGTGGCCCATCGTAAACTGCAAGATGACGTTCCCTCGGCTGTGAAACAGGAGAGGCTTTTGGCAATGGTGGGATTGTTTCGAAGAGGAGCACTTAAGTTGAACAGGGAGCAGATTGGACACAGGCAACTTATTCTTATAGAAGGGGTAAGTTGTTTGAGTTTCAGAAGAATTGCTCTTTCTGAAAGCCAATGCTCTATGGAGTAGTGTTTATTGTTCTATAAAGTGCATGCACACAACTGAGCTTGTTCTTTTAAGATGGTCTTAAAAGGAAGTACACTCACCCACACACATGAATGCACTCGTGCACACACACATGTACATTAGTGTGTCTATCACACTTATACATATGTGAAGTCACACTCATTCACAGGTGAAATTACATACATTCATGTGTGAACATCATTCATTCATTTGTGAATATCACATACATTCACTTGTGAACATAACATACATTCATGTGTGGACATCACACACTCAGGCAAATGTCCATGTTCATGCATGCATTTGTGTGAAAAACAGTTATTCCTTAATTATTTAACTCCTGAGGAGGTGAAGTGTTGCCAACATGAGTAATTCAGTATAAATATACTAATTCTTCTAGTTTTTCCCTAAAAATATGTTGGGTAAGGTAAAAAATTCTCTTTAGCAATGTTAATGTTGTCTGAAAATCTGTAGAGCATGAATTTAAATCTCTTCTGGATTGTATGGTATGAGATCCACATCTCTAACTGAAATTCTATTGACTTATGTAGTATTTGTTTGTTGATGGCCTCTTTAGCGCAGCAAACGGTCTGATCAATTCCTTGCTGGTCGAAATGATGGCAACACCAAAGTGATAATTCCAGCTGACAGTGTCCCTGAACACAGATTTTCAAGAAATGACAGGCCAATTGTTCCTGGAGATTATGTTGTCGTTCAGGTAAAGTATAAATATACTCCATCTTAATATGAAGATTATAGAAATTGCTTTTCCCAGCAATTTAAATTATAAATTTAGTATAATTATAAATTATAAATTTAGTAACTGTGGATACTGTTTACATTTTCACTAAAACATGAAAAATCTGCAACTTTCTTGTTTAGACAAAACTTTGCCAAAATTTACTCAGTGTAGTAGGATCATGTCATGATAAACTCCACAAAGGTTAGAAAAATATGCTATATATACCCAAATATGAGTTTTTTTATGCATATCATTTGAAAACTATCGAGTAATCCTACTTTTACAGATTAAGTCTAGCTTTTCCAGATCAGTTTTTAAATTGCCTTTCTTTGTTGAGAAACTCCAATGCTGATAAAACAGTGTCACATAATAATTTTTGGTGAGTTTGGCCACAGATTTACTGACACACTAGTTTAAAAAGACTGTTTGAAATAATTCAGAATCACAAATTTTTAAAGATAAATGTTTTTATTCATTAGGTAGTCAAAGTTTGTTCTCCGACGTTTCGGGGACATGATTTTTTCCCCATTTTCAGGTTACAATGAATATATGAACATTAGAGAAAATTGAGGGTTTTAAAAAATGAATGATGATTTTTTTAAAAATCATTTTTAAAACGATCATATTTTCTTTCTTATTAAGATTCACAAATTGTGAAGATCAAACAAAACAAATTTACTTTCATAACAAATTGTATTCAATTTCAATAACATTAGAAGTGTAGGAAAGGTATAAATATATTTTGCCTGGTTTGCTTACTATATTTAATCATTTTGGGGATCTTATTTACTGTATTTTGATTTTTGTTTCAGATCAGTGATGCAAGTTCACAGGTGCTCAAAGGAACCCCGTTGTACCACAGCACGCTGTCAGAATTTCAACAGTCAGGATGTAAGGGATGTCAACAGAACGCATAACATATAATGTTTCAAACAGGATTGTTAATATAGTAATTTCTCATTGTACAGTGTAAATAAATATATTAAATACTACAATAAAATAAATAATTATTCTTGAGAAATTTATTTAGCAGATAATCTGGGGAATATGTTTGATTTCCCTATGTTGTGCTAGTAGTTGAGCTAAGCTAATGGAAAAAAGGTAATTCAAAAACCTTACTTTATTTACTTACATTCTTGTATAGTATTCCCAGATGAAACATTTACTCTTGTATTTCACCAAAAAAGTACTAATAAGGTCAGAGGACTACCAAGGCAGTTTCAAGATCTTTAAATGAACTGGGACAACTTCAAGAAGTGACGTTTTTCCATGCAATAGTATGAATAAAATGAGACAAATAAAGCAGTGGCAAATAAAGCCATCCACTATGAGAGCCTGTGCCCCTGATGAAGGAATAGTATGCAGTTGTGAGTCAGGCAGATATATCGTGAACAGTATTGTGCATGGATTGCAGGGCCAGAAAACCTGTTTTTTGGCAAAAGCTTAAATGTTCTTACAAAGGCTTACACATTGGATTAGACATGTTCAGAGATGGTCACATCAGGTCAAGAGGTCAAAATCGATTTGTGTTGTTCTGTAAGTAAAGGAAAAATGTAAGGTGAGTGAAATGTCCCAATATCTGAATAAATGTTGGGCGATTGCCACATTTTTATTTATTACATAAGCAGCTTTCAATGGCTCATCAACTATACAAATATGGCATGTCCAATTTCCTTTATTTCTTCAAAATATTTTGGGTATTCTGAGGAATCCCATATTACCCTTCATCTTTGTTCTTTAATGTTTTGCACTGAAAATGTGATTGAATTTAGTTATCACCTTTTTTTTTTAGTTTCTTTGTTCATGGATAAGCGCTGTATATTGTTTCACATAATTTTGGAAATGTTCTATGGTCAATTTAAAGATATTTGATTTTATTAAAATGAATATAAGGTTTTTCACATAGTTGGGTTACATAATCAAAAACAAAAATACCTTTCTGAATTTAATTTAAATATTTTGCATAGTTAATGTAAGATTTAAAATTAAAAATGGGCATTAAAATGTTTTACCATGGAATGTTATATTAACTTAATTGTTGAATGAATTTTATTAATAATAATAATAATAATATAATAATAATAATTATTATTATTATTATTATCATCATTGTATTATGTCTTTCACATTAATAGAACCTGGAAGTTTGGCAAAATGCTTTTTTTTTTTCATTGTTACGGTTTTATGACTTTAGGAATCACTTAGTTGTACTTCTGGAGCAGTTTGAAAAGATTTTTATTTTCCCTTGTCTGGCCCATTTTAGTTTCTGATGCCTCCTTTTTCTATTTTGCATTTTTCTTCTTTTTTCATCATTGCTTTCCTATTTTCCTCCTGGTATCACTCTTAATCAAGCTGGAAACATACCTGCGAGCCTTTGTGTTTCCAGCTTGGCCTATCCAAAAATTCATAGCTATTTTCCTTCTGTCTCCTGGCCCTAATCTCAATCTGGTAGGAACATGTTCATTTAGAAAACACATTGGTACTGTTGCTTTTGACTTTTTCTGCAAGTAGAGGCATGATATCAGACAAGAAGTATTGAGTATGGAAGTTGAGGAAATGAACAAACACCGCTGTGAGAGAGTAAAATGATACATTTCCTCTGAGATTTCTTTCCTTGATGTCGACACGATTCTCAGGAACAGATAGGAAATACTACGTTCAACATCTTTCAATTTTGTTTCAGTGCCGATTGTCTTCTTTGCCTAAGCCTAGATGTACAAACTGCCCATCATGCCTGCTTGCCCTCTTTCAGGGAACTAGAGTGGAAGGAACTCATCAACTTGATTAATAAAGACATTACACTTAGATTCTCAGATGATGAAGTCTGCCAATAAAGATTTGGTCATGAAAGGCTATCTTTGTTAAAATATTTTAATTTGTTGAAGAGCTCTAAGAGAGCCTTCTATTTGTTGTTCTTGTGCAGAGTGCTCCGGGAAATTGTTTTGTGTGGTTTTGTTCAGTAGCGTTTTCGGTGCTGCAGGGCCTTTGTATTTATTATTAATATTTGTGGCGTAAGGATGTGTTTTCGTACACTGTGTTAATATCTCTTTTAAAGAGGTGTATGTACATTGTCACCTGTATCATTTACAAAATGCTATTACCGAAACATGGATTTTACTCTCTTCGTTAAGGCAATAAGATTAAAAATAAATACTATTTTAGAGTGAAGCTTTCTTTTTGTTTACATTTTTTTTAAATATTAATAAGTGTACTTTACTGCTATGGCTCCCTAAATTTAATGTGATAAAACAGTGATTTACATGGGGAAACAAATTAAAACAGTGTTGTCTCTGTATGTGTCAGTTATTGATGCTGCTAATTGAAGCTATAAACATTGTGCATTAATGTATCCCTGGGATGGACTGCTTAAAATATTAAGGAAGTGAAATGTGTCCAACAGATACAATTACGGATAGAGGCATATTATAATGAAAAGAATTCTATTTAGTACATAAAAATTGAGTTACTTATTAATAAAATACTTAAGTAGCATTCTTTTGTACCTCTACTTTTGCCATCTGTTACAAATCTACTAAAAGATTTTATACACTTTGAGTGTGCATTGAAAAATCTGTTCTGCCAAGTTAAAGCAGTGGAAGACTGAAACAAATCTTCTGCTTTTTTATAAGCAAGAATCAGAAGAATCAGAAAAAACTTAAGTAACATTGTTTGCATTATATTAACTTATGCTTGTGGAGTTCTTCATCTAGTTCTAAATTTCTAGCATTTTGATAGACATAAGAGGCTTGTGCACTGGGCATTGGCTGGGGGGTCCCATTGAAATGTCAAAAAGGCCCCCTTAACCACAAGGAATAAAACATTTTATATCGTGAATGTGATCGGTTCCTTATTTCACCCCCTATTTTAAGCTGGCCATTTGGGAAATTTATACTTGACTTTCAGGGAAGAGGCTCCCCAACTACCTGACAAATAGTCTTCAATTTTAAGAAAAATATACTGTTTGGAAATAAAGTATCTACATGATATCGCACCAGAAAGGAATATGATTTTTTTTCTGTAATTCTTTAGGTAGACAAATTTCTAAGAACATTTTATTTACTCTCAGTTGGTTTTTAAATATCCATGTGTATTTTGTGTTGATAATAATCCACCCTTCATTAATAATTTTTTTTATGGATCTCCTGAGTTATCATTTGAGTTAATTGCAAGAAACGCTATCTATTCTTTGAGTGTAACAAAAAATTTAAAATTAAGTGCAGTTTTGCTTTAATAATGTTAAAGTAATGTAGGCCAGATATTAGTTATTACAAAGTATTAAAATAGTGAGAGTTTGTAAATCTTATTTTAACTTCTTTACGAGCGAGTATTTTCATTGCAGGCCGCATACTATGAGCATAATTAGAAGAAAGAATTCTCTTTTGCACTTAAGTCAGGCTCTTCATGAAGGTATTTGCAATGGAATTTGAAATGTGACAGTCAAGAATGTCTTTTACAATTAGAAAACTTTACACTTCGTGTAAAGGAGGAGAAACCAGTACGTGGTACCTCCCACACCCAAAGTTAAGCAGTTGCATCGAGAACTGTCGAGAACTCTTCCTTGTTTTTTTTCTTTTTGAAAAAGAAATCGCCGACTGATGCGTCACAAGACCCCGCGCTTTAGAAGTGGGACAAGGACAACCAACATTGGAAAAAAATTTACAATGAAGGAAATTAAAAATTTATTTAGCTGCAAAGTTCGTAAGCTCGTTTAAAACTTAACAGAAGTATTGTAACTGTAAATATAAAATATTATGAGAAATAATAGTTGAAAACATCTGCAGAGCGTAGGGTCATTCGTGGGCGAACAGTTGGCCGCCTGGCCACAGTTTTGATATTCCATGAGGATTTTTAATATTCTCCCTAGATGGCATTACTATCGCCTGGTGTCCTTCGCGGGCGTTGCATCGTTGGCGCTCACCCGCCAGGCGTCGCTTACTCGCTGTGCCTTGCGGAGTGAGTGTGGGAGCTGCTTGTTAGTGCGTGTTTTTGGTGTGTGCTTGGTGCAGTGGTGCTTCTGTTTTTTGGTGATTCCGTCTTGATTTAGTGCGATGGCAGACGATTCCTTCCAGAATGGTTCGGCCAACGGGGACGTCCCGGAGATAGAGCTGATTATTAAGGTAAGCGAAACATGGTTACGTGACCGTCGTGGATGGGCGTTTCTTGTACCGGACTGCAGCTGTCGCTTGCACTTGGGTGTGGAAAATGGCTGAAAATAACTGCGCCTTGTTCTCTCCAGCACGGCTCTCTAGTCGTGCATCGATTTCGATCTACCTGTTTTTGAGTAGATGATGTTACATGAGAGGATAGAATGTCGATCCTATCTTGTTTTCGTAATTTGTGGTAAGGTTAGTAGCAATCAGGTGCCTTCCTGTTATGGCATTGCTTTTATCTGGGTTTGTATTACTGAAAATCGTGTAACACGGAAATATGTTGTGGTGTGAAGTTTGCACGGAAAATATTTGCTCCAAGATAAAAACGAACCTCCTAGATAACGTAAGTACCTGTTTCAGTTCCTCCAGGAATACTTTGTCAAATCGTACCTTACAAGCATAGTGGATCCGTCTTGCTATTTTGATGTTTTACAATCGCTTTGATAAATATTAAATTCTCGCATGAATGGTATTAATGTATTCGCGTGGCTCTGCGTGGATCCTATTACTTAATGCTGAATTTGTACAGTGATTTGTAGTTGTAGCAAAATTTTCTCAGTTTGTAGTCATTCCTGTTTTGTGAGCTGATAGCGTAGAAAACACTTGAATTCAACCCGTCGAGCAGTGTTTTCAGCCTTATCTGAAACGTGATCTGTTCAAAAGTAGGTCCCTGTTGGAACGTTCGCGGAAGGTCTGTCACCTTTTGTAATATACCATAAACGTTTCCATGAAGCTTAATTCCAAGGGAATTGCCATTGCGAACGTGCAAGTGTCAAAAACCTGCATTTTTCCACTCGGAATGCAGTGCCATGTCCCATTCACTCCGCCCGGGAGGGGGAGGGATATGTAGGTGTATGTAGATGAGGGAGTGAAAGCTGCGGTGCTGCGCAAATTGAACAGACTTCGGCAGATGGTCGGAAATTCCCCGAAAGGGCATTCTAGATATGAAATGGCCAGTTGGCGGTGAAGGGTTTCCCGTACCCGTCATAGAACACGCTGATAAATGGAGGTTTTTACATTTTTCTATTTTTATTGCTCTGACATTCCCGACAGCCGCAGAGGAATTGGTGTCGTATTTGTCCGCCTCTGAAGATGAGATTATCCATTTGTGATGACAAAGCTTCACTATGTGCGCACGTTTAGTGAACTGCCCTTTTGCTAGTTTTAGTAGTCGAGGGGAGCGAAGTTGCTACTTTGGTAGCAATATTATGAAATCAAATGTACTGTGATGAATATTATGAAGTCAAATCAAAGTTTTCTATTATTCGATGGTGAACAATTCTAGTTTTCAAATTATCCTAACCTCCATTTGTTGGTACTTCATTAATATGAATGATACTTGGCATAGTAAAAGGGTGGGGCTCTAAAAAACTAGTGTAGATTATATTTCTCCCCCATAAGTCATACACGTTTCCCTTCACACGAAAATCGATTATTTTGAACGTGATGTTTTCTTGAGAAACGGGATTTTTTAAAATATTTTTCTGTTTACGGAAGATTTAACACATTTTGAACAAACTTTTTCTGATGTGCTGATGCAAATGCTAGTCCGTTAGTTTTCTGGTATTTCTTCGAATTGGCCGTCACAATTAGGAAGTCTAGTATGAGCACTGAAATGCCTAGTAATCAAAGTTACCTGTTGACATTTAATTTCAGTTTCACACAACTGATGATATTCCAACATAATCGGCAGAGCTTCTTTGGATGGTTTCTTGTAATGTCGATGAAATGCCACTTATTTTTATTTATTCAAAACTGTCACATCAATAAATAAATGATCTGTGGAATGGAGACAAGGCGCCTGCTATTTATTTGAATAAAATTGCAAAAATTCAGCAGCTGCTACAAAACATTTTCTATAAAATAATGATGCATAAATTTTGATGTTTCAAAACAAACCCAAAGAAGTTATAAGCCCGATACCACTCCTTCGTTGAAATAATTGTGATTGTCCTTGCCCTTCGTATAAGTCCAGGATAATTCTAGGAAAACCTACTATTCGAACAAGACCCTCCCCGTGGAAAAACCGCAATTGTTCATGGCATTGCGTGAATCACTGTCAGAATAGTTTAGGGTTCTCCTTTCCCCCGCCCCTCATGGCAACATCTAACGTGCTTCGGGGGAAAATTCGTTTCACCGCTAGTTGTAAGAATGTTCTAAGGCTTCCTTGGGACCTAGCGTGTGCTACGCCGTTATATAACCTTACAACTTCAAAATACCCTCGTTCAATAATATTGCGTAGCTGAAGCGGTTTCGATTTCCCCATCGATACCATACCTCAATATATTTGCTGTTGAAAAAGGATCCCATCTTTTCATCGGCGTGATATAAAAGAAGTTAAAATGTAAAGAATTACCTCTAGGAAGTGTTCCTGAAAATGAATCGCAGTATCCAATGTTTTTTCTTCTCATTGTACATCTGGACATTTTTTGTGGTTTTAAAATGTCATCACTTTCTCCCTAGGTAACTGATTGAGATCACTGCTAAGTAGCTAAAACGAATCGGGACCGACTCTATTTAGACTGAAAGTAGGTAGCTTTATTTCAGGAATGCATTAAAGTTTTGATACTTGAATTTGTTGCATTCACGGCTTCCTGCTCATGAAGTCCGATACAAAACATCCTGCGAAAAAAATTCATTCATGTTCAAAGAAAGGCCAAAACAAGAATATAGGCCGATTGAAAATGATCCGAATAATAACAGTTATAATTAGTCCAAGATTAGTTTTGGTTAAAGTACAAAAATGTTCCCAGGGAATGAAGTGAATAACATGTTTACCATAATATACAGAAAATACAGGCTTCACTTCAGTAGTCGGAAATTCGGCTTGAGTAATAAAAAAAACAAAGAACGTTTTGCCAGACATGGTTTTATACTTTATTATTAGAGAACTACAGATGGAAGAAAATTGTAAAAGAGATACGTTGGACTTTTTTAACGTGGAAAATGTGAGAAATTTAACGTAAATGATGATTAAAGAAGAGATCGATAAATAAACACAATGTGGGTAAATTTCGAAAAACTACTGTTACGATAGTCCAGGAAATTTACGCATTAGCATTAGTCGGACAGTGTGGATAAATCTGTATGAATGACGAAGATCGGGTCGTTCCGAACTCTATTCTGTTGACGTTAACTTCAGGTGTGGGTGAAGCAAGTTGTGAGAAAGTTTTGTGTATTCTTAGAAGTAGCATGGGCATAAATTGCTTTGGAAATTGTGCATTGCTCTGACTGAAGAAGGTTTTATGTAGTTAGGGAAGGCCGAAGATTCGTCTGTAGTTCGGAAAAATGCTTGACGAAGCGTCAACTGATACTAGATGGCGGTGGGATTGTGAAAATAAAAATTTGACTGGCAAATTTAAACTGGATACTGCTCACCTTCTTTCTCACTAGCGTTAGTACTTCCCACCAGCAACCTGATTCCTACATGTGGTGTTTCTCGTCTCCATAATATACTTGTTCTACCGTAGCAATGTTTTGCCCCTATGCCAACTTTGTCCAGCTAAAGTTCACAGAATGCTTGGAAAGTTGTTCCTTTCTCGGGCTTAATCCACTCATTTTGGAGAACGTGAACCGTTTTGTAAAATGTGGATAACGCAGCCAGCGAATTCGTGATGTAGCCAGATTCTGATGACCCCATAACATACATGTTTTGTTGCATTGTGGTTCTATTGTTTATTCTGGAGATTTCTCTGAATTGGACAGTTTGGTAATAAACATGCTGTAGGTTTGATTCAAAACTAAAAAGCGGAAAGCATACATTTGTCTTTCCTCATTCACATTGGTTCGCCATCAAACCGAAAGAAACGTTTTAAGTTGGCATAGCCCTCCGTACGGTGCCATAATTTTTCAAATTTTAATATTGTATGTAGTTTACAATTTTAAATGAGCCTTGATAACGCTATGCAAGGCATCTGAAAGTGTAGTGGATTGCGGTACGCCACCAAAACGCCATGTGTGCACCTTGTTGTGGCAGTAAGCCTGCGAGTAACGCCGTCGAGCGCCTAAGAGGAGAGGCGCAACAGGTGGCGCCGGGGGCCACGTGCTTGCGGAGGGGCGGGGCGAGGCGGGGCGGGCCGGGCGCCAACTGGGCCGCGGCCGCTGCCAACGACCTGACCTGCCTAACGGCGCCGCGCCCCGGCCCCAGCCCCGCCCACCGCTCACCGCAGCGCTCTCATCCCTCGTACCTTCTCTTCACTTCCGCCCTTTCCTGTTTTATTTCTACCCGCCCCGCCCCGCCCTGTCCAGCTTTTTTCCACCTTTTTTTCTTCTTTTATTCTCGTCTCTTTCCTTTTTCTCCTCCTTTCTTTTTCTCCTTTCTTTTTATCCTCCTTTCTTTTTCTCCTTTCTTTGTATCCTCCTTTCTTTTTCTCCTTTTTCTTCTATTTTTTCTTGTTTTCTTTTTCTTTTCATTTTTCTCTTTTTTCCATCCCCGCCCTCGTCTGGGATGAGAAACTTTTGAAAATGTAGTAGCCCCCTGTAAAATGCCCCCAAAATTAAAACTCTCAGTTTCGAACTCAGGAGGGTCTTCGGGTTATTTAAATTGATCGAGGAATGTCAATTTTGAAGAAAATCGGCTGAATCGTTTGGGCGGTGGCTTTGACAGACGTTTTGCTGCCAATCTGTTTTTCGGTATCAAAATCGAACAAAACATGGATTTTGAGTTCACAAATTTCTATATGCTACATTAAATAACATACACTTCCCACTTAAAGTCGTGGTAACTATTTCCTAGGCATATTAGAATCCCCTGGGTTCTCTAGACTTTCCCACAGGACCTAAACGTTCCTTTTCTGCATTTACTACTAGCAATGCTAAATTGCTCCATCATAATTACAAATTGTGTGTAGAGCTTCTGAGAGGAATTTACGAGATCGATCGCCTCGAGACGTGATCCCCAACTTGAGGACACTGACTGTCGATCTTGGCATAGCCCCAGAGGTTGCAATCTCCACTGGCAGGATTCTGGCGTCGGGCACTGCATGAAGTTGGGCTGCCAGGGGAATGACTGGTTGATATTTTACCACCTTTTCCTCCCCTGCTTTTAGAAGGCTAGACCCATCCTCCTGTTAGGGGAAGTAATGTACTGCATATAGGAACACGATGTGTCCACTTTTTCGTTACCACGCCAGTAAATTTTTCTGAGTTCTGTTAAGGACATTCGAAGTGTGAGAAAGTAAAAAGAAACTATTAGCAAAATTTCATTTGCTCCAAATTGGTTTCGTAACAATAAAATAATAGTAAACGAAGGAAGAAATGTTTCAATGCAGTTCAGCATTTCATACAATCATCTCAGCCAATGAATACGCATTTGGCGTGTAACAAAATGCCTGTTTCTTTTCAGTCAAAGCTCAAATGGAATATCCATATAAATACAAGTATATTAAAATGCTGTAGTTTTTGTCAGTACTGACGTACTTGACGGGAAAATAGTTTCATGCAATGCAGATATAATTACAACACACGTCGTAAGAATCATTGTCATTATCAACTACTGGAAATCTGCATAGAAGACGCAACACATTGCCACATGATATTAAACAATTAAAATCGACACAAGAATTTAAGTACCAAATTTAATAGTTTCTGCTGATTAACCGTTTCTACACAACTAGAGGCTATACTATCGAACAGAAAAATATTTATTTTGACAAAGATATATAATGCAGTAGTTAATATTAGTACTGTACAATCTTAAAAAGTTTAAAGATGCCTGTAGCAAGTAATGTGCTTCATCTTCCGGGATCAGTGACCTCCATCTCGATCGGGTTTTTGTCCATTTTCCCTTATCCATTGAGCAAATGCTGAGATGGCCCCTTGTTTTGCTTTGCTTCTGGACAGAAATATAGCTTCACTGTGCTCAGGTATTGTTGAGCTCTCCTTTTACTACTTCCAGGAGTAGTGCCGGGTGTGCGAGTGGCTATTTTGCTGCCAATTCTGAAAATAAAATCTGTATTTCGCTCTATGCAAATAAGTTTTCATAAACTTGGCATCGAATATGTCTCTTATCAAATGTTGCTACCCCCACTTTATTGTTACTTTCAGTCATCATCCAGTTATGTTCACGTAGTTAAGAGCGAGGAAGAAATTCTGGAGCTTAAGAAAAAGTGCGCAGATCCTTTTTCCCCACGTAGAGATTTTTACTCTTTGACGACAGATTAGATATTGTATAGTGTGTATGCTGTACAACAGTTCTTTAATACCAAGAATATTACAAAAGTTGCTGTTCCATTAGGGTATTTGAATAGCAAATATTTAATGGGGAACGGCATCTTCCTCATTGCTCGTTTTTGTATTTTTCCCGAGTTCCTGAGTATCTTAATGATATTGTAGGCATTACTCAACTGTCAGTATGCTGTACAGTTTTCTTTACATTTTTGCGCCTTTTCAAAATTAGAGATATAGATGTATTAGCCGTGTTCTTAGGTATCTGGCGAAATGGAAGGCTCTTCGCTAAAAGGTCGGAGGCAGCATAGTTTTCTTTCAATTTCTGCGCAATTTCTTCTTTCAGTTTCTGGAAATTAGAAATTAGAGATTTCGTCTCAGATTGAAAAACTTTATATATGGTGTGAATTTGAAATTTAAATAATTTTCGTGTACAGAATATTTTAGTGGCATTGTAAGGGCCAGAAAATTCGTAATGGGATACAGTAATAAGGGATAATTGTAATTGGTTTGGTTGGCCAGGGAACTAACGCAGTATTTCATTGTACATTTACGACTAGGTGAGCATTTCAGATTTAAATTATACGATATGGGTCATAATAACATTGATTGCTAATAAAGTCTCTCGTAAGTATTCGAATACATTCAAGTGCGGAGACGAAGATCTACTCAGCTGGTTTGTTCAGAAAACTAGACAGTTTATTACGTCTCTCTCTCTTTCTTTCATCTCCTTTGTCTTACTCAGTTTTCTCCTTTTCTCTTTTTGTTTCTCTCCTTGTATCTAGTTTCTCACTCTCGTTTTATTACGTTTTCAGTACGTCTAGTGTATCTTATCGCGACATGTTGTAAGGTAATACGAGTATTCCATCCGTAATGCCTGAACGCAATGTTTGATCGCGTCTGCCAGCGCTGCGTTGAGCTGTACAAACTCGGGCGGAAGGCTCGTGGTGCGTCACTCTGATTATCTCCCAGATTGCAATAAATCAATGTCTTGATGTAGTAAATCAGTAATGTCTCGGGTATCAGTTGCTGCTTATCGCAGTTTATCCATTCCGTACTTAACGTACTGTTCAAGGAATGCTGGCGATCCCTTTTTAAAGTGGTAATGAAATACCATCTGAGGCAGCGAATTCCTTGTGTTCTTAGTTATTCGCTTTCATTCTGTGCAGAATCGGAAACAGGAGGGAAACTGACCTAGTGCTTTTTTATTGTGTAATGTTATTTTTAAAATTTAGTTCATATGACCTTTGAACGTTAATGTTTAAACATTAATATCGATCCTAATTCACATAGGAAAGACAGACAATTATATACAACAAAAAATTGTAAAAAATTAGATAACAATTAGAAGATATGAAAAATATATTTGAGACGACTGCAAGCAAGTATGCGAAAATGCAATGAAAAAGATAAAAATATGACCAAAAATACGAAAATTCATGAAAAACTGTGACCAATATATGAAACATTAACAAATGACTAAAGGGTAAAAAGCCAAAATATGACTTTATATTTCACATGAAAATTGCATAATTTTAGTCGTATATAAAAGAATGCTTATCTTACATTTTCAATGGAAATAACGTAAAGAAAAAAATATGTAGAATGTCATACACATCCGGGCCCTATAAATAAGTCCCTGCGAGCATCCGTGCATGGGGGCTTGCCTAAAGTCAGGGGCAAATACATATATAAATGCATGTCACATCATTGCATGCAATTTCCCACCAAATGTTCTTTGGCATAAGGGATCATTTTTGCCCTTTCTACAATCTAAGGTTGCAACACTTCGGGCACACACTCATATGCACACACCTATGCGTGTTTGCTGCAACACAAATGCGACTGAACAACCTCCAAGTGGTTTTCTAAAAGTTAAATTGGTTAAAACGGACAATTACAATACCTTCGTATAGCGCTGAAATAAGATTATAGAAAAAGAACACGACAAATCTTTACTGATTCATTGAATGTCTTAAATTGTCTGAGTAATCTAAATAACAGTGAAGCAATTATAAATGATATCATCAGTGTCTATTATGAATTGTCATAAAGTAAAATAAACAATTCTGTCATGAATACCATCCCATGAAGGAATCCAAGGAAATATCCTTATAGATTCAGCAGCTAAGCAAGCAAGTAAACTCCCTCTTCAAGAAAAGATAGTTTCACAGTAGCGACATAAAACAGGAACTACGTATTTCTTAAGATTCACTGGTACACTACGTGGATTAATTTTTCAATTTTTATTTTTGTTATTTTTTATTCTGGCCCTCAAGAAAATGTGCGCAGATAAATTTCTTTCCCCACACGTCATATACAGTTTTTTACTGTTTTTTGACAACAAATAAATAACACCTCCACCTCCACAAAATTCGAAGTATTTTTGATAATGACTCTCCTTCCGTACAAACAAGAAAAGAAATTACTCTCGCCAAACAACTGCATAGGACATAGCCGTGTTACTCACATCTGTTAAAGAAAGAATCATCGCTTTGTACGCCTTGCAGCATCCCTACATCTATCCAACATACTTTAATAGATTGCCCAGTGTATTCAGACTCGCGTATTACTCATTCACTTAAAAATTGTCTTCACAAATGACTGACTGAAAATCTCAAGTATATATTAATGTTTTCAAATGACTAAAGATGTAAATTTATTTAATGCACTGTAAAGAATTGTCTGTATAGTCGCTAATGTCCGTATAGTTCATGCGACCAAAAATAAAAATTTTAAAAAAATTAACAAACAGGCTTCACGAATACTGCAATAACATAATAAAGTATATACGAGTACAAAAACACAGAAAATCTGTTCACCCACCAAGAATATCAGAAAGTTGCTGTGCCGTAACGAATCTCGAGAGAATAGCAAATATTCAATGGTGACCTGCCTCTTCCTTGGAGACTTGCTGTCAGTGTCAGCTGTGTTGTAAGCCGTGACGCTCAGAGTACGAAAATTCAGTGGGGGCGCACAAAAAGAGAATAGATGGGATGACACAAATATTTCCATTTTGCAGTCAAATCATGTGCGTTTGGATTTTCCTAATTTCTGGGTATTTGACGAAACCATAGACACCTCTGACGTGTTCGTTAAAGTTCTGCACGTATTGGAAATTAGTAATAGATGTTTGGACAACAAAACGTAATTTGAATTTTTCTAACTTCATCGAACGCTAAGAGATTTGAATGCATGGAAGTCGTTGGCACCAATAATTTCCAAATTGTGAGGGAGATGAGAAGTAAGAGTTCTTTCATTTAGAAGACCTGCACTTACTGTCAGTGATTTTTGACGTACATCCCGATTTTATTTCCACAGAATCTCTTCTTAGTGACGCCTTTTAACAGTGTGACAAAACTCCGTTCCGGCTCCTCTGACAGCGTTGAAACGATTAGGGCAGGGGTTTCAAACTGTGCATCGCGGCCATGTGGTAGGGGCGTCGCAGTGATTTATTGTTAAAATGATGTTTAGATTCAATTTACTTTCATCCTCGTGCCTTTTATGTCTACAAAATAATTTTGTACTATCATACTATGTTATTTGTAATGTATATTATTTATTTTACTAATTAATTGCGGATTATATGAACCTGGTACGTCCTTTGACAGTAGCCTATTGTATCAGTTGTGTTGAATCTTTAGTAGGCTTATATTAACCCTTACTTGTTACCAGGGGAGCCGCGGGTAGTTGAAGGTTACCGTGGACGCAAACCCTTCGAAACCCCCCTGTGTCAGAGTACGATGGCTTGGCCGCGAGTAAGGGGCGTGGAGTATTGGGTTCGGGCAATGGCATAGCTTGGGGGAGGGGGCGCCCCGGGTGACACCAATTAAATTATTTTATACCTGGAATTATATAATTTAGATCATTTACTTACAAAATGTTGTATATTTAGTTCGTTTTCTTAGTTTTATTAGTTTGAAAATTTTATTGTCGGAATTATATAATTTTTATGGTTTAGTTATTAAATTATTATAAATTATTTTTGAGTATACATTTAAATCGTAAGCATACATTATGATTTAATTGCAATTATATTGCAATTATTCTTAATTACATATGTTTTTTAAATATATTAAAAATAACTAGCATGTGCAAATATGTTTGTATTTTGAATAAAATAATGTATAATCTGTGCAGCAATAGATATTTTTATACTTAATGTAGGGGAGGGGGTGACACCAACTGAAGCTCCGCCACTGTGTTCGGGAGCGGCGCGGCGCGTCCCATGCTGCCGCTGGAGACGGCGGCGTAGAAACGCCCGAACGGCGCCCCGGGCGACGGCGCTTTCTCGCCCCGCCGCCGCCGTCGGCTTTCTCCGCTCCAGCGCCCGCTCCACTCGGCCCGCCCGGCCCGGAATAGACGCTCACACGCGCCACGCCCACACACACACACAGACACACGCGCGCGCGGCGCGGCGGGACCGGTTGACGGGCGCGCGGATCCTGCGGACGATGTTCTGCGCCCAGCCAAGGCGAGGGCGGAGGTAGGAGCTTGCACGCCGGCCGGACACACACAGCATGCCGCGCTAAACTGTTCCCAACTCTGAATGACAATAAATAAATAAATAAAAGGTCTTCTCCGATGTCAAATATAATCAAATAAGTATTTGAAACCGGACAACAGCTTTTATTTACTTATCTATATATTTATTTATGATTGGAAGGTCTCTCTCACCAACGATCTTATTAATATTCCTACGTCGTTAACATATTATTTCCGAACGTTTTCTTGAACTCTGGTGTGCCTACCTCCCACTCCTTAACAAACATTGCTTGAATTCGGAATAACTGGTAGGAAAAAGCGTTGCTGACAAAATATGTTAGACATTCTCGCCCGTGTAGTAGAAACTATTTTGCATCGAAAAACGTGCGATAGATTTGAGATCATAGTCCTGTCGACAAAATAATCATCCCCTTGCTCTTGCATGTAGCAAAGTGAGGGCTCAAGAAAACGTGCACGGGTGAAAGCTTCCCAAAAAGGCAACCCCAACTCCACCCCGTTCAGTTTTCCTTGGTATGAGGATTGGTATGTACGTTTACGTGCTCTACTTAAAATGGCATTCATCGATTGTAATTTATCCACTTCTATTTTCAAGAAACATTTTCCTGTCCTTCTTTACCACTGCCAACGTTGAAAACCACCGCTGAAAAGTTTGAGGAAACAAAACCTGAAATCAGTTATCAAGAGCATCTTCTTACTTCGCTGCCTTAACACGCATAATTCGGAAGATTCTTCCATGTTCCAACCGGTGGTGGAGGTTTTCCCTGAATTGCTGCGAGAACATCAATAAGCGCCACTTATGAAAGCAAACTTGACTAACATTTTTACTCTTTCGGAAACGCCGGAAGAGTTGAAGTTGGGCTGTGCCTTCTCAGGCAACGAAAATGGAAAAGAAGGGCAGGCAGTGGTTTTGTCGATGAGCTTAGGAAAAAGCGTTGACTCAATCTAACACTTGTTTTCTCCAAACTAAGATTTTTGACTTAAGAACTTGTCCTCTGTGATCACAGAGTTGAAGGTGACGCTGGTCCGTGCGGAGGTGTCAGAGAAGGAACTCCTACGACAGGGCTGTCCAACTTAGAAGGGCTTATGGGACACATATCAAATTGTAGTTAAGCCACGGGCCGCACCGTAATTTAGGATGGTTTTTACCCTAACTACTACTGAGATTGTACAGAACGAAATAATATATTAGTTACGACTTTTATTCAACATAATTATTAAATATTATTAAATATGAATAAAATTCGGTAAAAAAATAAAATAATGTGTGTACCACGGGCGTTTAATGGTTCTAGCGACCTCTGGCGACTATTTATTTGTAACTGAAAAAAGTCATTAAAACATGTATATGGGTTGTTAGAAGTTTTTGAAAGAAGTGATTATTATAGCGAGGGGAACATTCAGGGAACCCTGACCTTCCATTTGCGGGAAGTGCCTTGCGAGGCAGGGGCGGCGGTGGCGAGGGTGGGCGTGGGCAGTGGACCGCCCCTGCGGTTCTCCCCGCCCCCATTGCTCCTTCGAAGGCGGGACGTGCTTCGCGAGGAGTAGGGGGAACCTTTTATCGCCTGTTTTCTCTCTTCGCGGCTGCCTGTTTGAGAGTTGGCGCGCTGTTCAGTCACGTGACCGAGTATTTGGACACGTACGTGCGCGCTCGGGGCGGTGGCCTTACGTAATTCAATATTCGTTTCCGGAAATATATTAAACTAGCGTGCCTGTGCGAGAACTCTCGCATGCAATACCCCACCTTCTTCCTTATTTTTACATTTCCATATTAAGTCTGGAATATGTATTTTTCTTCAACCCTCCGTTTCTTGACCTATGTCACCATGTAATTGATAATAATCAAATACTCCCTTGTCAATACAAACTATTCTTATTTAAGCTTCATTAAACAAACTTAGGTTAACTTAACAAAGAGATTCACCCATGTAATGCAATCGCATAGAGTAATTAGTAATTTCACATACGGGTGCAGATTCTCCAGGCTCTGAGCAGTGGGGTAGAATCGAGAAGCGTCGAACCAGCAGAAATGTAATAGAATGGTCCAGAAGATGTCATCCTGTAGATTACGCTATGAGGAACGTTTCTTTGACCCCAACATTTTAGTTTTTAAGGCCCTAGAATGTTTCGTTTAAGAGATTATTTAACAATACAAATCAAAAATAGTAACAATCTAAAGCGAATATCAGATACCAACGAGTACGAATACCAGAAGCTCCCATATATTTGAGATTATTCAATCTGATATCCACACTGCGTGGATACTACCAATGAAATGAAATTTTGAAGTTGGGCGCCGTAGGTGCAGCGCGGAAGCGATAAGCTGTTGCGACGCCCTAACCTCTCGGTTTTATTTCCCCTCCTCAGTAACCCTGAGGAGGGGGGAATTTATTTGATTAAGCGGGTACATTTCACTGCTGCCTTGCCGCCTGAGCAGTTGAGAGGGAGGCTTTACTTCTAATTAAACCAAGATTAAAACTAACTTAATTTTAACTTGTATATAGTTAGTTGCACTTTGACATGTGTGTGATGACATGTGTGACACAAATGTTATTATTTTTCTTAGTCCTATGATGTGTAGTTTTTGTTCCACTGCGTAATTCCGTTTCTTCCTTCCGAGTTGAGGGTAGCGAGTGTTACTGGAAGCATTGCCGATATTGCGTGTCTGTAGGTAAGCGCTGGTGCCTGTGAAACGTGAAGCGCAGAAGAAGAAAAAAAGTCGTAGAACGTCGTGTCGCGAGCGGCGCTGTGGTGTCCGAGGTCGTGTAACCGGGCCCCGCCGGCGACGCGTAGTTCCCGCTTGTCCGCCGCCGCACGGGACGGGCTGACGGTCGCGTGCCGGAGGCGCCGGGACAGGAACGGGCCACGTGGCGCGCACGTGCGCAGCCGTCCCGCTCCCCCTCCCCCTCCCCCCTCCCCGCTCCGCACGCCCCGCCACCCGCGTCGCCGATCGAACAAACGCGCAGGCACTCGCGGGAAACGCTCGCACCACGGGCACGCGGCGCCAGCTGCGAACGGGCACCTTCCAAAATTGATGGCTTCCGCTGATGAAATTTTCTCCAGTGATAACTTGGGCACTTTGAATTGAATTATTGCCTTATTTTACATGGCACCATGAGGCATGCTCTTCCGTCTGAGCATGCAAATTCTACTACGCTCCTTTAACCGCCTGGCAGAAACAGGGGGTATCTCCCGGGCAGCAAAACAGGCGATTTGAATTTAGCTCAGAGGGTTCTTTTGGGCTTGAGGATATTTTACATGCAGTAAATCTACATGGGACAGCCGGCTTTACTTCCCCTCCGCAGGAAGGCGTACGAAGGATTTTCCGCCCTTAAAAATGCACGGTTTTGATCGGGTTTGTACCCGCGATGAAGAACTTTGTTATAACAGTCCGATACGCTAGCCTTTACACTATCACCGCCGCACTTTCGGACCCTTCTTGGCTTATTAATCAGTAGCACTCGATAAACAAGCTTCGTTAGGAAATGTTTCCAAGTATACCTGGGTTTTTATTTCTTGGTCCGTGGGGGCTTATCTTCACGATAGAATATCTCACGGTATTTCTCGTCGTTCTCGGTCGTGCCGTTAGGACTCGCATAATCGCGACTGTATCCAGCAATGCGACTCCTACCGGCATGACAGAGAACGACGCGAAATGCTATGAGATATTCTATCGTGAAGATAAGCCTCCATACGCCAAGAAATAAAAACCCAAGTATAATGTGATGCTCACTCGAATCCAAACGAAGGTAGACTGAGATACGAATGCATGAAGTACTTTGTGTGAGCAATCAATTACGTCCTGCCCTGATCGGTAGTTTTCTTCTACCAATACCATGTGAATGCCCGATCAGTTCTGTAACAAAGAGGTCCCGGATAGATCTCGATTTCCTTCATCTTCATAGCCCTATCCTCTCCCTTTACATACACATCCACTTGCGCTGCACCACACTACCACACACTGTCTAGAATCCTGTCCGGAGTTCAGAGCTTCTCGTGGCTGGGGCGGTGCCCCGCTGGAGGGGAAATCTCGGAGGCCGAGTGGAGGTCGGCGCCGGATCTCGCCATTCAGGAGGAGAACAACATCGCCACCTCCCAGGAGAAAACTCTCACCGCACTGACTATTGCCCATAGCAATTGACGCGCTCAGAAACATCAGGGCGTGCATTCCTGGAAGTGAGTGGGCGGTCACTGACGGAATTGAATTGAATTGCCTTATTTTACGTGGCGAGACTCAGGCCATGAGGCCTGCTCTTCCGTCTGACCACGCAAATTTTGTTACACTCCTTTCACCAACTAGCGGAAAGAAGGTATTACTGAGGCGACGAAACCGGCGATTTGAATTTAGCTCAGAGGTTTCATTTAGGCTTGAGGATCTTTTACATGCAAGTAAATCTACTAACATGGGACAGCCGGCTTTACTTCCCCTCCGGCGACGGTACGGATCACACTGAACTGTACGAAATCCGAGAGAACGGAACCTAAGACAATTTTTCGATGAAACACTTCATCGACGCGAGTGTGTTGGGACCGCATTGAGTCAGTTGGGGTCGTAAAAAGTATTCACTTATAAATGAAGTTTTCTAACAGCCCCCCCTACTAATATCGTGTAACTAACAGCTCCCTT
Organism: Acheta domesticus; assembly: GCA_031308135.1. Lineage (NCBI taxonomy): Eukaryota > Metazoa > Arthropoda > Insecta > Orthoptera > Gryllidae > Acheta > Acheta domesticus. Next base: position 37,384,315 of record JAHLJT010002630.1, read on the forward strand.
CCAATACGTTGTTACTTACACCCCACCGCCCCTCGTTCTACTTCGAAGAACCATCATAGAAGAAGAAAGTGAGTTTGAGCAGGCCTTTCCTCCCGTCCCATCCCTTCCCACGGGTCGAGGCGTGGAGGAAGCAGGAGGCGCGACTCACGGTCCGCCCGCCCGCCCGCCCGCCCGCCCGCCCGCCCGCCCGCCCGCAGGAAGCGCGCGTAGGCGAAGTGCATGTGCGTAATTGGTAAATGCGACTGACAACACTCGAGAATCCTGTTCGTCAGAGGCGGTTGCGCCTGGAAATTATTCCGTCGGAAGTCGGTGACAATCTGTGACGTTAGTTGCGGTCAGCCCACGCTGATTCATCACCTATATAATTTCTGCAAGGAAGATTCAGTGGCATTTATTTTTTCTCTCATAACGGGACGTCTATCAAATTTTAGGAAATAGTATGTGTATTCAAGGGAACTCTTGATAAAATTTAGAGAAGGAATATACAAAAGTTCTTGTGAAAATACTCTTTCACTCTAAGCATTCCTAATGCTCCATTTTGTCACGTTTTACCGCTTTGTACTTTGGTAATTATAAATGAATATACAGCTACCTTGGGATTTCTTGATTTTGTGCATAATTTTCAGAAAATTGAAAGGATGTTTTGGCGCCCGAAACTCATTGGCACGGATGGACTACCTTCAAACATGACGATCCCGTTCTGTGACCGATGGTAACATGAAGTACAGTCCACTTCAGCGGCCCGCACAGCCAACCATTCTTAACAAATGAGGTGTCAAATGAAAGAGAATTTAACGGAAGCATGACAAATTGCACTTTCACAGAACGCGTTTAAATTGGGCGCACGGAGAAGTTATCTCGTCAGGTTTGTTTCGCGACGTGTGGCAGGCGTAACTCGAAAACATCGCCTCGCAGAGCCTTGGAAGTGAATGTGAAGCAACACGGGGAGCCATTCGTCTTTTGGTCAACGAATCAAGGGAAATTCTAACAAATACCGAAAACCAGGTCGAAACGAAAGCCAAAAAGGAGTCTTCGGAAAATGCTGTGCTAGATTTCAAACTGGTGGGGCCCCATCAGCACATACTTTCGGGCATTATTTGTAACAACGCAATATTATACTACACGAACCTGCAAAAATGTTTTCGACCACCTTTATTCTCAACACTGGAGTTCTAGCTAATGTTGTTACAGTGAGCTTCCCGATCAGAGTGAGTTTACCCCTAATTTTCCACCCTCACAACTAAACTCAACCTTCCCGATGCTTTAAAAACAAATTCGAACATTTGCAATTTTAATCAATTTCGAGATTTCAATTACATTTTTCCAAAATCTATTTTTAAAGAACAGACTTCGTAAAGGAAAAAAATTATCATCAGTATCAATCTAAGTTAATTTTTTGCGATTTTCGAAAATACAGTTTTGTTGAAAATGGGGCCATCTGCCTTTTTTTTTCAAAGTATTCTATCATAGAAAAAAAATAAGGAAACATTTGTAGCCTTGTTTGAGAATTTTTAGAATGTTGCCTTTACTTCCAAGCAAAAATTACGCGAAAACCACTCCTTTTTAAAAAATGGACATGACCTTAGTCAAAGATCTAATTTTTTAGAGCAGATTTCAATAAAGGAAAAAAATGTATAATAAAGCTTTTCATAGTTAATTTTTTGCAATTTTTGATAATACAGAGTTCACAAACATGGGGCCCTGCGCCATTTTCTTATCAATCAGCTGGGGGGAAATTGAAACGTTTTTGAGTTTTTTAAAAAATAAATTGTCTTCATTTCAAACAAAAATTGCGCGAAAACGTCTCCTTTTTTTTAAAAAGAAAATTGTACATGATTATTTAAAGAGGAGATACCTTATTTACAGATTGGTCTTTGAACAGATTTTATTAAGATAAAATAGATCTTCAATTTTGTAGTTGTTGAAAGACGTTGAAAAAATTTGGAATCTTAGCAGTTTTTGAAAATTCAGAGACTTCAACGAAAACTTGACCTGCGCAATTTTGTAGGTGTCCTTTGCTCTACTCGAGGGGAAAGTTTAATAAAAACATTGGAGTTACTTCTTAAAAAATGTTGAGGCTTTGTATGAAGAACTCCTGAAAATTACAATATTAGTTTCAAATTCAAGAAACCACACCAGTCAGATCGATCTCGAAATATCAATTTTGGAGAAACCAGTCTGAAAGGCGAAAGCGTAGACCATAGACAGACAAACATGTTTGCCGTCAATGAATATCTCGGTATGAAGGAACCACAAAACATTGGTTCTGACTATACAAAGTGTTTGGAGGAACGAATTTCATCCCTTTTTTCGTTAGCCTTGCCCCCACAATAAGAATTTTTCTGCCGAAAAATCGAGGTTTGTTGTCGCAGCATTGCAGTGTTTTCTCTTTATTAAGGAAGAACTTAGTAAAATTACATTACTCAAAATTAAGAATGAAAGTGAGATGGGTCTAAGTTAACATATAGTATTCAGTCTAACACTAGAATAAAAATTAATGCATTTGTCGCTCACAAATAAGGCTATAAAAATTTCGTAGGAATAACTGAAGTTACTACGGGCGGAAGATAAGAAATAAGGCCAGTTATAAATGAACCCATCTCTTTTATCCCCCCATCTCTCGACTGGTCTTGCAAGTAAATGCCAGAGGTGCTGTCTCGGAAACCAACAAAAACTCCCGACTATGCTTATCGGTGTTAAACCTCTGGGGCTGTCACTCAAAAGGAGGAACTGAGATAACCATGCACGAGTCACTCGGACCATGTTCTGACATGCTCTTAAACCGTCAACGGTGTTCTGCACGTTCTTCAAAATCAGAGTTCACAATATACACTTTTTAAACACATTTTAATTAGTCGTCTTTCTAGGGAGGAATTATAGCTGGAAATGCATAACAAGATAATTATGTAATGCTGTGAGCACCTTCCCTTTCTACGTATCTTGAAGCATTTCGCGGAAGTGACACTTCGGCTGTGCCGGACCGTGCGAACGAGGAAAGTTACACTGCGAAAACTTCCTGGGGTCAACTCGCGACCTCTGGTTTAGCCTCCTCAAGCGTTTTACACAGCAAGTGGCGCCCATGATAATTAATCATACTGGATTCTAGCGAGAACTCTTACATGTAGAAACCCAAACTTCTCTTTCCCTCACATCCGTATGAAGGAAATCGTTTTAGCCAAACTTGTTTTAACCCGGCGTGACGGCGGGAAAAATCTTCACGTCGTAACGTTGAGTCTAATAGACTCGCTAGTTATTACAGACTATTTAAAGCTCCAATTAATTACACAAATATTTTATTGTGAAATAAAAGATGCAAATAATTCATAGTTGCAATATAAAGTACAAAATATATCCAATGTTTTTTAAAAGTATCAGACTAGAGAACAAAAAATAAAAGTAAACGAAGATCAAACAAAGAAAAGAAAATGTAGCTTAAAGTTAATAACTGCAATATTAACAAAATATGTTTACATGTCTTAAACATAATGGAAGTATATTTTACAGTAATTATTTATATAATTTTTGTTTTATGGAAGCGTTTTTGACTATGTTTTTCGGCCATTTTGTTTTTTTAACCTTCCCGAGTAAGTTTTGTGGCCTACAAACTTTTAAAATAATCTTAACCCTAAAATATAGAGTTCTTTTTAATAAAAAATTGACTGCAAATAAATAAATATACTACTAATAAAAAGTTCAGGTTCTATTTTCTGATCCTCATGTTCAGTTTCTACTTCTTGTTCAGAATCTGAATCTTGAACAAGAAATTTCTACTTAAAATGATGAATCAGCAACTTCATCATCACTTGATAAAAAGTCATTTTCTAAAATTTTGTTTATTAACTCAATATATTTCGGATTTAATGCTTCAAGATAACTCATAAATGAGCCGATCATGTAAAAATGTCACGTAAACGTGAACGTTGGGTCTGATGGACCCATCAACAACTTTGAGCAGGAATAGCACATCACATTTTTGTGATAAACTCAAACTAATGGTCATCATCAATTCAAAAAGATTCAGTTTGAAGATAGACTGGTGGATAAGTTTGGAACTAATTTCTTTCACCTGACTCTTCAAAGAGGTCACTGGGTCTGACGGACCCAACGTTCCCCCCACCGGGCTAAAAGAATTCCTGATACTGCGCGCCCAAACCTTACCAGGGAATTTTGAAGACGCCAGCAAGACTTTCAAGACGTTGAAGGCTCGGAAAGATCTCCGTTTGCAGATTACGGTGCGAGGAATCTAACTGAAGGAGCTGGGCCTCGAAAATCGAAGTTAAGGCCCTACAACGCACACTTTTCGAGTTGCGCACGACAGTTGTCGCGAAACAGACCTGACGGGATATCAGTTTGTTCGCGTAATGGAAATAAGTATTTTAGCTGTACAACATTTTTAAAAAAATCCTCAATAAAACCCGTACCCCCCCCCCCACTCACACACAAAAAGCGAACTTGCGGAAATAGCATGTAATATGTACGTTTGTTTAAAACATGCCACTGTTAATCTGGTGCCATAGTTGGCAATTCATAAGTAGATTTGAGAATTTATTGAGGTATGTTAGTAATGTGACGAGGGTTTGCTTATAGCTCTAAAATGTGTCCGGATAACACACGTAAAAAAAATTTTAAAAACACATTAAACCCATTGAAATAGTTTAAAATTTTACTACGAAAACTGCGTTGCTCTCATAAAACAAATCTTTTAATGTTGTGTATAGAAATACTCATTAAAACCTCATATTATCGTAACAAATGCATGCAAACAAGGGCGAGAAACAACGCAAGTACAAAATACATAAACCCGTTTCGCAATTTTGATTTATGTTAGGCATTTGTTAGTTTATTTCACAAACATAATAATATCAACGAAAACGTGTTACCGGTATTGATTATGAAAACGGAGAGTAGGGGTAATACTTGGCGGTACTGAATGTAATTTCAATTTTGACTGTTGAAATGATGAAAAACAATTTTGTACGTACCAAATATTATTTAAGAAAATAGTCCTTTCCCTCGCAGAATATAACAAGCCAAAAAAATACTATTTTTTTAAATAGCTTTTTTCTTCCATCTGTGATTCATTTGGCTTTGACTAGTAATGCCAACGAGTGAAAAGCGATTATGATATCAAACCCACTTACATATGTAAAACAGAGTTCCTCGTTTTCTGTCTGTAATTTATTTGCTTTGTTTTCACTGCATTTTCCTATCAGAAAATTGTCAACACTTCCTACTACTCTGCGACAACTAAAGGTTTAACAGCAGATAAGATATATATAATAATAGGTTTTAAACGCGTAGCGGATATTTGTAATGGTAGTAGTTTGAATTAGCATGGTAGATTAAATCAAGAAATGCTGTGATTACAGGTAGCCTAGGTTATAAACAGAGAAAATTACAAGTATCTAATGAGCCTTTTTATTAGAGCTATCGGTTGCAAAAGTGACTGCAATGGAATTTATGACCTTCAAACTCACTTTTATTAACTCCTTTTACCCGAACGCCATATTTCTTTGATTTGGATTTATTGAAACGCATCGAAATTGCTATTGCATAATAATAGCAAATGAACTGGATGGAATAAGCATTTCGTGTTATTGAGCGTCTGCAGAAATTGAGCAGAACCTCCGAGATTCCGTTGACGCGCGAAGCGGTCGCTTTCCCCATTGGCCAGGCTCTCCCTGTAGATTCCTCCTTGCCAACCTAGAAAACAGAAAACAATTCGGAATTGTCTTTAATGTGAATACAAATTGGTTCGTAGGGAATGTTGAGTTTTTTAAAATTAACAATCTAACACGGGTATCGTCTTGACATTTGGGATCTAAAATCTGTGGCTGCTACCTACGCCATGGGGCTCGTGGCTGGCGGTGGCGAGAGGCCACCGAAGCCCCAAGCCCCAAGCCCCAAGCCCCAAGCCCCAAGCCCCAAGCCCCAAGCCCCAAGCCCCAAGCCCCAAGCCCCAAGCCCCAAGCCCCAAGCCCCAAGCCCAAGCCCCAAGCCCCAAGTCCCAAGCCCCAAGTCCCAAGCCCCAAGTCCCAAGCCCCAAGCCCCTAGCCCCTAGCCCCTAGCCCCTAGCCCCTAGCCCCTAGCCCCTCATTTCTTTCACCTGTTCCTGGTTACGCCTCTAGTAATCCAGGAAAAACATACAGTACAAACCGACATAATAGGTGATAATCACTTGGGTTATTCAGTTTCTGTGTACATCCATATTACGCATTTTTTTGCCGGAATACAAATTTTGCGAACTTCGTCTTAGGCTAGTCCGAAGATTTACTATCATGGCAGGTTCCCCCTAAGTAGCCTGAGAAGCTCCGTGAGATAGATACCTCCTTGCCCCGGATTTTGTGAACCGGGAGGGTGGCTGCCAGTGAGTAATGGATGGGCACACGCAGGCTGCCAGAAAACTTTATGTAGCATTACGCGGAAGCTATATTTGTTATCAATTGTTAACACTCCTTGCCATCGTTATTAATACTTCAAGCCATATTTGTTATCAATTGTTAACACTCCTTGCCATCGTTATTAATACTTCAAGTATGCTTGGTGAAAGAGTAGGGAGGCGATTTCCGGAACCCAAGGAAGTTTTACATTTGACTAACTTTTTACATTTTTTCGCGGTAAATAAATTTTAAAATGTTCTCTCAAACATCTTTTACTGTGATAGCAATTGCCTACCCATCGCATATTGGAATTGTGTTAATGAAATATTGCCATGCGACAATATTTTTTTAATACTTATTTATTTTTCTCGCTAATTCTTATGTGTTTCTGTTTTTTGCAGGTAAGGAAAATTATCCCTTCAGTTCACCTCCTGTGCCGTGGAGAATACTTCATGATAATGCGACGGAGACTGTAAGTTCTAACCACAAGTCTAAAGATGAGGCAGAATAATTGTTGTTGAAATGGAACTTGATAATCTTTAATATAGAGGAAAATAGGGTGTTTCTCAGTGCTTTCCCAGCTCCGTAAAATTGGCTTCAAAAGGGGGATTTTGGGTTTTGTAGTTTTCTTACCTACTTATAAAGATTCAACTTCAGCTGTTATCGTGCAGGAGATACATAATTTGTCACTACACCTTGGTATTATAAATATTAAATTTCCCTTTACTAAAAAGTGGTGCAATGAATTATTTTTTGAGATAATGTATGGGAGTGTGGGGAGACATTGAATATTGGGAAACGGAATCTGGAAAATTTTAAAACTTGCCTATTCGGTAAAATGTGTAATCTTGATGCCAGGGGGATAAAGGTGACATGGTTTCCTTAGTGTCTTTGCGAAATGAAAATTCTGAGTTCATAGAACGAGCATTCTCCGCCAAACATTTTGTTATTCATAACTCATTACTCGTATGGCAGATTATTTAATTTTTCAAGCGCAGAAAGTTTAATATTTTTTAATGATATTGAGGAAAGAGTATTACTGGCACAATAATATTTCCTAGCGTTGGTTGTGGGTGTTTGTGCAGACTGGACTGGCCTGCGGTGTACCGTGCCACGGGATTTTGTCCTTTGAACCTCGTGGCGCAGTTTGATAAGTTATCAGCCACATATTTCATGTTATGCTCGATAGCGTCAGGGAATTCGATAACGAATCTCCCCGGGCACCTTTTAGTGTTAATTAGCTCAATCCAAAGATTTGCTCGCAATGCGCACGTGAGGGATCGTCTCCAATCACAGAGCCTTAAAGCTCGGACCTGCGTGCCTCAGCTCGTCTCCGCGAATCAGAGTGGAAAATTAATATTTGCTTTAGGTCGATTCAAAGAGCTTCCTAATTTATTCAGGTACCACACAGATTTATTTTTTGTATGTATTATTTTAGATGTATCTTTTTAGATGTCTCCTTTTAGATGTATCTCTACTTTTGAATTGGCCTTGACGATAAATACAAAATATATAATTAGTGTAATAATCATAATAATTATAATATAATAAATAATAATAATAAATAATGTCGCTGGTGAGTTGATAACTTGTAATAATTTGAGAAAATATATTGTCTAGAATCAATTTTTTGATACTGATATTAATAAAATCAATCATCGTAGAGAAATTCTATTTAATTTTTACATCATCGGATATAGTGAACCTCCGATGTAACGATCCGGACATATTAATCCCCAAAAATTCACTATAACTGGAATGGACTGTAGTTTTTACTATTTTCCGTCTTCCTCAGCTCTTGTAACATTTTCCATTCGTCGCACTGTAGCCTAGTTCACACCTAGCGACAAAGTGGCGAAACACGTGCATCGCGACAAGTCACAGTGATGTACCCCGGCATTTTTTCCGAGATTGGAATGTCGCGATACAAAGTTCCATGTCACAGGTCTTCCATTCGAAATGGGATACAAATGTTGCGCAACATGATGTAGTCTGGACATGTGGCGAGACAAGTCCCGGGCCACGCTGATTCCACTCCGCAGATAGCCGCCATGTGGTGCTGTTGTGTTTTGGGTTCTGTTGGTTGGGGATGGAAACTGCTCTAAAAATTGTGCATTTACACACCCTCCCTTTTCTTTGTGATATTAAGTCTAACCAGTATAAAAAAACAGACAAAAGGATGGAAGCAATGGTGTCTCTAGCTATAAAATGTAACATTATGTCCTTTCACGAGATGGAGGAAAAGGTCCACAACATTAAATCACAATATTGGCAAGAGCACAAAAAACTTCCGGAATCCAAAAAAATGCCCGCCCCCCTTCTCTTGCCCCCAAAAGTCTTCCAAACTTTGTTTTTACTGCAAGGGGTGGAATCGAGAAGTGAAGTGGCTCTCTAGGTGTGGACATTCTATCAGAACAGTGTAGAGACAGTCTCTCGCAGCCGTCTCCACACCCAGTCCCTGTATGGCTAGGTATGTACTAGGCACAGTGGTGTTGACCCAGTGCTTGGCGATGACGTCATCGCTCCGCAACAGTGCTGCTTCACACGGTGGAGTGCAGGGGCGAATGGAACCGATTCAAGCATTGAGTCATGGCGGTGCCTGCGGGTGCAGTGAGATCACAGGCATGTGGTTCAGATATTCAACCGCTGGGTTGCTGTCCTGCTATCCTGCTGTCCTGCACACTTGTTCAGTTCCCGCAAAGCGTAAAAAAATTAAGATGTGCGTTTTGTCCTACACGTGCAATCTACCAAAACTATTTTTGGCTTATATTTATATTTCTGGAATAAATGTGCTTCTTTGAAAAAGACGGATGTTCGTGGAAAATGCGGCGAAATAAAAAACGAAATTTTGTTAGTAAATGCTGAGCGAACGGAAACTGGTAACCAGCATCTGGGGTCGGAACTTTGCTCAACCATGACAAAATTTATTAGACTTTTCTTGAAATTCATGGTTCATACTTATCATCCGAAGTGTTGATGCTTGACAGAATATCAAATTGCCTGTACCAGGGGTTTTCAAACTGCGTCGCGGCTCCGAGGAGTATTGCGATGATTTATTAAAAATGATCTTTAGATTTGATTTACTTCAATCCTTGTGTCATTTATGTATTTTGTACTATCATACTGTAAATATTAATGTATTTGATTTATTTACTAATTAATTGTGGATTAATTGAACCTGGGATGGCCTTTACTAATGACATATTTTATCACTCATTTGAATATTTAGTAGGCATATATTAACTCTGTAATTTGAAACTAATTACCAAGGTAGTCGGGTGAAGTTTCCTTCAGGTTAAGGGAGCCGTAGACGAAACAAGTTTGAAGCCCCGTGCCCTATACAGTTCATTTGGCCCTACGCGGACTCTTCCAGCCGTGCAGACGGGAAGGCGCTTTCGTGTTGCAGATTCCTCGCGCGGCGCTGAGGTTTCCTCGTGGATTTTTCATTTGCGTAACTTTCCGCGTTGCTGGAACCACCGGGGGGAATCCATGCGCGAGGTATTGGCAGCGTCGAGACGAGAACGTGACGCAAAGGAGACTGGAAAGTATTACGCCTCATTTTATTTCGTCACAGCTTTCCTCTCGCAATGATTGATTGTTGATAACATAGTGTCGATTTGCTTCTCTTGCGTAACGAAAATGCGCGATTGCATGCAATTGTTTCTTTTTGCCCAATGATGGCATCAACTTTTTTTGTTTCTCCCTCCCTCTCATCGTATTTAAAGTTGATGTCCTTTGCTGGGGTTACGTCATGCGTCAGATCTTGAAGGCGATAAAGTTACAACTGCATGCTTTTCCGGTTTTGAAGTCTTCCCGTTCCCCAGATTTTAGTTCGCGGAGTAATTCACTGTCATCGTCCCCTCCTGAAGTTGCGAATAAATTTTTCTAGAGAAATCTGCAATTGGCACCCCGTTGACCTAGGGCGGACTTCAGCCTAGGCAAACTACTAGGCAGCTGCCACGAGGCGCAACATCCTAAGGGGCCTAGATGATATTAATAAAATATAATAGGACTCCCAATGAGGGGTGATCCAACCGATATTTTTTTGGGGGGGGGGAGCAACTTAGATTTTTGTTAAATAATGTTTATTATTACATTGTATTACTTGTGTATTGTAGATATACTATTCAATATTATTGTTTAAATAATTACATACTTCGAACATAAATATTTAAATCAGTTTTGCGAAATAAAGGAAGGTAAACGAAAACTCGAGGCCTTTTGGTGGGGCCATGCCCCCTCTCCCGGATTCGCCAGTGTTCCCAATAAACTTTGAAACAAACTTTTTTTTAGTTTATACAAAAGGCAATTTTTAATAATTTTACTAGTTGTACAATTTTTGAAATTTAATTCATATTGTAGGCGAGTTGGACTACGGCACTATTAATTACAAATAAGTGGAAAGTATAAAACAGAATTGTATTGTTGATAATGATACTGCGTACTCCAGTGGTATTATTTACTGTGCTCGTCTTCTAAATTTCAGTGGGAAATATAGTTATTCAAATTATCCTTCTCCATGTTGTCGCGGCAAAAAGTATTATTCTTTCACGAAGAACATGGTGAGGGTTAAGAGCACAAATGTATAGCTAATTTTTCTTTGAAAATAATTTTATTACAGAGCAGCGAATATTTTGTCAATAAAACTGGGGGGGGAACGCTTTTTTTTTATTTATTCAAAATTTGAGTGGAATATGGCTTGGGATAGAGGTCACAGAATTATAAAAACGTCCCCAGAATTCACTTCTCCCAGTAGCACGTCACACACAGTTTTGAACTGTTTTTGACGTAAAATAAATAAAATAAAAATAAATTTAAAAAATTAATTGGAACTCGGGGGCTGCGTTCCTCCCAGGACTTGCGGACGCCGCTCTCCACGTGTTTTTGTGAAGGAGAAGCCTCGCTCTGCCGGCCGCCTCCCGGCTGCAGGCAACGCTCTGTTCCTTCTGCCGCCGAGAGTCCGTGCGTAGGGATGGCAAAAAAACATGGATTTTTTTTTTTACATCGTTTTCCACCAGAAGCATCCATATATTCTCGTCGATATTTTGATTTCTATGTTTTCTTCACATCGATATTTTGTTGCAAAAACATCGATGTTCGAATGTATTCATGCAATGCTTTATTATGTTTTTTAAAGAACGTTTTTAATTTTTCTGGTATTTTGTATGTATTGTACACGTAAAATATTGATTAAAAGATTAAGACTGCAAAATAGCGAAACATGATGTTCTTTCATTTTAATTTTCTGCTTTCAACTCAATAATAACCTTGTAGAGTACTACTAACAAACTACTAAACAAACAGTAAAATATATCCCACTTGCGTACGGGGAGCCTGTTTAATCTATATTTAAAACATCGATGTTGTATTGTGGATTTCGTCGACGTCGAAAACCCTTTAGCGATATATCGGAACATCGACGTATCGACGTTTTGATGAAACTTGCCATCACCAGTACGGGCGCCATTCCCCACGTATTTTTATGAAGGAGAAGAGGCCCCGGTCTGCCGGCTGCAGGCGGCGCTGTGCCAGGGCCTTTCAACTCCCATACAGCGTGGTGGAGACCGTTACAGTGGCGACCTCCCCTGCAATCACCTTCTTACAGGAACTAAAATACGAACGACACTTCAAACGTGCGTGGCTGCTGCGTAGGTTCGCGAGACGCAAACAGGCGCGCCATGTTGCAAAAGATAGCGTCGATGTTCGCGCTTTTTTCAGCGGTTTCTTATATTATGAATAATTGAACATTTAGAAGAAACTTTTCGTATTTCTCATAAATCAGCCAATTTTTATGTGCGGAAGTTGGCGAGCGTAACCTGCAGCTGTACTAGCGCCTCCTGCAGTAGCACCCTGGAGCTTTGTCTCCTGTTTGGGAGGAGAGTTGCGAGGCCCTGCGCTGTGCCGTCTTCTGCCGCCGACCGGCCGCGCAGGCGCGGCGGCGGCGAAGACAAGAGAGGAGCGTTGAGTCAGCGCTGACGCAAGCGGCCCTCGACTCGAGAGCTCTCTGGGCGGGCGTGGGCGGCGTCCTCTGTGTCCAAGGCCGCCACCCCTCCCCGCGACCGCCCGCCCGCTACTTTCAAGTAAACCCAGGAGTCTGTGGAGGCGCGAAGAATAATCTGCAAGAAATTCGCAATAAAACAGACGGGCACCAACTCGGAAGTTTCTCAAAGACGCCTCTAAAAACTCGTATGGCTCGGAATTGCGGATGACTTCGCTATGAAATACACGTTCTTTGGAGGCAGCGCACGAGAAAGATGAACGACATTCCCGTCAGCTCCGGGAAAGCGTGCGCTATTGCATGCGTCCATCGTTTTGTCGAAAGGACGCATACCCCAAACGCATGCGGTACATGCGCTAGACGCATGCGTTGGACGCATGCGCAAAATTGAACGAAAAGACGCATCGTGTGGACGCGCCTTTGCACCAATTCCCAGTGCGCGGAGAAATTGAAAGTACGCTCCGCAGCCTCCGGTCATGTGAATGATATCCGCGGTTTTGTTAGACACCCAGGAAAACGGGAGAATTACGCAAAAACAATGAAGGTCTATTGTCTGAAAGACGCCAATATTTGACTGTGGTTCCACCTTTTCTTGCACTGCGCCTTAGGGACTGAATTCTCGTATTCTGTGCGTCACTGCTTATGACACGGCCGACGTCTTGTGACAGCAAGGCTTCAAAGAAATTGCCGTCATTAAATATTTACTATTCACGTGATGCGTTATGGGACAGGAACTATTTAAAATTCATGTGCAAAGAACTGTTGTACTGAATATATAATATATTCTGTTAATGAAGTATTCCAAAATATCGTTTTTGTTATACTAAAAGTTTTTAATTTACTTCAGTGTTACATGAGAGTATTGTGGCGTCATACGGGTGTAATCAGAATACAGACGAGAGTGGGTTGTAAGAACAGTAGGTTTATTCATAATCTAGGCCGTAGTCACAAATAACAAATTGCACTGCTTACAAATAAATAGAACCCACTGCTAGGAGAGATACTTTGTTGAACGGCTGCCACACCGCTCTGCTCTGAGACCTAATGCATGTCTCGCTAGTCACGACAAGGAATTGCCGTCCCCTTGCCCACGTGCGCCACTCGCACAAACTTACGCACAACCGCACGCCGACGCTGCTGAGAAACAAGAAGAGAGAGGCATTGTTCTCATGCCTTTATATAGGCCCTTCGGCGCTACCTGCCGCCCCCATTGCCTCCTCCGTATCACGCAGTGTCCGCGCTTGGGCATAAATTCCCAATGCGTCATCTTCTGCGCCCTTTGTTAAACATCTGGCCATCTGCCGCGTGTTTGTCACCGTTTTAGAGCGCCACGACGCTACAGTTTATGATTTGTCGATGTTGTGCAGCGTGCTTACTACTATTTGGAAAGCCATGTGCGATTTTCTTCAGGACTTTTGTATGTGCTGCTAATGGATCCCAAGCCCCTTTTACTAATTTCATATTTGCGCAGAAATTGACAGACAACTAAGCAGCCTACCGCCTTGAGATATGTCCATGCTATCGTTAATCAGGGCCTCGGTAAAAATACAAAGAAACAAAAAACAACAGTTCCAATTTTAACTGAACAAGCAAATACAGTCGACTCCGGTTATAGTGAACTGAAGTCATTGGTCCCGTTTCACTCACATTACAAATAAGCAGAAGATTCGGTTATCGTGAACGTGAACCTCGGCTATAGTGAACGTAGGAAATACGTCATGGAAATAAATTGATGTCGCATGTCATTACGCAAGTAAAAGGGCCTTTGGAGAGTGGAACCGTGTTCCAACAGTACAAGAGGCATTGAGAAGTGTCATGTCTGTATTACAATACTTAGAGATAGAGGAAGATGCAGAATGAAGTGTAGGGGGAGCACGAACTCTGGAGAAGGATCCAGAGGAATTACTAATAAAAGAGTGCGAAGCAAACAATTGATTTTTTCAAGTACAAATAAAGTTATTGAAATTTTCAGTTCGTGCTGTCAGTGAATTTTGCATGTCTTTATCAATAAATTGTGGAGAAATTTTATTTCATTTTGACATCGGATATAGTGAATCGAACATGTTAGTCCCCAGAAGTTGACTATAACCGGAGTAGACTGCGTGATCGGCATTGGGACATTCTGACCGTGCGCGTACCAACCAAATCCTCTTACTCTGCGCCACTGCTTGCGGCCGTGGTGGGCGTGAGGTTAGCCCAGAGGCCTCTGCATTACCAGCGCGAAGGTTCGGTCCAGGCTGATGGATGGCGTGGACTTTAGCAGGGTGGCATGCCTGTGGCTCGTAAAAGACCCGTGGCAGAGCCCCGGCAAAATGAAATCCTCTGGCAGTGCCCCATCGGGACGAGATCTCAAGTTCACTGCAACTGGTAAATCGTGTAAAGTGAACTGCAACCCCCGGAGAAAGCGATCAGGAGCCTCGGCGAGTGCCCGTGGGGCGCGCCTGCTCCAGAAGTACCCCCTAAGCTCCCCTCTGGGTGTCAAAAGAAGCTTGGGCCGAAAGTCGGTTGCGGAACTGCGGCCGATGGCCGTCTCTCTGCATGTTGCACTGTACGAAACATAAATACTGCTTCCGACACGGATGCGATAGCAAGGCACCAATGAAGAAGCCGACCGCTATTAAATATATCACGCATGGTTCTGCCCCTCCCCCCTTTCCGAGCAAACTGCCGAGATCAACAATAACGGAATGTCAGCTGTGGATCGCCCACCAAGGAATGTAAATATGGCCCGCGATCATATTAAATAGTTTAATTGTGGCCCTTGAGGCCTTGCAAGCTGGACAACCTGACATATTCGAAGAGACAGAACGTAAGTAATTGTTCGCAAGCATGCTCCTCCTATTGTGCCGCCACTGGTGTCGCTGGCGCCTTTGAAGTCGCAGAGGAGTTGGTGTTGTTGGGTGACGGGAGGAGGGGCGCAGGTGCGGCGCGGGTGGCGTGGGGCGGCGGGGCGGGACGGGGCGGGACGGGGCGGGACGTTGCGTAAGAGCACGCGGCAGAAGCGACGCCTCACGCGGAGCCACAGGGATGCTCCACTCCTCCATCCTCACTGGAGGAAACTCCACCACACCTACTGGTTGAATTCCGCCCCTCGAAGCTCACCGTCCTCGCTCCAAGCCAGGCCAAGCCAGGCCAGGTCAGGTCAGGCCAGGCCAAGCCAAGCCAAGCCAAGCCAAGGTCAGGTCTTGCCTGGCCTGGCCTTGCCTTGCCTGGCCTTGGCCTTGCCTTGCTTTGCCGTCCGTCGACTACACTTGCCTTGCCTCGTCTTGGATAGCCGCACGTTGCCTGGCCCTGCCTTGCTCCGCCGTGCCGTGCGTCGCCTTCGCCGGTGTGGGAGGGCGCTGGAAGCCGATCGACCGGCTGACCCACTTCCTCCCCGCCCCCGCCCTCCCCTCGCCACGCCCCCGCTCCGCACCACTAGGCCACGGCGAAAGCGACCTCACCCACCTCTCCTCTCCTCTCTTCTCCTTGCCTTTCCTTTTATTGCCGTTCTTTTCTCGGGTGCTGGGCGAACCATTCCACAAAGCTGGGCTCATGGGGCTTCCCAGTGCAATGCAGTTCTAATGACTTCTTCGACGTTTCGGAAAATTATTTCTGTCCTCGCAGCAGCAAGATCGAACAAATACTCGTACGTGTTGATTTTACACACAAATTACTGCACCCTACCCAATTAAAACAATTGTTATTCCTTCCGTGTTGTGTAGCTTTTAAAGTCTACTTTTTGGACATTGTAGCTATGACAGTTGCGAATGGAAGGGAGGGACGTTGACAATTTGCATACCACCGAGCACATGCTCCCGGGACAAGAAAATAAACACTTGAAATAAATACTTATGAAATTAACCAAATTATACACTCATATTGTATGAAGTTACAGCATCAGAAGCACAATTGTCAATCACCAACTTATTTTAATCGGACCATACATAAGAATTTTGACTCCATTCCGACGTTCTCCAGTTGAAGTGACAAGAACAATGAGAGTACATCGGCAGCAGCTTAAGTTTGCCCAGGTTTGAGGAATAAATATACATAATTTCTATGTTTTCTTTGTTCTATGTGTTTCTTCACCGACCAGGATGTCAGTTTGGCTTTGCATCAACGAGTGTCCACAAAGTCGCTCACGTGACTGAACAGGGAATATAGTATAAAATTTTCCACGAATTTTCCAAATTCCACATTTATGTGCTTTTTGGCAAAATTCCATTTTTGATCTCTCTACATGTCCGCCTAGAAGAAACATTCTGTATCATAACGAAATAAACCTCGGGCTGAGCGAAATGGAGAGTAGGTAAGATGTACGTAAAGCTGGCGGCTTGCCGTGGCTCGTGTGCCTTGTCTTGTGACGGCCCCAAGCCCTTCACGAGATGGCGACGCAAAGAGGAGCGCGCGGGGGCCGTGGGCGAAGCTGCATTGGCCCCCTCCTCCTCCTCCACCACCACCCTTGCCTTCCCTTCCCTTCCCTTCCCGGCCGCTCTCTCAGGTGCATGCTGCTTCGGTCGGTGGCGCTGCAGGGCCTGTGAAGGGGAGCTCCTCGGGTTCCATTCCCCGCAGAGGATTTTCGGCACTAGCTACGTAGCCAGGTCCAATTCATTCGCTGTCTGGAAGAGAATTCGAGTGGGTGGCTGCTGTCATCTGCAGTTTTCCGCGGTTTCTCCGATCAACAACAGGCTAACAAACGGGCCACGAACCGCGCGCCATCTTTCCTTCCTGTTCCTTCTCCGATCCTCACCCCTTACGCACACACACTTGCACATGCACTACATTACCACACATGCCGGGAGACCAGTCGGAGCTGACAGCTTGTCCCGGCTGGGGCGGTGCTCCGGTGGTAGGAGATACCTGGTTTAGGGAAAACCCCGCTGTCGCGTATCTGATGTGTCGTGAGCAGATTATACTAATTATAATTCAGTTGATACGCAAATTATGAAAATACATGGAGTAACAGAAATATTTCCTTTTGTCAGTGAAATTCGTTGTTCTTGGATTTTTCCCTTTTCGCAGGGGGAGGGGGGCATTCACTTCTGGCACGGCCGGATATACCGTAGTTTTCTATCCATTTCTGCGCGCTTAGGAAATTAGCGCAGATATTTCGTGCGACTGTCGCTTGGAGCTGTGGTTGCGCCAAGCGGAATGGCGCGTCGCGAAGTCGCCCTTCCAGCGTTGACTTGGCGCGTTGCGTAGATGATGAGTAGCGGAGTCGTTTCGTCACACGCGATTTGCAACTGTAGACACGGATGTGCGTCGAAACAATCACCAATAACCTCAGCGTTGAACATTCACCTAATCTAAGCGAAACATCGCAAACGATCACTCCCAGTGACGCCACCTGTCGCTTGGTGGTTGCGAAGTGCCATCGGGAGCTCCCTCTCCATGTGGTGTGGTTTTGTAAAGGGAAATTAAGCAAGGGTCATGTTTTGGTGCAAGAAACGTTTGAGTGGTCGGTTGTGATTTCATATAAACTATCTATAACTTAGTACTAGTTTCCAATGCGCGCAGAAATTGAAGAAAAAGAAGAAGAACTATACAGCCTCCGGCAATGTGAGGGTTGTCCAGGGTTTTGTTAGACACCCTGCAAGTAGGGAAAATACAAAACATGAAAAATGTTCGATCTCGACTGAATAATGCACATACAGTCGACTCCGGTATAGTGAACTTCTGACGACTAACATGTTGGGTTCACTATATCCGATGGTGTCAAAATCAAATGGAATTTCTCCACCATGATTGATTTATTAATATACAGCAAAATTCATTAACATCTCGAACTGAAAATTTCAATATCTCTATTTGTACGTAAAAAAAATAAATTATTTTTCAATTGTTTGATTCGTACATTTTTCATTAGCTCCTTCTCCAGAATTCGTGCTATCTCCATACTCGATTCTGCGTTGCCCTCTGTCTATCGTAATGCAGTCTTGTTACCTTTGGATGCCTCTTGCAGTGTTGGAACGCCATTTCATTCTCCGAAGGCCTAATGGCATACGAGATCCAATTCATTTCCAGGACGTTCACTACAGCCGAGGTTCAGGCTCACTAAAAGCGAATCTTCTTATGCTTATTTGCAATGTAAGTGAAACGGGACCAGTGACTTTAGTTCACTATAACGGAGGGTTCACTTATCCGAGTTCACTATTACCGGAGTCGACTGTATTTTCATTGTGTGTATCGACTGAATTCGCTCTGAGCGTCAGTGGTTACTGCACAGCTGACGTCTTGGAAGGGAAGATGCCGTCTGCCATTGAATATTTGTTACTGACGCGTTGCATTAAGGAAGAGGAAATTGGTGATATTTTGATATTCCGCCGCCGTGACTTTGGTGTTGTGTGGTTTAGTTTTATTTGCGTGAGGCGAGTGGCGCGGGCGGGCGCGCTTTTCTCTGTGGTTCAGTGGAGGGGAGGGGGAAGTGGGGCGGCGGCGAGCGCGCTCTCGCGGGGCGTGGGCGGGCGGGCGGCGCGGCGGCCGAGATCCGGCACGAGGCCACTGAGCTGTTCCCGCCCAGAGACGGCCGCCCGCCCGCTTCGCCCAGTGCCGCATCGTGTCGCCCCCGTCCCTCCCCGCTCATTCACGTCCCTCCCCGCCCCGTCCCTCTGCCCCGTCCTTCCCCGCCCGTCCCTCTGCCCCGTCCTTCCCCGCCCGTCCCTCCCCTTCCCGTCCGTCCCGTCCCGTCCCGCCCCGTCCCTCCGCGTCCCGTCACGCTTCGTCCCACCCCGTCCCGACCCGCTTCATCCCGCCCCATCCCGCTCCGTCTGGTAAGTTAATATACACAACCACAGTCACATTTCCTCAGGAAATTAATAGGTAGTTTTTTGCACGGTAGAGCGTGCAGCAGTCGACTGCAATCTCGATCTTCTGCGCATGCGCAATGCACAAATTAGATAGGAAACGCGAACTGCGCATGCGCAGGAGACTGATAGTTCTGTCCATTCTGTATCTCTTCGCCGTGCAAAGCTCCGTAACGTAAACATCGATGGGAAGGCTCTTGGTGGATGTCGCCGTCCCAGGAGGGAGGGCGGGGGCGGGGTGGGGCGGCCGCCTCCGCGCTGCGCCAGTGCGCACGCGCGTGCGTGGCCGGACGCGGTGGCGTGCGCCGCGAGGCTACTGCCCCTGGCCGCCGTGCCGCTCCTCCGCTTGTGTACGCGCACGCCTTCCAGGACCCGCTCACTACTTTGCCTCTGGCTGGGAGCTCGCGACACTTCCTACATAGCTGGGTTGACACTGTACGCCGCGCTGAATTCAATTCAATTTTATTAGTAATGTGTTTACAGGATTAACGTATTACAAATTGCTGTGTATGTTCAAAGCTATATCATAAACAATTTCATTACTAATAACTTCTAATGGAATAGGTACTTAGCAGAAGATACAATGTAAAGAACACAACAAATGTAAATAATGTAGTAACGCAATAACAAAATATTACAATAACATAAGATACAAAAGAATTAAGATTACATTTTTACAAAAAGTTAAATGCGCCGAAAATAATCTAGCCGTGTACAGCCCAATGGTCTGGCAGTAAAATACAAGCGCCCTAGACACACGCTGCAGCAAACTGCGAAACGCCGAGCAAGAGCATCGCGGTAAACAACACCACAAGCGCAGAATGGCAGATGTCCTGTCTGGCCTCTGTTCTATTTTCTTTCGCATCAGCGATAGATGCCCTGATGGATCTGGAGATGTCCTGTCTGGCCTCTGTTCTATTTTCTTTGCGATCAGCGATAGATGTCCTGAAAAACCCACCCTTGCAGAATACCGAGCAGAATACCATCCCTTGCTCTACGTGATCCTAATGGCCTGATATTTCCTTCGTCTTCCTGTGTTTTGTTCACGGAGAGACGTTCTATAACTTTATTTTCAGTCTCATTTTAATTATAAGTAAATAAGCACGGCCATTGTCAAATCAGAGCGAAGTCGCTTGCCTTTCACCAAGAAGGTCCGGGTTCGATTCCCGTCGATTCTCATGTGAAATTTGTTACAACAAAAACCAGTTTGACTGCTTCACAAGGGCTAGTCCCACCCCTGTGAAGTGTCCTAAACCTCAGTCCTAATTCCTTCCAATTCTGGCCGCTGGGTGGTGACGCAGGAGCGCGTAGTAGGAGGCGCGCACGCAGAGATGCTACCTGGCGGTCCTCTTGACAAACTGACTGCGACGATTAGTAATGTAGGATTACTGCCATATGGATTCTTAACGGAGGATTACTCCCAAACGCAAAGCGCTCGACGCCCCGAAACGGGGTTAGAGACGCGTTGCGTCAATTGACGCATCTAACTTTGTTGCGCACGTGGCCTGCTGGGCTGGCATGAATATAGGGCCGTCCGCGAACGGGGCGTCGTGGCTCAACCGCTTGGGCCGTCCCCAGCTTTCTTCCCAATTAGACGCGTCCCATTGTCGCACAGGCTGCGTGGCCCGCATTCGCCCAGTGAAGAAAGGCCCCGTCCGCTGCTGTGGGGCGGGAAATGGGCTGGACGCGGGTCGGGGCTGCGCTGAAATCACGTAACACGTTCAGTGGCGCGCGCAGCTGCGGCTGTTTGTGAGGGAAAGAGGCTCCTGGAGCCGCGGACGTTGGCTGCTCTGAAACGGCGCGGCGCACGGGAATTCGGAAGCGTCACTGCCTCGCCGCGTGACGTCAGCGCAAACAACGACGCAATGAAAATTGAGAATTATACTGCGATTTTCGTAACTTTGTCCCTGACAGAAATCAGCTGTTCACGGTTTCATCCAATCGGAAACTTGAACGTTACCATAGTGACGTCACTGTCGCGAAATATAAGCTCCTGATTGAATGGCAGCGAAACAGCTGATTTCTGTCGGGGACAAAGTAACGAAAATCGCAGTATAGTCGGTACGCGCAACAAGAGTATAGGCGAAATAACACATTAAATAGTTGAAATCTTAGTGGATATCTTACGAAACAATTTGATACCTCTGAACGTGGTGAGATGTGGCTCAGTTTTCCGTCAGTGTGTGCGTCTATTCGAAATTACTAATGTAGATATGGCATATAATTGGACGGTGTTATGCATCAACCGGCTAAGCGCCATGTTTGAAAAAAAATGAGATATGGTCGCCATCAGTTGCATTGGACCATGTCCTAAGTGTACGCATCATTTTGGCTCCATATGTGTAAAAATATCCTTATAATAAATGACAAATGTAAACGCCATCAATCTCAACAGGTATTTTGTTTCGCAACAACCGGCTATAAACCTAGACCTTCAAATCTGCTGTTTTTAATTTCACATTATGCAGATAAGCGCTAGGTATTCCACTCATGGTTGTGTAGTTTGGCACTTCAACGAATGAAATAATTAAATTACAGTTTTTAGAGCCGAAAACGTAATAAAACCTTTGAACACGATTATCTCAAAACTTGTAGGATGTCGCAAAGCCGGTTGATGCACAACACCGTCCAATTACATAGGTACAAATACATTTTTTTTTTAATAAAATTTCTGGCCCTCAAGAAAATGTGCGCAGATAAATTTCTTTCCCCACACGTCATATACAGTTTTTATTGTTTTTTTTTGACAAATAAATAAATAAGAAAAAAAAATTGTCAGATCCGATGACTTGACACGTGTTTCTGTATGTATTTCGACGCACTGATTCCGAATCTGAAGCCAGAATTGCGGCATCACTCTCCAGTTTCTTTTAAATCGCAGAAAAATCATCGTGAAATTTACAATCTGCTATTTCACGGTGTTTTTTCGCGATTTAAAAGAAACTGGAGAGTGATGCCGGAATTCTGGCTTCAGATTCGGATTCAGCGCGTCGAAATACGTACAGAAACACGTGTCACGTCTTTGGGTTTGACAACTTTTTTTAGTGTGCTTGTGTTTGTCATTCCTTTGAATCTTATACTGCGATTGTTTTTAACTTTGTCCCTGACAGGAATCAGCTGTTTCGCTGCCATCCAATCGGGAGCTTCTATTTCGCTAAAGTGACGTCACTATGGATGAAACCGTCAAGCTCCCGATTGGATGAAACCGTCAACAGCTGATTCCTGTCAGGGGCATTACGAAAATTGAAGTATAGAGTGAGGGCGCCGGTCGCTGTTCTCTTCTGTCTCCGCTCTGCGACGCAGCAGCATTTGTGACATTCGCTCGGCTCGGGACGCTGCGTTCCTTGCGACACGATATTTCCTGTGGCGTGTTCTAAAGGTCCGGGCATTTTCCGATTCATATGAGAAGACGTTCGAAATTATTTTAAGAATTTCCAACATGTACATTTTTCCCTCGATTATGATGAGAATGATGAACTCCGAGAAGCCATAAAAGAGAAGACGCGGGTTAAACTTTCAAGAGCCGTATGCCTCTTGCATGAAAATGCATCCGTCCATACTGCTTCTTGGGTGTAACCATTATGCAGCAATTCTGCTTTCACTTACTCCTCCGTCTGATAGT
This sequence comes from Acheta domesticus, assembly GCA_031308135.1. Taxonomy (NCBI): domain Eukaryota; kingdom Metazoa; phylum Arthropoda; class Insecta; order Orthoptera; family Gryllidae; genus Acheta; species Acheta domesticus. Next base: position 37,407,100 of record JAHLJT010002630.1, read on the forward strand.
CCTTATTTAGCCCGGAGTGACACTTTCAATTCCCGAAATTGAATTCTGTTCTTCGAGCACGAAAATATAGCAGTGATGAAGAGATTCAGGTTGTTGTAATTGAACATTTTGGGGGCGAAGACAAAAAGTACTTTTCCGACTGAATAAATTTGTTAATTACATTGCAATAAATGAAGTTACGTTGAAAAGTGTTTCTACATGTATTATTTATTTGAACATAACTTCTTACTTAGACCTGCAACTTTTGGGCATTCCCTGTTATTTAAAGTTACAGTTCTCACAGAGGGAACTTCAGAGTATGGAAGAAAAAATATAGCTATGTGAAACTACAACTGACGCCCCGCAAGATAATTCTAGATATGACTGTTCTACGTAACTCAACGTTGGGTTGAGATACGATCAAGGGAAATCTCCACCGGTTGTTATGCAGTTGGCGGATCAAAATCGCAATTTCATCAGGAATGTCTGACATCTAATATTCCGTAATTTTTAAAATGCCTTTGGACGCTGATCGCAGGACCAGGTAATCGCTTGAGGGATTATTCGTTAAAAGTGGCAGTTTCAGGAGGTTTCACGGTTAGATTTTTTCTGAATGCAGTTTTTTTACTATTGGCTGTTTCCGACTTAAGGCTTCGAATTTCGTGCGTTGCGTGAATCTTCGGATACTCTCAAGTCCGAACATCCTCTTTTCACTTTCGTAGGTGACACCATTCCGTTATATTGTCCAAAAAAATGTTCATGGATACTATCTTACTAAACTTGAATGTAGGAGTATCCGGGAGTTCTGTTCGGTTGGTCTTGATATTAAATCACGGGTTCTTCCCTGGCTGATGCCCATTTGATTGCCATTGATTCAACTGGCTACTCGCTTGTCTTCTGACATTGAAATGCGAGCCTCATCTTGATGTGCAGCAAGACGTGAAAGTTACTAGAAGTCATTAGAGTCGAAACAGGAACTACAAGATGACCGGTCAAAATATTTTGTATTGAAACAATGGGAGCATTCGTATAAATAATTCAGAACGGGGGGGGGGTAATGCCATGGTTTTCATGGACGTGCGTCATCACTTTTGGGCGTTTACTTGGACATGTTATTCTGTAACATCCTGTGTCCGCCACCATTCTGAAGACGGTTTTGAACAAAACAGTTTGTAGAAAGCGACATATTTCAACCGAAAAAAACAATTCTCCTTGTTCATTGACACGCTTAGCGAGACATTTATTGTGCTCGTCCCATCGACCTTTCTAAGCATTCGACAGCATTTCTTTCTCTTGTTCCTATTATGCTTGGTTTTCCTTTGTTTTCGCGTTGTTTATTTGTTCTTTGATTATTGCGAATCATTCATAAATTTCACCCAATTTACGACGCGCCTCCGCTGCGTCATGTTCATTGGCGCTGGCGATCTGAGCACTCGGGGGACGTCTCATTTGGCGAGATTGCTTAGGTCGCAAGTTTCTCGCCATCACGCGTGGACAGAGTCAAGAATAGGGGGGTAAAAATAGGTCAAAGTTATAATAATAATATTAATAATAATAATAATAATAATCAGCCGAATGTGGGGGCGTAAAAGCACAGGTCGTCCCGATAGTTATCGCAGCTCTGGGATTTGTTCCGCAAAATTTGAGTAAGAACTTGTCTAAACTCCCTGGTGATTCAAAAGACTGGGAAGTGCAAGAAATAGCTTTATTTGGAACAGCCCACATTTTGCGTAAAGTATTGTAGAGGCACCGACAGTCCCTAGATCTGCTCCTTAGGTAGCTGGTTGCAACCTGGAGTAGATTTTATATTCAGCTGACAAATAACATCTTTAGTCGTGATGTAATGGGAAAATAATAATAATAATAATAATGTAGTAGATACGTAGATGGTACGATTAAATATGTATGGACCATATAGGATCAATCTAAGTTGATTTCAGGAGTTAAAACTTTTGTATTTTATATATTTATTGAGAGCTCGACGTTTCGCACATTCAGCATGTGCCTTGTCAAGAGCATACAGATATAGAGACGGTAGACAATGGCATAGACAATACAAATTGACGTAAAAGCAAAGGAATACAAAATTATTGAAATCAATATTTACATTTGGCGTAACATCAGAGCACAACATATCATTAAATTCATGCACAACAAAATTGAATTTGACAGTGGCCGTGCTTATTAAATTATAATGAAAATTTAACCGAATTCAATTATAGAACATTTCTCCATATGCAAAATACAGGAAAGACGAAAAAATATCAGGAACATCTCGAGCAAGGGATGGATCGATTCTGCTCGATGAAGATAGAACAAACCGCGTTCGTTTCGATCGAGTACAAAGATCTTGGAACCATGAGTTATTGTTTCTTCTTTTAACTTTCACAAAATTGTGAGTATGGGTATCTTTCATCCACGAACAAAACCTTGAAAACGTAAAACATCGAATCGAAAACATCATGTTCAAAAAACGTTTCAATACATCGATGTTCGTTTCGATCGAGTAGTAACATATTGGAACCATCAGTTGTAGTTTCTTTTAACTTTTACAAAATTGTGATTATGGGTATCTATCATCTACGAGCAAAACATTGAAAACGTAAAAACATCGAACCCAAAACATCATGTTCAAAAAACGTTTCAATACATCGATGTTCGTTTCGATCGAGTGCTAACATATTGGAACCATCAGTTATAGTTTCTTTTAACTTTTACAAAATTGTGATTATGGGTATCTATCATCCACGAGCAAAACATTGAAAACGTAAGAACTTCGAACCCAAACATCGTGTTCAAAAGACATCTGTTTCAATACATCGATGTTCGTTTCGATCAAGTACAAACACATTAGAACATCAGTTAGGGTTTCATCTTTTTAACTTTTACAAAATTGCGATTATGGGTATATTTCATCCACGAACAAAACATTGAAAACGTAAAAAACATTGAATCCAAAACATCATGTTCAAGAGAACATGTTTGAATTCATCGCTGTTCGTTTTCGGTCGAGTATTAACATATTGGAATGAGTTATTGTTTCTTCTTTTAACTTTCCAAAATTGTGATTATGGGTATCTTTCATCCACGAACAAAACATTGAAAACGTAAAAAACATCAAACCCAAAACATCATGTTCAGAAAACATCTGTTTCAATACATGCTATGTTCGTTTTGATCTAATACAAACTTATTGGAACCATCACTTATTGTTTCTTCTTTTAACTTTTACAAAATTCTGAGTATGGGTGTCTTTCATCCACGAACAAAACATTGAAAACGTAAAAACATCAAACCCAAAACATCAATGTTCAAAAACATGTTTCAATACGTTGATGTTTTGAAAACATGGACATCGATGTCGCATCCCATCATGAGAACTCTTTAAATTTGGGTCTAACGCTAACCGTTATCCCACCGACACCGCTTTACGCTAGGCGCCGCAAAAACTCTCCAACGCCCTCGCGTGCTGGCGGGCGCTGCCTGTTGGCGGAGAGCGAGAGCGCGAGCGCGCGCGGGGAAAGCATGGGAGGCTCCCACGCCGCCGCCCCGCCGCACCGGAAGCGCGACGCGCGCGCGCCCGCGGCGCCCGAAGGAAACACGCGGCCGACGCGACGCTCGCCTTCCGACGACGGGCCGCGTCCGAATTATTTGGGTCCCGCTTTGCATGCAGCCGCTCGCTTCTTCTGCGTTCGAAAATGATCCGGACACACGCAATTAGTAGATCATTCAATCAAGCATGCAGTAGACTCCGGTTGTAGTGAACTTCTGGGGACTAACATGTTCGGTTCGCTGTATCCGATGTCGAAATTGAATAGAATTACTCCACAATTATTTATTTTAAAAATATAGACATACAGCAAAATTTATAACAGCACGAACTGAAAATTTCAATATCCTTATTTGCCCTTAAAAAACCAATTATTTTCAGTTGTTTGCTTCGTATATTTTTCTTTTTAGTAACTTCTCTAGATCCTTCTCCGGAGTTTGTGTTCTCTCCAAACTTGATCCTGCATTGTCCTCTGTGTGTATCGTAATGCAGTCTTGATACCTTTCACTGCCTCTTGCACTGTTGGAAAAACCGTTCCACTCTCCGAAGACCCTTTTACTCTCCTAATAATATGCGAGATCCAATTAATTTCCAGCATTTACTTCCTACGTTTACTAGAGCCGAGGTTCTTGTTCTCTATAACAGAATCTTCTTATGCTTATTTGTAATGTATGTGAAACGAGAAGTTAAGTTCACTATATCTAAATTCAGTTTATCGGAAGTCGACTGTATTATGAACGCTTCATCAACTTAGTAGTTACAAATGTATTACTATAATGTAATAGGCACTGTTACTATAATGTAATAGGCACGTTGTAGGCACTGCAAGCCCCCACGTCGACAATATGCAATGGATCCTCAGATTATAGTAGAGTTCTGAAGACAGATATGCATTTCATGTTCTTTTTGTGTTTTGATACTTTTGTTCGGATGCGTTACTCCTTTTTATAATATTTCTCCTTGTTTTTAGGTTTTATTTTTATTACGATTTAATATGCAGTATTTATTTTCTTTTTTATTCTAACATTCTTCTCATGAATAAATGATATGTACGAAATATTAGACTAGAAAAGTAATTGCTGCTTATTACTAAACATACATTTCATAACTTATTCAAATTTCTTTGCTCATTATTGTTTTCGCTCTGTTAGACTTCCAAGCGCGGAACATTCTGGGAGAGCAGAAGCAGAATTAATGCGTGGGTTCTCATTAATAAATCGTAGTTAACTAAGCATTTTGTGTTTGAACGAGCATTTCTAATTTCCGATGCTATGCAGCTTGAAATCAGTTTGACTACTCAAAACTGATAGCCGAGCTACTTTCCGTTACGATCGTTGAACTCTCTCGCGATTTCGGATGTCTGACATCCCTGTCGAACAAACTCGTGTGAGATAAGAGGTACACATTGTCACAGTCAAGAGAAATACGGATAGATGACAAGGTTTAGTACGAAAGCCGGAACCCACTGACACGATATCGGCAAAATCTTAATATCTTACCTTTTGCGAATTGTGGTATCAAAGCAAACCACGTGAAGTCTGATTCAAGGGAACACTCACCACTGATTTTGTAACAGAGGAGTGAACAGTTGGCGTGGAAAGTTTCGTGACGAACGACAGTTTTTTTTTCCTTCCATTTAGCTTGTGGAAAACATTTAAAAATAACAGGACAACGGCGTGTTGCAGTGTAGAATCCGAGTTGCGTTGATGTTGAGATGGGAGTTGGTATTCTGGGCGATGAGTCCTCGACTTCTGTGGAAGAGCGACGATGCGTCACAGAGGCGTGTGCCCGCGCCCGAGGAAACAGAGGCTACCTGCGCCGCCTCGTCACCCGGAGCGCTTGCATCACCGCCGCCGGCTGCGTGATCCTCCAGGTCCCTTCGCATAAATACAGGATGACCGGGGAGGAAACGTCGAAACTTGGAAAATAAGCTCTTACGACAATTCTAAGCATATTTTGTCTAATAAACTACGTGGATATTCCGAATGGGTGGGCCACAATAAGCACTCAAAAGTTGGTTGGAAATTATTCTTTCTGGGCAACAATTTGCATCATAGAAGCATAGGAACACTTGTGAAACATGTAAATTGTTTATTATTTACAAAAGAAATGAATATATTTGTTCAGAAAGAAAAATTAAGTGAGAAATAAAAAAGGAGTCGAATTGTGTAAATTGGGTACTTTTTTATTTCTCGCTTAATTTTTCTTTCTGAACAAATATATTCATTTCTTTTGTAAATAATAAATATTTTACATGTTTCAGAAGTGTTTCTATGCTTCTATAATGCAAAGTTTTGCATTGAAATCAATTTTTCAAAACAACTTTGAGTGCTTCTTGTGGCCCACCCATTCGGAATATCCACGTAGTTTATTAGACAAAATATGCTTAGAATTGTCTTAAGAGCTTATTTTCCAAGTTTTGACGTTTCCTCCCCGGACAGCCTGTATATACTAAACGATCAAAAGTATCCGGAAACGTGGCTCAAAATGACTTACGAGTTCGTGGCGCCCTCCATCGGTCATGCTGGAATTGAATAGGGTGTTGGCCCTCCCTTAGTCTTGATGACTGCTTCCACTCTCGCAGGCATACTTTCAATAAGGTGCTGGAAGGTTTCTTGGGGAATGGCAGCCCATTCATCACGGAGTGCTGCACTGAGGAGAGGCATCGATGTAGGTCGGTGAGGCCTGGCACTAAGTCGGCGTTCCAAAACACCCTAAAGGTGCTCTATAGGATTCAAGTGAGGACTCTGTGCAGGACAGTCCATGACAGCGATGTTATTGTCGTGTAACCACTCCGCCACAGGCCGTGCAGTATGAACAGGTGCTCGCTCGTGTTGAAAGGTGCAATCGCCATCCTCGAATTGCTCTTCCACAGTGGGAAGCAAGAAGGTGTTTAAACCATCAACGTAGGCCTGTGCCGTGATAGTGCCACGCAAAACAAGGGGTGCAAGCCCCCTCCATGAAAACCACGACCACACCATAACACCACCGCCTCCGTGTCCGGATACTTTTGATCACATAGTGTATATCAGGGTGGTCACTTTCTGGAAAACGAGGAAAAATCAGGGAATTTCATTGCCCAGGAAAAGTCAGGGAATCTGTACAACAATCGTTAGAAGTCAGGGAAAATGTTGAAGTTTATAAAACTAATTTTTCCTTAAAAACATTAGTGCATCGTTATTGATTGCTAAGTTTTTATTTGGTGAAAAAATATTGTTAATTGGTACGTTGTTACGGCAAAATGAGATATCTGAACAATTATTCGGCTGGCTTCAGTATTTTCTTTGAGCGGTGTAAAATTCCAAATCTTGTGCAGTTTATGATTTATATAAGAATTATGAAAATCAAAAACAGTTTATGATTTTTATAAGCGCCCCAAAACGTGTTGTATTTGCGTAACTCAATAGTAACAACCACAACCAGGGTATCTCCCAATGTGGCACTGCCCCAACGGGTCTCCGACTGGTCTCCCAATGTGTGAGAGGGTAGTGCCTGTACACAATGTGTGTGTGTGTACCGAAAAAGATCTCGTGCTGTCTGGGCGCCATTTGTTAAGATGGAATTACCATTTTTGTTTTCAGACTACATCTAGTTTGGCACAGCCAATTTTTTTAGCAACGCAAATGAGACAATAAGTTCATCGCATTGAGTGGGCTCTTCTTCAAGGCCGGAATATAAATACTGCGGAGCGTAGGTACAATTCGAATGTCAAAAGTCGAAAACGTCATTATCCCACCCCCCCGTCAGGTGAAACACGAATTAGTGAAAACTAACCATTGCCATTGTTATCCGTGGCATCTTGTGTAAAAGAAATGCCCAATAATAATAATAATAATAATAATAATAATAATAATAATAATAATAATAATAATAATATGAATTGTGACACAAGAATGTATGTTTTTATTTTATTACCACATATATACTTGGGTTTTTATTTCTTGGCGCGGGGGTCTTGTCTTCTCGATGGAAAATCTCACGGTATTTCGCGCCGTTCTGCATCGTTCCACCATGAGTTGCATGATCGGGATTGTATCGAGCAGTGCTGGCGATCATGCGAATCCTAGCGGCAGGACCGAGAACGACGTGAAATACCGTGAGATATTCCATCCTGAAGACAAGACCCCACGCGCCAAGAAATAAAAACCCAAGTATACGTATTTGAGATTTTATTAGAGCTGGTATTTTTATATCTGTCCATTCAGATGTTTAGAATTACTGCCCTTCGGTCTAAAATCATGTTTGTTCGAAAATCTAATTTCTATGAAAATCCGAACTCCTTACGGTCCCAGTAGTTGAGTTTTGCCGCTGGACGTCTCCGGTAATGAAGTTCTCGGTTCCCCTTTGGTAGCGTGACGGCGGGCGAGTGTGGCGGCGCCGGCGGCGGCGGCATCTGTCGGTGTGGGTGGGGGCGGGTGTGACGTAGGCGGGCGGGCTGGTGTGGCTGGCGGGCACGGCCTCCTGGACGGGCGCTGACGTCTTCGCACACATGGGGCGTTGCTCGACTGCGCCGCTCCGCTCCGCGTCGCTCTGCGCCGCTCCGCTCCGCGTCGCTCCGCGCTGCGCAGCGCCTCCTATTAATACGGCTGGCATCACGCGCCACCCATTCACGCTCCCAACGGACGCTCGCACGCACGCACGCACGCACAGCCACCGCGAGCCATCCAACCGAAACGTCTATACCAGGGGTCCTCAAACTTTTTATACGGGAGCCCAGTTCACTGTCTCTCAGACCGTGGGAGGGCCGGATTATATAGTGCGATTTTTCTAACTCTGCCTCTCAAGCCCCTTTGGCCGATCACACGGCATTTCGCGTCTTTCTCGGTCCTGCTGCTAGATGTCGCATGGTCGCAAGCACTGCTTGATACGGTCGCAATCATGCGATATCGATTATATTGCTTTATCAAAAACAGTTTTAAAAAACACCGATGTTTTGGCAACAAAATATCGATATGAAGAAAACATCGAAAGCAAAATATCGATATTTCTGGTGGAAAACATCGCTGTTTAAAACCATCGATTTTTTTGCCATCTCTAGACACCCTAACACATAATAAAAAATGCACGGATTAAAAAAAAATTCTGTAAACCATAAAAACCCGGCGGGCCGCATGTGGCCCGCGGGCCGTAGTTTGAGGACCCCTGCTCTATACAGTAATCCCTCCATGTCCGCGAATTCGTTATTCGCAAGTTCCGAACATTCGCGATTAGAGAAATGCTGCCGCTTTCAACATTCGCGAGTTCGTCTTCGGTCGTACGTTTTTGAAAGCGTGCATATTTTTATTTCCTTTATCAGTTTTATCTAGGAAACGAATTTGGCAGACACCGGAGCTCAAAGTATCTCGTTCTGCAAAAATATCGAAGTTGGAATGTCAATTCACATTAATAGTATAATACAATTGTAAAATAAGTCAATTGAGTTGCGTGAAATTGGAGGTAAGGATTTTCGCCATATGAACAGAAAAGTCATTAAGGATTTACTAAATTCTCTTTATAATGACCTCACTGAATAGAAGCTTCTGGAAATCATCAGCGAAAAAAAAAAGAAGAAAAAAAAGAAAGAAAGAGAAAAAAAGAAAAGAAAAAGAAAAAAAAAAAGAAAAAAAAACCCAACTCGAAAGCAATGAAGTAGCAGAAGTCGTACAGAGCGTAAGAAACACTACGCCGTGGACCAATTTCAACGTCAAAGCTGTTAATGACGTTCTAAAACTTCAACAATCTCTGGTGGAAGGGACATTCGAATATGATCCGAACATGAAAATAACTTCAAAGTTTAAGAGAGAAATAGAAGCAGCAACTTTTCCATGTTTGGCTATTAGAACAAAGAGGGTGATGAACTAAAAAAAATTATCCTATATTCAATCACTTTCAACTTTGAAAATAGTTTCAAATATTGTGGTTCTTGGGGATGTTAATTGTGAAGTGTTTTAATAGCACTTACTCAGTTCTTCTGCAATTGTTTGTCCAACTTTTCTTTCGTTTTTAAACAGCTTTTCGATATCCATGAACCTAACCCACCTTTCTTCATTAGAAGATAATCACAACATTCATGGATTTGACATTCAGGAGGTTTTTTGGGAACCTAATTCTGCGAATGTTCAGGGATTACTGTACTAATAAAAGTAAATGCAACGAAAAGTAGCAGACATCGATACCACAAAACGTGTGAATAAATAAGAACTTTTTACAGACTCCTCCAGGGTTTTCGCAGTCTCTTTGGTAGAGATTAATAGAACACAAATGCGAAGAATAATGTTAATACGATGATAGATGCAACACAACTTTATTTGATTTGACGCCTTGGTTTCTGTAGCAAAGGAGCAATGTGTGTACTAACCTACACTACTGAATCCGCACGCATTTATTTATTTAGCTGTTTCCCTAGAATGGAGGGAGATGATGGTGATTCTCGCGACCGTAGAACTAACGAATTAAATACGTGGCTCGTTGTTCTGTGCAGTAATAACGCTCGTTAATTTTGTATTCATAATTAGAGTATTGTTGGTAGAGGCGTGGGGCTAGGGATTTCGGACGCCAAGAAATCGTGGGCGTTTAAGATCACTGCCTCCTTTTTTTAAACTCTGGAATGGTATCTTAACCGGTGACGGTTAAACCGGTGAGCGGTCAATGATGTAACGGTTAACGTATAGGAGTTTTATACCAGAGTTCGCGGGTTCAAATCCGATCGAAGCCGCGGATTTTTAAGGGCGAAAACAATCCTTCGTACTCCTTCCTTCGGAGGGGAAGTAAAGCCGGCTGTCCCATGTTAGTAGATTTACTTGCACGTAAAAGATCAAGCTTAAATGAAGCCTCTGAGCTAAATTCAAGTCACCTGTTTCGTCGCCCGAGATAATACCTTCTTTCTCCCTTAGTGACAGGAGAGTAGCGTAATTTGCGTGGTCAGACGGGAGAGCAGGTCGCATGGCCTGCGTCTCGCCCCGTGAAATAAAGCATCAATTCAATTAAGCACCGTGCGTTTTTGGCAACGTTTGATTACGAACAAATGCTCCTCTCTGACCGAGGGGGTGAGGTGGGAGAATAGGGGTGTGGCGGTTTTCAAACTGGCTGACAGATGTTTCAAGGGGTGGGGTAGAGGAGGAGGATACAAATGTGGTGAGGCGACGCCGCCCTGGGTCCCTGGCCGCTTTCGTTCGTCACTCCGCCCGGGCCGAGCAGGCATGGCTTCCAGGCTGACAGCTCGCCACCCCTCCCCCGCACCCCTGTGAGTGCCTCGAACGAGGGCAACGCCACCCCCGCGGCTTAAGGGATGCACTGACCCGGCAGTTTATAAAGGCGGCGTTCGACACCGAAGTCGCTTGTGTACCGCTCTTCGTGAGCACGGTAGTGATCGCCGGCGTCCCCCCTCTACGGTTGCCCTCGGGTTGGCCGAGGCGGGAATCGACGCGAGGTCGAACCGAGCGACCCACCGCCAACCTATCCGCCTTCGCTATCCCCTCCCCCACCCTCCTTATGGCGACGACCGACCGAGTGCTGCACTGCGTAGCCTCTGTAACCACGTTCTTGCAACTAGGGCTTATAATAAACCACTGTTAATAGCCAACCCGTTGTTCATCTTTCTCCCGTCACATTCTCCCTCCCATCTGTCTTCACGACACAAAAGGGGAGGCTGAGAAAGATTTTACTCTTTTGTGCGGTGAAAAGTGCAGCATTCTTAATTATTGTTGTCTGTTCCAGGTATGCGTGTTAATGGAGAGTATCGCTGATATCAGGACGTGCTGCAGCAAACGGTGAGCTGTGCAAACCGCCGTGGAAACGTAGATCTCGTGGATTTATAGTCGATTGGGAGTTCACACTGATACAATGGCAGAGGCTATCGTGGCTGGAGTCTGCCGAGAACTTTCTGTAATTAAAACTGAACAAGGGGACAAATAACTCGATATCGCCATTGCCAGCGAGTGGGTCTTGCACTTGCTAAGCACCAGTGCAATGTGAGAGGCCTGCCAATCAGGGACGCGATGTCAAAATGTTACTTCGTTTATGAGGTTTACGAAGATGGAAAAACGTGATAATTTTCGCCATCCCAGCATATCTTTGAAAATTGTAACATTTATTCGCAGAAATCTTATAAAATGAGACATTATAGCACTTTGTATTACTTTGAAAATGCGTCAAAAATAGGCAGAAACAATTGACATTCCGCAGCACACAATTCCCTTGACGTTGTGTTCTTTGACATTGCTATGGTTAACTCGAAAACATTGCGTCTTAATGCCTTAAAAAGGGGTTTAGGAGGCCAGTGGCATTTTCCAACGTCTTTGGAGAACAGACACGCAGTTTCAAGTGTTTTAACGGCATGCTGTCGCTGTTAATGATTGCGGTTTCTTCTTGGAGAAAGCAAGGACACTTCCCACATTACTGATGATGTAATTTTCCCATATCTAAGCAGTCAAGTGAAAGTGATATCTGCAACTGACGATGTTTTCAGTTGAGGGAGGTTTTTATCAAATATTACCTCAGTCATTGGAAACGTAATAGATTTTTTAGGATTTTAATCTAAGTGTAAGTTTGCAGTTGTCATCGCTTAGCGCCGAAGTTCAGTCGCAGATCGATTGACGAGACCAAACACGCCAGGAAAAAAATGCAAACTTTTGTTACCTCACCACGTAGACCTAGCGGGGCAGGCCCATTTAGATCATATCATGTCGGGCACTCAGTGGTCAAAAGGTCAGCTCAGTGGGCGGAAATCAGGAAACCTGGTCTCGACTTCCGCTCGAAGCTAGCGTATTAATTATGAATTGAAGACTTTTCATATCTTATTTGCTAAGATTTAGTATAAAAACCGCAATATGTATTCATTGAACGGAATTAGTGTCCTTGTACAGCAATCGACTAATCTGCGTCCGCTCGTTCATCTGTCCGCAAACCACTTTCGTTCCCTCAATCGAAACAAATGAGGTGCCATTCGTCGCCTATTGGTGTCCTGGTGGGGATCTGAGCAATTTTGCGGATCCTAAGAGAACGTACTTATCGATACTTAACGCAACGGTCCTTAGAGAAGTACAGTAATCCTTCAACATTCGCGAGAGTTACGGTCTGAAAAAACCTCGCGAATGTTAAATCCGCGAATGTTGAGTCAATCTGTTAATGAGGAAAGGTGGGTTAGGTTCTTGGCTATCGAAAAACTGATTAAGCGCTTCTACAAACAGAATTCACAATTAACATTTCAAAATGAAGAAATAAAATAATGTTTGAACTTATTTCCAAGTTGAAAATGATTGGATATAGGATTCGCTAATATTTTTGTTTCATCACCTTTCTCGCTGTTCTAATATCCAAAATGAAAGAGTTCCTGCTTCTATTCTCTCTTAAATTTCGAAGTTAATTGCATGTTTGGATCACATTCGAATGCCAGTTCCACCAGAGCTTGTTGATTTTAGAACGCCATCAACAGTTTTGACATTGAAGTTGCTCCAAGACGCAGTTTCGCTTCCGTTACTTCATCATTACCGTCGATGAGGTTTTCTTTACTGATTTCCCGAAGCTCCTATACAATGTGCTCATTATAACGAGAGTAGTACAGATCCTGAATGGCTTTTCTGTTCATTTGGCCAAAACCCTTACCTCCAATTTGGCGCAACTGAATTGAATTATTTTACAATTGTGTTATTGTAAATGTGAATTGACATTTCATCTGTGTAATTTTTGAAAAAAGTTATACTCCGAGCTCCGAGGTCTACCGAGTTCGTTTCCATGATGATGATGATGATGATGATAAAGGAAATGAAATGTGCTCGCCTTCAAAGAAAATGTACGACCAAAAGATCCACTCGGGAATGTCGAAGTCGCGAATGTTAAAACCCGGAGCATTTCTCTAATCGCGAATGTTCGGAACTAGCGAATCCGCGAATGTCGAGGGATTACTGTATTAAAATTCTCTAATTATAAAACTCATTTACATAATACGAACTTACATTTATAAAAAAATTCCTGTGCAAATTTTAAAAACAATGCGTTTTAAACATCATTTGGGATACAGAAGTTTATGCACCATACAACTTTCCTATCAGTAGTAAAACCTTCAGAAATTGTTTTCCAGGAATGTAGTTTAGCAACCAGACTAGACGCAATAGAAAACATCGTACAAAGTGGCGAAATCTACGACTAGCAAACAATCACTACGGCATGTAATATTCTCATCGAAGTGTTACACGACGGAGATCTCCACAGTTTCTCGGAAATTGAGGTTAAAAGTCACCAAACGCGGCGTCAGTGATACTTTTCACACCTAAAGGTCAGAATGATGTGTCGCTGACCAACTGACTGATTGACTTTCGATTTCACAGTATGCTTCCCTGTTTGAATTTGTGTGGTCCTCTTTGAACCCACTGCTTAGAAGTTGTTTGCTTTGCGACGCGAGGCGACGCCGAGAGGGAAAGCGGGCGCGGCGGCGAAAGCCCCGTCGGCGTCGCCCGGCGGGCGGGCGGGGAATTCCGACTCCTCGTCAACATCATTCCTCAGCCTCTCGCCCGGTTCAGCCGCCGCCAGGCCCAGCGGTTCCACGCCCCCCGGCCGGGGCGCGCTTCCGACGCTGCCAGACTAGCTCGATCGAATTCAGTCGCTGTCTGGAGGAGAATTCTAGGAGCTGACTGCTCTGATCGAGTTTTCCGTTATTTCTCCGATCAGCGCCAGGCGAATGCCGGAGCAGTACCCTAACAAACCAGCCACGGACCGCGCGCGATCTTTCCTTCCCCTTCCTTGTCCTGTCCTGTCCTCTCCTCTTACACACACACACTAACATGCCACACTACACTACCACGCATGCCGGGAGACCGGTCAGGAGCTTACAGCTTGTCCTGGCTGGAGCGGTGCCCCGCTGATGGGAGATACCTGGTTGAGGAAAAACCACGCTAATCGGCGCCAGATCTCGCCATCCAGCGGGGAAACGTCACCGCCGCCTCACGATGAAAAACACGCACTACACATACGGGACTAATGCTCTCTATAGTTGACGCATTTTAGAACGCCATCCACAGTTTTGACATTGAAGTTGCTCTCTGCGCATGCGCTTGCTTGCTAAACCTCCCCAAATCGTTTCGTCAAAATAAACAAAATAAATATCTTTATTGGTGGCGATGCTCAGGCCATTTAGCGTACTCTTCAGTCTGACCACTTTCAAAAATTTTTATTACAATTTTTTTATGATAAAAAGGGGATCATTCAATGAGAAATACGTACGCAATTTAGATGAAGGGTTTCTCACATGGGAGGCAGGAGTGAAAGCGATGGAGGAAGAAGTTGATAGAATAGGAAACGCACTCAAAACGTTTGTGTGATTAAGTTTATTAATTTCACGTTAGAGAGGTATTAAAAATGAGTCACAAATATATCAGATTGAAGCACTTCAAGATTTAACTTAAATTTAGAGATTTTTTTGACTCGTAAGTTAGGTACAGAAGAAAATTAAAAAGAACTTGTTTAAAACAGTGAGATAAGTACTACTAATTGTTTAAGAGAGCGTTTGGAGAAGTTAAACTTGCGTACGTATTTTTGAATTACCTCTAAAGAACAGAAAGGGAGGAAAACTCGCCAGCATACAAGCGAAAATACATCAAGTAAAGAGTTCAAGTCTTGGGAGAAAGGGAAAACAAATCTATTCGGTTATTAAATTAGATAAATAAAAAAAAAATCATAAACATGGATACGATCAATTCAAATCTAGGAAAAGTTGAGAATTAAAAATTTTCCCCAAAGAAAATTTTAAAAATGTATGAAGTGTTTACCAATTGGAATATTCCCAAGACTACATGCCCCACATCTCTCACCCGTAAACCAACGCTGTATACTACATTTATTCCTGGGACTGCAAACAATCCCGGCCTGCGCCTTAAGCGATTGAGTAAACCCCAGGTAAACCTCAACCAGGATGTCAAATGGAAGCGTGCGATCGCGCGGGTCTTCAGGTGCTTTGGAGGCGCTCATCAAATGAATCTCCGAAGAGACCTGCTTCCGGGAGGGGCCTGCGCCGCCGGAACGCACACAACCTGCCTCTTTCCGGTTTCCGGGGTCGCGCAAGGTCCCACCGCGTGTCCCCCCCCCCCGCTGCGATGGGACAGCGAGAAAGTGACACCGGCGCCCGTCCCCACGCTTTTCCTCCGCCCCCCCCCCGCCTCTCCCTCTCGCTTCCGACAGAGCTCGCCGCTAATCCGCGAGATATGAACACGAAAGCGGTTTAGAAAAGGAGAAAACGACTCAAAATATTCCTGCCTTGTTAAGCAACCGCTTCTCAAAAGTTAATCGGTCGTGGTGGGCGGTTTCTCCAACTAGGCACACATGAGCGGAAATGCGCTGAATCTAAATTCAGGAATTCACCTGCTGCCTGGAGAAGTGTAGCGGCCAGCTGCTTTGATCAGTAGTTTTACGTAGTTTCTCCGATCAACATCACGTGAATGTCAGAACAGTGCCCTAACAAACGGGCCACGGACCGCGCGCGATCTTTCGTCTTCCTTGTTCTAAACTCACCCATTACTTACATCAACACGTACGTACATACACTGCACTACTATATGTGTCAGGATACAACTTGGGAGTTCAGAGCTTGTCCCGGTTGGGGCGTTGCCGCTCGCTGGTGGGAGATACCTGGGTGAGGAAAAGCCAGCAAGCCGATATGTAGCGCCGGGTCATGCCATTCAGCTGGGGAAGATCACCGCCGCCTCTAAAAAAACACACACACACAGTACGGGACGAACGACTTTGGCAGTTGACGCACTTGGACTTGCTTATCAATCATTACGTTTGAGTAATCAGACCCAACCAGTAATAGCCCGACTGTAGAATGGAAGCAACTAGGTGCGCGGAGGAATTTTCCCGCAGATTGCTGTGTTTGCTTCGCTCCGATTGTCTAGCAGAGTTGCTCCACTGAGCTCAGACAGATGACTCACCGAAACAGCTGCTTGCATGCTCACGCCTCGAAACTGTCCCTGTCATTCTCAGAGTGGATTGTATGAGGTTGTCGTTTTGCCCGTTAGATTTTGCATGAGTACATCCGACACGCGCCAGTGTTTAGTTTGATTGAAGTTCTAATTTCTGTCTCGGCTTCTTTTGGTAGCTCCGCAGTAAAATTTAAAAACGATAAGCTTGCTCAGATGCTTCAAAAGTTTGGCGACCACTGTTCTAGACAATCCCTAACTGCCAATCAGTTGCCAGATCCGCCGCAAGGAAATCCGTCACCCAAAGAGAATATATTCCGCTCTTGGGCCAATTTGAAATTAACGAGAAAGAGTCAAGTCTCACGGGGTAACGCCTTCGCGGTTAACGCTAGTCGCAATGGAACGACAAAAGCAACGCCATCGGAACAACGTGGCTTTGATTTGATTTATTTAGTTTTTTTCTTTGTATTCCATTATTTTTTTATTTATTGTCTTCTTGTTTGGCTGAGACTGATCGTACTCCTTTTAAGTTTTCTGAGGGGTGAGTCTGAAATGGTATCAGGTTCTAATGTTGCATATAGAAGAGGTGGTTTTGCATTAATTTTTTATGTGGGCAGTTTAAATTGTCTGTGACGAAAGGGGGAGAGGTACCTGTGTTTGACACCTTCAATCCTCTGCCTCCGCCACCCCCCGTAGGGTCAGACATTCCCTGATGATCCGAGTGGTGAGCGAGAGAAACAAACAAGCAAACCCTTCTTAGTTCCGCCCATTGGGCGCGCTTCCCCGCCTGCGTTCTCTCCCTGCTAGCGGGGAAGTGTTGCCGCCCTCCTGGCGCAGTTCCGCCCACTAAGAATTTCCCCATTCGCCACGCAAGTCACGCCGAGCGCATTCGAAAATTGCGGATGATTGATTGATTGTTTGCGATTCCGCGCGCGTCAACTACAGAGGCCGTTAGTCCCGTGAGTGTAGTGCGTGTTGTTTTTTTCATCGGGAGGTGGTAGTGATTTTTCACCGATGGATGGCGAGATTCGGCGCCGACCTATCGTCGATTAGCGGGGTTTCCAACGACCATGTATCTCCCATCAGCACGGCACAGCCCCGGCTAGGATAAGCTGTAAGCTCCCAACCGTTCTCCCGGCATGTGTGGTAGTGTAGTGCATGTTAGTGTGCGTCTGTGTCTGTAGGAGGGAATAAGGTTGAGGAAGGAAAGGTCGCGCGCGGTCCGCGGCCCGTTTGTTAGGGTACTGCTCCGGCATTCGCCTGGTGTTGATCGGAGAAACCACGAAAAACTACCGATGAGAGCAGCCAGCTGCTAGAATTCTCCCTCAGACAAACTGAATGCGACCGAGCTGAAAAGCCAGTGTCGAAAATGCTGCCTAGGAGCTCCCGGTCAGAGGGACTGCAGTGACATGGTCGATGCACTGCGCCACCTCTCCCTGTCCCTCTTGGAGAACCTGTATGTTAACAGTACTTGTGGGCAAGGAGCGCCTCAAAGCGCCTCCTGCCGCGAGGGGCGTGGCGGTGACTCACCGCAGGAAGGCCTCGGCTGCGCGCGCGCCAGCGAGCGAGCGCGTGGCGCAACGCGGCCTTCTGCTGTCTCCCACTCGCCCCTCCCCCCGCCCCCAGCGACGCGACAGCTGTGGGATCCATCCCCCTCCCGCAGGGGCAAAGGTGGCGATGACAGACATTGCTGGCGGCGGCGCTTACGTAAGGTGGGATCTCGCTCCGAGCGAGGAGCGCTTTGGAACCGGTCGCCTGCCGAGCTCCGACACGGCATTGCCGCGCGCTCTGCAGCGGCAGCTCCCCAGGGTCGCTCCCCGACGGACGCACATACTTCGGTTTTTCTAACTCTGCCCCTCAAGGCCCGATCGGCGGCGATGGTGTAGCGGTTAGCGTAACGGACTGCTATGCCCAAGTTGGCGAGTTCAAACCCGACCGAAGTCCTGGATTTTTAGGGGCGAAAAAATCCTTCGTACGCCTTCTTTCGGAGGTGAAGTAAAGCCGGCTGTCCCATGTTAGTAGATTTACTTGCATGTAAAAGATCCTCAAGCCTAAATGACGTCTCTGAGCAAAATTCAAATCGCCTGTTTCGTCGCCCGAGGTAATACCTTCTTTCTCCGCTAGATGGTGAAAGGAGCGTAGTGAAATTTGCGTGGTCAGACGGAAGAGCAGGCCTCATGGCTTGAGTCTCGCCACGTAAAATAAGGCAATTCAATTCAAGGCCCATCTTCACGATGGAATATGTCACGGTATTTCGCGTCTTTCTCGCTCTTGCTATTAGATATCACATGATCGCGACCGTATCAAGCAGTGCTTGCGATCATGCGACTTCTAGCGGCAGGACCGAGAAACACGCGAAATGCCGTGACATATTCCATCGTCGACATAGAGGCAGAGATAGAATAATCGCACTATAGCGGATTTTCCTCGCTGGGTGTGTAGCTAGGTCGAATTCAGCCGCAGCCTCCAGGATTCCAGACAGAGAGACTACTGAGGCCATCAGTTGATGTCACTGCAATGCCTCTGGCCAGGAGGTCCTTGGTTCTCCCGACGGCGGCAGGATTTTCGACACTAGCTTGTCAGCTAGGTCGAATTCAGTCGCTGTCTGGAGAAGAATTCTAGCTGCCGGCTGCTCAAATCGGTAGTTTTCCGTAGTCTCTGATCAACACCAGGCGAATGCCTGAGCAGTACTCACAAACGGGCCACGGACCCCAAGCGATCTTTCCTACCTTTTCCTTCACCTATCCTCTCACCTTACACACGCTTACACTAACATGCACTACACTACCACACATGCCGGGAGACCGGTCGGGAGCTTAGAGCTTGTTGCGGCTGGGGCAGTGCCTCGCTAATGAGAGATACCTGATTGGGGAAAACTCCGCTAGCCGACGATGGGTCGGCGCCGGATCTCGCCATCCAGCAAGGGCCACCTCCCGAGCAAAAAACGTACACGATACTTACGGGACTAATGGCCCTACTATTTGACGCGTCCGGAATCTCTAACAACTCAGCCAATTGAGGAGCGGCTGGCTGTTCTGATCGGTTTTCCCCCCCGTTCAATGCTGGACGAATGCCCGAGCAGACCCGTAACAAACCGCGTGCCGCCTTCCTCAACTTAGCCCCTTACACACACGCTTGCATGCACTATCCTAGCGCACATGGCAGGAGACCTGTCGGGAGCTTCTTGTTAGAGCTTTTCCCAGTTGTGGGGGGTGTTCTGCTGGAGGAAGAGACCTATGAGGGGAAATCCTCGCAATGCGAAGTGTAGGTCAGCCCGGAGTCTCACATCGAGAGGGGGAAGCACCAGCATTCGGGATTATACATTCACTGTACTAACGGGACTAATAACACTAGTTGACGAGCCCGGTAACACCAGTCAGTTGTACCTCAATCGTTCTCCCTCTCAACGGGCAACGACAAGCACCACCTTAGTTTGTTTTCTTTACCACCCTCACAGAATTCTATAAACGGGACAAAATTGTACGAAAACCTTCGTTCCTACAAGGGTGCAAAATGTGTTCGTTTCGTTACCTCAAGTTCTTGGGAAATGGATGGTTTCATTTTGAAGCGCGTTTGCGCTAATGACCCACTTTCCAGCGTCTGCGAATGCGCCAACTCAAATTCTGAGCAAAAGCAGAAAACTATTCCACCAAATTTAGGGAGCGACTTGTGCCGTAGACTAACCGATCAGCTGATCACTCGGTGTGAAATTGTTCCCATTCTTTGTGTGCTCATATACTACGATTTTCTTTACTGTGCTCTTGACAGGAATCTGCTGTTGACAATTTCATCCAATCGAGAGCTTGAACGTTACCATAGTAACGTCACTGTATATCTAAATTCGCATCGAAATCACAGTATCACATTCCCATGTCGCAACAACGTGAACATGGCATCTGTTTATATAATAGCAATTCCAGTTATTTAGTATGTACAGTTCATTGTTGCTGTACATGTGCAAAGAATCAAAAGGATGTGGTATTATGGGAATTTAGTTGATATTCTGCCACCAGAGTTCGCGTCTACTTCCATTTGGGACGAAATGTTGGGCAAAACTTCTTTTTACACCCCACACGCTGTTGGTTACGTGTTTGATAATGTTTTTCGCTAAGATACGCGAAAACTCTCTAAGATGATATTCAACAATTATCAGTATTACGGGTGTTTTGTAATAGATTGCTGGCGCGCTTGCTTGGGTGGTCGTCACTGAATCTTCGTAGACCAAAATTTCCTCACTTCGAGTGTTCCGGTGATGGATATTCGAAGTAAGTGGGTCGAGGCAAGACCAACCACAATTCCGCAAGGTATTGTAGTGGATCGTCGAGGCCACGACTCTTGTTATGAGGGACATTTGGGAGAGAGCAGGCTCCCCGGTCGTTGCTTCGTGTCTCCCCCGATCAAATGAGTTAATTTCCAAAGTAGCCTGTGCGTCTATATCCCGAGACATATGGATACATATCCCTTTCAGTTTACCCAACTCTGGCGGAGATTTTTGCATAATTGTGTTTCTCCTCTGTTAAACGGTATCAGTAAGCCGTTGAATTCTATCTGAAAATACGTAAGGCTGAATTTAATTACCCTTTCTGAAAATACATTTCATGGAGAAACGTCACTTACATAAAAGTTCAATTCAGGCGGATGCCAGAATAGATCTTAAACAAAGGACCGCTCATAGTTCTTCCTTCTCTAACCAGTTCCATCTCCCATTCGTGGAGCCCGGTGTTCTCATGGGATCCGTCCCCCATGATCTGCAGGGATTGGGAGAGTGCTGTTGTTAGCCCAAGGCACAACCCCATCGGAAGGAAAGAATTGCTTCCGTCGTGATTTTTAACAAGCGGAAAGGCGTGTTGTAAAAATTGTGCGAGTCATTTGCACAAATATGAGTCGTTTTAATTTTCTATACATTTCCGATCCATAGGTATCTCCGCCCGCGGACCACCTCATCCGTGAGAAGTTCTAAGATCCGCAACATGTGTGATAGTGTATTGCTCGCATGTATGTGTGTGTAAGGTGTTATAAGTGGGACAAGGATGATCAGTCCGTAGCCAGTTTCTGCGTTTATCCGGGGAGAGTTGTCTCCCAGACTGCTCCGACTTTCGTCTGGCGGTGGTCGGAGAAACCACGGAAATCTACCCATCACACACGTACATTTATTTGAACTGCAATTGGGTATGACCCGGTGGCAGTTGATTAACAATAATTACAATAATAATAACAAAAAACAAAAAAATATTATGACTTAAATTAAAATTAGTTTATTAGAAAACAAAAATTTATATATTACGTTTTAAACATAGGACGAATTGGCGTTTGATCAGTTAGGGTACGGTTTTCCAATCGGAATGATTGATAGATTCATTTTTTTTAAATAGAAGCTTCCAATTGGATAACTCCGTCCCCCCAGTTGATCAAATGCCAATTCGTCCTGTTTTTAAAATGAACATTAAAGGGCTTGCTCTAAGAAGAAACGATTGCATTATCAGCTACTGCTTGGCTACTGGAAACACGGCAGGTTATGTCTAGGCATTCAATTTGTCAATGCGGTCGTTGGCTGTTGACGCTCATGCAAATGACTTCGACACCACTTTCGCCAAGGCAATCGCCGTACATGTTCATTTATTTCCCGATCTGTCAGTTCCCTTGTTAGAGTAACTTCTCTACAGGAGTCGTCCGCTAAAATTCTCCTCCAGACAGCGGTGGAACTCGACCTAGCCATCTAGCTGGTGTTAAAAATCTTAGGAAAGGGTGAAGGGTTTAAAGTATCCCTTCATTGTGGTTTAAAAGTAAAGCACCAAGGTAGATACCAACTACAGGGCTCAGAATATTGTGAGGAGGCACAAGGAATATGGAAAAAGAACTGGGGTTAAAATGCCTGTGTGGTGTATCTTAAGTAGTGTCAAAATGTCCGTTACAGGTAGAAGGAAATTTTCAGCACGAAAGACCCAACTTAAATCTCCATATGAATGTTTATCCGCTGTGGAGCTTTTCGTAACAAGATTCTTCTGGATGGGCATTATGGACGTCCAATACACCGACCGTCTGAGTTTGCTCAGAGCCTGCGTTGCCTATCTCCGCAGAGGCCAACCGGGCTGTTCTGGAATTGCAGCCGCGATGATAGCGCGTTTTCGATACTAGCTTTATAAGAGAGTCGAATGCAGTTGCTGTCTGGGGAATAATGCTAGCGGCCGGCTACTTTAGGTAGTTTTCCGTGGTTTCTCCTATCACTACCAGGCGAATACCGAAGCAGTGCCTTATCGAACGGGTCGCGAGTTTTCCTGCCACACATCTCGGGAGAGCAGTTGGGCGCGTAGAACTTTTCCTACCCCCGCCGGCGGAGATACCTTGAGGAAGCCCTCCCCATCCAGAGGAGGAGTGGGACCACCTCCGTGATAAAACACTGCGTAAACCAACGGGACTTATGGAATGGCCATAGCAGTTGACGTGCTCCGAAACGTGGTATAACGGTGAGCGTATCGGGTTGTTGTACCCAAGATCGCAGTTCAAACCCGATCGAGCCGTGGATTTACTTTCGTACGCCGTTCCTTCAGATGGGAAGTAAAGTCGGCTGTCCCACAGTAGTAGATTTACTGCATGTAAAAGATCCTCAAGCCTAAAAGAAGCGTCTGGGCTAAATTCAAATCGCCTGTTTCGTCAGCCCAAGTAATACCTTCTTTCTCCGCTAGTTGGTGAAAGGAGCGTAGCGGAATTTGCGTAGTGAGACGGAAGAGCGCGCCTGATGGCCCGAGTTTCGCCACGTAAAATAAGGCATTCACCAACTATTCTAACCGTGCCTGTGGCAGGTATCAGCTGTTGACGCTTTCGACCAATCAAGAGCTTGAACGTCCCCATAGTAACGTCACTGTAGCGGCATATAAGCTCCCGATTGGATGAAATCGTCAACAGCTGATAACTGGCAGAGGCACGGTTAGAAAGATCGCACTGTAAGTGGAAGCAACGGGTCGCCGGGCGTGCGTGGGCCTTGGCGGGAGGGAGGGAGTGGGTGGGAGTGGGGGGGGAGGAGGTCGCGAGGCGCCGCGCGCAGCCGTCCGCGAAAGCGCTCCCTCGCGAGCGACGCGTTGCATAAGGCAGAAGAAGGAGGAGGAGGAGGGGCAGGTGCGCAGCAGGGCATCCATTCGTATTCACTCAGACGGCTGCGCTATCTGACACGGGCTGGCTACTTTCATAGTAGACAAATATCCCTTCACAACGATATCCGGAGTACAACATTCAAAGGAACAAAAATGTTTAGTTTTTCAAATGTTACTTATCATGCACTTTTCTTTTTGTTTCATTTTCTTTCTTTCTTTTCTTTCATTTTCTTTCTTTCTTTTTCTTTCTTTTTCTTTCTTTCTTTTTCTTTCATTTTCTTTCTTTCTTTTTCTTTCATTTTCTTTCTTTCTTTTTCTTTCATTTTCTTTCTTTCTTTTTCTTTCATTTTCTTTCTTTCATTTTCTTTCATTTTCTTTCTTTCATTTTTCTTTCATTTTCTTTCTTTCATTTTTCTTTCATTTTCTTTCTTTCTTTTTCTTTCATTTTCTTTCTTTCTTTTCTTTCATTTTCTTTCTTTCATTTTTCTTTCATTTTCTTTCTTTCATTCATTTTCTTTCTTTCTTTTTCTTTCATTTTCTTTCTTTCTTTTTCTTTCATTTTCTTTCTTTCTTTCATTCTGGACCTCAAGAAAATGTTCGCAGATAATCTCCTCTTCCATACGTCGTACAGTTTTTACTGTTTTTTGACCAAATAAACAAACTAACAAAAGGCATCGTTCTTCTCTTTACTGAGGTTAGAATTATTACAATGATTTGCAGAAACTTGTAAGGATGGATCAAAGTCTAAGCCTGTATTTAAAATATGGCGAGAAGAGATTCCTTCAAGAACAGTTACTTATGTAATAGCACTCCTCCAAAATAGAGGGTCTGTGGTACTCTCGGAATGAAGTCCAGGCATGCTTTTTAGGTTAATTATTACTTTTCCTCTCTGTACTACAGTACATGGAGGAAAATAATTCGTTTCACCTCAACAATACAATTTCGGATATCATAGCCGTAAGAGCAGATGCGTCGAATTCCCAAGTGGTGCATTGTGAGACGAGGGTGAGTTTTTGAAGGAAATGACCTACTGGATCCATTTGCAAAGAGCATCAGGATTAGCTAAAAAAACTCCATTCTCATTTAAAGAACACAAAACCGGTAATATTTAATGATTTTTAATCATTGCAAATCAAATAACATCTTACAATTTTATGTGTGGAAATATTTAATAAAAACTCAAATGAAATCTCAACAAACGCTTATAAATCGGAAGTGAACAACACGAGAACAAAATGAAATAAACTGACAATAAAATTTGAACTTAATTTGCTAATATTCACAATTCATGCAACAAACTCACACAAACATATACAAACACTAATTCGAGTACGAAAGTAACTTGCAATAAAATGCAAACGTGTCTTATTGTATGCTACATGTATGGATTTGATTTTATTGCCCAAACATCATATGAATTAAAATGTGTAACTGGTAATGATTGAGTTTGAAGTCTTACAATTGGGTGTCGATATAAGTCGTTCGACGTATCATATATAGTTTGGTTTTGCCAGGATTTAATTAATTTTAGTTGAACTGTTTGAATGATGTAAATTTTATTTAAGAAAGCAAATGAAAACAGAGGTCTCCAATAAAACCGAAAAATACTACGGCTCGAATTTTTACTTTCTCGTTTACATAGGTATATATGGAACAGAGATTTGCGTGACGCTGCGGACAATAGATTTCGAGATTTCAATAAACGTTTACGATTTCAAACGAATGAGATTTCAATAAACTAAAACCTAAAAAGGGGTGGTTTTGAAAACGTCCGTAACTAATGAACCGTTCGACCGTACAAATGAACAAATATGATTCGAAACAAACCCTTCCCCCTGTGTTGATCGGAGTGTTTTTCGCCTTGCCGGGGCTGCGAAGGGGGCGCGGCGCGGATCTGCTTGTGGGACGCGGTGACGTCAGCGCAGCCGCAGGCGGCCGCGCCCTCTTTCTGTCGCAGCCGCCTCTCCGTTAAGGCAGAAGCAGCGGAGCGGCCGCGTGGCGCTTAGCAAACAATATTGGCGATGGCAAGGTTGTGACATGGAGCGGCGAGTACTACGTCTTGGAGGGAGAGTTGTAGATTCTCTGACACCGTTCCGGGAGAGATGGCTCAGTGGATCAACTGATGTCGCTGGTTTCACTCCCTACAGCGGCAGGATTTTCGACACTAGCTTGTCAGCTAGGTCGAATTCAGTCGCTGTCTGGAGGAGAATTCTAACAGCCGGCTGCTCTGATCAGAGTTTTCCGTGCTTTCTCCGATCAACACCAGGCGAATGCCTGAGCAGTGCCCAAACAAACTGGCCACGGACCACACGCGATCTTTCCTTCCTCTTCCTTGTCCTGCCCTCACCTCTTACACATACACTTACAATAACGTTCACTACACTACCACACATCCCGGGACACCGGTCTGGATCTGAGAGCTTGTCCCGGTTGGGGTGGTGCCCCGCTGGCGGGAGATACTTGGTTGGGTGGAAACCCTACTAGTCGACGGTAAGTCGGCGCCGGATCTCGCCATCCAGCGGGGAAAAGATTACCGCCACCTTCCTAGGAAAAAACACGCCCTACACTTACGGGCCTAATGACCTCTGTAGTTACGCGCCCGGAATCTCAAACAACCGTCACTGTCACCCACTCTGGGGTCACGTAGGGATTTGGTACTGGTGCGGACTCCTTCGCGCGAAACGACAACGAAGGAGAAGGCGCCGGCAGAGATCGCTGAATATCCAAAAGTGCCCCGCGTCCCTTGCCCCCCCCTCCCAACACAAATAAAGCCGATCATTTATTCGTAATTCTCTTTTTTCTCAGAGGATATTTGTGTGTAGGTGGGGGGGGGAGGCAATAGTAGCTTTCATCAATAACCTAAACGCCGGAGTTCGGTTGTATGGAAAAGTCTTTTCCCTTGCGAGATCGGCGTACAAACTCTCAATCGAGGCGTACGGATGTGCCCTGTTTCTGGCAGAGAGGAGCAAGACAGAACTATTGGCCATTAATCGTCCCATTTTGGAACACGAATTAACTAAGCGTGAAGTATGATTTCATCGTTCACTATATTTTTCAATTCATCACTCGATTATTAAATTATATCCTTTAGAAGCACTCTCACCTTGAGATAAGTGGTAGCCCGTATGATTCCAGTGCGCGTTGGCATAGTCACCTCGCCGAAGTCTTTGTAGTGATTGACCGGGGGGACGGGGTCCTAGGGTTCCTTCGAGTTTCGACATTGGCGGATTTTTCACTCTAGCTACGCAGTTCGTTCGAATTCAGTTGCTGTCTCCAGGGTAATTCTAGCGACCGGCTGTTCTGGTCGGTGGTTTTCGTAGGTTTCTTCAATTAATACCAGGATGATGCCTGAGAAGTTCCCTAACGAACGGGCCAGGGACCGCGCCCGATCTCCCCTTTGACTTCCCTCCCCCCCCCATCTTCCCTTTCCCCTACTCTCCCTGTACACACACACACACACACATGCACTACATGCCACACATGCTGGGAGATAAGTCGAGAGCTCACAGCTTGCCCGGCTGGGATGGGGCCCCTCCGATAGATCTTGGGGGCGGGGGATAGGGACAAGTTGATGTGTAGCAGTGGCGTAGCTTCAGTTGGTGTCACCTGGGGCAAAGCTAATGGTGTCACCCCCTCCCATAAATTAAGTATAAAAATATCAATTGCTGCGTAGATTGTACATTATTTTATTAAAAATACAAACATACTTGCACATGATAGTTATTTATATATTTAAAAATTCTATGTAATTAAGAATAATTGCAATATAATTTTTAAATATTTTAAAATGACAGACAATTTATCAACAAATGTAAGTTATTTATGAAACCTCTTGACGAGATTTTACGGCAGCAAACTTATTTATAATTTCATTAAAATCTATACTTATTGCAATGTCATTTACTATTGAAAATAGAACGAAATCAGGTAGTCTTGATTAATATATAAAATTTGTAAGTAAATGATTTAAATTATATAATTCCAACTGTAAAATATGG
Source organism: Acheta domesticus (assembly GCA_031308135.1). Lineage (NCBI taxonomy): Eukaryota > Metazoa > Arthropoda > Insecta > Orthoptera > Gryllidae > Acheta > Acheta domesticus. The sequence goes on from JAHLJT010002630.1 coordinate 37,434,602, forward strand.
CAATTGGTGTCACCCGGGGCGCGCCGTCCCCCTTGCCCCCCTCTAGCTACGCCCCTGATGTGTAGGTCGGCCGAAGAACTCGCTCCCAACCTAGAAACACCGCCATCTCCCGAGGTAGAAGATCAAAGTAGGTACCGCGACCGGAAATAAAATGAGTTCTAGTTGACCGATTTAAGTTGCACTTCTCCACAGTTCATCACCGATTTTAACTTTTTTGTTGCGTTAAATAGGTAGATGTAACGGAGGTACTTCCTCCTGTGAAATATTTCTTTTAAAATTTTGAAGACAAGCTCGGAACAAATTGAAACTTGCCTGCAGCCCTCTATCGTACGTACATAGCAACAGCTTTATTGCTGTGAGAAGCGTCCTCTTAAGGCGTTAAAATGCAAACTAAAGATTTCAAACTGAATGTAAAGCAAAACTCACATATCATGTGAAAGCTGAGTACTAAGCGATTTATCATGTAAACAAAGTAGAAAACGTGAAAAAAAGGGGCGAAAACAATTGGAGTAGCCGACAAATGCATTGTGCGTGCGGACGTTCCACTTCCCTTCGCGGACGTTGCCGGATTGTGGCGGTGGCCGCCTTTTATAGAAGAGTCCGCGGCTGCGGCGGCGGCGGCGGCGGCGATGTCTCATTGCGCGCGTCACCCGAGGGAAGGAGCGGCGACTGGCGAATCCGCGGGGGGGGGGGGGCGGATGTGGAAGGAACTCGCAGTTACTCAGCGCTGTCGTTCTTTCCTTTGCACAGCGATCGGGTGAGGAAATCGTCCAACGATGGAATTGTTTTAAGTGGGAGCGCTATTTTGTCACCGGTTCCGAAACTATTGATGAACGTCCAATAGGGCGTCGCGCTGCGAGATGTATAAACAGTTCTGCCGGCAGCTATTACTCACGCAGCACAGTTCAGAGCATGCAGTTATAGTGCGATTTTTGTAACTCTGCCCTCCCCCCCCAAGTCTCTGTGGCTACAATGCAATATCACACGGCATTTTGCGTCTTTCTCCGTGCCGCTAGGAGTCGCAAGATCGCAAGCTCTGCTTGATACGGACGCGATCGTGCGATATCTGGCGGCACGACTGAGAACGTCGCGAAATACCGTGACGTATTCCATTGAGAAGACGGGCCTCGACGGGCAAAGTTAGAAAAACCGCAGTATAGGAGTTAGGGATAGTTTCAACGAGTGATTTACTTCGTTTAGAAACGTCACTAATAATGTTGTACAGGCTGTTAAACACGGTCAGTTTTCGTGCTGTCCAGACTGCACGCTCTCTGCATGAAACGTTTCAGCACTTTCGTAATTTTTCGTGCAGAAAACTTGGTTGGACTTATGCGCCTCTAGGGGCAGAATCGTTCACTAACGGATTTGTTTACTCAATGCGATGGAAATCAGCTTTTAGATTTTGTGTTTCTGTGTCAAGGTGCGATTGAGTGAAGTGACATTGTGATAAATTACTTCTTTCCCTACTCTGCCTTCGTATTTTTATTCTCTATGCTCATAATTAATTAATTCTTAATAAAGATGTCAACCACAAAGCACAGAAATTCTGTCACTGAGAACTCTCGGACAGCGCAATTCAGTTGTTTCCCGGTTCACCCCCTACCGGGGCTTGTGGCGATTGTTACAAATCCATAGAGAAAACACACAGACCGCGCGCGACTTTCGGCTTTTATACTTCCTAGTTGGGATTCTTGACGTTTCTGTACCGAAACTGTGTGAGGAAATGCACGAAACGTGTACCCTATATACCAGTCTTAAAAATGGACACATTGTTTCGAAATACGTGTGAGAATATTCAAATGAAGCATTTGATAGACACATTAAGAATATAAAATGACAGCCCTCCCCCATACCAGAGATCTCTCGTCCATCACTTTTAATATTCGCAAAAAGCAAACTTTTAGTCAAAAAATTATCTATACAAGAAATGTTTCAATGGAATTTGCTCATTTATAGAATTTTACTATACGTTTTCACGTATACGTTGTTCGGTTGGCGGAAAGACAAAATAATAGCGAGTACGTTACATACACGTTAGCTAACGGTCGTGAACTGAATGCGAATAATTTCTGGTTGACCGCACCTCCAATATTCGACATGAGAGTCTCGCAGTAGGATAATTCATCAAGTGAACGAACAGGTCGCAGTGTGGATGGTTGGCGGGCGTCCCGCGTGGGAGGAGCGCATCCTGCAGGCGCCGGTGGAAGTGGGCCAAGGCAGGCTGCGGGGGCGGTGGGTGAAGGCCTTCCACCTCACCGCAGGCGCACTCACCTCTCGCCTTGCCTTGCCTGCCGTCTCTTGCCTCGCCTCTTCCTATCCGCGCCTGGTGTCTCGTCTATTTTAGTGTGTATACCATAAAAATGCAACCTTTAAAGCTATTAAGTTTTGGGTATTATCGAATGTGTGATTAACAGTATTGAGTTCTATGACTATAGTACAGAATCAAGCTCGCTTTCAAGTGAATCAAGCTCTCCTTACTGCACACTGTAATCAACGGCGTCCGGTTGAGAGCATCTAGCGACCTGTGTTATTCATCGCCTGTGTGCCGTGGACCATGGCACTGCCATCAAATTTAGCTGCCAGAAGAGCTGCATTACAAAGCCGACTTAGTTTTTAATAAATAGTGATGATAGCTATTACTATCTATTGAAAAGATAGTCGGTTTTGTAATACAGCTGTTACGGCAGCTAAATTTGAATCATTTAGTTTAATATGGTGAAACATGGAATTTGTTTTTTTGCGAATTATTTATACTTTAATATTTTGCACTTTCGGTGCTCGTTGCTTAATGTGCTTTCTTTTGTTGCAGGTAACGCAACCCTGCGTTCCGGGTGCCTCCGCCGCTGCGATGGTTCGTAAGTCGCGCGAGGGGCGGTGAGCCACAGCAGTTTTTTGTTAACGTCGCGTCGTCTACTAACTACTACTATTGGTCGGAAGGTGTCCTTGTGCACCCGACGAGGATGCGGATTAGGGGCTAACGCCCGGGTGCCCACCCTGGGGCTTCGGCCCCCTAATAAAGTACAAGTGCTGGGGTGCCTATCAAGGCAAGCACTTATAGCTTAGAACTAGATGAAATTAATTGGTGGTGATGGGGGAGGGGGAAAGGGCGAACACATTCAATCATGCCCGAGGCGGGACTCGAACCCGCGACCCCTCAGTCCGAGATCACTACGGCACCACTGCTTTAGCGATCTCGGCCACGGGGCTGGAGGATGTCGAGGGGGGAAATGAACGGTGAAAATCGGGGCTTTCCGATAGGATCGGTGAAATTGTAAAGGCGGTCTATGAAGATGAGTCGATATCGGAATATGAACTAGCGACTGAGGGGTTTTTCAGGATGCCATTGATTAAAAATATTAGAGAAGTGGATTATTAACTGTTTTCTTACCTAAATCCGCAAAACTTGTAATAATAAGTTAAAAGATTTTTTTCTCTTGTGTTCACCGTTAGGATGTTCAGAAAAGGCAAGAAATTTTAAATTTGCATTCACAATCTTTTGCTATCGCGTAAGAAAATTTTCTGCGCAACATAATGAATGTGTCCGATTCTTCAAAACTCTGGACATAGATTGCATTTTGTAATCATTGCACAACCATCAAGATTAAAAAACCTAAGCTATTCAGAGGCTGAAGTGTATCGCATTATTATCAGAAATTGATACACAAAAATATTGGAATGTGGAATTGTTATCTGTAAGTTCGTTAATGAGCGATTCTCTGTTTTATGATGATGATGCATGCTATACATTACAGCAAAAAATGCAAGGGGGAGGTAGCTGAAGCAAACCTTTCTTGTTTCTCCCCTTCTCAAACGCACTCACGCGCGCTTCATTGTCTAAAATTAAAATTTTATTTTTCTACTCCCATTGTATAATGCTGTTATTTGAAGGCTGCAACCAGTTGCATGATATCCTTTACGATACAAATTTCATTATGATACAGGTTCTGGGCCAATCACGGTGTACCGTACAAACCAAGTATGAACATTGAATTCATCATTGAGAATCGTTCTAGTAAATGTTTTCGTTCGATTGTGTACATTAAAATTATATTTAATATTATTTTATGCTTGTCAGTTTTAATTTCTTTTGTTTTTAGTGATTTTTCTCGTGGGATATTATAAATAAATTGGATCGTAATTTCACTTTGATCCTATTTGACTAGTGAAGTCCTCCCTCGGAGGCGGACAGGTAACCACAACCACCTGCGGCAGCATGCGAGGGTAGGGTTAGGGAGCTGTCCGCTAGGTGGCCTTGGCTGAATCAACTGCCACGAAACTATTCAATGTAAAAAATTTAACTTATAAAAGTCGTAGAAAAAGTACCATGTGAAACTTGATGTAATAGGTATTAATACATTCGCTCGTTCCTCGCTCGTATCGTAATATCACACTCGTGTTTTAATACCCGTCATTACATCGTTTCATCATGTACTGTTAAAAAATAACATTCCGTGTAAGCGGGATATGTGGTGATGCGAAAAGCCACGCCTCCAGCCAGCGAACACCAGGCCCGTCTTCAGCGCTGCGCCGGCGGAGCGGCGGTCACCAAAGGCGATTCTTGGGGAGTCGGACTGCTCTCGAGCTTCTTTTAATGCATCATCATTGAGAATCGTTCTAGTAAACGTTTCGTTCGATTGTACACAATCGAACGAAACGTTTACTAGAACGATTCTCAATGATGATGCATTAAAATTGTACACAATCGAACGAAACGTTTACTAGAACGATTCTCAATGGTGATGCATTAAAATTACAATTAATATTATTTTATGCTTGTAAGTTTTAATTTCTTTTATTTTTTGTGATTTTTTTCGTGGGATATTATGTAAAATAAATTGGATCGTAATTTCACTTTGATCCTATTTGACTAGTGAAGTCCTCCCTCGCAGTCGGACAGGTAACCAGTCACCTGCGGCAGCCAGGGTAGGGTTAGGGAGCTGTGTTCTTTTAAATCAGCATCAGTATTATTGAAAACTATTTGAAGTAAAAATAGGCTCTCAATGTAAGTGATCTTGATCGACCAAGTTTATTAACAGAATTTATATATTAGAAAATAATTCTACATTCTATACGTTTTGGCAATTATAGTTTTGACCTTTTCAGGTCTAGTGACCTGAAAAAGACCTTGTTGTCCGTAGTCAAACCTAAAAATTAAACAGTTTTTTATGTTGACGCAGACCTGTGATACATGGCGATAAATCGTACTAATCCCCCAAATTTAGAGATAAATTTCGGGACTTGGCAAGCCTGTGCGAGCACTTCATGCCAAAAGGATGTCTTATCGGTCGCGACCACAAAACCATTGGACCGGAACTTTCCCTCCTCTTAGTATTATTACTTAACAATTACAATAAAGAAACTAGTGGTGCTAAAGCAGCACGTACTTTCTCGCCCGCATTTTCACGTAAAATTACGCGAAAAGTACTCACATTTTCATATAATTATACATGACCTTTCAAAATCTCTCTTTAAGGAACAGATTTCATTAAGGAAAAATCTCTATCTTCGTAATTGTAGTTGTAGGAAGACGCTGAAAAAGTTTTGAACTTTTGCAGTTTTCGAAAAATCGGAGTTTTAACGAACGCGAGGCTGCGCCATTTTCTTCAACATCTTTCGCAATACCCAACGACAAAATTTAATAAAAAATAATGGAGCCGTTTGCTTGAAAAAAATGAAAATGTCAGAGGGGCTTCATGTAAAGTACCCCCCGAAATTAAAATATTGGTTTCAAATTCAATGGGCTGCGACATCAGCCAGATCGATTGGGAAATATTAATTTTGGAGAAAATCGTCTGAGCTGTTTAGCCGTTGGTGTTGTTAAGACAGACGTTTTGCCGTTCAATTTTTCGGTATGAAGGTACCACAAAACGTGGATTCTGGCTACACCATGTGTTAGAGTTTTTTCCAAATTAGCAACTGGATTTATCCACTTTTTCGTTATCAGTGCCCTGTTGTAGAGGTTTTTTTTGCCTAAGTCGCCGTTTTTCAACATTACACAATTTTCTCTCTACTCCGAAGCGAGAAAGTAAAAATGACTTTTTGGAAAGTTAGGACGTATCTTACTGTAGGAGCAAGGATGTATGCCCAAAATTAAATGTGTGAGATGTGGTTGTAGAAAAGTTCTACATATTCATGATACAGAAAATAGAGAACTGCGAAACATTGAGTTCGTGCAATATTAAGCCTCGACGATTGACAAAATGAAGGAGGCTTAGAAGTTTGGGAACAAAACAGTCACTATTCACTGTGAACAGTTTTCATAAATGTAATTGAAATGTTTTATATATACCAAGATCTTTACCTTCATATTGTAAGGAACTATGGCAAAGAAATCCGGCTGCCCACCTTATCTGAAAAGCCTTATCATTAAAACGTAAGCACCGCGTATAATTATAAGCTCTGATTTATTTTCTGAAGTACACGTGCCAGACGATTGCTGGACATTCCGTTGCGAAATCACTAATCTATGCATTTGAAAACACTCCATCTTCCAACTTCACATATTCGCTATCTTCGATTCGCTTACTCTACCCACGTACTTCCACACACTTGCTAGGTTTTGTCAGTTTCGGTTTATCAGTTGACACAATTCGACTAATGATCATCGTATTGTGAGGCCACTTTTCACTATGGCCTTCAGAACAAGACAGTGCCCACTATCTACACATTATTTAGCCCCCTTTCTCTCCCCTTTATAAACGAAATTTAAGAGTTTTCCTTCGGTTTTCTGCGAATATCTCGAAAACTGGGTAAAATAGGCTATCGTGATGTCCAGAAAGGTTGTTTATAAATTGTGTGTAGAAATGTTGCAAATGCATTAAATCCAATCCTCTTCGATAGCAGAGTTACTCTTAGAGAAATTAATGATCATTTGATCGGATTGGATAGTGCGGCACAGAGAAGTAAATAAAACGATTTCCATTTTACACTGCACATAAAATACATTTTTCCCAGAGTAATAAAATATTGTGAGGAATAAACAAGCAACGCCGGATTACATCAGAAAGTATTTTAAAAAATCGTACTTCGTTTCATGTCTTCATCTCTTTTTATGATGAATTTGTACCTCTTACATGAATGTTGCTCCACCTGACGTGTTCCAATGTCTCTTCTTCATGGACTGAACATTTTAAAGCTTCTGAAAAGCATGATTTCATTGGAAGAGAATTTTGAAGACGTAACAGATAGTGAAAACGGCGTCATGTGTGATGGCGGTATTTGATGTTGTTCGAAAACAAGTAAATTATGCATCTTGTATGGGTTTTCGTGTGGCTTAAGGCACAGCTTAGGTCCTTTGGGCTTCTCGCCTCTAGTTGAGGAGGGATAAGAAAGATGTAACTATTCCCTTTTTTTGCGTCCACCTGATTTAGCGGTCAAGAGCCTTGCACATTTCGTCGATTGCCCGTTATTAAACGGTCACTCGAAGCTATTTTGAAGTGTATCATCATTAGAAGTAAAAAAAAGTTGTGAAGATATTCGGATTACTTCTGAACGTGACATCCAAAGTCGCTTATCTTGCAATGTTTCAACTAACATGTGATGTTAATAAAGATCCCCAAATGAAAGAACGCGTTCGCTTCGCACATTTCTCAGCATTCCTACAGTGTGCTAACTCGTGCTTCCGTTCTGTGGGAGTCGGCTCAGGGCTCAGCGTACATGCATACTCAATCTGAAGGTCCTTCGCTAACTCCTTCGTCAGATGCCTCGGCTTTCCAAGTTTCTACAGGATGTGAATTGTATCTGCAACTCTACATCCCGTTTTCATTTCAGTGAGAACGGAAAGTAAGTTTCTTAGTAAGATTGAGTGTTGTAGTGTTTTAATATTAGCCGAGAGAAGGCAAATTATCGTAAACGCTTAGTTTCAATTGTGTTTTGTCATTTATGTGTGGTAATTAAAATTGTTAAAGACAACTTGCGCAATGGCATAGCAATTATCGCCGATGTACGCTTCCATAATTTCGTAACCTTGATTTAATGGCCACCTGTATTAAAGGGCAATTTTACCGGAAGCTGTGGTGACCGCCTAACGCAGGTTTCCCTGGCCGGTGGGGGCCTTGGCGTGGGGCCCAGGGAGAGTGACTCACGGCAGTGGGAACGCGTGGGAACTGGCGAACACTTCTTTATTTTTTCCCAACGGATCGAGGATGCGCTTTCTTTCCTTGGTCGACGCAGCCTGCAAGATGCACTTTCAAGGCCCGCGCGGATCAAATAAATAATGGAATTTTCTAATGAACCAACGTACTTAAATGTAACCGTCTCCTATATTATTTCTGTAGTACACCTTCCCTTTGCGGCTCTCACACGCAACCAATCTCTATAAATGAGATCTCTAAAGAAAGAGAATTTCACGGAGACGTGACGAATTGCTCTTTGACTTCAAAAATATGAAGAATTTGTTTAAAAATGCATCTAAATATTCATGTAAATGCAACCCACAACGCACGTCAGATGTTTTTAATTTATGCCGTTAAATAACTCCTAAACAAAGCACTCTAGAGCCTTAAAAACTAAAATTTTGAGACCGACGGCCTCAAAGAAACGCTCCACACACCGTAATCTACAGGATGAGATCTTATCAACCATTCTGTTTTATTTTTGCTGGTTCGAAGCTTCTCGATTCTACTCCACCTGTTCAGAGCCTTTAGAATCTGCCACTGTATGTGAAATTACTCATTACTTGATATTCTTTGCGACTGAATCACACAGGTGTACGCCTTTGCTTGATAATAAAGTTTAATAAGAATAGTTTGTATTACATTGTTATCAATTACAAAGTGACATACAGAACAAGTGAGGGAGGATAAGAGGGTCTTGTAGAAAAAATATATATTACAGGCTTAATAAGGAAATGGAATAATAAGGAAGAGGGTGGGATATAGCATGCGAGAATTCTCGCACGGGTACGCTAGTGTTCTTTATTTACGTTGTAGATTAAAGATATCTACCCAGGTTGCGCAATTCTTTTTTCTATCAGAAACCTTACTCAGTGCACCAAACGTGTTTCGGAGACTACGTGACCCACATTCAGAGGCTAGAAGAGAATTTGTATTAATTTTTTACGGTGTTCTTAAATCAAAAGTTGCTTTTTGTTTCAATGCATCACACACTTCAAAAGTCAGGTCGTTTTCACGACCTCAACGACCAACGTCTGGATAAGTCGTAAATTATAGAGATATTACTATAAGAAGGGACCGCTTTGACATTACTGCTCGGAATGGAACAGCACGTTATGCCCATGCATTCAGTTCATCAGCGGGTTCATTTACAGTTAGCTCGCTTGTAAATGGCTTCATCACTATCTCGTGCAATGCCATCGCCCTGCATGACGTTCATTTGTTTCCCAACTTTTCAAAGTGGTCCCTCCTTACAGTAACTCCTCTATAGTAATTTGTTTGAAATATTTATGCTTGCGTAAAAACCAATTAGCTTTGGATTATGTAGCGCAGTGTAAAGATCGAACGTAGATACGTACGTTACTATTAGGTAATTCTATTCGGAATGCAATATTCCGCTGGTTCGTATAAATTGCTAGGTAAGGGTCCCATTAACTTTAAGGCCTGTTCGTTCACATCCATTCATTTTCTCGTCTCGTTTTCGAAATGACTTGCATCAATTCTTTTAATATACCTTTTAGTGACGATGTGGGAACAACGTAAATCATTCGGGAAGACAATCCCTAACTTCCAAATGCGCTCAGTGAGGCATTGCCATCTGCCGCTCCAGCCCTCGTGGCTGACGGAAGACTACTTTGCACAGCGGCGCGGTCGTCCGTAATGCTCAACTATTTTAGAATCTGCAAAAAAATCATCTACTACCTTCAACAGATTATAATAGTACCCCTTGAACAGATTATAATAGTACCCCTTGAACAGATTATAATAGTACCCCTTGAACAGATTATAATAGTACCCCTTGAACAGATTATAATAGTACCCCTTGAACAGATTATAATAGTACCCCTTGAACAGATTATAATAGTACCCCTTGAACAGATTATAATAGTACCCCTTGAACAGATTATAATAGTACCCCTTGAACAGATTATAATAGTACCTCTATTGAATAGGCCTTTGGTACTCAACTTTTAGCATTATTGGCGTGTTTGATGTAAAAAAAAGGTAAGATTCATGTACACGCTATTCCATGATTATTTAAATTATTCGGGGATGTATAAATCGCATTCAGTGCTCTTACCGGACGATAAAATATTATTTCGCTGCTTATTTGTATCTCCTTTAACTGTTGCTTTCTCCTACCTCTGGTATTCATGACGCGAACAAAGGGTAATTACAGTCGTTAAGGAGGCTGCTCTTAAGTTGCTCTGGAATGTCCGTGGTAATGCGATACTCTGCCAAGATTACTTTTGACCAATGAAGCATTCCCCACCTGCCAGCAACTTCAGCAATACCCGCATCTGGAAACAAAATCCCAAATTGGCACTTACTAGTGCCTTGGAGCAGCAGAAAATAATGGAAAACAGACCTACACAAAATGATTTTCCGAGTAGTAGCTCGCACATTGCTCAATAACAACAATAAAATACTCTCGCAATACACTGCAATAAATTGTCTACTTCAACAGTCTTCACAAATACCGAAATAACGTAGAATATAGTGTATTCACAGTACAACAGTTCTTTACATACCAAGAATATAAAAAACGTTGTTCCATAAAGCAACATGTGAATAGCAAATATTTAATGGCAGCTGCATTTTCCTGGGAGCCTTGCTGTCGCTTGACGTCATCTGTGTCGTAAGCAGTGACGCGCTATGTGAGAATTCAGGCGGTACGCGCAGTATGGTAATAGGAATAACAAGCTAACATTTGTGTTCATGAATCGAACGTGTTTAATTGTTTTTGTATCCTGGAAATCGGACAACCATCTGGGGCTTCCGCGGCCGGGGTCAGCTACTTGGCTGTCCGAGAGACGCCACGTCCTAGGCACAGGTGTCAATGTTTCGGCTGCCGTTCTCGCCCTGAGGAAGGTCGAGGAATGGCGGCCGAAATGTTAGTTAATGAGTTAATGCCTTATTTTACGTGGCGAGACTCGGGCCATATGGCCCGCTCTTCCGTCTGACCACGCAAATTTCGTTACGCTCCTTTCACCTTCTACCGGAGAAATAAGGTATTATCTCGGGCGACGAAACAGGCGATTTTTTAATTTAGCTCAGAGGCTTCATTTAGGCTTGAGGATCTTTTACATGCAGTAAACCTACTACATGGGACAACCGGCTTTACTTCCCCTCCGAAGGAAGGCGTACGAAGGATATTTTTCGCTCTTAAAAATTAACTATCGATCAGGTTTGAACCCGCAATCTTAGTACAACAATCCGATACGCTGACCATTGTACCATCGAATCCGAAATGTTGGCCCGTTGGCGTCTCCCGGACAGCCAAATAGCTTCCGGCTCTGACGTTTGCCCCGTGAGAAGACGTACGAATTACTCCGGGGCCGCGCGAAACCCTTCTCAACTCCTCCGAGCCGAATCTGCCGCGGCGAAACCGGAGCCCCGCCGGGCACCATGCGGATGACCCTGGCGTTCCGCGTTCCTACGGCGCCTGGCTTGGCCCTGTACTTGAGGGTTTTTTTTTTTTTTTTTAAATTTCTTGACGCATGAGGGCCCGTCTTCACGATGGAATATCTCGCGGCATTTCGCATTTTTCCTGGTCGGGCCGCTAGATGCCGCATGATCGTGACCGTATCGAGTTGTGCTGACGATCATGCGACATCTAGCCGTACGAAATACCGTGCAAAATACCGTGAGATTTTCCATCGCGAAGACAGTCCCTCTCGCGCCAAGGAAAAAAAAAAGTATAACGACGTGGGCACGGGTGGGGTCTCATATCGCCCACGACCGGCAGAGGTTGCTCAAAGTCAGCGTTGCAATTACCTCTGCAGCGAGGGAGCTCCTAGTCCTGTGAGCGATGGGTTTTCGTCACCAGCTGTGCAGCTGCTCCATCTCAGCTGCTGAGTCAAGAAGAATTCTAGCGGCGCCGGCTGCCCTAGTCGGTGCTTTTCCGAGGTTTCTCTGTTCAACATTACACTAAAGCCGGAGGAGTACTGTAACAAAGCGGCTATGGACCACGCGCGTTCTTTCCTCTTCCTTGTCCCATCTTCTGTCTCGCTCTCTCTCTGTCTGTCTCGCTCTCTCTCTGTCTGTCTCGCTCTCTCTCTGTCTGTCTCGCTCTCTCTCTGTCTCTCTCTCTGTCTCGCTCGCTCTCTCTCTGTCTGTCTCGCTCTCTCTCTCTCTGTCTGTCTCGCTCGCTCTCTCTCTGTCTGTCTCGCTCTCTCTCTGTCTGTCTCGCTCTCTCTCTCTCTCTCTGTCTGTCTCGCTCGCTCTCTCTCTGTCTGTCTCGCTCGCTCTCTCTCTGTCTGTCTCGCTCGCTCTCTCTCTGTCTGTCTCGCTCGCTCTCTCTCTGTCTGTCTCGCTCGCTCTCTCTCTGTCTGTCTCGCTCGCTCTCTCTCTGTCTGTCTCGCTCTCTGTCTGTCTCGCTCTCTCTCTGTCTGTCTCGCTCTCTCTCTCTGTCTCGCTCTCTCTCTGTCTGTCTCGCTCTCTCTCTGTCTGTCTCGCTCTCTCTCTGTCTGTCTCTCTCTCTCTGTCTCGCTCTCTCTCTCTGTCTCGCTCTCTCTCTGTCTGTCTCGCTCTCTCTCTGTCTGTCTCGCTCTCTCTCTGTCTGTCTCGCTCTCTCTCTCTGTCTGTCTCGCTCTCTCTCTCTGTCTGTCTCGCTCTCTCTCTCTGTCTGTCTCGCTCTCTCTCTCTGTCTGTCTCGCTCTCTCTCTCTGTCTGTCTCGCTCTCTCTCTCTGTCTGTCTCGCTCTCTCTCTCTGTCTGTCTCGCTCTCTCTCTGTCTGTCTCGCTCTCTCTCTGTCTGTCTCGCTCTCTCTCTCTGTCTGTCTCGCTCTCTCTCTCTGTCTGTCTCGCTCTCTCTCTCTGTCTGTCTCGCTCTCTCTCTCTGTCTGTCTCGCTCTCTCTCTCTGTCTGTCTCGCTCTCTCTCTCTGTCTGTCTCGCTCTCTCTCTCTGTCTGTCTCGCTCTCTCTCTCTGTCTGTCTCGCTCTCTCTCTCTGTCTGTCTCGCTCTCTCTCTCTGTCTGTCTCGCTCTCTCTCTCTGTCTGTCTCGCTCTCTCTCTCTGTCTGTCTCGCTCTCTCTCTCTGTCTGTCTCGCTCTCTCTCTCTGTCTGTCTCGCTCTCTCTCTCTGTCTGTCTCGCTCTCTCTCTCTGTCTGTCTCGCTCTCTCTCTCTGTCTGTCTCGCTCTCTCTCTCTGTCTGTCTCGCTCTCTCTCTCTGTCTGTCTCGCTCTCTCTCTCTGTCTGTCTCGCTCTCTCTCTCTCTGTCTGTCTCGCTCTCTCTCTCTCTGTCTGTCTCGCTCTCTCTCTCTCTGTCTGTCTCGCTCTCTCTCTCTCTGTCTGTCTCGCTCTCTCTCTCTCTGTCTCGCTCTCTCTCTCTCTCTGTCTGTCCTCGCTCTCTCTCTCTGTCTGTCTCGCTCTCTCTCTCTCTGTCTCGCCTCTCTCTCTGTCTGTCTCGCTCTCTCTCTGTCTGTCTCGCTCTCTCTGTGTGTCTGTCTCGCTCTCTCTGTGTCTGTCTCGCTCTCTGTCTCGCTCTCTGTCTCTCTCGCTGTCTCTCTCGCTGTCTCTCTCGCTGTCTCTCTCGCTGTCTCTCTCGCTGTCTCTCTCGCTGTCTCTCTCACTGTCTCTCTCGCTGTCTCTCTGCCTCTCTCTCTGTGTCTCTCGCTCTCTCTCTCTGTGTCTCTCGCTCTCTCTCTCTGTGTCTCTCGCTCTCTCTCTCTGTGTCTCTCGCTGTCTCTGTGTCGCTCGCTGTCTCTGTGTCTCTCGCTGTCTGTCTCTCGCACGCTTCTGCTCAACACTTTTCTACTTTCGTACCAAAGTTATTAACGAAAACTCCCCGTTATTTGGTTTGTTTTATTTTCGATTTATCCCTCATAGAAAATTGAGCAAACACAATTGCACACATGCTCAGAACAACTGAAGAAAATATCATATCGGATTTCCGTAAATATTCTTTATACCCATTGTTCAAAACTGGAGAATACCTCTTAAGTTACCATAGCATCTACAAGAGAACAAACTGTGTCAAAGGAATGTGACAGTCGATGTTTTTTCTTAGGTTTCTGAAATCCCACACGATATTGAAGTGTCAATATTCGGACGTTATTATTACTAGTGGTAATAATAATAATAATAATAATAATAATAATAATAATAATAATAATAATAATAATAATAACTCCACCTAGGGAGTACACGACCTTGGAGTTGGTGGTGGAGCTTGAGTACCCCCATGAGCCTTAAAGCTATGTCAGTGGTAGCCTAGCTACCGGTAGGGCCTCCCTTGCTGAATAGGTTGAAGGTGAGGGGTCAGACGAAGAAGTACTCCATTTTGAGGAGAGTGGGAAGTAAGTAGAGAGGGAAGGGTCATGAACCTTTGGACTTCCTGTTGTCGGCCCATAGAGGGTACAGGAGAGAAACTGGGTTGGCACACCAGGCCACTGATTAGAGTGGAGGCCCGAACCTTGCATTAGCCAGCGAAGGAGGCTGCCTTCAGCAGTCAGTGAAAATCCCGTAGGGTTTAGTAATGCCGACTGGCGATCGGAGGGACCCCTTGCTGGGCCCTGCGGGGGGATGCCCCGAGGCCACTGTGGGTCGCAGTAACGGATGGCAGGAAACAACCCGAGGGTTAAGTGTGATCTGTGAACTCGAACTTGCGTCCTGCGAATCCTCAATTCAAACCAATGAGCAAAATGCATAGAACAAGCAATGTAATGAATCTTAACGTGCCTTGTTCTACCAATGTCCCATACCTACTCAGAAACCGAGCTAATGTCACCTTGTCGACGTCTGGCCATCCCACGGGTGTTAGCCCCAGGGACCCAGAGCCGGCAGTAGCTCGAAGCCATCGTCAGAGATGGACCCGGGATGAATTAAAGGAGGTGATGTGGTGCTTTTACTATGCAAAAGCGAAAAATGGGGGCTCAGAAATAGAAGTTTTTAAGATATGGAGAGAGCGGAACCCAGATATGAGACCTACCCTAGACTCAAAGAAGCTTGCCAGTCAACGACGATACATACTCAGCAGTGGAAAATTCACAGCAGAACAACTTGCTGACATTGAGAGAAATGCGGAGTATGTATTTCGCTCGAACAATCCACATGACGAACATGTAGAACTTGAAAATGAGGATCCCGTTGAAGGTTCATCGCTTTCCAGTGAAACACACGTCAGTGGTGAAAACTCATTTGGCAATGAATTACACGAAAAGGACATGATGCGAAATCTCCTTCGGCGCGAGATAGAAAGAGTTAGTCAACTTCCGTTTGAATCTCGCGAACCGTTGAGGAGAATATACGAAAATGCCAAAGCTAAAAGAGTGATAGAAACAGTGAATTCTGTCTTAAATGAGGTGGTGGAGACCCCAGGCAGAGATCTAGATATTACTGAAATCAATCACATCATATATGCAACTGGATATCTAGTATCTCAGATAATTTTGGGGCCAGCCAAGAACACCGACGGCCGACAGCAAAAGAGAGTAAACAGCTCTGTACCCCCATGGATGAACAGAATTATGAAACGGATAGCCGACACCCGGCGTGAAATATCATTCTTAGCTGAGGCATCTTCTAAATCAACGCATACCTCTAAAGTTCAACGAAAAATATTCAATGTTGAACAAAATACCAAATTGAAAATGACACCAGCAGGCTAATGGTAGTTGAGAAGCTAAAAGAGAAAATTCAAGCATGGGCTCAACGAATAAGAAGGTACAAACGTAGAATAGATTTCCGTGTACAGAACCGGTTGTTTGAAACAGACGCGAAGAGATTCTATCGCAATCTGACTCAAAAACCGAATGACAAAGCTGTTACTCCTTCAAAAGATGACGTCGAAGCATTTTGGGCAGGAATCTGGGAAGAGAGCAGATCCTACAACAAAGACGCATCTTGGCTTCAATCTGAAGTTGATGCTGCCGATGAACTTGTAGAAACAGTGGAAGATGTTCACCAATTCTCGGAAGAGGACCTCTTCCAAGCAATTAAGAACATGGGAAACTGGAAGTCCCCCGGGATTGATAAGATCCAGATTTATTGGATTAAGAAATTAACAGCAATACATTCTCATCTAGCAAAGGCTGTTAATAAAATTTTTGAAAACCCAAAGGAAATCCCGGAATGGCTCACACGCGGCATCACGTATTTGCTACCCAAAGCGGGAGACAGCTCTTTGGCGAAGAACTACAGGCCAATTACTTGTCTGCCAGTACTGTACAAAGTTATAACTTCAGCCATAGCTGACAAAATGTATAGACATCTAGATAAGAATCATCTAATGCCAGCTGAACAAAAAGGATGTCGTAAAGGCTCTTATGGCTGTAAGGAAATCTTGCTACTGAATAAAGTCATCTTGAATTATGTAAAGAAACGCAAACGTAATTTGAGCATGGCTTGGATTGACTACCAAAAGGCCTTTGATAGTGTACCACACGATTGGATTTTGAAGACCCTGGAGATCTATCGATTTCATCCTAGACTTATTGAATTTTGCAAGGCTAGTATGAAGTCGTGGAGTACCAGGTTACTAATACACAGCGGAAAGGAAGCAGTAGAAACCAGAAGTATTCAGATTAACAGGGGTATTTTTCAAGGAGATTCACTATCCCCTCTGCTGTTTTGCATTAGTTTGATCCCACTATCGAGACAGTTGTCGCAAGCTGACTTTGGTTTTAAGCTCCATGGTGATGAAAGGCCAGTATCACATTTGTTTTACATGGATGATCTGAAAGTGTTTGCTAAGAATGAAGCGATTCTCTCCCAAATGCTGTCTGTCGTGAATGACTTTAGCAATGACATCTGCATGAAGTTTGGTCTTGACAAGTGTGCAAAAATCAATTTAAAAAGAGGGAAACTCACAACGTCTGAGAACATTGAAATTGATACGCACACTGTGATTCAAGATCTTGAGCCAGGTAAAACTTACAAATATCTGGGCATTGAAGAATGTGAAACCATCTCGAATGACAGCATGAAAGAGAGAATTCGTAGGGAGTATTATAGGAGAGTGAGACTTGTCCTGCAGTCCGCTCTGAATTCCAGGAATAAAATATCTGCAATAGGTAGTTTGGCGGTACCTGTAGCCGAATACAGTTTTGGACTAGTGGACTGGACTGAGCAAGAAATTCGCACCATGGATCGAAAAACCAGAAAACTGTTAACAATGCATCATGTTGCCCACCCTCGAGCTGATATACATAGACTTTATGTGTCACGTAAGGAAGGAGGAAGAGGCCTCAGGCAAATTGAGGCCTCCTGGCACAACGCAATAGTCGGGTTGGGGAAGTATGTAGTCAGCCATCAAGACGACCCTCTAATGAGGCAGGTCATGAAATCTGACCGAATAATGGGAAACAGAGGAATTGTTAGTGTAGCAAGAAACATTGCGAAGAAAACTAGGCAAGACAGGTCGAATAACACAGACACTGAACTTCTGATGCTGCTAAACATGAAGTGTGAGACACAAAAAATGTTAAAGAAATCGTGGAGAGACAAACCACTCCACGGACAATACCTAAAAAGAATGGACAAGGTGCAGATCAATAAAGATCAATCATTTATGTGGCTTAAAAGGGGAAGGATGAAGCCAGAATCGGAAGCACTTGTAATAGCTGCCCAAGATCAGGCCTTGAGAACACGACATTATGATAAAGCGGTTCTCAAAATTTCCCAAGATGACAAATGCCGCATTTGCCTGGAGCAAGTAGAAACCATTGATCATATTGTCTCAGCTTGTCCAATCCTAGCAAAGACCGAATACCTTAAAAGACATGACAGGGTGTGTAGCTACCTCCACTGGCAGATCTGTACCGCCCTCGACGTTCCAAACACATGCCCCAAGTGGTACGAACACTCACCGAAACCGGTGACATCTGTTGGATTGTGTACGATATTGTACGACCAACAAATTCAAACTGATCGCACGATAGCGGCAAACACACCGGATATAATTATCCGGGATTTGGCTAAAAAATCGTGTTTACTTATCGATGTTGCTGTACCTTGCGATCAAAACGTCGTTACCAAGGAGGCAGAGAAACGTCTTAAATACAAGAGTTTGGAAATCGAGATCAGCCGAATGTGGGGCGTAAAAGCACAGGTCGTCCCGATAGTTATCGGAGCTCTGGGATTTGTTCCGCAAAATTTGAGTAAGAACTTGTCTAAACTCCCAGGTAATTCAAAGACTGGGAAGTGCAAGAAATTGCTTTATTTGGAACAGCCCACATTTTGCGTAAAGTATTGTAGAGGCACTGATAGTCACCGAATCTGCTCCTTAGGTAGCTGGTTGCAACCTGGAGTAGATTTTATATTCAGCCGACTCATAAGATCTTTAGTCGTGATGTAATGGAATAATAATAATAATAATAATAATAATAATAATAATAATGTCTTGCAAATTTCCTCTCGTACAAATCATATATAAATGCAAAAAATAAAAAAAATTAGTGACGTGAGAAAATGGTAACGGCGAGTCTCAGAGTAGTCTCTGATATTCAGTTAACCCAAACGGGTCTATTAAATAATCATTTAGGTTTCTTAAGTCAGAAACCATTACTGAAAAGGTATCTTGTTTGCGTAGATGACTTGTAAAAATAACATATTGACCCGCAAAATAATGTGGTAATGCATCTTTAAATCAGCCCATCTTGCGACTTCACTATGATCATGCTTTAAGAACAGCAAAGCAGAGGCTGATTAGCCTCAATGCTGAATGAAACTGGAAATATGAATACATTTCGATCCCAAAAACCTCCTTCTCGCCGATTAGATTAAATTGCGACTTACAGTGCGTCGTAGAGTAAAATTACCAACTCCTCGATAATGCTGAATTTTTGGGAATTTTGTTAAAGGGAGTTCAACATTTGTCCCTGATTAATAGGCAACTCCTAATCCACAAGTTACACGGGACCACGTTCACGCTGTCAAGGTGATGTTGTGTAGTTGCCGAGCGTATGTGGTTGCCTAACATTTAGGGGCAAACGTCAACTGTGTGACTCCATTACATGAAATTTCCCACCACATGTGCAATGCCAAAGAACGATCGCTTCCAATCACTCTGCATGCCCTAGAACAGGGCTTGCCGCAAGCGGTCCACTGGACCTTTTTTGTGCGGTCAGCGACTGTGAAAATTTTTATTATACCAACCAAATACTTTTTTTAGTTCTGTTGATGCATTTTTGTAATTACATAACTATAATTATAAATGTGAAATACGTGAATTATAAATGAAATTATGAAAAATTAATGGTTAACGTACATATTTCACATTTATAATCGAGTACGTTCGAATAAAAGTTTTTTTTTTTTTCTTCCTTCGATTATAATCCTCAATAGGGTTATAACCATCTTAAATGACGGTGCGGCCCGCGGCTTCACTAGAATTTAATATGTGGCCCATAAGCCCTTCTAAGTTGGATAGCCTGCCCTAGCAGTTCGTAACATTTATTCTGAGACACTAAATGATTACCGCCTCTTGAAGTTCCATACCTGAATGGAAGTCCATACCACCGAGTTAGAGGACGTGCTTGAAATGCCCCCGAGAGGCGACGGCGACGGCGGTCGCCGCTTCCGGAGGTGCGGTCGGCGTGTGGTCGATTACTTTCCAGTCCGGGACAGGGCCTCGCCTCGCCTTGCCTTTCCTTTCCTTGCCTTGCCTCATCTCTTCCCACAGAATACTGCACATCATTATGGAATTCACCCTGCGACACTGAATCACTACACAATCCGTAATGTTACTTAATGCAACTTGCGTGGTAGGCTATGTCGTATAATTTAAAATATACTTACACAGCCAGAAGGATGAAGTCAGGTAGGAAGGACTACACTTCAACGATGGGGCCTCTTCTACTTTGAACCTTTAGTCGTACGATTTAAGGATATATTAGAGAATCAGGCATTTTGACGTTTGACATAGACATCAATGGACAATTTCTGTAATTGGACAGACGTTTTCTGTAGTTTAACCTCAATCCTGATTATCCTTTCGGAACGATAATGTGGATTGCCAGCATGGATTTAGAAAATCGAAATCTACGGAAACGGCAAGATTTTCCTTTTCTTAAAGATGACGTTTCATCCATGGTTAAAAATGAAGCACGTATTGGAATATTTTTAGATCTTTCAAACGCTTTTGAGGTCATTGATCACATTTTACTACCAAAGTTAGCTTAACCAATCTAGAAGAATTCGTGGTATTCCTCTAGATTGGTTATGTTCGTACCTTAGACAACGGTCTCAGAAATACTTTACTGAAATGATGGGACTTAATATTTTCACCTTTCCTATTCATTACCAATTCCAGATGGAGACTCGCAGGGATCGATTTTAGGTCCTATTCTCTTCCTAATATATGTAAACCTCGAAACGGAAGAGCATTTCTCTTAGCAATGTTACGAATATTCTTTGCAATTGGCAAACGGTAAAAAGTACAGCTACCGGTATTTGATTTTCAAATTGGCTCCGTAATAACAATTAATAGTAACGAAAGGAAAACAGTTTCCAAGCACTTTTCCGATTTCAAATAAACAATTGTATACTCCATTGAAAATGAACGATGTGCAATGACTGATGTTAAGTTAACTAGATTTCTGGGTGTCTCAATTCAGTCAAACCTCAAATGGGACGTCCATTTAAATTACTTGAACACAAAATTAAGTTCATTATGGTACGTGTTCATAATTCTTTCAAATTCAGTTAGTCTTCATACTGCACATTGTTAATATTTCGCGAATGTTCATTCCCGCCGGAGATACGGCAGAATATTCTGGGGGAACACAGCGGTTGTTAAGGTTTTCACTCTTTGGAGAAGTATTTTATTTTCGGTTAAACGTTTATTTTGGCAGCAAAGACCCATGTTCCTTTATATATATAAATGTGTCAAGTAAGATATTCACTAACGATCGTCGCGTCATCAATGTTAATAACTATTGCCAATTTATTTTACATAAAAATATAAGCAACGATTTTCATGTGTAAATTGTATATTTTTAATTAAACATTGGTTTTGCACATTTTGTGCATTATTGCCAATGTCCAACTATAAATATACCTTGAAAAAAATTAATGGTGTTCGTCGCCTCATTGGCATTATAGTATGTGCTCTTAAGTGTAAAAGGTTGGGGACCGCTGGCCTAATCATTCACATGACTCTGGCCGCGGAAGCCTACGTTTCGTGTTTCCACTTTTAGTAACTAAATGCTAAATATAAGGAATGTTTATGGTATTTGGTCATAAATAAAAAGTTTTTTTAGTTCGCCAACGTTTCGGAAGTCTTATTCTTCCCTCATCAGGGCTGTGGACCACATATAGTACATTACTTTCAACACCATGTTTGAATACACATACATAACTAAAAATTACACAACATTACAACTTCATTATTAATAAGTAGTAATTAATGTGATGTATTAATAATGAAGTGTAATGTTGTGTAATTTTTAGTTATGTATGTGTATTCAAACATGGTGTTGAAAGTAATGTACTATATGTGGTCCACAGCCCTGATGAGGGAAGAATAAGACTTCCGAAACGTTGGCGAACTAAAAAAACTTTTTATTATGACCAAATACCATAAACATTCCTTATAATTATAGTGTGGTCGTTAATTTTGAACTATTAAATGCTAAATGTTTGTGTTGCGTTGCGCAGGCTTCGACGATCGACGGGCGGCGCAAGGGCGCGTGCCTGTTCTGCCAGGAGTACTTCATGGACCTGTACCTGCTGGCCGAGCTCAAGACCATCAGCCTCAAGGTCACCACGGTCGACATGCAGAAGCCCCCCGCCCGACTTCAGGTGCGCACTCCACACTATCATTGCATGTGGCCCCAAGGGGAGGCGAAGCCAGGGCTCCACCTTTTCGTCACAAGGCACAAGGAGGAGGTTGTGTGGCGAGCACAACGCTCCGGCCGCCTTTACCCCCAGGAAACATCCTGGCACTCACTTGGAAAGGAGACTGAGTCGACCCCAGAACCGCCCTGAAGGGAAAATCCCAGTCTACGCCGGGATTCGAACCTGGTTAGGAAGCCAGTGCCCCACCACTGAGCCACCGCGGCTTGTTTAGAAAAAATAAAGAGAAGAAAAAAAAAATATATAGTATAGAAAAAATCAAGTCATCAGTTTCAGATAAAGAAGGTGGACACTTTCTGGGGGAAAAAACTGAATATTTAATTTATAAAAAAAATGGAAATGTTAAAAGAATACTTAGTTTCGTATATATGAATTAGACTGTTTACACTCCATTTAATAAAAATGTCTTGTGATGAAATGACGCGTCGTGGGAGCTTGGACGGTCCGGGAACCTTCCGCGTGCGCGAAATCAGGCGCGTGCTATCGCACGGGCAAGAGGACCTGGGCCGAGGGCCTCCAATGTTAAAGGGGCACTGATAGTGCTGAAAAAATTATTTAAAATTAAATTTTTCAACAAAAATTAAAAACCTTATAAAAAGTGATGTAAGATAAAACAGTACGCAAAAAATGGACATAACGTAGTGTGTTGTGCATCATGTAATGGATAAGGTAAAGGAATTTGTATTATGGAATGTTGCTGGTTGATGCGAGAATGTCACTCGGTGACGAGAATTTTAGTTTCTTTAAACAAAACTTTCAATTGGGGAGGAGGAGATCGGTGAAAGTAAGAATAGAGGACTCCCAAATTAATTTAAGCCCAAGGGCCCCCAAACCTGTTAAAACGGCCCTGCGCGAAATCTATATGAAAGCCATTCAATTCCATCTGATAACCCTGTGCTAATTCCATTGGGTGTGAATTGCGTCTCCCGAGCACACAATTCGGTTGTTAGTGAAGAAAAGCTAGGGAGCGAGTTTCTCTAGTAAGTGGAGTGACGGGTCAAGGCAGTGTTCGACATTAGTCGAGAAGACGCCAGTTAACTAGTATTTTAAGTTATATTTTATTAGAACACATTTTAAAAATAAATATGTTACGTCAACATCCCTTTCCCGCATCAACTACTCTATCAATCTCAACAACAAATGTGTTGTTTGAAAACTGGAAGTCCGCGATGTCTGCACGTGAATATAATATTTTTGTGTTATATAAACATTAATAAATTTGTGTTTTTAAATGTGGACATCACGCACAACCTGGCGGTGTTGCGGGTAGTATCGGGTCTGGCAAGGCGGCACAGGGCGAGGACGGGGGCAACGGGCGGGGTGGATGTAGTCAGGGCAGACGCCACGCCGCACCAGCCCGGTCTATACTTGGGTGGTTGTGTCTCGATCAAAAGATGTTTTAGACTAAACTTACGTATTTTTTAGTGTAGAACCCGAATCTGCAATAAAAAGTGGGGGTTCCAATTTACGATTTCAAAGTCGGCTCCCGCCTCACCCTCAAGGGGCGAGCGGGGAAGTTTGATTTTAGGTCTGACAGATGTGCCCCTTGGATAGATTAATTTTTCGCCTTTGACATGTTTTTGTACGTTGCATATTTTTCGAGTTACTCTGATTTGTCAAGTTCAATGGGTCGCTGTATATTCCGTTCAACAGATCTTATCGTATTAGACCTTGTATTCCTGTGTAATTTTTGAAATACTTGAAGCAATTCATTAGTAGATTTTAATGAAATAAACGTTCTAATTTTTCTCTTAAAGAAATTGTTTCTTATTAAGCAGACTTTCGGAAGAGCGTCCATATTAGTGATGTACTGTACTGTAATGACTTCCGTGGTATAACTGTTAGCGTATCGGGCTGTTGTGCCCAAATGCATGAGTTCAAGAACGAAGCCGTGGATTTTTAAAGGCAAAAAAATCCTTGCTACGCTTTCCTTTCGGAGGGGAAGTAAAGCCGGTTGTCCCGTGTTGTAAATTTTCTGCATGCAAAAGAAGTCTCTGAGCTAAATTGAAATCGCCTGTTTCGTTGCCCTAGTGATGCCCTTTTTCTCCGCTAGATGGTGAAATTAGCGTTGCGAAATTTGCGCGGTTAGACGGAAGAGCGGGCTTGATGGCCCGAGTCTCGTCCACGTCCAATAAGGCGTGAGGTGAACTGAACCTGTGTGTGTGTGTCGGCAGGACCAACTTCGAGGCGACGCCGCCACCCATCCTGATCGACAACGGGCTGGCCGTGCTGGAGAACGAGAAGATCGAGCGACACATCATGAAGAACGTTCCGGGCGGCCACAACCTCTTCGTGCAGGTACCTCCCCCGTCGCGCCGCGCCGTGCCGCGCCACTCCATGCCCAGCCCCGCGCCGCGCCGCCCCGCGCCGCGCCGCCCCGCGCGCCACGCCCCGCCGCCCCGCGCGCCACGCCCCGCCGCCCCGCGCGCCACGCCCCGCCCCGCGCCGCCCCGCCCCGTGCCGCCCCGCCCCGCCCCGCGCCGCCCCGCACCTCCCCGCCACGCCCCTTACCCGCCCTGCCCCACTTGCACCGCCCCCGCCCCGCCTCCGCCCCGCCCCGCCCCGCCCCGCCCCGCCCCGCCCCGCCCCGCCCCGCCCCGCCCCTCTCCGTCCAGCCCTGCAATGTCCTTCCCATGCCATTTCATCATTCTTCTTTTAACCTTTATGCAGATGATTGTAAATTCTGGCGTGTTATAGAAAACGTAAATGACTCTGACTTATTACAGCAAGATCTGATAAATCTAGTCAATTGGTGTACAGATAACAAAACATATATAAATATAAATAAATGTAAAGTACTTAGATGTAATAAAAATCAAAATGACATCGATTACATTTATTCCATAAATGGAATTAACCTAGAAACTGTTACACACATTAAAGACTTGGGAGTGATAATTGACAGAAACCTAAATTTCAAATTACACATTGATAACATGATAAGCGAATCATTAAAAACACTTGGTTTTATAAAAAGACAAACTGCCAAATTCAAATCTCCAAATACGTTTGCTATATTATATAATTCTTTGGTGAAATCAAAATTGATGTACTGCTCACAAATTTGGTAACCAAGCGCGTCTTATTTAATCAACAGGTTAGAAACAATTCAACATAAATTTTTTTCTTATGTGGCTTTTAAGGTAAATATACCTAATCCTATGATTAATCATAATTATACTCAAATCTCAGAATTGTTAAAAATCCCCACTTTGAAATCTTACACGCAGTCTACATGATGTGATATTTATGTACAAACTTTGAAAGGTTCAATAAATTGTCCATCAATTAACGAATTGTTTATCCCCTATGAAAACCTACTCAATGTCAGACACGCACCTTTATTGAAAGAATTCAACTGTAGATCTAATTCAATGTACAACTCAACTATACCTCGTCTTGCCAGAATGGCGAATTCCCTCATAATTGAAAATGATTTTAATTCTAATTTTTAGTAATTTCAAAATTAAAGCAAGATGAGTTATATTAAAGTTCAAATAGAAATTATAATTGTTATACTGTCTAATTGTTGACAAACATAATTACATGAATTACATTTTTTAATTTTTTTAAGTTATAGTTACTAAACATCATAATTATAATAATGTCAGATATTGTTGTTGAGTGAATGGTATTTTGTATTAATGTATAGGGCATAATGCCTGTTGTCAATTTGATTAATAAATAAATAATAAATTATTAATATCAGTAATATTTCCAGTACAGCTGTAGTATATGCATCAGACCCATGTTTTTCTTATAGTTAAATCATTGATGGATCTGTCAAAATCTTTATTTTTTGATTGATGTAAGGTGCAAAGTTTGATAGTATCTTTAATAAAAGTACATGCCCCACCACAGGAATGATGTTCATTGTTAGTGATTCAACATGAGCTGCAAGCTAAAGAGAAGCCTGGTGTGTTATCTACTAGTGCTGATCTCTGTTTGATAGAAGGAGTATTAATGTGTCTTTTCTTTGTAACATACTAAATTGTTGTTGTTTTTTAGCAAGTAAGCAAATAATACTGGTGTAAATTATGTGTTTTTTGCAGAACACGGGCAATCAAACATAACAATGGTCACCAGCATTTGTTTTCAGTTCTCTTGTCTCATTACAGATCGTAGCTCTGTATCCAAACAAAATTCACAATGATTAATAAAGATGTAATATTTAATGGGATGAAATTAGTTATATTTTACTTCTAATACTAATATTTATAAGTGTGAATATTAAGGGAAAACCTCATGATTTCTAAATGTGTGATGTATTGCATACAGGACAAAGAGGTGGCAACACTGATCGAGAACCTGTACAGCAAGCTGAAGCTGATGCTGCTGAAACGCGGGGACGACTCCAAAGCGCATGCGCTGCTGGCACATTTGCGCAAGATCGATGAGCACATGCGGCGCAAGGCCACACGCTTCCTCACAGGGGACACTATGTGCTGCTTCGACTGTGAGCTCATGCCACGCCTACAGCATATCCGTGTTGCAGGTACCCATTCACTCCTCAAAAATTTTAATTATTGTTCACGAGTCCTTCCATTTGGCAACAGCCAGAGAATTAAATACCTACTTGTCTTACTGAGATGAACATTTAATTATAAAAAGAAGGTAATTAAAATTACTCAATTAAAATTATGGAGATAAATTGTATATTATGAAATGATGTGTATTAATACAAAAGTGTAAAGTGATATTACAGTATGAGGAAGTATTGTATACTTCATACAAGTGTATTAATACCATTTCATAGAGTTTCTTACAGTACTTTCTCTGCGACTAATAAAGCTATTACAAGTTAAACTTTTACATTGAACATTTGTGTGGCAGCTGAAATACAGTATTCCACCAACCAGTGGCGTAAGTTCCATAGGGACTGACCAGGACCATGTCCGGAGGCCCAATGCTAGTCCTCAAATTCAAAACGAAATAAGTCTTATCTAAAACTATGTCTAATAAAATCATAGAAGAATTTTGTTTTGCATTTACTTCAGGAATAAGAAGAAGTTATGAAAACAGCGAATTTTCGGCAGAAAACCTCGTTGATGGGCCCTGGTAACGAAAAAGTGGATCAATTCTGTTAATTTTGTGTAGCAAATTACTTCCTTTAATATGTGGTGTAGTCAGAATCCACGATTTGTGCATCCTTGATCGCAAAATCGATTATGACAAAACATCTGTCTGATCTCGATTTCCAAACTTGTATTTAAGATATTTCTCTGCTTCCTTGGTAACGACATTTTGATCACAAGGTACAGAAACATCGACAAGTAGATATGATTTTTTCTCCAAATCCCGGAGAAATCATGCAATCAGTTTGGATTTGTTGATCATACACTATTGTACACAATCCAACAGACATTACTGGCTTTGAGTGTTTGTACCATTTGGGGCATGTGTTTGGAACTTTGAGGGCTGTACAGATCTGCCAGTGGAAGTAGCTACACACCCTGTCGTGTCTTGTCAAGTATTCTGTCTTTGATAGGATTGGAAAAGATGAGACAATATGATCAATGGTTTCTATGTGTTCCTGGCGAATGGGGCATTTATTGTCTTAGCAAATTTTGAGAACCGCTTAATCATAATGTCGTGTTCTCAAGGCCTGATCTTGTGCAGCTATTACAAGTGCTTCCGATTCTGGCTTCATTCTTCCGCTGTTGAGCCACATAAATGATTGATCTTTATTGATCTGTATCCTGTCCATTCATTTCAAATATTGTCCGTGGAGTCATTTGTGTCTCCATGATTTCTTTAACATTTTTTGTGTCTCAAATTTCATGTTAAGTATCATTAAAAGTTCAGTGTTTCTGTCATTCTGCGTGTCTTGCATAGTCTTTTTCACAATGCTTCTTGCTACACTTACTATGCCTCTGTTTCCCATTCTTTGGTCAGATTTCATGACCTGCCTCATTAGTGGTTCATCTTGATGGCTGACTACATACTTTCCCATCCTGATTATTGCATTGTGCCAGGAGGCTTCAATTTGTCTGAGGCCTCTTCTTCATTCCTTATGTCACCCATAGTCTATATACATCAGTTCGAGGGTGAGCAACATGATGCATTGTAAGCAGTTTTCTGTTTTTTCGATCCATGATGTGAATTTCTTGCTCAGTCCACTCCAGTAGTCTGAAACTGTATTCGGCTACAGGCACTGTCAAATTACCTATTGCTGATATTTTATTCCTGGAATTCAGAGCTGACTGCAGGACCAGTCTCACTCTTCTGTAATACTCCCTGCGAATTCTCTCTTTCTTTGTGTCATTCAAGATGGTCTCACATTCTTCAATGCTCAGATATTTGTAGGTTTTAGATAGATAGATATTTATTATTCCCGCAAGTAGGTTTATGCAACCTGGTGGCGGAACATTAAAATTTACATATTATAATTATGAATTAAATACAATGTATCTTAAAAATTATTTTAAGACAATAATAATAATAATAAAAAGATAACAATGTTAACAATAAATGCATTAATAACAATAACTGCATTAATTCTACACTTATGTTTCTGTACAGATAATTTATAATAACATATACGACTTTTATGAACGAGAGATATGTAAGCTAATTCTCTCGCTTTCGCAGTACTCTTTTTCAGTATTCGCATAGTAAAATATAAGGATCTCCACGCTTTCCCTACGACAAAGTTGACCTGATTTTCCCAACTCAATTTGCTATCAAATTATTCCCAAATACTTACAAGACACGACTCTTGGAATTTTTTCGTTGCCTAAACTGTATTGAGTTTCAGTATACTTGCGACCCCTACCAAACGTGATGGTTTTGCTTTTCGAACTATTTATTGTCATGCTATTGTTTTCTGCCCAGAAATGTAGTCTATTTAGATCACCCTGCAAAATATCCTCATCTATTTTTGATTGAATAACTCAATATATTATACAGTCATCTGCAAATAGTCGTACCTTTGAAATTAAATTGTCTGGCAGGTCATTCACAAAAGCTAGAAAGAGGAGAGGTCCAATAACGCTTCCTTGAGGAATCCCTGAAGTTATCTTTGCTAGATTTACCTGGCTCAAGATCTTGAATCACAGTGTGCACATCAACTTCAGTGTTCTCTGGTGTTGTCATTTTGCCTCTCTTTAAGTTGATTTCTGCACACTTGTCAAGACCAAACTTCATGCAGATGTCATTGCTAAAGTCATTCATGACAGACAGCATTTGAGAGAGAATTTCTTCATTCTTAGCGAACACTTTAAGATCATCCATGTAAAACAAATGTGATACAGGCCTTTCTTCACCATGGAGCTTGTAACGAAAGTCAGTGTGCGACAACTGTCTCGATAGTGGGATCAAACTAATGCAAAACAGCAGAGGGGATAGTGAATCTCCTTGAAAAATACCCCTGTGTATCTGAATACTTCTGGTTTCTACTGCTTCCTTTCTGCTGTGTAGTAGTAACATGGTACGCCACGACTTCATATTAGCTTTGTAAAATTCAATAAGTCCACGATGAAATTGATAGATCTCCAGGGCCTCTAAATCTAATCATGTGGTACACTATCGAAGGCCTTTTGGTAGTCAATCCAAGCCATGCTCAAATTGTGTTTTCATTTCTTTACATCATTCGAGATGACTTAATTCAGTAGCAAGATTTCCTTACAGCCATAAGAACCTTAACGAGAGCCTCTTTGTTCAGCTGGCATTAGATGATTCTTCTCTAGATGTTTGTACGTTTTGTCAGCTATGGCTGCAGTTATAACTTTGTTCATTACTGGCAGGCAAGTGATTGACCTGTAGTTCTTCACCAAAGATCTGTCTCCCGCTTCGGGAAGCAAATGTGTGATGCGGCGAGGGAGCCTTTCTAGAAGTACGGTTTGCTAAAAATTGTTTAACAGCCTTTGCTAGATGAGAATGTATTGCTGTTAATTTCTTAATCCAATAAATCTGGATCTTATCAATCCTGGGGGATTTCCAGTTTCCTGTGGTTTTAATTGCTTGAAAGAGGTCCTCTTCCGAAAATTCCTGATTTATTTCTGCAAGAGTGTGTTTGCTCGGCAACAATTTAGAACAATAACATGAAGATTAAAAATAACTTGGAACAGATAAAATACTTATTAAATTGTACATATTAAAAAGAAGTACATATGTAACTCATTACTAGCCTTTATTTAAATACACACATTAAAATTGAGTTGTATAGATGTACACTCAGTGGTTACTAATGCTATAAAAATTGGTAAAATTTGCATTATTGGTACATTTGCTACCCATTAATTTCTACTACATTAAAGATTAGTAGTATATGCACTTAACACAATCTCATACTTTTGGTGGCTATTCCTTACTATGAAAAACATCACTGCACACTGCACTTACACTCCTGAACTTCCATGCTTGTGGGAAGAGCCACTAGCACCTCTGCAGGTAAATTGTTTGGTCAACAATTGTTCTATTTACAAAAGCTGAATTTTCCTGTCCTACATGCACACTTATAGATTTCCTGTGCTGTTTGCTTTGTATGCTGTTTTGAAGAGGTAGTGCCTCTCTGAATAACTGATGATTCTTAATATGTGTGCCCTAGGGAAATACTTTGTGGATTTCGAGATCCCCAAGGAGCTGAGTGCGCTGTGGCGTTACATGTACCACATGTACCAGCTGGATGCATTCACACAGAGCTGCCCAGCTGACCAGGACATCATCAACCACTACAAGCTGCAGCAGGTGGGGGTAAGGCACACCACAAGGCCCGCCACGGCCACAGGCACCGCGCCCAAACTGCCAGGCACTGCGCACGTCGGCAGCACGTTTGTGGACACGTTACAGGCTGGCGAGGGTGTGAGCGAATGAAGGGCAGTTGCCCTGGTTGTCAGTGTGTACTGCACCTCAGTCATGACATTCTAGCACAGATCAATACAGCAGAAACGAGCCTGCTCTGGTTGTTAAAAATTAGTGAAACTTTTTAATTTCTCAGAATAGTTTTAAGGCCCAAGTGGTTCAAATTCCTGGAATTGTTTCAGAATTCCTTTTGGTAATTAGCATAATTAATTTTCTGAATCGTTTATAATCGCTCTTTGTTATACTTTCCCTCCACCCTCCCTCCCTCCCTCCCTCCCACCCTACCTTCCCCTCTCCCCCTCTCTCCCTTGCTACTCCTGGTTTCTTCAATGATAATCAATTGTATTAATGTAATTAGAATTGCTAAATATATTCTTTATATTTCAATGTATTCACACTAATTTTCATTATTAATATAACAATGTATTGGTATTAAAAATCGCAATAAATCGTTGATCTCTCCCCCTGTTGTAACATGAAAAGTAAATAGTCTTCGAAACTTCTTTGACATTTTTATTTTAGTTTCTGTGGAGTACCTAACTTAATTTTCATTTTCATTTTGACAATTTGAAAATCTTTCACTAACCCTTTTAAAGAATAGAAAGCATGTCCTTCCAAAGCCTGAGTAAATTAAATTTAAGGAAAAATTTAGGTTGGATAGGATATTAAGGTTTATATAAATAAATGGTTTTACAAAAAATTAGAAAATTTTTTGAAAATTAATTCCAAAATGACTAGGGGTGGGAATTATCATCAAAGTACAAAACAATTTTTTTTTTTTTAATTTTATTTATAAGCAATTTTATAAGTTGTAGGTTTCAAATTATAATGTATAAGAATTACCTGCACATCCATTGTACTAAAAGTGAATGAATAAATAAGTGAAATGGTAAATAAATGGTTCAAGATGGTGGTCACCAGTTATAGGGGCCTCTCAGTTCACTTGAAGTACAAAACTATAAATCCTACAAACTAATTCACATTGTTTTAAAAAGATAAATACATTGTATTGGTTATCCGAGCTTTCATTTTAATGAAATAAAATTCTCCTATTTAACATAATCTAAATTGTAGTTGCCTATTTAATCATATTCTATTGAAAGGTTAATTATTACAAAACAATTGAATCAGATTTAAGTAATAAATATTTTTGCATAATACTTGTTCCTCGGGTTGAAACACGTTTCTGAATTTTTTGAAATTGCAATGTAAACGAACCTTTATCATTGATAAACAAACATTAAAATTAACAAAAATCCAAATAATGAAATTTTTTTTTCCGTGAACCTCCCACATTTCTTTGGTTGACTGGCGACTGCTGATTGAAAGTCTTGAAATGGGAAAACTGTCCACAAACGTCTACCTCTGTGCCGTGTTACCTGCACCCTGTAATGCCTGGCTGACGTCTTCTCCATTTGTTGCGGTGCTGAACCAGTAGTACTTCCTCAGCTGTAATTATTTGCCACACCAGTGTTTATTGAAAGGTGTGTCCTGCTGTAAGAGTCTTTCAATGTCCTCCATGTCTAGTGTCTGTTCAGTTTTAAGAGTGATTTTTTTGTCATTTCATGAATGCCAAATCAAATTTGGTAGGGGAGCATGGCCAATAATTAACAGTCAGAAATTATTGACATTAAATTCACAAACATTGGCTGACTTCACTTGAGATGTTTTCTCCCTACAATTCTTGTAATTTTGCCAACTAGAGAATGTGTGCTTGATATCAATACATTTATTTAGCTAGAGTACAAAAACGGTACACTTCAAAACTTCCCTTTTAAGAAACATAATTTACGAGCATAATTGTGTGATTAAAATTGTCTCTATTGCAAGTTAAAAGTGACAGGTTAGTAAATAACATGGGCCTTGTGAAATTCGGCATTTATGGCCTGGCTGTTAACATCCATTTGATGACTTCATTCGCAAGCATATGTATTCTCACCTGCTTTTTGACATAATTTGAATGAAATTTTACAATATTCTATTTAGTGTCAAAATTGTAACGACATAAATCACTTTTGAAAACTATCCCTAACCTCCAACTACATGAGCTGAACTGACGCTTTGAGGAATTAATAGCTGGTAGCCCTTGTGGCTGGTGGAAGAATGCAATTCGCGGAGCCTTGCAGTCTTTCTCGTTACTTAACTATTTTAGAACCTGTCAAAAAAATCATTTACAGACCTGAATGGACCATATTGTTAAGTGATGTGTGTAGTCCTTTTTTTTTTCTCTTGTAATCTATTACCACTTTTAGATCATGCTATATTAATTTCAATGCAGTTACAGATGTATTCATTGCTGGGTTTACACTATTCTTATGTACATAAATGTTCTTTCTGTAAAAAGATTGCTATTACTTAATTGCGTAACTTCTTGTTATGAGACTTGCCCATGTCATTATTTTCCACATGCAAATGTTGACCTGCAAAACTGGCTTCAGCTTCAGCTTCAGCAAAGTGTATCTCCATTGATCTGTGGCAGCAAGACTTACCAGGAAACCATGACCTTACTCTAATCATAGAAATCAGTTTAAGGATGTCATTCAAGAAGCCCAAGTGATTTTCGACGCCTAAACTGTTTACCATCATCTGTCTGTTCATGAGATATTTATGTTTAAATGCGAGTAAAAATGAAGGAACAAGAAGGGGTTAGCGGAAAGGTACTCGATAAAATCCAAACGTGTATAAAAACACTATCCTTGCTGCTTTGCCTATTAACTAGTAAAACAGCTCATTTTCATTTTATTGCTCTTCCCCATTTCCAGTTTCATGCACTGGTGTACTCAAAATATTATTCATTATTCTTAGTACAAGTCTGGGTTAGTGCAAACTTGGCCACTTTGAATGAATGTAGCAAACTCGCGAAGCCTTGAGTTTGTTCAGATCAATTGGGGAAAATAGGAGAAAAGAGGCTGATTGGTTTAAGCGCTAGCATTGGCCACAGACGTTTTG
This sequence comes from Acheta domesticus, assembly GCA_031308135.1. Lineage (NCBI taxonomy): Eukaryota > Metazoa > Arthropoda > Insecta > Orthoptera > Gryllidae > Acheta > Acheta domesticus. Next base: position 37,468,263 of record JAHLJT010002630.1, read on the forward strand.
CTGTCAATCAATTTTTCGGTTTCAAGGACTCGCAAGACAAGGTTTCTGTAAGGGCGAGAAAGTAAAGATAGAGCCACGAATAATGTAGCCCATTTCCTGTATTTTACATTTTCCTGTGTTTTACGCTTTTTTTCCGTCAGGCCCCTGGAAAGTGAGAAAAAGGGGTTTTACTTTATTAAAATTGTTTTGCAATTTATTTTAATCTTATATTAAAATTTCTCAGTCTCTTTTATTGAATTTTCACATCCAAACACAGCACAGAATTTATATCTCGTACAGGCAAATGAGGGCAATTGGTATGTGTCAAACGCCTTTGACTGTGCACCTTTGATTGTTGCTTGTATGGATTTATTTATTATTATAGTAAGGCATAGTTTCTTGACAAGCTCTGATGTGCACAGCCCTAAGTGAAGTGATTATATTTATTCCCTGAAAGACTGGCCTTTATGGCACTTAATGAAATGTAAGATGAGTAGCTTGGTCTACTGTTCTGATCTTCCAACAGAAATCATTTTTCATTAATTTTTTTTCTTTCTTTTTTTGCTATAAAACAAGAGTTTCAACAATTTTTCTCTAAGATTATTCTGTAGAATTTACTATGAAATTGTAAACCACTCAATAGATATATCCAGCATGGCTAAATGGATGCTGTGATATCTAGACATTGGACTTTTTGGCAAGTGCCTTTACTCTTTTGACTTCAAAACTTCGAAATAATTATACGTGTGTTCCATACCCTTTTGATGTTACTGTATGTATAGTGTGCTAAAATGACTATTTCAGTTAGGGCTAAGAATAGCCATTCATCCCTTAATTACCTGTTTTTTGGATTTAAAAAAAGTTGTTTTTCATTTACATTTATTATTGCTTGTTTAGTACTAACTTCAGGAAGAATTCTCTTCAGCACTGCAAGCAGTTTTGATGATTCTTATTGCTAGCGATTGTCTCATATCGAGCTTTACTTCACAGAAGTTCTCTGCCAGTCATCTCTAGAATTGAAGTATGCTACAAACACAAATGTTGAAGTAGAAAGATTTTTGCTTCTTTAAGTATTTTTGAATGATAAAAGAATGAGAAATGGCTTTGATCCTGAAAAAAAGGAGTAGTTGTAATAAGGAGAAGAAAAGTTCTTATTGAAAATACCTGCAGTCAAGAAATATATCAGACCATGTAAAATACAAAAACCCACAAGTTAAAGCAAGGAAAATAACAAAAAGGATGGGGAAAACTTTGTGGAAACTGTAGAGAGATAACAGGTCCACAAAGAGTAGGATTCAAAATACTGAAAAACACTAAGCATAGAGAAAAGAGGCACATTACATAACACATTAGCACAAGAGGCACATTATGCAATTACACCTCTGTAAGGAAGAAATCTGCCTCCCGGACAAAATCTCAGAACAGAACAATTTGGTACATGAAAATGACCTCGACGAGCTGGAAACCTGTCTAACTCAGAAACTGAATGTTTTGAAGAGAAAGTAAAGTGATTATTACGTGGCTAAGAAGGAAATTTATTTTTAAATTTCCATCACTCTTTGGAATGGCATAGTGTGAAAGGTCACATCACTCTGACAAGCATAGTAGCTATTGCTACTCGTATTCAATATCTATATGAATAATATAGTCAGGAAACAGAAAACTGGGATAGAAAGAGACAAAGAAATTAAAACCATTCTCTTCTCAGTCAAGTTTTTTGGCAACATCTGAAGGTAATTTACAAGGAGTCACCTTCAAACTAAACACACATAGCAACGAATATGACATGAAAATTTCAATAGCAAAAACAAAAACAGTGGGTTTCACTGCAGAATCAAAAAAGAAATAGAAGATAAAATAGTAGAATGAGTGACAACCTTCACTTGCCTAGAAAATATAGCTTTTTGAGAAGAGGATATAGATATGAAACTGGCAGGACACAATAGAATCAATGGAATAACAAAAAATAAATTTTGAAATGTGACCAAACAAACACAAATTTAACTTGTTAACGTAGCAGCAAAACAAATCCATTTATACGATTTCATATCCATTAGTATATCCGTTTATACCAAAAGGCCAGAAGTAGATAGCAGCCATGATGAGATACCCGAGATCAATAATAGGAGTGATACAAAAGAATAAGAAATAGATTATTATTCATTGTGAGTCATTGGAAAGTTGAATAGACAGATTATTACAAGGGAGAACAATTTGCCAGCATGTTTCCTGTATTACAAAGAAATGCGATTTTATTGGGAAAATGTACCATAGAAACTGTAATAAAATGATAAAATGTGCTGATGGATTGAAGAATGTTAAAGACTAAAATCATTTGCCTATTTTATGTAATTATTTACAAACAATATCCAAGTAATTGTGGATTGTAAATTTTAATATACATATTATGCTCATATTATGTTTATAAAACATTATATTATTTGTGTATTGGTATATTCTTCGGTGCTAAATAAAGTCAATTAAATTAAATTTGCCTAAATATTCATGATTTTTAAGGGAAAGTTGTTTTTTTTATGCCCTTTAAGATTCTAAACCAAAGAACGGCATGCGATGATGAGTTAAGATTCCGGAATGGCACAGATGAAGAAACAATAATATTTGCATGTGGACAATAATTAGCCCTTACCTTTTTAATGCAGTACATAAGAATACTTTCTCCTGGTTGGGAATTTGGATATCGGCTTCTGTATATGTGTGTGTGTATTTACTGCGTTCAGCATACAACTTGTGGTAAAGTCGATTGTGCATTGTGTGAGCCTTTGTGTCTGTGGACTGTCAGCCAGTTGCTCCCTTGCGATCTCTGTGGCCTGCTGGTGTTTCGCACTGTGGCTTGGGTCTTGTCACTTGTGGTGTTAGAGTGTATCCGTACTTTGCATTTCTATTGCCTCTTACAAAATTGTACTGTTATGTCTAGTCAAACATAAGGTGTGAAGTGCAGTGAAAAGCATTTATGTGATATCCAATATTGTTCAAAGCATTAAACACTCTGGCTGGGAATCGCTTCTAGAAATCCTTGTTTTCAGTCCAGTTTCAGCATTTGCTGAAGAAAACACATTTCTGATATAATTCTTAATACATAATTTTGCATTACTTAAACCCTGAAAATGAACAGTCCATTTGAGTAACACCTGAATGAATATCCTTAAGAGACTGTCCCTCTTTATAGTATTCCTATAGGTTCCACTTTTATTTCCTGAACTTCAAACTTTCTTTCGGTGAATGTATGTCTCAAACCTTTTTAAATCATTCAAATAAATTTCGTTTAAGGTATTAAGAATTCTTACTGATCAGTAATGTTCAGGATTGGAATATTCATCAGTATTTTCCGAATTCTCTGCACTTCATTTACCTTCATTATATTAACTGCACCTTTGGAATATTGGAAGAGGCTTGCACCTTTTTGAGTGTAGTATTGGTGTACATTAGATTTAATTTTTTTTTTATTTTCAGAGTTTTCAGTGCTGCTTTTTTGTTGTATATGCTTTTCACAATATCATTCTTGTAAGATTTTTTGGCTATCAACCATCTCCTGCTTGTCATTGTTAGCCTTTTTTCTTCCTTCCAAATTAGGAAAGAATATACATGTTATCCAAAAAGTTCGCAAAAAGCATTATTTTGGTCAGAGAACAAAATTGGAAGGCGAAATGAAGCAATAAAGGCAGCAGGAAAAATTGTCTTGTTTCTGAACAATTCATAGTATAACTTGATTCTGGTAGTGTAGTATTGCATGCTAATTGAATCAGTATTCTATGGTATTTTTAACTTTCACATTAGCAGTGAGATGTATTCTCAGCTTTTTTTTTTTTTTTTCGGGTATCTTTGTACAATTCAATTGTGTATTGTAGAAACTAATGATCAGCAAACATTGTATCTTCTCTTCTCATTATTATTATTATTATTATTATTATTATTATTATTATTATTATTAATAATGTATTTATTTATCTCTGAGTCATTTTGATGTTTCATATGCTTAAACAATCCACCCCACTGTTACATTCTTGGATTTTTGGGCTGAAACCACAAATTTGATTCAAACTAAACAAAAATATTATAAATACACCTATAGACTATGAAAAATTGCTTGAAATTTTTACCTTATAGGTACATCATTCTTGTCAAATAGTGTTATTGAAATTTTCAGAATATAAGAATAACAGTAGGATCATACTTAAACTGGGTGGTTAAAAGAGTATACAATTATTCAAAATCGGCTGCATTCTGGTGAGTCACTTGTGATTTAATATTCTTTCAAAACGGTAAGCGTATTCCTGCCAGTGAAGAACAGCAATGCACCCCAGTAGTGTCAAAAAATACATAAATTAATAATTAATTTCTAAATTGAATATCAGTGTAAGTAAAATTGATCTTCGCTTAAAAGTTGAAAGTTTAGTAGATGGATTATTGCTTGCAAAAGGGCGTACTTATTTGGAAACTAATGATTTGATTAATTTTCGACCACAAACTTTTGTAAATCTTTCATACGGTAAATTTAAGTGACATAGATATTGGGAATATAAGCGGTGAAAATTAGAAATATATTCTGTAGATTAATTTGGTATAGTTATGTCTTGTGGAGAAAGGGAAATATAGAATTAACTTTCAGATAAAGAAACATGAATGAATGAATATTTTTTTTCAATATAAAATTACTGTTTTAAATTTCTGAATATAAGAAAGAATCAGGTCATCTGAACTGTTTGTGGAACTTGCTCCTTTCCTGATCCTGCACGAGACGGGTTGCTTTGTTGCAGGGCATGAAATGAAGAAGCACGAAGAGCTGGAGACGCCCACCTTCACGACATCCATCCCAGTGGACATCAACCTGGAGGACTAACAGGCCTGGGAGCGGCGCTGTGGGTGGGGCAGGCGTGTGCAAGGACTGAGTGTGTTATGCGTAGATAAAAAGGGGGTGCGTGGCCCCACAGGCCCACGTGCACAGACAGTTGGCAACATTTTTTTTTGAGCCCTTTGCAGGCTGCGTTCAGACTTGCACTTCTGCTTCAGGTGTCTCGTGCAGAGAGGCCTCAGAAACTGAATTTCATGTTATATCCAATTGCCGTCCTTCCAGAAGCTATGTTTCAGAGCTGCTTGTTTGTACAGTGAAAAGGTTTGTGTACTTTGCATCATGCCTGCACTTAAGTTGCATAAACTTATTAATTTTATTGTTGTGACCATTTTCTGCAAATATCTACAAGATGTAGGTAACTGTTTCTCGGTGGTTTCAATTTTCTATCATCATTATTGCTTGCCTTTGAATGACAGTTCAATTTTGAGCATAAAATTGCCTGTTATTATAGACTGGCTCAAAAGGTTCAATCTACAGTGTTTATTACCATCATTTTGTAACTTTCTTGTGTTCTTTCATATTAGAAAATAAACTTGAAAACTCAGCCTGCTAAAGAGTCTAAAATCAATTTTGCAACTACCTGTGATTCACAGGGGTTTGTCTTAGCAAGGGCCTCCTCTATTAACAGTATGATTTTTAGTTACGATAATTATTATTATTATTATAATTATTATGCCTGTACAAGAAAATATAAAAGAAGAGTTTTGGGGTTGTATATTTCATCTTATATTCATGAATGAGGATATTTTTTTGATAAAAGAATTTTTTTAACGTTTGTGAGCGAACACAAAATGGAACTGCGATTATAGAAATGAAAGAGAAAAAGGGACGAAAATGTGCCATCTGTCACATTATGCAATGTATGACCCCAGGACTGACTCGTTCCCAGTGAGGGACTGCCTTAATTTCCACATAAACTGTGTAATGTCAAATGAAGTTAGAACAGGATACACCGAAATAGATGGATGAGTGACACTGCATGATTACTTGCGATGGTTCGTGGGGTCTAGTGCTTCTGGAGATGCCAGGCATTCACTCGCGTGCATTTCTTTGACAGCAATGACAAATAAATCCATGTAATATTTTAAGTTCTTGTGTCAGAAGGAAGTGTTTTTTCTTTAATTTGGTGAAAGAGGTTTGCTTTTTTAGAAGGTCTTTAAATTTTCTAAATTGTGCACAAATTATTTACATTACAGAATAGTTTAGTAAGGGAGGTTGTCTTGTCCAAGACTTTTGTTACATAGTACCAAATTCACTTTTACTGGGTAGTCTTGTCTGCTGTTGTAAATTTGATTTATTTCTTGCACTGACATGAAACTTAAGTGACTTCATCATTCATTATTATGTGCAGAAGCAGCCTCTTGAACCCTCAACTCCATGACACAAATTATTTTTAAACAATTAATGAATTGAATGAACAAACAAACAAATAAATTCATATACAAAAAACTAAACATGATAGAAAAAACAGAATTAGGAAAGAAAAAGAAGAAAAAAAAAAGCACGAATTAACCAAACCAAGGAATTTGCAGGATAGCAAGAAGACAAAGCAATCATATTTCAATAAATGTACTTGATCATGTGTGAACTGGGGTGGGAGTGAAAGGGGAAAGAAAAGAAACTGATGTTACAAAGCAGCTGTTGAAATTTTGTGTTCCGAGATACCTTGAGCAATGTACCGATATGATGATATTGTGGCAACATGAACGGTCATAAACAGTTGTGCATTACCATTCATCCATCTATTTCTGTCTCTCCTACTCTACAATGCTTCCTTGTAGTACTTACGTAGGCAAAGATGCCTTCGAGTCTGTCCTTCTCTTGCATTTAACTCGTTTCTTCTAAATACGATGCGAATCCTGAAGAACAGGTATTACGAACTGTCTTTGGCTCGGAGCTTTGTGATATTTTTGCAGATAATGTATTGAAGTTGTGATATTGGCATTTTTGACATCTTTTTTTTTTTAAGAACAGTATTCTATGTAGATAATATTTCTGTTACAATGAAACTCATCTAAATTGAGTAGATAGGATACTGCTTGCATTTGCTCCAGGCAGAAAGAATGTTTTGTTACAGCTGAGTTATTGCTCCTGTTGATTTCTTATATATAAAACCAGATTCTAATTCATTGTTGCTTAGAGGGGACTGGGAGGGGAGGGGGGAAGGTGAACTTGTGGTATCCTTGATTATCTAGTTAGGTCTTCATCAGATAGGGTTACCAACTGAAAATTTTCAAATACAAGATGTTGGCTGAAGAAGAGCAGGACTCTAATAAATTACAAGGCAATTTAAACTTGTAATACATCAGATTTTGTGCAATGTAAAATAAAACATTTCACATTTATTTATTTTATTTTCCTCCCATAATTGACACTTCCATTTCTAATTACCATTTTCAGTTGTAGTTTTTGTTTTTTGGTTTTTATCCTTTTACTACCTGAAGGTAGTTTAGAAATTTACGTAATAGATGGAGAATACTGCATTGTGAAAATGTCAGTTTCATGACAATGATGGTAACATTAAAATTAAATCATTGTAGATTGGCACTCACTGACCTATCTAGTTTGTAGTATGAAAAAATTATGTTTTCTTTATTTTCAAAACTAGAATTGTCACAAGGTGTATAGAGGATTTGGAAAATATAAGGTTTTAGAAAAGGTAGGATGCCAGTCAGACATAAATAACACTGAAAAGAAAGAAGTGTTCTCTTAAAACTGGCTAGTTGGTAACCCTATATTCGGATCGTATTTTTCAGTCCAACGCTTCCATAAAGAGCCTAAATAGGATTTCCCATTATTTGGGAAACAACACAAGACTTATTGATGTCAATTTGAGAAAAATATATTTCACTAAGTTTGTATTTGTTATAGATTATAGTCGTAATGATAACCTTGTCCTTTTATTTTATCCATCTCTTAAATATAAGGAAAAGTGATGTTAACAATAGCAACAAATTTTACGAATGCCATTTGAGGGATAGGATGTTATTTGATGTAAAGGAAGCAAGATGGATTGCAAAGCACAATATGTTATCAGAATGTTAAAAATGTTTGAGTACAACATTAGCAATTTAATTTTCCTGTTTCGTATTATGTAAAATCTTGTAATCTGTAACAAGTTGAGGTGCAACATTCATCATACGAATATTGCCACCTAAATCTTCATTGTTCTGTTTCATACTTTTTCTTCCATCTGTATAATGTTTTTGAAATAAAAAAAGGAAGTATTGATTTGTGTTTTCATATCAGTGGTTTCAATGAAGATGCTCCCGGCAACATGATAACATCATAAGGTTGATAAGCATGCAATTGTATGGTAGTTCTTTATTTAGCATGTTTCATTCGGAAAAGCTATTAGTGTGATTATGGGTACGAGTGTGTATAAAATATATTAATATTATTTTATGTTAATCAGAGAAGCTGCAGGTGGAAGAGAAGAAAAAAACTACACCCTTTTTAGATTGTGTTGGCCACATTAATTTTGATATTACGCCTATTGACAGCCGTAATATAACCTCCGATTTATGTAACGTCTGTTTTATCGCTATTGTCAGTGGCTGAACAGTAGCAGGAATTGCACAAATTTTTCTGTATTAATTTAGTACGATAATTATCTGAGAATTATTTTAACCTCGTACACATTGGTGTGTTGACACTAAGTGCACTGTTTATAGCGTTGAAGGTTCTCAAGGCTGCACTGTTTGTGTGCCATTGAAACATTAATTTTGGATGCTAATTTACAGTTAAACAAAGGTTATTTAAATCTATGGTTTTCATAGAAGAATTATTAGTCATTTATCAAAATTGTCAATAATGCCAATTGTAGTATAGCATATTTCAACAAGAGAACTTAGAACAGTATTATGTTCAGCAAAATTAAAGGCACAATATCTATTGACAATGTGAGATACTTTATGTCCATGTGTTTGGTATCCTGTGGAGATTGCAAAAGCAATTCAGATCAAACAAGACAATACCCTAAGAGAAAGTTGTACCAGCATCACCGTGACATCAAGAAAGATTTTCCCCAATGTCCTCCTGCTTATCATTTGAAATTTAATGAAACCCAGATATGTAATAAGAAAGTTTAAAAAAAATTAATAAAGTAAATAATTCACATTGACAAATAACTTATTCTATTTGTAATAAAAAATGATATATAATCTTCCTAAATGTAATGTTGACCTCATTAACCCTTTGCACTCGTAAGCCATGAGCAATAATACATGCCCTAAAACTCATAGGGCACATCATGGATGCCACACCAAAATCCCTAATTGACTCACTGGCCATGCCACAGATGCCCACATCCTTTCCTGATATGCAAAACAAAGTTTTCTTGTTGAGTCAGTCCAGGCTCCTATTCTATTTTTAAACAATGTTGATGCAATACTGTGAGAATGAGCTGGAAAGGGGAAAAGCTGAGTATTGGCTTTGAGCTGTGAATCCTTTTTCCATTGTCATCTTAGACATGCCTTACAGTTGTAGGACCTCACAGTGCTCAGAAACCTCTGACTGCAGAAAGCATTCGTGGGTGGCATGTCACATATGCCCTAAGAGTGCAAAGGTTTAATAGGTAAAATAACATATTTGATCTGGTGAACATGGCGTAAGGTTTTTGTTTTCCTCATATAGCTATACTTTGATTGACCCAAAGTATAAATACATGATTGTTAACTACTGAAGAACAAATTCATACTTTATGGAGTACAATTTCTACATTTAAGAATCCAAGTTTTCTACATCCTTGTGCATATTAATGTGAACAAGGAGATTAAGTATAAGCAGTGCCGGTGCTAGACAACTGCTCCCCCACCCCCATGTTCAGATAAATTTTAAAAAATTTACAAATAGGCATTTAATTTCACCGATCTTCAAATGTATATTAGAAAAGATTTACTTTTTCCTATATTTTGAGAAGAAATTTAAAAATAATTAAGTGAACAATAATTTGATTAAGCTGAGCTAAGAACACACATTAATAAATTGGTAAATTTTAGTTTAGTATAATAAAACGTGAGGGATAATGTTCAGTGTTTCTGTAGAATATCCCATATCCAGAAGTCTTTCAATTACATCTTACTTTAAACTGTTTCATGCCTAAAATCATGAGTCATAACTAAGTTGCGGATTAATAGGTGCAAAAAACTGTAGAAATAGGTATTTAAAAATGTAAAATAGGCATTTAAATTGGCAGAAAGTTTCTGAATGAAACGTAATACCTTATCTTCATGGAAGGTTTGCTTTCGTCTTTATTCTGGCAAATTCTTCTATCATTGTCAGGGAAATTTGTATACCAAAGGGTGAATCACAATAGTTAATTTTTAGATTTTCATTAAATGCATGCTAATACTTAAATGCTACATATAATATATGTAATATATGTGTATTATAATATTTTTTCTCGCCTTTAATTTAAACAATTGAATACATTGTACAATTTATTTATATCGCAATGCACAATACAAATGGAACTAGTGCTAAAGCTACATATTTTCTCACATTATTTCTAAAAATATTTCAAAATTTGCAATTTTCAAACTCGAGTCTTCAATGAACATGAGACCTGCACCATTCTTTTAAATGCCCCTTGTTGTATTTGTAGGGGGGGAAAATGAATATTGTAGCGGTTAAAGAATTTTTTTTTTTTTTGTAATTTGCCTTAATTTCAAGCAGAAATTATGTAAAACCATGTGTTTTTTAAAAATTATACATAGTCTTTTATTAAGATCTAATCTTTAGAAAAGATTTCATTTAAGACAATCTGTATTCAATATTGTACTTTGCAATGTTATTTTTTTCAATTTTTGAAAATACATAGAGCACAAAAATGGGACTGGCACAAATTTTTATACTGCCCTTTGATTCATACAAGGAGAAAATTTTAAAAAACAATTTTGGTGCCCCAAGAGTGACGCAGCTGGAACAACTTGTCCGAGGCCCCCACTTAAATGGGGACCTGAAAATTTAAATATTTTTTTTCTCATTTTCTTAAAAAACTCCTTCATTAAAACTGGTATAAACAAACATTCTCTAAGTGAACAAAAATGCTACAATTGAAATAACAAAACGCAGGCTCCCAAGTAATCAGGTGGGACGACGGTCCCCCCCCCCCATACCAATCTACAGCTTTTTTTGTTCCTGTTCTGAGGCTGTAGGTCGCTTAATGTTAGGTTTAGAAAAAATATACAAAACCAGGAAATTTTATTCTCTTTAAAAAATTGGGTGTATTTATTTATGACGACCATCTATTAAACAGCTGTGGCCGTTATAGTAAATGTGCCCGCTCAGTGCACATTATATGCGATATGTGCATTGAGGGTTGCATAATGATTTCGTTTGTAAATGTCATTCCCTTCTCGCACACCCCGCTAGGGGTGTCTTAACCTCAGTGTATTCTTTTTCCCATTGTAATTGAAGACTTAAGTTGGAACACTAACACGCACTTATACAAATCCATCTTCTTCTTCTTTTTTATATTAATATAGATATAAATTTAATAAAGAAAAACAATGGGGAATTTTGAGCTAGTTTTCACAGAAAACGGTTGAATTCTCGAGAAACCTTATATGAAATTATTTAAAGCACATGTACTCATAAATACAGTAATGTGAACAAATTGCCGCTAATGTAAATATTAACGACGAGAGATACAAGTAAAAAAAATACATTTTTGTAGTTTTTTTAAAAAACTAAAAAATAGCAGCAATATGGCATTATGTCACCCCATTGAGTACAATTAGTACTATCCCTACTAAAAGTTTAAAGAAAAAATTTGGAGCCGTTTTTGAGATTTTTTAAAATCGCACAAATTGCACGCAATATTGCGCGAAAACTGCTAAAAATGTTCAAAAAAATGTACATGATTTTAATGAAAGAACTCGCTTTGGAGGAGAATTTTTATTTCGAGGAAAAATCTCTTTCTTCAATTCTGTAGTTGTAGGAAGGCGCCGAAAACATTCAAAGTTTTTCAATTTTCGAAAATTCAGAGTTAACCGTTAAAATCGGACCTATATAACTGTACCCTCCCCCCTTTCCGAAAAAAATGCACTCGAGTCTTAACCTGACCCCCCCTCCCGCCCAAAAAAAAGAGAAGTCTGGATTCGCGCCTGGTAGTATTACTCCCCAACGCAAAGCGCTCTACGTCCCCCTTGGGACTTGGAGACGTGTTGTGTCAATTAAGACGCAAACAATTGCAAAAGAAGAAAAAAAGTTGACTGACACTTCTGGCGTAATGTTGGCAGCCCTATGACTGCGATTTTCGTAACTTTGCTTCTGACAGAAATCAGCTGTTTATGATTTCATCCAATCGGGAGCATGAACGTCACTATCGCGAAATATAAGGCCCTGATTGGGATGCAGCCAAACAGCTGATTCGTGTCAGGGGCAAAGTTACGAAAATCGCAGTATAGGTGTTGGCAGCGCCTGAAGTAAGGGACCGCTTGCGAATTCGTAAACTCTCTTGTTTCGCTTTAATAACAAAGCTGTTTCAGTGAATGTACAATTATTATTTAGGTACTCAAAAATATAGTTGTATAAAGTCATAAAATATATTTTGGGCATACCCAGTGCGATACACTAGTCATACACCGACTGCTGTGCTTTTGTCTTGATACATTGTAAAATCATAAATTATTTCTACATTTTCTTCTAACTCCAATGCTAATGTGCCTTGTTCTCCCTAAACTTTATACTGGTTTATTTATCTGGAATAGACGTGTCCACCTTTAAATACTATGATAATAAATTTGCATGCAATTTGTGAAAAACATTTGCATAACAGTGATGTTATTGAATTATTATAGACTTAAGAGAATGTGAAAGGACATCAGGTGGTAGTTCAGGTTTGTGAGCGAGGGTATTGGCCAATTGATTAATTCTTTATATTAAAAAATTATACAGCTATTCACTTGTATCTTTTAATAGTTATTAAACTTTTTTTTCATGTTTGTGTTTTCAAATATTGAGAACATGTATAAGTTGGATAAATTTCTATAAGTTTATGTACTGCCCGTACCATAAATGAATGTTTCATTGAAAATGTTTTTCTTCACAACGAGTATGAAAATTGTCATTAATTTCTTTTCGTGGCTGCACACAGATGCATATAATGCTAAGCACACTTAAAAACTAACTTTAGCATGATGTGATGTGTATTTTACAAGCAAGTTTGCTTATTATATTTGTATAATAATTGCCTGACGCTCGTTATATAATTGCACAAAGATGTCACTACTGATGCTAAACAAAATAGATAATATAGTACCAGTGGCTAATGAAAAATTGTGGGCATCGAAGAGTCAAAATGAAAGAAAGCATGTGTACAAAGTAATGGCACGTTACAATTGTGGCTGTGACTTCATTACATTTTACAAAACATAATTCAGTTATCAAAATGGAATCAAAAATGCAAAAATTATGACAAATGGAAAGCATATTGCAATTGCTCATAACAAAACCCAAGTTAGGTGGGGATATTATTAAAAGATAATGTCTCCACCTCATAATAACTGGAAAATATAGAACTTACTACAAAGACCAACCTTTACAAGAACCACATGAACCATCCCATCTCGATCAGGTTTTTTTCCAGTTTCCCTGATCCATAGAGCAAATGCTGAGATGGCCCCTTGTTTTGCTTCTGGACGTAAATGTAGCTTCACTGTGCGCACGTTTTGTTGAGCACTCCTTTTGCTTGTAGTTCATTTACAGTTGAAATTGATTTTCTATAACTCGGGAAAAAACATTTTTCAAATATCTTTATTTTTCTTAAATAATTATTTTCTAAATTAATTTTTTTCGTTTTTTTTTTTTTTTTTTAAATAAAATTCTGGCCCTCAAGAAAATGTGCGCAGATAAATTTCTTTCCCCACACGTCATATACAGTTTTTACTGTTTTTTGACTAAATAAATAAATAAATAATCTCGATCCGTTTTTTTCCAGTTTCCCTGATCCATAGAGCAAATGCTGAGATGGCCCCTTGTTTTGCTTCTGGACTAAATTAGCTTCACTGTGCGCACGTTTTTTGAGCACTCCTTTTGCTTGTAGTTCATTTACAGTTGAAATTGATTTTCTATAACTCGGGAAAAAACATTTTTCAAATATCTTTATTTTTCTTAAATAATTATTTTCTAAAATGAGCTGACACATTCAAAGGACACCTTTCACAAATTGGTGAAAAATTTAATTTCTCAAAACGTGCAAAACAGAAAGTCTAACCAACCAAACACTAATGTAACACAAATCAGCAATTCCATATTATTATATGAAACCACACCATCTGAAATTTTTAAAATATTCAGTATAGTCCAAGTCCCCAAGGGGCTTGGAGATGCATTGCGTCAATTTAAACACTACAAATTGAGAGAAAAAAAAACACATGGAAAGCAGGGAATTTGACCTCTTGAGAAGAGGAGGTCGATGTAGTTCAATGTTTTGTGAAAGTCAGTGATCTACAAACCAATTTCAGGGATGGAAGACTTGGACCGGAATGGTTCATTAATGTCCGAAATTTGCACGGTTTTCTTCACGAAGAAGATACAGGAGCGGAGTAAAGGAGTGAAGTCTTTTTTTAAAATGTTTGATTTTGCAATCAGGGGCCATCCGTAAATAATGTAACGCAAATTTAGAGTATTTTTAATACCCCGTTCCCCCGTGTAACGCACTTCCCTATCTATGTAACGCAGCAGAATGCTGCCTCAGACACCCTCCCTCCCCCTTTAGCATTACGTAATTCATGGATGACCCCTCACAGATGGAAAAATGGGTCCAGATGACATTTTTGAAGCTATGTGCACATTCCAGCGTGTGGTTCCAGGGAACCGAGTAATGGGATCCACACAACACTGAAATATAAATTACAAACAGAATGAGCATTAATTACTGAAAACCTGAATTAAATCCAACCTTTGTGATCAATAGATCTTGGCAAATAATACTTCCAATTTTTTGTACTGCTAAAAAATGGAAAAATCAATTTTAAGAATAAACTAAAGTATGTTGTAAAAATATGGCCCAGTTATCCAAATTTACCGTAGTTGCAAATTAGTCTAGTATAAGGTTATGACAAAGACTTGCAGGATGCACTGGCTGACTGGCATAGGCAAACACAATGATGTGCGTACTGTATTGTTTGCTGGAAGATTTTGTCTTTTAATATATTAGCTGTGGATTGATTTTAGAACAATAAAGATACAGTGTACTGTTCTCACAATATCTGCTAAACAAAATTTGTATAATCTACTCTAATCCTAATTGTATGATCTGTAAACAGTGCCCTTGAAAATTTATGACTATAAAAACTCTGTAGAATATGGCAACAGCAGTAACCATTATTGTTTTAAAAGATTTTATACAAAGTAAAAGAACAGATAAAATAAATATATAAACAAAACTTACTAATTAGATACATAGTAGAATTAAATGTTCCAATTGAATTGTATTTTATGTTGAATGATTCCATTTTTGGTATTAAATGCCATTTTCTACCAGTCAGTCATTAGATCATTTTCTATTAAATTCATGAATTTAATTCATTGGATCTATCTGCAAAAACCATCAAACTTGTGGATTGGCCGTTTCTGCCAGCTTCAAATTTAAACTTTTTGTCTTGAGAATTTTTATGCAAAATTTTCTTAAGTTACTATTATTTTAATGCCAGTTGAAAAATTATTGTATTAATAATGTTTTAATTTCTCAATACAAATCCTGTATTTAGTAATAATGTATGAACATTACTTCTTTAGAAAATTATACACCAAAAAGGAATCAAAATAGGTTCAAAATAATGAAATAAAGTCATCTTCTTTTAGACACACAATGAATTTATTGTTTAATTGTCAATAATGATTTCTCTTTTAAGAAGATAAGTAAATTTGAATTGGAAAAATAATTTAAAAGCAATTACATGATTCTGTTAAACAAGTAGTATCCTGAATAATGAAGCTGAGTTTAAAGCTTGCATTGAAATTTAGTAGGGAGTAGGGTTATCACTTTTAAGATGTGAAATTAAGGACATTTCACAAAAATAAGGGACTTAATCAGTAATGTAAACGTAAACTTAAATGTAATAATTAGCTGTTATTGTTTGCATGTTTGTAATATATTATTCATAGTAATTTTCTCTTTCTTATAATGCAGATTTTAATTTAAGGTCTGGCGGGTAGCCTCAGGCAAATAGCCAATATAAAAGTTATTTCTTCCACTTGTATTTGGACTTTGAGGATCTCCATTCCAGAAATAAAATTCATAAGTAATGTCTTTTAACATTTTTTAAGATTATTTAATAATACCAGTTGTAACTTCCTCTTTAATAAACTGTCCTATATCAACATGAATTCATGTTTACATGAAATTAGGGATTTTTTCCTTCCAAACTTCACTTAAGTCAACAAATTATTCATTCTAATAAGAGCATTTTAGTATAAGGTTTAGATTTGTTATAAATGACCAAGAAGAGTGTTCTGAAATAAAATAAAAATAAAAAAAGTACTGTAACAAAGAAACTACAACTATTTTAAATTGTACAAATGTTCAACTGTTTTATTCAATATAATATTCTTCTGAAACAAAATTGCTTAGAGTTTATTGGATTTTGTAAATTGGTATTAAATTAACTAAAAAATATAAGTGGTCCTGTAGTAATTTTTTGAATTTCTATATAAAAAATTAACCATGATTCAAAATAAATAATGAAACTTTTTTTGAACTATTATAAACAAAACCAGCCATGATTCAAAATGAATAATTAAAATTGAAATTTTGAAAAAAAGTAGTATGGCTGGTTGTGTGTCACTCCTTAGTTGGTCTCACCTGGGGCGGTCCACCCACCCACTATTTGACGCCACTGGGTTCAGTGTAATAGGTTTTCCTTTATTTCACGAGTACATTTCACATTTCCACACATTGTAACATACTCTTACAATTAGTCCAATCTAAGTAATTCTCATGAAATATATGATTTACACAAATTGTTAACAATCACCACACACCTTTTTTAAGACAGGCAAGGTCACTGTCTCAACAAAATTTTAAAAAAATGTATCTCTTGTTTCATTCATACACATCTAATGGAAACAGCATGTTGTCCATGAACTATTAACA
This sequence comes from Acheta domesticus, assembly GCA_031308135.1. Classification (NCBI taxonomy): domain Eukaryota; kingdom Metazoa; phylum Arthropoda; class Insecta; order Orthoptera; family Gryllidae; genus Acheta; species Acheta domesticus. Next base: position 37,485,215 of record JAHLJT010002630.1, read on the forward strand.
AAATATTGAATCAATTATTCAGAGAACCTTTCAAAAACAAGAAACTTTTAATTTTAGATATTAAAAAAAACTGCATTTTGGAAAATTTCTAGATACATATTCTTTTGAGCATAACAGTAGAAAATTAGGGGAAAAAAAAGTTTCTACGCAAGTGCATGTGTTATACTAGAGTTGTCATCGAAAGGCTGCTTTTTCTGTTTGCAGGCAGAGATAGTGAACATAATGGCAGCATGCAGTAATTGCATCTTGCAAACAGGAAGTCAGGAAGAAGCAGATGTAAATGCAAAGGACAATACCGGAGCTACTCCTCTACATAAGGCTTGCACTGGAGGCCACGTGGAGTGTGTGCGAGAGCTGATAGGAAGAGGTGCAGATGTAAATGCAAAGAATAATAACGAATGGACTCCTCTCCACATTGCTTCCAACGGGGGTCGTGTAGAGTGCATGCAGGAGCTGCTACGATGTGGCACAGATTTACAAGTAAATGCAAAAAACAACAACGGGGAGACTCCTTTGCATAAGGCTTGCAACAGAGGTCATCTGGAGTGTGTGCAAGGGCTATTAGGAGGAGGGGCGGATGTAAATGCAAGGAACAACGACGGCGTGACTCCTCTCCACTTTGCTTCCAACGGAGGCCATGTGGAGTGTGTACGGGAGCTATTAGGAAGAGGTGCATTTGTGAATGCAAGGAATAATAATGGAGCGACGCCTCTCCACAGAGCCTGCAATGGGGGCCACTGTGGAGTGCGTGCGGGAGCTGCTGGTCGCTGGAGCAAGAGCCGCACAGAGGAACAAGGGGGGAGAGATACCCTTTGAGCACATATCTAAGGACGAAGTGCACAGATCCTTCGATGAGCAATAGATACTTGTAAGACTTTAGAGGTCATCCATAAATTATGTACTGCTAGAAGGAGAAGGGTTTATTATCATTAAAATTATTAATTAATAATATAAATAAAGTTAATTCAAATTGTTTTTACTGTTTATGTTTTGGGCAGGTTATGCCACAAGTGTTACGTAATTATTTAGGGGAGTTCAAGTACATATCAAAGGGAGACAAGGTATTCAAAATACTTCAAATTTGTGTTACATAATTTATGGATGAACCCTTATAGCAAACATCGAAGATTTAAATATTTGATAACAAATATATTTACATGTTTATTTAGATAATGCATCTGTTAATCTCTTTATTATGAATCTGTTCCATCACTGCTTGCAACATTGCTACAGTATGACCATTTGATGTAATTCAGTTATCATAGCTTCTTTTAGATCTTATTATAAATATGTATTTTTATTTTTAAATTTTAAATAAACAATTTTTTAATTTTTGCAGAATCAGGCATTTCAACTAACATGAAACCTGCATCCATTCTCTTAAGCTTCCTTTATGCTCTCTAAGGTCCCAATTTAATCAAAAAACGTTGTGTTTGTTTTTAAGAAAAAATGGTTTAAGAAAATAAAAAAATTCCCAAAAAATACTCGTTTTTGAAAAATTGAATACGACCTTATTGAAGACCTGTTTTTCATGAACACATTTCATTAAGAAAAAATTGTATCTTCATAATTGTAGTTGTAGGAAGACGCTGAAAAAAATTGAATTTTTGCATTTTTCAAAACATCAGAGTTTTCAACCAACTTGAGACCCGCGCCATTCTCTTCAATGACCTTCAGACTATCCAAAAAAATGTAATCAAAATTGGTGGCGCCATTTTTTGAAAATGTCCCAGGGGCTTCATGTTAAGCACTCCCAAAATTAAAATCGTGGTTTCAAATTCAAGGGGCCACGAGATCGGTCAGATAGATCGGGGAATATAAATTTTGGAGAAAATCGGCTGAACGGTTTAGTCGCTAGCGTTGTTCACGGACAGTCGTTTTGGCTTTCAATTGTTTTTCGGAATCAAGGACTCACAAAACGGATTCTAGCTGCATCACGTGTTAGGGGATTTTTTTTCTTAATGGGTCGTCCATAAATTACGTAACAGCTAAAGGGGAGGGAGGGGTCTGAGGCAGCAGTTACGCTGCTGTTACATAAGGGTTCAAGCGGCGCATGTTACGGATCCGTTACGAAGGGGAGAGGGGGTATTGAAAATACTCGAAATTGCGTTAGTAATTTATAGACGGCCTAAAATTTAGCAACTGGTTTTATCCACTTTTTTCGTTAACACGGCCCGGCAACGAATTTTTTTCTGCCGACAATCGGCTGTTTTTTCGCGCAGCATTACATAACTTTCCCTATACTGCGTATGTACTCCGTATATACCAACGTATACGGGAAAATAAAAACAGCTTTCTGCCATGGAATTTAGTGTTATCATGTTCTATAAATGTACCAAGTGTACATAAATGTACCAAGGATGGACGTGTTGTTTAGCCGTAAATAAAACTATTAGTTTATATTAACGTGAATGAAAGGCAGGCGTCATTATCGCCTTCTGTTGTCAATGCGGCGTTACAACAATGGGTTGTAACGAGCAACAATGCTAATTCGTGTGGGATAAACATTTTGCCAAATAGTATTGTTGATACCGCTAGGAAGAAAATGGAAATGGATAGTCAATTTAATAGTTCACTATATATTTTATATTGATCAAAATTATTCGGTTTTTACTCTTCATTCTACACTTTATTAAGCAAAGCGAAATCATCTATTCGTTTTCATATTTAATTCAATTAAAGGACGCAACTTAAAATAGGTTTTAAATAATTTCTAAAAGATAATAAAAGCTCGAGCGTAAAAAACGAACATAGAAATACGAAATAATATACAAATCCTAACTTTCGTAGCATCCAAATGCTTGGCATCATCATTCATTTTACGTTCACGAAAAGCAGTAAATTCGATGATGTGTTAGACGCCTAAGTACTCAAAAAATACTCATGTTTTCAAAAAAATCAACATGAACTTATTTGAAGGTGTTTTTCATTAACATATTTCATTAAGAAAAACACTGTATCTTCACTATTGTCGTCGTAGAAAGAACTTACAATTTTTTTAATTTTTTGAAAAATCAGGGTTTTCAACCAACATGAGACCTGCACCATTTTCTCAATCGTCCTTCAGACTATTCAACAACCTAATTTATTAAAAAACGATGGAGACTTTTTTTGAAAATTTTGAAACCGTTCCAGGCAGGTTCCAGGTGCTTCATGTAAAGTACCCCCAAAATTAAAATATCGGTTTCAAATTCAAGGGGCCACATCAGCCATTGGGAAATATCAATTTGGCCGCTAGCGTTGTTCACAGACAAAAGGACAGACGTTTTGCCGTCAATCCATTTTCGGTATCAAGGACCCACAAAACATGGATTCTCGCTACACCACGTAGCGAGAGAGAGAAGATAATTTTTAGAGAATTTTTTCTAAACTTGGCATCTTTTTCGTCGTTTCGAGGGCCCTGTCACCATGTCCACCACGGGCCCTGTAATAAAGAGTTTTACTGCCGAAAATTCGACGTTTTTTTTCGCGCAGATGACATAAATTTCTCTCTACCGCGGTAGCGGTAGCGAGAAAGTAAAATCAGCTCCTCACAAGGATTGTGGTTAACCATGGTGGAAATAAAATCATGTTTCCATCATGAGCTTAACAAAACGTGCGCATAGTGAAGCTAGTGCACATTTATTCGGTTTCGTAGTTCAAATTTTATCATTTGCACTTTTCTCAATTCTTTCAACTTCAGTTAGAAAGCCGTTAATTGTTTATTGCATCACCACTGTCTTTTATTTGTTGTTTTTTTGTCATGGCTTGCCTCAAATACTATAAGTAGTATTTGCTTGCCTCTTTCCAGTTTGGACTTGGCAACACTGACCAAGGAAGTTGGCTTATACTCTCTGGTTGACCGTATGACATTGACAGTTCTGTGACGTTACCGTTTTTGCGAATTGTTGGGCAACGCCCAAAGTAGGTACCGAATTCGTAAACTACCTTTGTAAACTATCTTTGTTTCGCTTTAGTAACAAAGCCGTTTCAATGAATATACAATTATTACTTAGGAACTCAAAAATATTTGTATAAAGTGACAGCATTCAATATATTTTGATCAAACCCATTTTGATTTACAAGTCATGCACCATTTGCCGTGTTTTTGTGTTGATTCTCATATCATAAAATCAAAAATAATATCTAAATTTTCTTCTAAACACCAGTGCTAATGTATCTACATTCTCTGTAAACTGTAGGCCTATGCTGGATTATTTAACTTCATCAGATAATGTGACAAATACATCAGGTGGTAGTTGAGTTTTGTTAACGAAGGGCTTCGACAATTAATTCAGGCCGAAAATTTAAATTAAAAGAATTATAGCTACTCACTTGTATCTTTTAATAGTTATTAAACTTTTTTCGTGTTTGTGTTTTAGAATGTAGAGAACATGTGTAAGTTGGATAAATTTCTATATGTCTATGTAGTGTGCTTACCATAAATGAAAATTCTTTTAATTCACAAGGACTATAAAAATTGTCATTTATTTCTGCTCTTGGCTGCACACACAGGCGTATAATGCTAAGCAGACTTACAAACTAACTTCAAACTAAACTGACTTCCAAGGCAAGCATAATTTTTACTAGTTTTCAACTAATTTGCACTCCCATTTATGAACACAGAAGCTGTTGAACAAAACAACTCTTACTAATGAACTTACTTATTACCTTATACTCTTACTAATGAGCAAATATTGCATGATGTGCATTTTATTTTACAAGCACGTTTGCTTATTATATGTGTGTAATAATTGCCTAACCATCTGAACACAAAGGTAGAAAGATGTCTCCATTGATGCCACAAAATAGATTACTGTTTAGTTCCAATATCATTGAAAAGTCATAGACATCAAAATTAAATGCCTCAAATTGTCATGTGAAAGAAAACGTAACATATTCAAAATTCTAGCACTTCAAAATTAAACGCATTAAAGTGTCATGTGAAAGAAAATACAACCTATTAAAAATCCTAGACATAACATTTGTAGCTCCTAATTCATTAAATTATACAAAACATGTAATTCAATCCTAAAAAGCAATCAAACCGGCAAAAATTATGACAAATGAAAAGTATATTGGTAATGCATGTAACAAAAGAAAAGCTATGTGGAACAGTGTGAAAAAGACTACAGCACTAACTCATAATAACAGGAAAAATATAGAACATTTCTACAAGGACAAACCTTTACTAATACCCACAAGAAATGGCTGACACATTCGATGAATACATTCCAGAAATTGGTGTAAAATTAATTTCTCAACATGTTGCAAAGCAGTATGTCACACCAACCAAATATTAATGTAACTCAAATCATCAATATCATATTTTTATATGAAACCACACCCTCTGAAATTTTTGAAATCTGTAGACAAATGGAGTGTAAATTCTCAGCAGGTGCGGACAATATTCGAGATTCTCCCAATCAGAGTGCGACCATTCTCTCACATTTGCAATTACTCCTTATGGACAAAGGTTTTCCCAGATGTATTCGAAAGGGCAAATATCAAACCACTGTTTAAAAAGGGCAATACTTATGAGCCAGTGAACCAACAAACTATATCCCTGCTATCAGGTTTCAAATATTTTGGAAAGGCTTTTCAACAATAGATTCAAACAGTTTTTCAGTGTAAATAATGTTTTCACAAATACTTAACATGGCTTCAGGAGTAATAGATCCACAGACACAGCAATCTTCTCCTTCTTAAATGACAAACTTATTGCACTATATTCAGGAGGAAATTCCCATTGACATTTTCTTAGATTTGGCAAAAGCCTTTAACATTGACCATCACATCCTTTTAACAAACTAGAAAGGCTTAGCATGGTAGGCCAATTGATCAAATCATGTTTATAAAACCATAGCCTAGGAGTTACCCTCCAGCACATTAAACAAAATATGATCTCATACTACTGCTCTCAGATGATAAGTTATGGTCCCTCAAGGATCCATCCAGGGCAGATACTATTCGTTATAAAATTAAATGAGATTCCTTTGGCTTAATGAAGTAAAGTAATTCTGTTTGCAGATGACACAAACATAATCATTGAAGCAAAAATACATTCATTAGAGAAAGAAAGTCCAAAACCTTGCAGTCACTAGTTGAATGGTTTCAAGGCAACAAACTCAAAATATACACTAGTAAGAAATGCCTCTAAATTTCATGAATTCCCGAACCAAAGAAAAATTCCCACAGCACTTACTCATAAATAATAATCCTGTAACTGTATCTCATGAAACTACCTTCTTTGGTCTGACAATCTAAAAAACCTAAAGTGGAATGCTCATCTCAGATCTTAACAAGAACAAGCTCAACAAACTAAGCATTCATCCCTGAATCATGCATGTCTACAGGAAGATTTCTCACCAACTGTGGGCCACCCTCAGCCAACTTCTAAATGGTTCACGATATCGAAATTTCAGTTTTTGCTCAACAATACGGAATTGTCTGGCAAATAATATGTCATACAGATATTATTTGAAATATTGTAGTTTTTGAGCAATTTATTCATCTTTGATTTAGAAAGGAACTATACTATATTTTTCTCACTATCAATGGATAGATCATAAAAAAGGAATACAATGATGTATTATATGTTAATGTTATATAGTAATTTGAAAATGAAATTGTACTTTTTGACATGTGATTTTTAATTAAAAGATCATTATTTCCTGTACCAGCCCCCCACAACTAATGCCTTTGGGGAAGATGGCCTTCATGGTGTCGAGACTTACAGGAAAAGGGGTAGACTGAGATGGCTGATAATGAGGGATAGAGGTGTAACTTCAGCAATCTATGGTCTTGCTACATTGGACACAGGAACAGACTGTCAATATTAACAATCAGAATGGAAGATTTTTTCCATTTATTTATCAGAATTGAACTTTCTTCTACAGGTTGAAATTAAAAAGTTGATTCATAGCTCCATAAAACATAGCAGTGAGTTTGCCATTGCACACAAGACTGTGGATGTGCATAGCTGTTGATGGGAAACACAGAGCAAAAGTGTAAATACTAATTTATGAATTTGTGTTGTTTTTCGATAGTTATCTATGACTAATTTTATTTTTGTAAATTTACAATGAAAAGTTGAGTCACATTGTAAATTTACACAGTAAATAATAACAAAATTGCTTCCTAGTATCTAAAATACGATGATTATAGTGTCAATTTTCAATTTCAAACTCATTCTCTTTCGTTGTAGATGAAATGTTTTAAAATGCTGTGTTGTTCTTACAGCCCTTGGACATTGAGCTCAATTCTTGTAAAGTATGAAAATGACCATTGTTAGTATCTTCCTTATTCTCCCAATTTCTTTATATCATTTATTTCAATGATGGATACATTGAATTTCAATGGGGGAAGAAAAGTTCATTTCTTATGAATCAGTGGAAAAATATTTCATTCTGATTATAGTGATGATGTTTGTTCCTGTGTCCTAGTCAATATCATGTGTTGCTGTAATTGTGCCTCACCCACCCATCTCAGTCTCCCATCTCCCTGAAACAGTCTCGGGGCCATGAATGCCTTCTTCCCCAAAGGTGACAGTTGCAAGGGCTAAAGGAAATGTAATTTAAAGTAATGAGGTGAAAGTATAATTTTATAGTCAAACTACTACCAACACTTTAACAATTGATACATTATTGATTGAAACCTCTTTTCATGAAGTATCCATTGCTTGTGAGAAAAAAAATATATAGTTCCATTTAAGAATCAAAGATTACTAATAAATTTCTTGAAAATTAACATATTTTGAATGAAATCTCTGTAGCATATTATTTTCCCCACGGTACCACATTGTTCAGCGAAAACTGCATTTCAATATCCTGAATCATTTTCAAGTTATGGGGGTGGCTTGTAGTTGATGGAACACCTGGTATATTTGAAATAGTGGTCAGAAGATTCATGCCAAAAACAAATTAACTTTTACTCTAAAATTCTGATATACAACTACAACACTTGTCAAAAGGATAATGTACATATTCCTCACTCTCAAACTCCACTCTATCAAAAAAGTACCCAATAGAGAGCATTACACTTTACAACAAACAGGACCATGATGTAAACATAAAACATACATTTAAAAATAAATTGAAAGCTTTCCTGCTTGGCAGCATGTTCTATGGTGTAAAGGAATATACAAATCACAACACTACTTCCTTTAAAAAATAAGTAAATAAAATCTTTATCCCATTTTATTTTTATCGTGTTGAATGTTTTGACCTGAAACAAAGAAAAAAGAAAGAACTTACATATCCTGTCCTGCCCGAGTCAAATTGCAGTAGGACAGATGCACAATGTCTATCAAAATTTTGTTTCCTTCTTCCTGGATTGTTAGATGCATGAATATTTTTAAATTAAGTTCTCAATTAATATTATTGTTGTTATTATTATTATTATTATTTTTATTATTACATTATTATTATAATAATGTCAGTAGCAAGTATTTATTGTACTTTGAATTATTCAATACAAATCCTGTATTGAGAAATAATTTATGAACATTACTTCTGTAGAAAATTATGCACCAAAAAGGAATCAAAATCTGTATATCTTCTTTTAGACACATAATGCATTTATCGCTTGATTATCAATAATGATTTCTTTTTTAAGAAGAAAAGTAAATTTCTTTGTATAAGAAGAATATTTTAAAAACAAAGTACGTTATTGTGTTGAACATGAAGTATCCTGAATAATGAGGCTGAGTTTATTGAAATTCAGGAGGGTGTAGGGTTGTCACTGTTAGAATGTAAAATTAGGGACATAATCAGATGTAATGAAAATTATATACTCTGTTAGCTGCTGTTATGTGTGAACTACATTATTAATAGTAATATTCTTCATTAACAATGCAGATTTACATTTAAGGTATATTTATTCAGGGAATAGCCAATATAAAAATTATTTCTACAAAATGTATATAGATTTTGAGTATCTGTGTAAAAAACACACCGAAGTCACTTATTTTACATCTTTTAAGTGTTTGTACCAGAACCAATTGTAACTTTGTGTTTAATGAATTATCCTAAAGCAACATGAAAAATTGAAGTTTGCATTAAATAACAAAAATTACATTTTTCCAAACTCCACCACAACAAATTAATCAACAAAAACATTAATTCTATTAAGAGCATTTTAGTGTAGTGGTTTACATTTGTTTTATATGATGAAGAAGAGTATCCTCAAAATAAATAGGTAACAAAGAAACAGATAACAGTTATAAGTTGTACAAATGTTGGATAGTATCAACGTGTATTGGATATAATATTCTTTAGCAACAAAATTGTTTCTAGTATATTGGATTTTATAAATTGGTAATAAATTAACTAAAAGATATTAGTGGTCTTGTAGTAAGTTTATGAATTAGTGTATAAAAAATAACCATGATTCAAAATGAATAATTAAAATTGAAATTTTGTAAATAATATTTTTCTCAAAAAAGTAGTATGGTTGGTTGTGTGTTGCTCCTAAGTTGACTCACCTAGGGCAGTCCATCCACCCACTAGTGACGCCACTGGGTTCAGTGAAATAGGTTTTCCTTTATTTCATGAGTATGTTTCACATTTCCACGCATTGAACATACTCTTACTACTCAATCTACTTAATTCTCATGAAATATGTGATTTACACAAATTGTTAACAATCACATATGTGATTTACACAAATTGAGGCAATATCACTGTCTTAACAAAAAAAAAAAACAAACAAAAAAACTCTTGTCTTATTCACACACACCTCATTGAAAACAGCCCGTTGTCCATGAACCATTAACAAAACATTACTACAGTAATTACTACACTGATTACTACAGTAAATCAGTGTGTAAAAATAAGTATTTCTAGTGACATATTTCATTTCAGCACAAAGCAGGTGACAAAAAAAAAGAGTGTTCAATCACAGGCTTATGTTTAATACTAGATTTGTCATCAAAATGCTGCTTTTTCTGTTTGCAGGCGGAGGATAGTGAATATAATGGCAGCATGCAGTAGTTGCATCTCACAGACAGGAAATCTGGAAGAAGCAGATGTAAATGCAAAGGATAATAATGGAGCGACTCCTCTACATAAGGCTTGCTCTTCAGGCCATGTGGAGTGTGTGAGAGAGCTGACACGAAGAGGCGCAGATGTAAATATAAAGAATAATAATGAATGGACTCCTCTCCACATTGCTTCCAAAGGGGGTCATATAGAGTGCATACTGGAGCTGCTACAAAGTGGTGCAGATGTAAATGCAAAAGAAAATAACGGAGCAACTCCTCTACATAAGGCTTGCAATGGAGGTCACGTGGAGTGTGTGCGACAGCTGATAGGAAGAGGGGCAGATGTAAATGCAAAGAATAATGACGGAGCGACTCCTCTCCACAGGGCTGCCAATGGAGGCCATGTGGAGTGCTTGCGGGAGCTATTAGGAAGAGGCGCAGATGTAAATGCAAAGAATAATAATGGAGCGACTCCTCTCCACAGGGCTTCCAATGGGGGCCATGTGGACTGCGTGCGAGAGCTGCTGGTGGCTGGAGCAAGTACCACAGAGAAGAACAAGGGGGGAAAGACACCGATTGAGCTTTCATCTAACGATGAAGTGCGCAAAGCCTTTGATGAACTATACCTCTAAGACTTCAAGAGTCATTCATAAATTACATAATGCTAAAGAGGGGGAAGCCTTATTATTATCTAGCCGTAGGGGGATGTTAGCTTTGAGTGCAGCTGTTTTGTTTTTCTCTCTCCAACATTTGCTGAAATAATTCCTTTTATTCAGTCTTATACTAAAACAAAGAAAGAGTATAGAAATAAATTAAAAAGTTTTGGTGTATAAATTGTTACAACAAATGGAAATATTTTTTCAACAGTGGTGTATTGATTGAATGTGAAGAAAATGTTCAAAACAGATCTGTAGTACATTTAGGAATCCAATTAAATTTTCACTAGAGTCTCCTGCCCATGCATTATCCATGATGTATGTGCCCGGCTTGATTTAAAAATGTTTCTTACCTATGTGTACTTTCTTCTATCAAAAATTGTTCCTTGTCTGATTGTTAGGTGTAGTCAGAATCGTCAACCAATTCTGACTTTATTTATCATAAGTTTGATTATCATTAAATTTTAATGTTATAAATAAAATGAAAACAAGATTTTTTTACTGTTACAAAATTTATTTTTACTAATTGTGAATGGGGAGGGGGGTGATGACAGAAGTGTTAATTAATTGTGTAGTGTGGTTCAGTTGCATATCAAAAGGAGGACAGGGTATTCAAAATACTACAAATTTGCATTACATAAATTTATAGACCTCTTGTGGCAAATATCAAAAATTTAAATAATTGATTACAAAAATATTTATAGATTTGTATTTACATAAAGTACTACCTGTTAATCTTTTTATCATCATTCTGTGATAGACAGAATCCATCACTTCATGCAATATTGCCACAATAGGAGCGTTTGGTGTAGCTCAGTTATTTAATTAGCTAATTGTAGGTCTGGTTATAAATATGTGATTTTGTTACTTGTTTAACCCTAAGGAGTACAGTACAACACCAAATTGACAGTCAGAAATACAAGCAACGGCAGTGTAGGCGATTGATGAAGAGAAAACAAAGCAATATCCTAATTGTATGTTTATTTTTTTATTTCTGAACATTTGTAGAAATTTACAATTGACTGGCTGGAAGAGGCAATTCTAAATTGAAGAATTGGCTGCTGGGAACCACAACTAGATTGTGGAAGTAAACAAAAGCAGTCAACTTAGTGTCTATTGTGTGTTGTGAAAATAAAGAACCAAATGATATTGATGAATATTCCTTGTTAATAACTAAAAATCAAAAAGCCACTTTTTGGGTCAATTGCTACTTCATGGGAACCATTGCTCTAGCTGAGGGTAAGAAGAGGAGAATGTTAATCTGTTGCATCCAAACCCCTAATTCCTCAAGAGGAACAAGAAGCACTTGTTTGAGACTGAAAAAAGCAGCACTCAAGAATGGTGTCCATGTATTCCTTTGTTTTTCAAATTTACAAAATTATTTCTTCCAAAGAGTACCACATTTATTACTTTCTATTGTTTGGTTAAATATCTGTAAGTGAATATAATATAATCACATTATACTATGTTTATAATTCACTTTATATAACAATGAATTAGATTGATTTCTATGTATGGTTCACTTGACAAGTGAAAGTTGCCCAAATTATATTGCTAAATGTGTCTCTTAATGGCAAATTGCAAAGACTTGTTCATTTTGATTGTGTATTTCAGGCAACTTTCTTTACTAATACTGTTACTAATAGTAATTTTTTTAAATGTATTATTCACTCCTACTACTCTTCCTATATATACTAAATGAAATTAACTCTCCTATTTTTAAATGTTTATATCAATTTATTTATCAAAAAATGGAAAATCTTTTTCAAGGAGTGAGCATAATTAGTTATATAAACTTTCTGTTTCCTTGTTTAAAAATTAAATATCTGCTTTTGCTCACTGTAATTGTCAGCGTGCTATTTCCAATCCCCTTGCCCTGTCCAGTTGAAAATGGTGTAGGGGGTAGAGAAAATGGGCAGTTGTAGAGGCAAGACTTAATAGGCCTAGTTGCTAGGAGCTGCTCACAACTGTTAGCTAACAGGAGAGTGATTATTGGGTTTATTCTGTTACTCTCCTGGTAATACACAATTTTGTTTATTTTACACAGTTATAATAATTTTTGTAAACTTCGTAGAAGAGAGAACTTTACAAAATTGCAGGTAGAGATTTTTCCTTCAAATGAAATTTGTCTCACATAATTAGTTTTTTCATTAAGGTCATGTACATTTTTTGATGTTGAAAATGTTAGTTGTTTTTAGGCAATATTGCGTGAAATATGTGCAAAATTAAAACATATCAAAAACAAGAATTTCTCAAAAACTGCTTCCAATTTTCACTTCCTCATATACATACGTATATAGGGAGTAATATTAATATTTGTGAGGGAAAGTTATATAATGCTGCAGAATATCAATTTCTAGATTTTAATGGAAATACACGTTTTGAGGTCCCATGATACCGATAAAGTGTCTTCCTTCCCTCTTCAAAAAAAGTCTGTACATCTGTGTGAACTTCACTAGATCGTAAACCATATGTAGGATTTTTTCCAAAATGGTTATTCCCCAGTCGATCTAGCTCTATTCAAAACTTTGCTATTTTGGAAAACTTTCTTTAAAATTTGGGGGATTCTTTAATTGAAGCCCCAGGGACATTTTCAAAATGTTATCAAAGATACTCCAAATGTTTTGAAAGCCGAATAAAATACACTTATAAAGATGGACATTAGTCCGTTTTACACTGTTAACTTTGAATTTTCGAAAATTTCAAAAGTTTGAAATTTTTTCGGCTTATTCTACTGTAATATGTATATTAATATATTAAAATAAACATATTAAAATATTTTTCCATAAGTTTTTTCATTGAGGTCACCTTTTTCGAAAATTTTAGTAGTTTTCACGCAATATTGGAAGCAAAATATGATTAAAAAACTAAGCATTTTCTCAAAATGGCTCCAAATTTTTACTTTATCGCGCTTAAGAAGGAACTTCTTAAGGAGAGAAAGTTAGTGTAATGAGCGAAGAAAACGGCGAATTTTCGGCAGAAAAACTCTTATTACAGGGTTCTGGCATCGAAAAAGTAGATAAATCCAGTGTTAAATGTAGAAAAAGAAACCTCTAAACGTCGTGTATCCAGAATCAATGTTTTATGTCTCCTTGATATCGAAAAATCGATTGACGGCAAAACGTTGTCCGTCTGTGAACAACGCTAGCGACTAAACTGTACAGCCGATTTTCTCCAAATCTGATATTCCCTGATCGATCTGACTGATGTCGCGGGCCCCTTGAATTTTAAAGCCGATATTTTAAGTCTGAGAGGTATAATATACATGAAGCCCTTGGGACATTTTCAAAAAATGGCGCCGATAACTTTGATTAAAGCACAGTTTAATATAATATATATATTAATATATATTAAACTGTGATTAAAGTTTGTTGTTGGATAGTTTGAAGGACTTTTAAGAGAATGGCGCAGGTCTCGTGTTGGTCGAAAACATTGATTGACGTTGATTTTTCGAAAATTAAAACAAATCAAATTTTTTGGGCGTCTTCCTACAACTACTATTATGAAGATCCATTTTTTTTGGCGAAATGTGTTCATCAAAAACATATCTTCAAACAAGGTCATTTTGAATTTTACGAACATATGAGTAAATTGCGTTCTTGAGTTAAATGTGAAAAGGAATAGATCGTTTCTCTTTGCTTAATAAGGTGTGGGTGTAAAAAGCAATGTATCTAAAAACCGAGTAATTTTGATGTTTATAAAAATATATTTAATCAATATATTTTTTCTATCTACTTTCATTTTTTGCTAGCAGTACCTATCAACAATGCTAATTGGCAAAATGTGCATCCCATACGAATTAGCGGTCAGTGTTGCTTGTATTTCATTGTTGTAACACCGCACTGATAACAGAAGGCCATTGTTACGTATATCGTCTGCAAAATGTGATTTGGCAGTAAAAAAAAGAAGAAAGAACACAAGGGAGATTAAATTATAATATATGAAAAGTAGAAGATGGAGGAATCTCTGATAGCTTTATATTTATATATTTGGAGGACTAGCAGACTGTAAATAAAATGATACACATAACACATAAAATTAATGGAGCTGTACGGTATTGCATAGATGGATGGAAAATGATAGGGCAAAAAAGAACAACATTGTCTGTAATAAAAAATAACAAATATTTAATTACTAAAAACATTGAGTTGAAAAGTTAGTAAACAAACAAAAAATATTAAAAAACAGTAAGATAAAAAAATTAATGTGAAAAAAGTAATGAAAAGGAAATGAACAAAAGTGATCGAAAAACAGTAATCTTGAAGTCAGAAGTTGCCAAAAATTAAAGTCTTTTCTTGCGTTAAATTTAACGAGATTAAAAAAATGCACTCAAGTAGAATTCTGATGCATCAGAAAGAAGTTGAAATAAGTAACCGGTTTATCCGTTGGAGCTCTGTTGGGTTTTTCTTGCAGCGGATGTCGGCCGAGAGATATTGCAGCAGCAGAAGATTGTTGACGGGGATGGCGCAGAGTTGCGACCCCAATTAAAGTGTTGTGCAGAGCAGCGTCTTCCAGCAGATTGCAGTAGGCAAACTAGGCATTGCACCGCATATTGTAAGTAAATGCTGGAGAGCCGCGTCTTGCAATAGATTGCGGTAGGGCAAAACAGATTTTTGCACCACATACAAAAATAGGTCACATCTCTGCGGAGGTCGCCACAAGACTCTTTGTTCTCGTCTGATGAAAAGTTTTTCAAAACTGGTCGGTCGAAATGTTGTCCTTTCGTGGCACACAGGAGCGCTAGTGTCAATTTGCGTGTGTGTCTGAGGGCTAGCGCTGTTGGGGAGATGGCGAAGCTTGTGCACGCACTCAGCGCGCACGCATGCCCTTGGAGCCGGAGGGACTCGGACAGGAAGTTGCCAAAAAAAAAAAAAAAAAATGCGCCTCGAATAACACCCTCGGGGTCGCCACCCCAAAGGGGGCGGGACGCACGGAGGGTGGTCTGGCAGGGGTGCGGCGAGGCGAGGACTGCATTCCTCCGTACGCCGCCACTCCGACCAATTTCACTCACATACAGTTTTCAACATACTACACTGCTTGTTCTGATAATTGAGTACAAAGAATTGTACTGCAAGAGTCCCCTGAGTGCAAGGAAATAAAAATTCAATAAATGATATTAAATTGGGACGTAACAGCCATAATGACTGTAGCCCTTTCTTTCGCATTAATTGCGGTTAAAAAACGCATTGTTGATCGTTCGTATTCGCGTAATTTTGAGTGATTTGCTTGAAAAATACGGGCGACATGGTTCACGCTGTTTTAGCTTCACTAGTTTCTTTAAACTTTTGGTAGAGAAAGTGCTAAATGTACTCTATGAGATGACATAAACGCCACATTGCTGTAGTTTTTTGTTGTTTCAAAAATTCACAGATGTACTTTTTTGGGTCTGTCTCTCACGTCTTTAGTATTTGCATTAGCTCCGATTTGTTCACATTATTGCATTTATGAGCATGTGCGCTTTAAATAATGTTACATGAAGTTTCTCGACAACTCAATAGTTTTCTGTAAAAATGAGCTCAAAATTCTGCTTTTCAGAAACACTCAAACGCCATTTTGTCAAAAATGGCTTCAATTACCCCCCCAAATTTTTGAAGTGCTAATTGCACAGTTTAAAAAAACTGCACATGTTGAACGCAAGTAATTGGTCGGAAGTATGTCATCGTCCCTATCACCGGGTAATTTAGTAATGCTTCCACCCGTTTGAGCGCAGCACGCAGAGTCGCTAGGCTTGAGATTTATACGTAGTTTGTGAGAGTTTTATAGTTCTCTCTGTTGCCAGCCCTGGTTTTGAGCACGTGTGATTTGCGGCGCAAATTTTGCGCGCCTGGTTCCTTTTCGGTGACGCTAACTTGGGTACTGTTCGGTGTAATTCTGAGAAATAGTGTTGAACCATTGCGTTGCACCAACAGAAAGCTGGTAAGTTTCTGATGATCTCAGTTACCCTCATTAAAGTTCTGTTTCGGCGAAACATTCCAATAATACGAAGTGTCGCTTCTATATTGGAAGTTCCATGGTGTATTGGTGGTGGATTTCCAGTTTGCTGTAAGAAAAATAACTGATTTAAGAGATGTAAAAAAATATTTATATTGGGTGAAGTGATAGAAAACAAGTTAGTGGAATTTCCGTGAAAATGTTATGGATAGTATGAAATGCACAATGTTGCCTTGGATCATCTTCAGGTACTGTTGGGGAATGTGAAATTTGATACTGGGTTGCAGGGTCTTGGCAATCAACACATTTATGATCAATGGGAAAATTTTGTGAGGGGTATAAAACTTGGTATTATTCTTTAAAAACATTAGTACAACATTGCATCAACAAATATTTTGTTACTAATTTTTCAGTAGGGGAAGTCAAAGAGTTGTGCCAATTAGTGTTAGGTTCATTTTGTGCAAGTAGTGTGGTATTAGAAATCTTACTAGAAAAAAAATTTATAAACTCAACTTGAAAACTGCGAAAAGTCAGGAAAATCTTTTCCAGGAATTAGTGGCCACACTGTTTGCGATTGGAGACCCCCTGCAACTCTGTATCTATTTTGTTCACAGTCTGAGTGTGTGATGGGTTCAAACAGCAGGTTTTATTTTCTAACCGTTATAATGTGTTACTGAAATGCAAAGAATTTGACCCAAGAAAATGATGTTGTGGCCTAACCTCTAAACTTGTGGACCATTTCTTCTTGTTTATTTATTTAAAGATACATAAAACCTGTGGAGATAAGCCCATTAAAGGATTACAAAATTATGGCAAAAAATGTGTGCAAAAACTTCTATATTCTGATCAAAAGTGACAAGGCCATTAACACTTCTGGCTGTAACATCACTGTGACTTAAATGTAAAAGAGTTTTGTTGTAGTGGATAGGCATGTCAGGTCATTTACAATACTTATGATAGTGAATTAATAACAAGCTGCTATTTCTAGTGGTTGAATTCAATTGTCTGAATTCATACCCTTTACCTGACTGTAAAATAATAGCATTGTAAAGTCGGCATGGAAATCATTGAATATGACAGCTAAAGCCGAAACAGAAATAAGACAACTAGCCAGCTAAGACTGAAAAAGTTGTTTCAAGGACCATCTATTAATATAATTTCGATGATGTGTATTCCCACCTTTTTTTAATAAACTAAATTTTTCCCCTACAAATTTAGTGTAATCACTGTGGGCTTACACATGTCTTATCTGCAGGTTTCTTGTTCTGTGGTTTTGGACTTCAGACTTCTAAAAATTCTCCTGAAAAGGAGTAATGGATTTTCTGCTGAGCTTGAGAGCATGCTTGGAAATGTGATTTGTAATTGATAGGCTTTTGTTTTCATTTTATTGGTTAAGGATTGAAACACTGAAGGTTAAAAATAGAAAGGTGCTTTCCTTTCGTTACTGGGCTGCATCAAGTATTACAGGTTCAGTACTTCAATAATTTTCTGCAGAATTCAATTTTGTGGCATTGCACAGTGTTAAAAATCTACTGGGAAATTTGAAATTTGATAAGATTTTTTAGTTACTCATTCCAACACATTTTAATGATTTAAAATCAGTGTGTTTGCTTCTGTTGTCAGTGGTAACTTATGATGAAAATAATAATAGCATAATAAAGAACTGTTATGTGTCATTTGTAATGTATGAGCTCCAGATGAAGTTAGCAAATGCTATCTCACAATAGAAAACAAACAGTTTGACACATGAATTAAAATTGTTTATTTTTAAAAACATCTGAAGGAAAAAATGAAAGCTTATAATTCGTAAAGTTTTGAAATGGTGCATCACAATTTAAAAGACACATTTTGTGTGATATCTTTTCAGTCCTCATCTTGGGATGTTTTTATTATTTATTTAAATGTTCGAAAGCATTCACCAACTTCATCCTGACGAGGTACTTTGCAATGAACGCACTAACGTCTATTGGAATTGAGAAAAAAATGTTTAACTGCATAATAGTAACAAGAGTAAAAAATCATATAATAAAATGAATAGTAGTAAATAATTTATTTCTTTGTAGTTAGGGATCTCGCCGTAGAGCTTATCACTGGGTTCTGTTTTCAAAGATACTTTTAGAGAAAAATATGTGACAATTGTGTGATGACCACAGTTGTGTGATGAAGGGCAGTGTCTCAAGTGAGGCTAGGGGAAAGAAAGGAAGGACAAAGGAGAGATAATGGATGCTGCTGACAAATGCAACAAGAGAAGAATATTATGTGCTAGGAATTAACATATAATATTATCTTTTGGCACTCATAAACAAGTTATTATAAATGCGTTAATATTGTTAGCTTCTGCTGGTAAATGGTTTTTTGTAACTTTAACTTTATTTCTAATTTCCAACATTTGCAAAAAATTGAAAGAAAACTACACTGCCTCCGGCCATGAAAGAGGTATCTATGGTTTAATTAGTAACTCGGGGAAAGTCCAAAAACAATAAAGCAGTATTGATTTAGACTGAAAAAGGAGTTATTTGATTGTGTTATTGTCTGTAATTTCTGAACTGACTGAATTCTCTTACTCTGTGTGACTTACGATGTAGCTGATGTCATGTGACAGCAAAGTTTGAAGGAAGAGGACATCCACCGTAATATGTTGGTTATTTATGTGAAGGGTCATGGAACATCAACTTTTTTGATATTCTTGGTACATAAAAGAACTCTGCACTATGGAAATATACAACAGTATGCTATTGCAGAATTTGTGAGGACTGTTTACCCCTTGTTGACTCTTCTTGATCAGAGTGAGAGCTACTTGTTGGAAAACCAATGTGTGTGTGCTTTTTTAGTGGCAGTTTTGCTGCCTATGACTATGTGCATGTATATTTTCAGATGACTATCTTAGCAAATCCTGTTCTCTGTGATCTAAGATACGTACATTATTGAAATCTATTTCATGATAGAGATACAATATGTGCTGGAAGAGAGAATTTTGTCTTTTGAGGATCTTCAGTTTTGCTCTTTCACTTATTTCAGTTGGTTCACTTATTCGTATAACCGAAGTTTTCTTGTTGTTTGGCATATATATTTAAGGTGACAGTCCTTGCTTGAGATCTGCCATTACCCTCCCTAAATTTATGAGATTTTACTTTCTTTTTAACTTTATATCCAGCAATTACAATACGACAATCATCACTTGAGCAGGTAAAGTTTAGTGATTGCTGATGTCATGACATGAACTATCTATGATTGTAAATTGTATTCATTTTTATTATTTGATTTTGAATATAACATTGTCTGTAAATTTCATATAATCCATTGATACATATCTTGTGAATGAACTCTGCAGACAAAAAAACAAACAAAAAAAACAGATAAATCTGTTTGTTAATATGGAGATGTGCTGTTAATATTTATGAAATACAATATAAAAGGGATTTTTTTTGTTTTGATAGTTTCTCTTTCCATTATTTAAATTTTACTGATTTACTTCTTGGCGTCAGAAAATATTTAACTGTTGTATGGGTTATTTGCCTGTAACAACTCCTAAGTAGGAACTGCAGTATAGTACATCTTGGTAAAGCATCCACAACTTTCACTCTGACCCCGTTATCTCTTCTGTCTTCTTACTCTTAGTTTGTTGGAATGACAGTGATTCCCATAACTTGCCTAGCTCTATCCTTCCAGAAACGTTAATATTTTTGTTTAGAGAAACATAAACATTTTGTTTCAAATTTCCGGTCACATGTTTCTGGGTATTTTCTTCTCCCTTAGGTCCTGTGATTTACTCTTTTAATTTTATATTTATTTAATCTTGCAACATTAATTGAAAGTAAAACGAAATAATGTTGGCAATTTTTTGAGGGATATCTTTGAACTATCAAACTTTAGCTTAAAAATTATACACAGAAGTTTTATGTTGATGGCATATTTATAATAATACAGAAAAATTAAAAATCTGTGATTTTGTTTTGACAGAAAGTTTTAACAGGTAAATTGAACAGTTACAAAAACAAACAAACAAACAAACAAACAAACAAAAGGTTCAAAAATGCCATTCAGGTTACTTCACTATTGATTACTATCCTCAAACAACTTGTGTAATTGCTATCCTTTTATCTTCGAGACGATAAAAATTCCATTGTATTTCCAAACTTTACTTCTATATATTTTGGAAACATTGCATATACCTAGAAGTAAACCTTTTATCTTATTAATAACAAAAAATTACAAAATAATGTGGAAAATGTTCTAAAGATGTGGGTATCTTGTTAGATTCTATGAAATAATTGCCCATTTGTTTTAGACTGCATTCCGCAATAATAATGGCTAAATGAAAAATAGTCCAAATGTTAAATTCTGAAGAACAAATTAGTCACAGTACTTTCCATTCCCCCAATTTCCTATGTCACACTCCTCAGTATAAGCAAATGCAGAGTGATGCAGGTGTGAACAAGACACTGTCACAGTCTTCCCCTTTTCCTCGTCCTCGTCCATGGCATTAAATAACATTTGTTGAACCCTTGCTACATCATTCGGGCAATTCAAGTCAAAAGTTTTTTGTGAGATGCCATCCTAAATTAAAAACCTACTTAAATATTGTCGTATGTCTGAGATAAATGTGCTAGAATTTTTGAAGAGATCATCATTTCTAGCAAACTGGAAAAACTAGTAATTGCTTCACCATCTAGAATGAGAAGATAGAATAATTAGAATAAAATCACAAAAATTAGGTAAGAACCAAAAATATAGATTGATCAAAAATACTCATGAATTTGCTGTTGTCCCATCTGAGTGATACACTGGCTGGTGACCACGACGACCTTCAAAAGGGCGCCACAGTAATGTTTCATTAACTGCAATTTAGGAAGATAGGTAGAGAGAGTGCATCCTATCCTTATTGCTGTGCTTGCAGTTAAAGAAGTCTGTGTGGGTCTAACAGATAGAAGGACAGCATTTGAGTGTTAATAGTTACAAGAACAATATCTTATCTTTTTATTCATAACAAGGATTTTTCTGCCATTTAAAGATCTGGGTACTATGGAATGAATTTCTCTAGAATATTGTGCTGTATCTCAGGTGGAGTGCATGGCTGACACCAATACCAGTGTAACAAGGGCAAAAACGAGCACACTTCGTGACACACATAATTTTTTTCCTGCCCATTAAATTTTAACTAGCTGATTGTGTGTGAAGTATATATACAACAGCCATGCCTAGAAAGCAGACTGCATGAGAAAAATGCCTATATTGAAGCATTAATATGATGTGATTGCTTCTCTCGCAGGTTGTGCAATTTTCATCACTGATCATTTTATTTTTATTTCATCTTGCAACATTAAATACATGTAAAATGAAATAATGTTGGAGATT
The DNA here is from genome assembly GCA_031308135.1 of Acheta domesticus. NCBI lineage: Eukaryota > Metazoa > Arthropoda > Insecta > Orthoptera > Gryllidae > Acheta > Acheta domesticus. Next base: position 37,507,118 of record JAHLJT010002630.1, read on the forward strand.
TTTTTAGGGACATGTTTTAAGAATCAAACTTTAGCTTTAAAATTATATACAGAACTTTTATGTAGATTGCTTATTCACCACAATACAGGAGAATTCAAAACTTGGAAGTTTTGCCTAAATGAAGAATGAACATGATGTGCTTAGAACTCTGCAGAGCAGTCTACTTCAGGGTTACTTTGATGTTCTGAGTTGTTCCAACGGGCAGCTAATGTATGTTAATACAATTTATTCTGACAGTTTATTTTTGACATCAGTACCATTAAAACATCACTATGTTGTTCCAGTTGTGCAATTTGTTTAAGTTTTTTTCTTTAGTTTTTCAATAGTACTTTATTGATTGGCTCCCAGTTTCAGATTTAATCTTTTCACAAGATATTTCTTTAGAACTCTCTTAAACAATTAAGTATTATTATTTTAATGCTGATTGTTGAAAAATTAAAACATAGGGTATTGTATGGGTATTTGGTCTGAAAAAATTACACTAAAAAGGAATGAAAAGAAGTTTAAAATGAGACAGACTTCAGCTTTTATTAATATGCATTTACAAATTACTTCCATTATGTGTACAACAAATTATTTGTATTACTTGGTTGGTCTCATAATTTCTTTTTTATCAAGATATGTACATTTGCACTGAAAGAACATTACAAAAATTAAGTAACCACAAAATTACATTGAACAGGTCTGAATAATAGTGATATGGGGACTATTTAAATTGAGAATGGACTATGTTCATATGTATTAAATTGGGTGTTACCATAGAAGTTGAAATATTTTTTGTTTTTTAAATAATACATTTAAAGAGACGTATCTTGACCAGAAAAACTTAATCCAGAATTATTTGTCTGTTGTGAATGACATTTTATAATTTTAAATTTCACAGCGTTGCTAGGCGAAATCGTTTACTACGCTCCGTGAAGAAAAGGTTAAGCGAATTCGAGTCTTCTGTCTATTCGAAAAACCGTTTTACTACAAAAGTTAAAACTGGAAATAGCGAAAATTGTTAATACTTAGTGAAAATATTTTATTATTAGCTTTAAATGTATTTTTATGGGATCATCCTATGTTAACGCTTGCGATCTCCCGCAAATTCGAAGTCTATGCGTGAAATTAACATTTATTTACGATATTTCGCGAAATTTTATCTTTCATAGCGATTTACTGATGAAAATCTTTATTTTGAAATGTAAGTGGTTGTGAAGTATATATTGGAATATAGGAGAGCCTACAATACGTTTGGTTTGCTTGTAAGGAAAGTATATTTATTACACATTAGTGACCGATATTAGCTGCTAACACTGCTGTACAAAAGCACACAAAATGCGTTTCCAAAAAGTGAAAAAAAAAGTTCGGTTCAATAATGCAAGACGTGATTAAAAAATATTTATGAAAGGCGGCCATAGTGTAGTACTTCAGTAACGATCAGAAAGAAATATTTGTGCGAAACAACCTCACAAATTTATATTTTCGCACCTGGAAAAACGCTAAAAATACTTCAATTCCAAAAAGCCTATTTGCTGGTCACCTTATACGAGCATTGACATTAACGGCTGCTTTCTCTTCTTTTGCAGCGGAACATTTTGATCGTAGCAGCTAATCGGTTGACGCAGACAAGTAGCGTTCGATTGCCTGGATCTCGTAAAGATCGCCCCCGCGTCGAGGTGAGCTGAGCAGCCGGCGCCATGTCGCAAGAACAGGAGGAGCCCTTGCGCAAGCGGCCTCGAAGCGAAGATTCCCCCTCCACGTCGCAGGCGGAGCGGGAGGCGGGGCTCGGGGCGCTGGCCGCCAACGGAGACACCGCGCTGCACGCGGCGGCGAGCGGCGGGCAGCTGAAGGCGCTGGAGGCCCTGTTGGGCGCGGGGGCTCGCGTGGACGTGGTGGACTACAGCCTGCGCACGCCGCTGCACTGCGCCGCCGCCCACGGCCACCTGGAGGTCGCCCGGCGCCTCCTGGACGCCGGCGTCCGCGTCGACGCCCAAGACGAGGACGACGCGACGGCTCTAGAGCTGGCGGCCGGCAGCGGACACGTCGAACTGGCGCGCTTGCTGCTGGAGAAGGGCTCGCAGGCGGACGTGAAGTTGGCCGCTTCCGCGATATCACGAGGCAGCGAGCGTTTGCTGGAGTTGTTGCTCGAGAAGGGAGTGTCCGTGGATGCGTGTGACCAAAGAGGAGACCCGTTGCTGGTGCAGGCCGCCAAAGCGAAGCGCTGGGAGATGGTGCGGTATCTGCTGGGGAGAGGGGCGTCCGCCACGGCGTGCAGGTCGGCCGGGCAGAGCGCGCTGGTGCTGGCGTCGGCGGGCGGCGAGGTGGACGCCGTGCGGCATCTACTGCGCGCCGGGGCGGCGTCCGACCCCGCGCAGGTGAAGGCGTCGGTGCAGGCGGCGGCGAGCGCGGCGGTGGTGTGGGCGTTGATGGACGCGGTGCCCGGCGTGGCGGAGGGGGAGCTGGGCCGCTGCGGGGTGGTGTTCGCGGCGCGCGCGGGCCGCGTGGAGCCGCTGATGGCGCTGCTGGAGGCGGGCGCCGGCGCCAACGCGGCCATCTACGGCGACTGCTCCGCGCTGCACCTGTGCGCGCTGCACGGCCACGCGGCGTGCGCGCGGGAGCTGCTGCGGCGCGGCGCCGCCGCCAGCGCGCGCGACCGCGCCGGCGCCACGCCGCTGCACCGGGCGTGCGCGCGCGGCCACGCCGAGGCGGCGCGCGCGCTGCTGGACAGGGGGGCGCAGCCGGACGCCGAGGACCGGTGCGGCTGGACGCCGCTGCACGCGGCGTGCCACTGGGGCCGGACGGAGTGCGTGCGCGAGCTGGCGCGCAGGGGCGCGGACGTGGACGGCCGGGACGCCAGCGGCTGGACGCCGCTGCACCGGGCGTGCGCGCGCGGCCACGCCAAGGCGGTGCGCGAGCTGCTGGAGAGAGGCGCGGGCGTGGACGCGCGGGACGCCTTCGGGTGGACGCCGCTGCACAGGGCGTCGCACGGCGACCACGTGGGCTGCGTGCGGGAGCTGTTGCTCAAAGGGGCCCAAGTCACTGCGAGGGACAACGCCGGAAAGACCCCCATCCACACGGCCTTCGGCCATTGGCAGTGTTTCGAGGCGCTCATGAAGAGAATCGCAAAAGTGAATACTCCTCTTCACTCTGCTTACACGGAAGAGATTTTTGAGATCGTGCGCGAGTTGATGCAAATGAAGTGCAGAAAGTAATGCGAAGGTCAGTGGTGGAAACGTGACCAATGGGGGCCTTGTGCAGAACACACAGAAGCTGCGGGGAGGAGGTGCAGTAATTACTACAAAAGCATGCGTCTCAGCATTTCAATATTTCATTTATTCACAGGCGATCGCCCAGTTTATACATACAACAGTTGGTTTAAAATAACAAAACATTTTTTCTACCCGAACAAGACTATATTTCTATTTAGTACTTCTATATAACAAGTATATCAACCTCTTTGTTTGTGAAGAGAATTATTTAGTTATAATAAGAGACAGTCACTCAGTTACAAGTATTTACATAAAACAATGAGCCACAACAATTGATACGATTTTTACAGGCAGTACAACGCAATACTATTTGATAGTTGATTTAGAATAAATCTATTGACCTGTTTATATTTTTGAATAGAATGATTAAAGTTTCATTATAGAGCAGTCTCTTACAAGCTTTTACATATAACAATGAGCCACAACTGTGAATAATTTAACTAATAAATTTTAATGAGTTGTACTGCTCTGTAACAAAAGGCATTTCAGCGTCTAATGTACATTTATTTGCAAGTTCCCATCTTCTCCGTATTGGAGCCAAATGTTTGTTTGAACAGTTGGTACTGAAACACAATCGGTTAAAAACACAGATGGTTCATAGAGTTTCCAAATTAGAAAAGTTTGATACTTGTGCCGAATTGTTTCTAATTTATTGTTTTAGAGCACATTAAATGGAGGCTGTACTTGAGAAGCTCGCATTAAAATTGGCCTTGCCAAAATAAAATATTTTAAGAGATATTAAATTTTTCAAACCAACTGTCCTCACAAAACAGATCATTTGGTTGGCTTTATTAATAATATATGGTCAATACATGTATCAAATTTCATTTTTGAGTCCATGGTCCCATGGTCTGTAATTTGTTTAACGGTTTCCAATCTGCCCTCCTGTGCTGTAAGAATGTTATGGGAGACTTCAAGTTGAAGAATCTCTTAACTTTACATTTACTAACATTAAAATATAGCAAATTGCAACTGCTCCACTTCAATAATACATTAATAGCCTGCTGAAGTATTTTACTGTCTTATATGGTCATTTGCAAATCGTACAAAGAGGCTTATCTGTAATATAAACAGTGTCAAGAACAATAATGGTCGTAAATGAGCCCTTAGGGGTATATCTGAATAGTTACATATTTTTGAATATATAAGAAAAAAATTTTACATTTTACATTCTATTTGATAGGTAGGTTTGTAACCATGGTAATAGTGAACTGTTGTGGCCTTGCTTATCAGGGATTAAGTGTTTGAAAAGCGTTTTAAAAATCTAAACATATACTTTTATTTTCTAACTTTAGTGTAAAATACTGGTAAACTAGAAAATTTGTTGTTGACCATTTACTTCTCAACCCATCTTGTTCGTCTGTTATAATTGGTTTTAGTATAGGCGAAGGTTTTGCTGTTGCTATAGATTACAGCAATTTAGATAGTGTACAAGTAATGGATATTTGCCTGTAATTTTCAATATTAGTAATGCTACCTGATTTATGTACGGAAATTATGACTTTTTTCCAGGAAATTGGAAATAAACCTTGAAGAGATTTATTAAACAGCAAGTGTAACGTTGGTGTTATATTGGCAGTACAATTTTTCAAAAATAAAGATGGGATTTGATCAGATCTAGGACTTTTATTGGGGTCTAAATATGCAAATGCTGTGAATACTTAAGTCTGAGCAATTAAAATATTACCAGTTATGTAGTTATAAACTGGTTCTATATCTTGAAATTTGTCATTGATCACTGACACATTGAAATGAATCTGCAAACCAGACCACTATTACCCATAACTGTTTTGTGATTACATGTAATGACACTCTGCAATGCATGTACACCTTGTTTGAATTTCGAACATTTCCAGAAATTAGAAAAGTAATTATAATACTGGCGTAATTGAGAAATTTTATATTTACAGTGTATTACATTATTGTTTTAGCAATTTAATTCAGATGAATAGCAAGGCAGATACTTGAACCATTTACATATTTAGGGACATATTTTTCTATTATATAACTATTTACACATATATATACACTCATATTATAACAGTATTCAGAATCTAACTCAGCAGGGTAATTAAAAAACCAACTAGTATACACTTATACAAAGTTAAATCGTAATTTATGGATACATAATAGCCTGTACCAAAATTGTGCCTTTCTGTAGTTGTTAATGTCTTAAAATAGTACATTATGCAACGATGGGGTATTAATACACAAGCGATATTACGATACGAGCGAGTAACCATTTTCGTTTTTCTCATATTTCTGGAGGTGTCAAGTCCACCTTTGATTCACGAGACATTAAACTATACTGTTTTAAGAACCAAACAGCAGCAACATATAACCCAAAGTGACTTACATTCAGATTTTGATTAGTAAAATGTTCTCTCTAATAAATACCACTATGCTAATCAAATAGCATCGAAGTGAAATTACGATTCAATTTATTTTTAATATTTAAAGATGAAATTACTACTAATAAAAGAAATTAAAACTGAAAAAGCACAATGTTTTATTAAATAAAATTTTAATGTACACAATGGAACGAAACATTTACTATAAAAATTCTCAATGATTAATGAAGTGTCAATATTTGGTTTGTAAGCTTGTGATTGGTCAAGAACCTATATCATTATGAAAATTAATGTAACGAATAGGGAGTGTCTGCACGCCATAGCGGACAGCGCATGCGCATGCGTTTGTTTGCTTTGTCTTCTGCGCATGCGCAGTTCAAATTTCGCGGCACTCTTGTGCATTGCGCATGCGTAAAGATCGACAATGCTGTCCGCTATGGCATGCAAAAACTCTCTAGTATCATGTAACGGGTTGCAGCCATCAAATGATAGAATTATACAATGGGAGTATAAAACAATTTTTACAATTGAAAAATATATTTCTATTACTAGGGGATTAGAATCATATCGAACAGTAGGAAAGCCCGTTTTTTTAGTAGACAATTGTGATATTGGATAAAAACTAAATATAAAACTATTGTAATCATTGCCAATGTACTTTCTTAATATAAATTTAAATAGTTCATACAATTTAACAGGATTCAATTCTGAAATAGGTTTCATTTGATGGCGCATTTTGATAGATACAGCCATGAAAGATTATGGGTTAGCTATTGCGTATCGTATCCGAATTCAGCCAATGAGTTCCAGACATCAGTTCGTGTCACATTAACTGGAATTTTTAATGCAGCTAAGTACCAAAATTATCACATAGTTACAAGTCATTAGTAAAGATCAAAGGACATGCAATAGCGCATTTACAAATAATAGTTATGCAATTAACTATTCTTGTGTCAATTGCTCGTGTGATTACTTATTTGGCCGCGTTGTACACGCTTATTGTCACTAAATTCTGTCAGCTTTCTCTAGGTTTCTGCAGGATGTTCCGCGATTTCTTAGGCACGGATTTTCAAGTAGATTGCATACGCTTTCACTGTCCGGTTCGTGGAAATTTTCTTTGTCTTGCACAGTTGGTAGTGGTAGCCACGCATCGCCATCCTCGTGTAAACATGCCGCATTTCTTGGTTGGGTTTGGTCCAGCTTCGGTGAATCATGGGGTCCAGGGAGTAGAATTCTTCTATTAATTCCCTCTTTTATTCTTTCCAAGATTGCCGCCGTATGGCTTGAGTATTTGGGAGAAGAAAAGGTAGCATATTTTCTATCAAAAAGGTTTCTGTAGTCAGAGCGTAGACTAGCCTAGTAGAGGCGTACTTTGAGATTCAAGCTGCTTGATTTTTCTTTCGAAATGTAGCTTTGATTCGATGGTTTGAATGTCTTCTTTAAATTTTTCTTAAGGATGTGGCCATATTGTCTCAATTCCAAATGTTGTTATCGGTAGTATTTTCGCTTGAAGCGGGCGCATTGCAGTTTTGATTGACAGGTTTGTGATGTTCTTTTTGATGCATTGCGATTACTACTGCGGTTGCTCTTTAACGTGGCAACCAAACGCTTGTCTGCTTCGTGATGCCGAGGTAGTATTTGTACATGCCGATGGTTTTTAGCATTTCATTTCCCATAGCTATTTGTTCGCTTCTGGCTATTTTCCCGCCTTTTCCCCTGATGGTGTTCACACCATCAGAACGGTGTTCTCTACGTTTATTTTGAGATCATTTGTACATTTGTGTGGAGAGTTTCTGGCTTCTTGTAGGCTGTTGATGTTATTTGACAACAGAACCATGTTGTCCGCGTATTGGTAGAGGGAGACTGCATCTGTATTTTCAACGCCGTTGATATCAATTAGTTCGATGTTGAAAAGAAGGGGACTCAGGCAGTCTCCTGGTAGCAAGCCATTAGTCTGCATGATTTCTTTTGATTTTGTTACGTTGTCGTCTGCGGGCACATAATTAAGGTGTAGGATGTCTTTTATAACAGGGAGAAGGTATTCACCTTCCCCTACAAACTTTCTCAGTTGAGGTCAAAAGCTTCGGTATAGTCCACATCAGCGGTGTTGTCTCTGGGTGTGCAAGTCAACGCCCAAGGAAATAAAAAAATATTTTATTTTATTTTAGATTTTTTTTCAATTACTAGCTGAAGTACCCTGCGTTGTTGGAGTATTTATCTCGATAATTAATTATATCCAGGAAGAGGCATTCCATCTATTCCCGCCCTGCCGCTGAACCTACTTCTGTGTATTCTATTGTATCCATCTTGCCCAACCTCTCTCTGCCTTGCTCCCTCCTGGAAATACTCTTTTCTTCACTCACTTTCTATAAACTTTACTCACTTTAAAATTAAAAATAATAATCAAATCTAAACTAAACAATAAAATACACGCCCTCACATTATTTTTGTTGAAATTTTATGTATTATTCCCATACTTTCAATTAGTTGTCACATTGTAAAACAATTTTTTTTCAATTTTTTCTTCTCTAGTATTTATAAGGAAAAGTTTGAAATTGATATTTAACCCCACGCCGAGGCAACTGAAATATAAATAAAATATTTTTAATTGAATTCGACTACACGTTTTGGGGTCCTTGATAAATAGTGGCTGATGGAAAGATGCCATTATCCACTTAGATAATTATATCTCCAAAACTTCGAGGTCACACAGATCTAGGCTTCACCAAAGTTTTTCTATTACCTAAATAATAACTCTTTTCTTCCATTTTCCTCCTGGGCCTTGTAATGAGCCCTGGACCCTGTAATAAGAGTTTTTCTGCTGAAAATTCGCTATTTCTGCGCAGCATTAAATAACGTTCTTTGCATCGCGGAAGCGGTAGCGAAATAGTTAATAAACTATCTGAAATTTACGAGTGGATAATAGGTACATTTTTCTGTTAACTCAAGTCTCACAACAGATGAACCTCTATGGTGACGAAAACAACCTTATTATGCAAGTCAAAATAGATATTTTTTTGTGAATAATTTGTTTATTCCATTGTCTGAATGGGAGTTCACAAAAACGTGACCACATCTTTGTAGCAGTGGTAAATAACTGTAGATTTTGAAATGTTCTATCAGAATTGGACTTGTAATTTCAGAACTAATTTATATTCATTCACTATTTATTCTGTTATTTGCAGAGGGATTCATTACATTGAGTTCAAGATGGCAGAACAACGTGTTCTTGAAGAACCTACCTCTTTGACCGAAGCCGTTGCCCGTTTGGATTTACTGGAAACCAGAATGTCCTGCCTGGAAGGATCGGTGAACACAGCAGTTGGAACCCTGATGCCCAAAGTGGATTCCCTGCTGACTGAGAGAACACATGTTCAGCAATCCGAATCCACATCCAGTTCCTCCTTGCCCTCGTCTGTGCTCGATTTGGCGGGGCAAGGGGACGGCGAAGCCCTGTTCCAGTTGCTGGCGGTGCAGCAGGTAGATGCTCGAAGTAATCCCCCGAGAACAGATGAGGGCGACACCGCGCTACACTTGGCCGCAAGCGGAGGCCACCTGAAAGCCGTGGTGGTCCTTGTGGGCACGGGGGCGAAGGTGGATGCTTGGGGCCACCGCCTGCGCACGCCGCTGCACTGCGCCGTCGCCCAAGGCCACCTGGCAGTCGCCCGGCTGCTCCTGGACGTCGGGGCCAAGGTCAGCGCCAAGGACGCCGCCGGCAGCACTCCGCTAGACCTCGCTGCGGGGCAGGGGAGCAAGGACCTCGTACTCCTGCTCATGCAGAAGGGGGCGCAACCAAGTGAAACTTCTGTTACTGTGGCTGCAGAAAACGGTCATTGGGATTTGGTAGTTGTGTTTCTGCAAAACCCAACCCTAGTGAATGCATGTAATAAAGAGGGACATCCTTTAATAGTGCTGGCTGCAAAAGCCAATCTCTGGGAAACGGTACTACTGCTGTTGGATAAAGGGGCATCTGTGACGCGGTGCAAAGATCCTGAAGAGAGCGCGCTGGTGTACGCGTCGAAATCTGGTCAGGCAGACGCCGTGCGAGAACTGCTGCAGCGCGGCGCCAAATCGAACGCCGAGCAGGTAGAGTGGGCTTTTCGGAGGGCACAGAACGCTGCTGTGGTGTGGGTCTTCGTGGACGTGGTACCCGATAGTGTGCGTGAAAAACCAGGAGAGTCTGGCTTCTTGAATGCTGTGATCAGCGGTCGGTTGCAGTCAATGGTCGCATTCCTAGAAGCGGGTGTCAATATCGAGGCAAAAGATGCCTTTGGTGTTCCTTGCTTAAGCTTCGCCGCTGGTAATGGCCAATTCGCCTGTCTCAAGGAACTCTTGAAGCGAGGAGCAGACATCGCGGCAAGAGACCAGCTCGAATGCACTCCACTCCACGCTGCTTCCTCTAACGGCACTCCGCAGTGCGTGCGCGCCCTGTTGGACGCCGGAGCGAGTACCACGGCGAAGGACAAGGATGGGAAGACTCCGTTTGAGGTTGCCCATTCAGATGCTATACGCGCAGCTTTCAACATGGAAAACTAACATGACCTACGTACATTTTTATACTATCCATTCATGCAATCAGTATTTTGCGTGAAAAATAGTATGCATCATTGTAAGGAAATGCGAGATTGAGAGTATTATCTCAGGGAAATGTGTGTCTATTTATCATTATTCTTTAGAGTTGCATCTGTCCCGAAAATAAATAATATACGTATCTATTAATAAGTATAGCAACTGCATTACTCATTTCTATGTATTTAGAATTTAAAGTGAGTTTTTTTGGTAGGTTACTACACACTGAAAACGTTAATGGTGTGGGGAGACCCATTATCAACCCACAGTAAACTCTATTTTTAAAGTTGTAGTTTTTGGCCTTTATCCCAGTCTGTTGCATAAAATACACGGAAAAGTGTCGCAAGAGTTGGAAGGGAAAAGTACGACGAAGATCTACCGTCAGAATAAAACTAGAAAATTACAGTCAGAATAATTTTAATTTCTTGTTTCTTAATTTTCGTAAGATTGTTAAGCATTAGCATAATCAGTTACTTTGATTACTTACTATAAAGATATTTTCAGAGTGCCTTAGCCAGATAGATAAATACCATTTAGTATAATATGTATATTTTGTTAACAATATGTATTTATTACACTTGTAACAATTTGTAATAAAGATTAGTATTCAATGAATTCTTTATGTTATTAATTTTTCATTAAGTATACTTCACCTTGAGAAGAAAATTTTCCACAAAGCAGGACACTCCCGGTAAGACACTCGTAGTTCTCAGCGTGGTATTTCTACACAACAAATGCTACGCATGACCAAGCAATGGAATACTTTTATAATCTGATGAATCATGGACCTCCACTTTTGAGCTCGAACATCTTTTAGTTGTGTAAACATCCATGTGTCCTTTTCCTAAGTACCCAACAAAATGATTGCATGCCTTTTTCATCGAGCCTCGCAAAACGACGTCCATTGGTTGACAGACCACACGACAATCACCACCGCGTAACGGACGTCAAATGAAACGCTGGTGAGGCGACGCCGCCCTGGGTCCCTGGCCGCTTCCGCTGTCACTCCGCCCGGGCCGAGCAGGCATGGCTTCCAGGCTGACCGCTCGCTATATCCCCCGCACCCCTTGAGTGCCCTGAACGAGGGCAACGCCACCCCCGCGGCCGAAGGGATGGACTGACCCGGCGGTATATCAAGGCGGCGCACGGCCAGCAAAGTTGTCTCTTGTTTACCGCTCTTCGTAAGCACGGTAGTGATCGCCGGCGTCCCCCCTCTACGGTTGCCCTCGGGTTGACCAAGGCGGGAATGGATGCGAGGCCCAACCGAGCGACCCACCGCCTGCCTATCCGCCTTCGCTATCACCTCCCCTACCCTCATGGCAACCAGCGACCGAGTACTGGACTAAGTAGCGTCTGTAACCATGTATTTGCATCCAGGGCTTATAATAAACCTCTGTTAATAGCCAACCCGCTGTTCATCTTTCTCCCGTCACATACTCCCTCCCATCTGTCTTCCCGACAACATGTCGGACACTGGTTTTGTGGTAGCAAACAGGGATGCAGCGGAATTAGCAATTGTTACATTAAAATTAAACTTATAAAAGAGAGGGAGAGATGGTGGGTGCATGCCATTAAAAGCGAGCGCTTAGGGCGTCATCGGAGCGAGTGGCCGTTAGCGTTCGTCGGGGGATGAAGACGAGTCTCAACCCACCCCACTGCATCGCGGACGGTCTCGGAATGCACTCCGAGGGATGGTGTTGGATACGAAGTACTTTGTGTGTGTGTGTGTGTGTGTGTGTTATTTAAGGTCGCATTAACATTAGGTCATTAACGACCACTATTGGTTGTAATGTTCTGGAGAACTGTGAACTAGATGAAATCATATGGTGATAGGACGAGCACAAACAACCATACCCGAGGTGGGACTCTAACCCGCGATCCTTCAGCCCGAGATCGCTACGGCACCACTGCCTTGGCCATCTCGGCCATCAGATCGGCACCAAGTACCGTACAGATCACAAATGCCTGGTGTAGAATCCACTATAATTAATATTTTGATTTCTTGATTTCAGAATTATCTTAAAACGTGCTCTGCAGTCAATTTAATAAGTTCGTCATAAACAGTTTTGACAACTTGTTCTGTAAATATCGTGTGTTAAGGTTTAAAAAAGGTGACATATCTTCTTGTAGGCGTCGAAATGTGCACAGATATCTTTATTGTCTCTCGAATATGTAGACTGATAATTGTATGCGTAGGACATTTCTTTTTGTTTACAAAAAATAGAATCTGTACGTGTCCCAATATTTTTACGAGCATCCGTAAGTTTATCTGGTTAATACCCATCATATAGCCTTCCATTGTTTTTTCGCTGTAAGTTTATTCATTATCAAGTTGAAGATTACTCGACTTGAGAGGCGTATTGCACCCGTACATTTTATTTAATCTATAGTTTGATCTACTTTTACTTTAGTTTTAACGTCAGCATATACAGCTTCAATGATTTCTGACCACTTTTTGTGCACTAGCTTGTCCCTCAAATTTGTGGTAACGTCTCGTAACAATATTCAATCAAAGATCTGCAAGAGATGTACAAAACACAAGAAGGCGTGCTTGTTATATTCGGTCACTTTCTCGACAATTTGACGGACGCTAACTATAATGTCTCATGTTGATGTTTGTGCGAAGTCCTTGTTGTTCCGCATTGATTTCGTGATATGGCTGCAATTTTGCCAGTATTATTTTCGGTAGCAATTTTAATGTCGTACTCAGTAAGACTATACCTATACTTGTAGTTATTAGGGCAACGTTTTTAAAAATCTGTACCACAATGATTTTACAACCTCGTAGTACATACCCGAATTCTACTATTTTATTAAATAATACTTTCAGCTATTCTTTTAATCTCTCTCCTTTATATTTTACCGTCATTTCTTGACCCGGCGCTTTTCTATTCTCTTAGGTTTTCATCATTTCATCTCTATCATTCTCTGTAATTTCAACAATGTCATTCCAGTTGTCATCCATATTTAGATTTTAATTTTTTGGATTTGTTCCTTGGGCTTTTGATATAACTGTTGAAAATAGTTTTCCTAGTAGGGCATTTCAATCGTATGTACTTTTACCACTTCGTTAATTTCAGCTTTTCTCTTCGTGAACTAAAAATTTATTTCCTAATGATATTTTTAAAATGCTGATAGTTACATTTACGTCAAATTGGTGCCGCGCTCGTGTAACGAGAGTAGACAACTAACTTGCATATAAAGATCTCTATTAGCCACTTGTAAAATAAATAACCATTACTTTTGCTACATTTCAACTCCCCATTTCTTTATTCTGGAGTCTAGTTGTTCTTTCCCAAGCGCAATAAATTCCTTAATGTGAATAGATGGCAGTTTGTGTCAGATATGTTTTTTACGTACGATTCCATTCCATTTTCAACATTTTGCTCTCTAACCGCAGATATTATGAATAATTCATTTCTAGGAATAATATTATCTTCGCGCTTGAAAGGAAGCATTGAAGAGTTTAGCATGGTTTTCAGGAATTGCCGTGGTTATTTTTCTTCATTCTGAGAGAAGTGGCGTGACAGTTCTATGCAAATGAAGAGGTACCGTTTCCAGAATTTCGCGAAAGCATCGGGCCAATTTACACCGAGCCTTTGCATTTTGTAAATGATGAGGATCAAGTCTTATCCCGAAATATTTTTACTTATACTTCTTATAATACTGTCCAGGAGGGGAGAAGCATTGTAATCACATCAACAATACGATCTCGAATCGTTTTGCAAAGTGATTCCAGTACTGAAGTGGTCGTTAAACCTGTGTTCAAGGCAGTGTTGCCAGACGTACCAGGATTTTAATAAAGATACGATGTACCAGGATGGAGGCATCCTGGTACGCTTAAATACCAGGATTTTGTGTACGGTAATTGATGTTCGATTTAAGATTCGTATAATATTTTTTTATTCAATAATTTTACACCAGCTCTAATATTGCAAATAACTATGAAATTTGTGAAAAAACTGCTGTAAAACATTAAAAGTGACATAGGATGGCCCTTACCTAGCACGTGCTATAGTAGAAAACGATATGACTATTCCACATAGAACCATCTTCCATTTGGTTTATCGTATAGAAGTATCGTATATATCATATAGAAGTTCGCTAAACTTAGCTCAATATCGATTCATTAAAAAAAATGAATCGATATTGAGCCAAGTTTAACGAACTTCTTGTGCGCGCTTAAAACATAAGAGTTATAATATGAACAATTTTAGAATCAATTGTCATTGGCACCAGGAATTTTAGTGGAAGTACCAGGATTTTTGAAGGTTGGTACTGGGATATAAATTTGATCGGCTGGCAACGCTGGTTCAAGGTTCTTTTTGAGCCGTGACTTCACACTCACATACACACATGAGTGAATGTCCTTTAGTACTGTTCCAAAGTTGGTTAGTGGGGGTGGAAATGGAGAGGAAATACAAGCAGTTTGGCACACGAAAATCGAGATGTGTGTGTGTGTGCTGCTTGGATATAAGTATATGTCATGCATTCTGTCAGATACAAAGCTTTTAAATTAAAACCTAGTAAATACGCCAGGAGTGAAATCTAGTTATTCTGGAGATTCTTAAAATATTTAATTTTTTGGGGGTAGGGAGGATACTACTTATGAAAGCCTGTAACATTTTCAAAATTTCCTGGAAAATGGCTACAATTAAAAAAAGTTTTGCTGGAAGAGAGGAAAGCGCCTTTATAAAAATAGTATAGTTCCGATTTTCATTAGAACCTATGGAAGTTTGAAAATTGCAGAGTAAAAAATTATTTTCGAACATAATCCACGCCTCCAGATTTAGGGCCAGAAATTTCTCAGTGGATTTTATTACTCAATATTAGAACTTATGTCATCCAAATATGAATACTTGAGATATTACGAGTGATACTACGTGATACTACGTGATATTACGTGATATTACTAGTGATACTACGAGAAAACGCCGCGCATTTCGCCGTGAAACGTCGCGCATTTCTACCAAGTTTTATAAACTTATTTATATTTGTCAAAACAGTTGAAACAGTCTGTGACATACTACGGGGAAAAGTGTATTCTGTGCACTTTTCTCTGAATTTCCCTCCTGTGTAATAAAAATCATTTGCAAATGCAAATCAGCTAGTGGCTATTGTCACTCATCATGCCCTTTGCGAAACAATCGATTTGAACAAGATCAAGAACATGGAGGACGATAGTTTGGATAAATATACTTCCCACTGGAGTCTAGAAAACGTGCACAGAAAGTGAAGTTACATTTATGCCCAGAAGCAAAACTAGGGGCCATCTCAGCACTCGCTTAAAAAATCAGGAAAACGACGAAAAACCTGATCGAAATTGGGTCTTAACCGAAAAGCGAAGATACAATACTTGTTACAGGCATGTTTGGACTTTTCGATTTCAATAGTCAAGTGGTAACTAATACAGTAAATGTTAATGTTTAAATAAATATTACTTTTTATGATCGGTATAGTCTAATTGTTTGGAAGCAGTTGCAGAGCAAAAAAAAAAAATACTTGGTCACTTAATGCTGTGTACAGATTTCGATAGTTTTATGTCATCTGCTGTTGTAAAATAATGTACACGTATGTGATTTTTTGTAGGGATCCATTGGTTCTGGCGCCTTAAGAGTATGATTACTACGGCGAATGTTTTATTTATAGAAATATGTATTATTTGAGAATATGTTCCCTTCGTAGAGTAAGTCATTTTTGACAAAAACCACTGATTCATAAATCAAGAGGCAAGGCAGTGGTAGAATTCGTAGTTTAATAAAGAGATGCTTACAAGAATCACGTGGGTGGTATTTATTGTTTCAAATGTTTTCTGTTATCTAAAAATATTTCCCCAGGAAATTATGCCATATATCAGATGGGAATGAATTTTCGCATCTATCGAAATAACCACAACGAGCAGAACGAAGGCTGACAGAATTTGAAAGAATTCTGAAAACAGAAAGCAATGAACATTCCAGAAAGTATACGCTCTTGCCGTGCTACTACTATTTTTTTATGAATGTTCACCTTGATCTAATTGAAATCGGAAATAACCTTTGATGCGAGTTGTTCTGAAAAACATGAACGCGGGAAAAATAAGCCAAGGACGTCATGCTTCTGCTATATTTCCGAAAAAGTGAAGTAAAATGACGCAGCGTTTTGTATAATGACGCCAATGTTCTCCATGAAGAACAGTGGATCGCCTTTCCTTTCTTCCCTAATTCTATTTTGGATTCTTACCTCTGCTAAAAGCATGTCATAATGAAATTTGTGCTTACTTCATCTGTTCTCTTTGATTCGATAAGGTATCTTCCGTACATTCCTTTTCTCATCGGAGCTTTGAGCATCCGACGTATTACATGGAATCCGAAATAATAAAGACACCAGAAAAAATCCGCTTCTTCAGTAGTAGCCACTTCAAGCTCCAAATTTGAAAAATTAGGAGTTGGAGGCATCCCATGCTTTTGCCACCGTCGCGACGGTGGCAGAAGTTTCCACTGTAGGATCGATGATCCTTCAAATGTATCGTTTCTCTATTAAGTAGAATGTCACGTAGTTAAATATAAAAAATTAAAATTATTTCATGAATACTTTCACAGTGCTATCAGTAAAATCTGTACAAAATGTATAAATGTAACAATTTGGAAAGGGCGGCTTTATTTTACAAGTATAATACTTGAAAAATTCATGGAGACTCACATTCCCCAAAGTGTAGTTTGTGTGACAAAATAAATGTTCGTGTACAGGGTTAACAAATAAACAGACGTAGATCCAAGGGATTAAACTGCACAAATTATCTGCACTTCTGACCACACGTCTCCTGAGTACGTAAGAAAATGCAACGCATACACCAAGTGATCAAAAGTATCCGAGCTGGCACACTTGGCTGAAAATGACTTACCAGTTCGTGGCGCCCTCCATCGGTAATGCTGAAATTCAATAGGGTGTTGGCCCACCTGTAGCCTTGATGACAGCTTCCACTCTCTCACGCATACTTTCAATCAGGTGCTGAAGGTTTACTTGGGGAATGGCAGCCCATTCTTCACGGAGTGCTGCACTGAGGAGAGGTATCGATGGAGGTCGGCGAGGCCTGGCACGAAGTCGGCCTTCCAAAAGATCACAAAGGTGATCGATAGGATTCAAGTGAGGACTCTGTGCAGGCCAGTCCATGACAAGGATGTTATTGTCGTGGAACCACTCCGCCACAGGCCGTGCAGTATAAAAAGGTGCTCGATCGTGTTGTAAGATGCAATCGCCATCCCCGAATTGCTCTTCAACAGTGGGAAACAAGAAGATGTTTAAACCATCAACGTAGGTCTGTGCCGTGATAGTGCGACGCAAACCAACAAGGGGTGCAAGCCCCATC